>CAJGYO010000002.1:115571039-116777290 GCA_904845875.1 Miscanthus lutarioriparius
AAGACAGTAGAAGAGCAAAAATGTGCACATACCAATCTAGGCTTACAGCTACCTAATATACAATGGAATCAAAATTAAGCACAAGGTCACTACTTATAGCAAAACACAGCTTCAGGATGTTGATATACTTCAGCACCTGCAATTTCTCCCTCCAGTATATTAACCTACTGAAAGGTTACATGAAGGCAAAAATCTAGCGCTGGATCATAGCAATATCTTCTTGTTAGCTTAAAACAATCACCAATAATTCAAAAATAATAATCTCTAATGGCATAACTTTGAAGTGTTGCAAAAATAATAAGGATGGTTTTAGATTGAGCACTCTGGGATTCGATTATACATTGGGGAAAAAGAAAGGAAAACATAAGATACATAATCAAACTGGTCCATCACATTTCAAATTCCTAAACCTAGTGGTGCTCAGGTGGCACTATATATACTGAACTCCAGGATATAAGATAATCAAAGTTATAAATCTTTAAAAAGAAAATTACAGGCTCCATCTATCAAAAAGCAGTTAATTGGAAAATCCTGAGATGCTTTTGTATCTACTGCAGTTCTGCAATCATGTTACATACAGGAAATATACTAATTCTTGTCTCCCTAATCAAACATCTTAAACTCAAAATGCACTCATTTGACTCATGTGTAAGTGGGGCAGAACCTTCTACATCTGGTACCATGTCACCATATATGCCTTTTTAAACATAAGAGCTTCCCTCAAAGGTATATAATAGAATATGAATGTGCAATAGTGAACAGAATGAATACCAAAACTAAGTGATCGCAAAACCCATAGGTATGAAAATTCGGTAGTAGTTAATTGAGTAAAGGATTTCACCTCTGCAGTAAAACCAAACTATATTATTGATTATATTATACCTAAATGACAACTGCATAATGCAGTAGAGACGGCAATTGTTGTCAACCCTTAGATGAGTAACTTAGGTGAAGCCACCGTGATACAAACAACAGAGGATACACTTGAATGTCACTAAGTACTTCACATTGAGTTAAACAAAACATGCTCTATCTTCTAATAGGGTTTCTACCTGTCACCAGAGTTGATTGTACATCAGTATTTCTGTGTTCCCTGCACATTCATGCAGTCCAAACAAAGAGATGTACAAGCACCTTCCCTTGCAGAGTGGTTGCCAGTTCAAAAATCAATGAGAAATTTGTTCCTCCATATCCTCATCAACGTCGCCATCACTCTTGTGATCCTCGGACGCAACACCCGCTTCCATGTCCTCTTCGCCCACCTCGCCTTCGCCATCTTCATCATCATATTCCTCCTTATTTTCATCATCCTCCCCTGCAGCGCCAAACTCTTCCCCAATGTTTTGTTCACTGCGACTACTCCTTCCGATCTTTGCCCTTGCCCTTGCCCTTTCCAACCTCCTCCACTCCCCATATGCATCAAATGCAGATACTGATACCTTATCCCCATCATGGGGGTGTTTGTCCACAAGCATATGCCTCCGGTATGATTCCTGAGAACTACCGTCTGTGTTCCCAGCTTGTGCGACAAGTAGAAAATCCCAGGGTGCCTAGCCACCACCTTCCTGAACCCCGGTGGCAGCCGCAGCACCTCGCCAAGCTTGACCAGCACCTCCTTCTCCATCTTCTTCCCCACCGTGAGACTCAGGACCTCGTGCAGCACCGCCACGGTCCTCTTCTCCGTGATATCACTCCTTGGCGCCAGGTGCGACCCATCCTCATAGGGCGAGATGTACGGAAGCCTCTGCCACTCGTCGCTTCATTTGCGCACCTTCTTGTCCAGCTCGAATCCTCTGGGGAACGACAGTGGGAAGGCGACCGCGTCGCCGACCTTGTAGCCGCCGGTGCGCTGCGTGTAGGCCTGCATCGCCGACACGGCGAGGTCCTTCCTGTAGCAGACGAGCTCGAGGAAGCTGCCGTCCGGGAGAGCGCGAAGTAGTCCGGGTAGCTGGGGAGCAGCGAGCGTTGGAAGTCCGACGCGAGGCCGAGGTCGAGCCGGAGGCGCGCGACGAGGCGGAGCGGGAGCGCGCGGGAGGGGGCGAGCATGAGCAGCCGAAGCAAGCGGTCAGCGGCGTCGGGGAGGGTGGCGTGGACGACCTGCGCCTCGGCGGCGTGAAGCGCCGAGAGCCGGGGCGTCGGGGAGACCTCGATGGGGTGCGGCGAGAGCGCGAACGCCGAGGGGTATTTGTGGAGGAAGCGCAGCGGGCGGTACGGGAAGGGGATTGTGGAGGGCAGGGAGTGCAGCGGCACGGCGTGCGGCGGCGGCGTGGCGGCGAGGAGCGTCGTCTGGTGAGGAGGAACGGCACCAGGTCGCCCTCCTGCTCCACGACGTGGTCGAGGGCCCGGTCTCGCACCCACGGCACGCGCGCCTCGAGGAGGCCCCGCGCCGGCACTAGCAGCGCTGCCGGTACACGCCGCAGCCGCGGCAGCGGCGGCAGAGGCATCTTCGTGGGGTACTGGGGTTTTGGGAGGCGGCCGAAATGCGGCGGCGGGTGCGAACTGGAAGGGGAGATCGGACGGTGGCCGGTTGCGTCTATTTTTAGGTGGGAACGTCAGTCGTGGGTGGGTTTGGACCGTGCGGTGCCGAGAGCCTCGGCCCAATTGAGGTCCAGTGGCATGCCGCAACGGTGGGGAGTGAATGAAACGGTGGGCAAAGAGGCAAAAAACTGGCCGTTTCAACGACGATTGATGCTGTGATTTGGGAGGAAACTGCGACGTCTCAGGTGATTATACTTCGTATGATGCATGTTTCAATGTCCACATCAACAACAGTGCTTGTTTTAAACCTGGATTCTTGGCGTTCATCGGGCGAATTTCTCTCTGCCCATCAGCGGATTGCCCTTTTGATGATGATTGTGCAAGAATTTGGTTTTCTGCTACATCGATTAGAAATCCACCCATCTTGGTTTGTCGATCAAATTTTTGTTTGGTCTTCGACGCAGGAGAGATGAACGCACTCACGAACTGACCATAATCCTCCGCGACGAAGCGCGAGTGGGGCATGGCACGATTGATGGCGACACGATGAATGAATCGAACAGATCCCCTGGAGGCGCCTCCTTCCCCTGCCCCGGAGCGTTGTGCCCGGTTGCGGCAGCTCATCGCCGGCCATAAGCACACGTTCATGCGCATTGCTTCCCTAGGCTCAATTTGACGACGCCAACGCCGACGTTCGGTCCAGGATGTCGTACGACCAGTCGGCTTTCCAGATGGATTACGTGGGCGTCGGCGCGTCCCGGCGGCGGTTCATGCCTTCGGAGTCGCTGGCCCGCGGCGTCATCACGCACGGCTCGGCGCAGCTGCGCACGATCGGGCGGTCGATCCGCCGGCGCCACCATGGCGGCCGTGTTCCAGGAGGACCTCAAGAACACCTCCCGCCGGATCTTCGACCCGCAGGACCCGGTGCTGGTGCGCCTGAACCGCGCCTTCCTCATCTCCTGCATCGTGGCCATCGCCGTGGACCCCATGTTCTTCTACCTGCCCATGGTGACCGACGAGGGCAACCTGTGCGTGGGCATCGACCGCTGGCTCGCCGTGTCCACCACCGTGGTGCGCAGCGTGGTGGACCTCTTCTTCCTGGGCCGCATCGCGCTGCAGTTCCGCACCGCCTACATCAAGCCGTCCTCCAGGGTGTTCGGGCGCGGCGAGCTGGTGATCGACACCGCGCTCATCGCGCGCCGGTACATGCGGCGCTTCTTCGCCGCCGACCTCGCGTCCGTGCTCCCGCTGCCGCAGGTGGTGATCTGGAAGTTCCTGCACCGGTCCAAGGGCACCGCCGTGCTGGACACCAAGAACAGCCTGCTCTTCATCGTCTTCATCCAGTACGTCCCGCGCGTGGTGCGCATCTACCCCATCTCCTCGGAGCTGAAGCGCACCAGCGGCGTGTTCGCCGAGACCGCCTACGCCGGCGCCGCCTACTACCTGCTGTGGTACATGCTGGCCAGCCACATCGTGGGCGCCTTCTGGTACCTGCTGTCCATCGAGCGCGTGAGCGACTGCTGGCGGAACGCGTGCGACGAGTTCCCCGGGTGCAACCAGATCTACATGTACTGCGGCAACGACCGGCACCTGGGGTTCCTGGAGTGGCGCACCATCACCCGCCAGGTGATCAACGAGACGTGCGAGCCCAAGCAGGACGGCAGCATCCCCTTCAACTACGGCATCTACTCGCCGGCCGTCACGTCAGACGTGCTCAAGACCAAGGACACCTCCTCCAAGCTGCTCTTCTGCCTCTGGTGGGGGCTGGCCAACCTGAGCACCCTCGGGCAGGGGCTCAAGACCAGCATCTACACCGGGGAGGCGCTCTTCTCCATCGCGCTCGCCATCTTCGGCCTCATCCTCATGGCCATGCTCATCGGCAACATCCAGACGTACCTCCAGTCCCTCACCGTGCGCCTGGAGGAGATGCGCGTGAAGCAGCGCGACTCGGAGCAGTGGATGCACCACCGCCTGCTGCCGCCGGAGCTGCGCGAGCGCGTCCGCCGCTACGACCAGTACAAGTGGCTCAACACCCACGGCGTGGACGAGGAGGCGCTGGTGCAGAACCTGCCCAAGGACCTCCGCCGCGACATCAAGCGCCACCTCTGCCTGGGCCTCGTCCGCCGGGTGCCGCTCTTCGCCAACATGGACGAGCGCCTCCTGGACGCCATCTGCGAGCGCCTCAAGCCCAGCCTGTGCACGGAGCGCACCTACATCACCCGGGAGGGCGACCCCGTGGACCAGATGGTCTTCATCATCCGCGGCAGCCTGGAGAGCATCACCACCGACGGCGGGCGCACGGGGTTCTACAACCGCAGCCTGCTCGAGGAGGGGGACTTCTGCGGGGAGGAGCTCCTCACGTGGGCGCTCGACCCCAAGGCCGGTGCCTGCCTGCCGTCGTCCACGCGCACCGTCATGGCGCTCTCGGAGGTGGAGGCCTTCGCACTGCACGCCGAGGAGCTCAAGTTCGTGGCGGGGCAGTTCCGCCGCATGCACAGCAAAGCGGTGCAGCACACGTTCCGGTTCTACTCCCAGCAGTGGCGCACGTGGGCGGCCACCTACATCCAGGCAGCGTGGCGGCGGTACCTCAAGCGCAGAGCGGCCGAGCTGCGGCGCAGGGAGGACGAGGAAATGGAGGAGGACGAAGGCAGGTCCAACAGGATTAGGACCACCATACTGGTGTCGCGGTTTGCGGCCAACGCTATGCGCGGCGTGCACCGGCAGCGCTCCAGGCGGGCCGTGGCCGTGCCCGAGCTCCTCATGCCCATGCCCAAGCCGCGGGAGCCCGACTTTCGCGACGACTACTAACGTCAGAGTTTGGCGCGCGGGTGCATGTTCTAGTTTTATACAGGTAGCAAGACGCTAAATTCCCGGTGTACGGTGTTCTGCTTCTGCTTGTTGTACATGGGATTTGATTCAACTATCTCACTGACTTATGACTTGGGCGACTTGTATCTGTTGGATTTTTTTTATTTCTAACACTTTTTTAAACTATTTCAAATTAGGTAATCGATTTTTTTTCAAATCTAACACTTTTGGCGCGCCCTATCGCCATGGCGCGCGGCAGAGGCGATGACGTAGCAATGATCGTCCGCACCGACCGGTGACATGGCGCCTCCGCCACGACGCAGATTTAGGCGCGGCATCGCCACATTTATCGCGCAAGACGGCGTGTGAGGCTAAAACATGAGCCCGCGGTTAGGCCCCACACCCCACACTCTCTCTCACTCCAGCTTGAATCGAATCGGATCGAGGGGGGAGACGTCATGCCGCCAGCCTGCGCCGTCAGCTTTCACGCCGCCCATGGCCACCGCCATGCCTCCCCCCGCCACCACCCGCCCCCGCGCCTCCCTCTCTCCCTATTCCCTCCCTCTCTCTATGTCTCAGTGTCTCCCCACCGCTCCAGGGAAACGTGCCCATCGCCGGCGCGGCGGCCCCTTCCCCACCGCCGGCTGGCCTCTCTCCCCCATCGTCTCCTTCACCTGCGCCCCCCTTTCCCTCCCCTGGCCAGCCGACAGTGTGTCGCACCCCTCTCCCTCCCTCTCTCTCTCCTGCTCCTAGAAGAAGCCCGACGCCAGCGGCCATCTCGTCGCCATTGGTGGACTTGGTTAAGCCCTAATCTCCCTCTCGTTGTCAAGGTACTCCCGTTGTCTATTTGTTGATTGAATCGAAACTATTGTTACTTAGGGTTAAGATGCAAAATTAGTTTTAATGAGAAATGATTTCTATAATTAGCCGGGGTCCCAATCAGATGAGATTATTTAGGTTGTCCAACAGGTTTTAGTAGTATAGGTAGTATAGTATAGTTAGTTAGTTTAGTTAGTTATTTTAGTTAGTTAGTGTAGTTTGTATAAATAGTTATTGTAGTTAGGCTTGTATAGGTGTTAATATTGGATTAGTTAGTATAGGTATTGATATTACTATAGATAGTACGCATTTATTTATTTCGACGACTCGATGAACTTTCGTGAAATGCTTTTGTACATGGATTATTGTGTCTGAGTTTTTTACGGAGGAAGTGTTAGGAAAGAAGATTGTATGTTTGAGGATATGGAAGTAGAATTGGAATGGTTTGATGAACCTCCTAGCTTCAATAAACTTTGTGTCCGTTTGAATGCAAAGTTTGGCGGTGATTTCACACTGAAGGGGAGGTTTGATAGTGGGAAGACTAGGGCACACTATGTCTCGATGCCCCTTCTTGACCGCCATTGGTACCACTACAATAGGGTGATCCAAGGTTCCAATGTGCCCATGGCTGAGGTGGTGGTGGAGAATGTGTACAGAATGCAGGATCTCCAGGACGGGCCGTCCATTGACGGTGTTGGAGGCAATGAACAAGAATTGGGGGTCAAAGGGGAAGCAACTCAGAGTAACCTGGATTTGGACGGTCAGTTGACGCAGGAGCAGTTTCATTCAACTCCAGTAGGCTATATAAGCAATGACTTCGATATGAACAAGTTCGAATGAGAAGAGGAGCAGGAGGAGGAGGACAGGATCGATGATGTAGTTAGCAGTGATTCAGACGATTCGGATGATGACCAAGGAGGTAGAGATGCTATGCCAACACCGGTTGATGCCATGCCAGTATCGGTTCATGCTATGCCATTACCAGAACCAACTGAGGTACTTCATACTATGCCAGCTCAGGGTAGACTAGTCATAGATTTGCCAAAGAATGATACCCCATATGATTCATAGGGTAGGATTAGCGAGCCCATTCCCTCCCTCTCTCTCTCTCTCTGTCTCAGTGTCTCCCAACCGCTCCAGGGAAACGTGCCCATCGTCGGCGCGGTGGCCCCTTCCCCACCGCTGGCCGGCCTCTCTCCCCCATCGTCTCCTTCACCTGCGCCCCCCTTTCCCTCCCCTGGCCGGCCAGCGGTGTGCCGCACCCCTCTCCCTCTCTCTCCTGCTCCTAGAAGAAGCCCGACGCCAGTGGCCACCTCGTCGCCATTGGTGGACTTGGTTAAGCCTCAATCTCCCTCTCGTTGTCAAGGTACTCCCGTTGTCTATTTGTTAATTGAATCGAAACTATTGTTACTTAGGGTTAAGATGCAAAATTAGTTTTAATGAGAAATGATTTCTATAATTAGTTGGGGTCCCAATCAGATGAAATTATTTAGGTTGTCCAACAGGTTTTAGTAGTATAGGTAGTATAGTAAGTTAGTATAGGTAATAAAGTTAGTTTAGTCAGTTATTTTAGTTAGTTAGTGTAGTTAGTATAAATAGTTATTGTAGTTAGACTTGTATATATAGGTGTTAATATTGGATTAGTTAGTATAGTTATAGTTAGTATAGGTATTGATATTACTATAGATAGTACGTACGACAATTTCGATGACTTGATGAAGTTTCCTCAAATGCTTTTATACATGGATTATTGTGTCTGAGTTTTTTACGGAGGAAGTGTTAGGAAAGAAGACAGTATGTTTGATGATATGGAAGAAGAATTGGAATGGTTTGATGAACCTCCTAGCTTCAACGACCTTTATGTCCGCTTGAATGCAAAGTTTGGTGGTGATTTCACCTTTGAAGGGGGTTTGATAGTGGGCGACTAGGGCACACTATGTCCTCGATGTTCTTATGTGACCTCGCTATGGTAGAACCGCCTAAATAACACGCCACGGAGGTGCTCGTCTTCCACCAGACTCTAAGCACCCCGAAAGCAAGCTACAGAGGGCGGTATCCGTCGGGCGCACCCTAAGGGAAAACCTAAAAGATCCACATTTTTCCCAAGGATCCAATAATGAGAACAAGTTACAATACTTGTCCATTTCATACATCAGAGTTTCTTAAAAGTACATTATTACAATACCAAATATCAGAGTGCGGAATGATAAACAACGGAATTTAAAATAAACATCTAGCGATAAGAACGAGGATCCGTCTGAGCCCACCAGAAGAATCCTCCACACAAAGGTACTTCTCATGCATCGCCTCGCAACAGGGGTAAATAACCCTGAGTACACAATATACACGCAAGACTTATCCGACTAGTGGGAATAATTTCCTGACTTCAAGGAATATGAGAAGTTTTATGGTTTTGCTGATTTATTTTACCAGAACCCAACCATATCCCTGCCGGTCACCATTTTTCTTTCCACCATTTTATCAGAGTGATCATATTTATCGCCTATTTGTAAGTTCAACGATCAGGTTACCCACGCTACCCGACATCCTGAGCATAGCAAAATAGCTACTCGACCTATACTAGTAGGACTCATGGGTGGATATATTTATGCACGTAGTTTCCATAAAATGCTCTGTAACTTAAATGCACATCATGTATATATATATATATATATATATTTAGTGATAAAAATAGGGGTTATGCACGGTGCTTGCCTTGGGCAGGCGGGGTGTCAAGAGCAAAGTCAGCAACTGATGGCTCGGGCTCTCTCCTGACGAGAACCTCCTCCTCGTACTCCTCGATCACCTCCTCGTACTCTTGCTCTCCCTGCAGTCACAAACTCTACCAACTCTCGTTATCTACATGCATAAAATGATGACGCAACGCTGAAAGTAATACGGCAACAAAGAACTCTTAAAATAAGAATACATCTACCAAGCTACTAAGCTAACTCTATTGACTAATACGTAAAGTTATCTATTATTCCCACTAAACAGGTATGAAACATTTCATGTATTATCTTAGCAACTAAAGGCATCTTTATTGTTAATATCAATTTACTATATATATGATAAAACATGGTGCACTGGCTACCATATTTATCAACATAGTCTAAGGCCACAAAAATTACAGTGAGCACATAACAATACAATGAACCTACTGTAAAAGAATTTTAGGGCTAGCACTTCTACCAATGCATCACAAAAATTCATTCTCTAAATAGCCATAATAATAATACATATTTCAAAGTAATAAAGTAGCCCTAAAGGTATCGCTGAACTATATGAACTAATTACACTAACAGATAGATCATGAATTTAGGAATCTAACAAAATTTATTTCACAATAAATAAATAAATTCAAATGAGCTCTAAAGATGAAGAAACGATATTATTGGAGGAGGCTAATCATGCTATTGGACTTGCTGACCAGCACATGACTGTGAGTCTTTGGTCCTTAACGTGTTGAAGGGGGTGCTGGTTCATTTATGCAGGTGAAGGAATTAACGGAGGAGGAGACCATGGGTCAAGGAAATATTGAAGAACGAGGGAATTATTGTAGGCTAGCTACCTCAGTCGATTGTAGCTTAGGAAGGAAGTTCGACAGAGCGCAGTTTTCTTAGGCAAGAACTCAGGAACTCGATTTGGGCAGGAAGAAGGTGAGCGGCGAAGCAGGACGGCTCAACGGCTCGGCGTGTCCTTTTAAATACAGGAGACGCGGGGATGGAATTAAGCAAGAGGAGGATAAGGAGGACGGCGAGAAGGTTAGGCATGGCTACTGTGAATGAACTGGAGAAGCGTGTAGCAGTGTGTCGTTGTACTTGAGACTTCAATGTTGATAGATGAATTTGATGTGCAGTAGACCATGGACCTGGACTGGGTACGTACTAGCTACTGAAGCTTTGCCTTGCCGTGCTAGCTCCGGCTGGACAAATGAAGTTTCTCGCCAACCACTCATCAACTCTCAAACGGGGTCATCGGTCTAGTCTACTTCTGTACCCAAATTCAGAACGACGATCGTTTGCCCCGCAACGGACGCGCCTCTCTGTGCTAGCGCGGTCACCAGGTGCGGCGCGCACACGCCCAGACGGTCGCCCATCATGGAGTACAGCTTAGCAGCGCCCTCACTTAATGCGCAAAGCAGCGGCCAGTAGCAACGCATGCAAGCGGCAGGAGGCGGCCAGGCGCTGTGCATTTACCTGTTGGTCAAAAGCAGCTGCATGCTCTCGCTCTCTCAGCATGCAAGCTACAGGAGGGACATCAAATTAAATGGACCAGCTCTCGCATACACTGCAGCCACATAACAGAGCACACGTGATGGCACTGTGCCTGGCGAGCATGCATGCGGTCCCCTAGCTTTCTATTCTTAGACAAGGCATGCACTCTCCCTCGCTCGGCTGTTAAAGCATCTATAGTGTTCTAGTCCTCACTCTGCCAGTCCAGGCACACCACTGCACACGACACGATAGGCTCGTTCCATCTGCTGGTACTTGTACTACAGGTTGTGGCAGAACTAGCTTGCTTAAAGGTAAAAAAGAGCTGCTTGGGCACGACGTGCTGCTCGGATGAATAGTGTTTTCTACGATGCACAGTGTTTTCTACGGTGAACAGTGCACGACGTGCAAGACGCAGTGAACCATGTTTACTTCGTGCTACCGTAATTCTGTGTTGCTGCAGTGCTGACACGTGGAAAAGTGTCTGAGCTGTGTTTGCAAAGCAACTAAGCAGCGAGCAAGCGGCGTGCGTAGCGGGCAGAGCTTGTGATTGAGATTAATGTGTAGCGTGTGCGATGCTGTTGCCGGTCGGTCATGTGCTGCCAACTTGACTTGCTTGACACTACAAAGTAAAAGCACTGCGTGTTTGCCAAAGAATGTACTGAAGCGTGCTTTGCGGGCTTGCAAGTGTCGAGTGCGTGCATGGGAAATTAAGAAGAAGATGAATAGCGAGAGATGGAGTTGGATCAGGATGACAATAGTGAGTTGAGCTGTGCTGGAGAGTATTTGGACAAGGAATAAATTAGAGCTCAAATTGATAATTAGTGCAATAAAATTTAATTTCTCATTTTACCACATGCAATAATACATAAACATGATGCTCATGACATGGTTTTAGCAAAAACTATACCACGTAACACCGAGGGTGTTACACCTGCTCACTGGTCCCGCTACAATAGGGTGATCCAAGGTTCCAATGTGCCCATAGCTGAGGTGGTGGTGGAGAATATGTACAGGATGCAGGATCTCCAGGACGGGCCGTCCATTGATGGTGTTGGAGGCAATGAACATGAATTGGGGGTCAAAGGGGAAGCAACTCAGGGTAACATGGATTTGGATGGTCAGTTGATGCAGGAGTAGTTTCATTCAACTCTAGTAGGCTGTATAAGCAATGACTTTGATGTGAACAAGTTCAAACGGGAAGAGGAGGAGCAGGAGGAGGACATGATCAATGATGTAGTTAGCAGTGATTCAGATGATTCGGATGATGACCAAGGAGGTAGAGATGCTATGCCAACACCAGTTGATGCCATGCCAGTATCGGTTCATGCTATGCAATTACCGATACCAACTGAGGTGCTTCATGCTATGCTGGCTCAGGGTAGACTAGTCACAGATTTGCCAGAGGATGATACCCCTATGATTCATAGGGTAGGATTAGCGTAACACAACAAAGACGCTCCACCACCACCTTACACACAATGATAGAGTTTATGCGGTGAGGTCGATGAACGTACCTTTCAAAGCATTTTGAACTATAGGGATATCAAATGATGAGATATGGCAGTTTGTGACACCGGTCTGCAGATGTGTAGGAAATCATTGTATGACCTTGAGAATGTAATCCTTGAGAAGGGGATGATATTTAATACAATGTTAGAGATGAAGCTGTTCCTTCAGGACTATGTTGTCTATCACCATAGGCCCTACAACGTCACTCATTGTGACAAGGAGTTGAGGTACCATGTGACATGCAAAAATGGTTGTATGTTTAGGTTAAATGCACCAAAGAGACAGAGTGATGGCAAGTGGAGGATAACTAATGTGGTCCAACCCCACACTTGCCTATCAAATAAGGGGAAGAAAAATCATCAGCAGCTCACTGTATGTTACTTTGCTCATTGTATATTGGGGCTTGTTGATAACATTAACGACATTTTAGTGTCTTCCTTACAAGAGTCCATATCCGGATTCGTTAAGTATGATGTGAAGTACGGAAAGGCTTGGCGTGCTAAGCAAATTGCCCTAGTGATTCATTGGGGTAGCTGGGAGGAAGCGTACAATAGGGTTCCCTGAATATTATGTGCAATGCATTATTACAACCCTAGCTTGAAATAGTTTGTAGACACCGGAGGGATGTATTTCGAGGACCCATTGAGGCATGTCCTACATCGTGTGTTCTGGTCATTTGCGCAGATGGAACATGCATTTTGGTATTGTCGCCCAGTCGTACTTGTTGATGGCACTTTCCTGACTAGAAAGTACAGGGGCACCTTGATGATGTCTGCTGCTATTGATTCGGAGGACCAGATAGTACCCATGGCTTTTGCCTTGGCAGAGGGGGTGAACAATGAATCTTGATCATGGTTTATGCGGCTTCTACGTGTACATGTGCTTGGCCCATCTTGCACTATATGTTTGATCTCGGACCGTCACCCAAGGATTCATAATGCTGCAGGTGAACATATAGATGGGTTCCCACCTCTACTGCACAGATGGTGCATGCAACATTTTGCCTCTAATTTTTGGCGGCATCAGAGGAAGAAGGAGGTTTGTGACAAGGTAAAGGCTCTATGTTGTGTACATACAGAGCACCAGTTCAAGGAGACAAAGAGAGAACTAGACAAGATGCTAAACGAAGCAGACAAGGCCTAGTTAGAGGCACAGATGGAACATAAGGCTAAGTGGGCATTAGCATATGACAAGGGCGGTTTCAGGTATGGCATCATGACGACCAACTTGTCAGAGTCTTTCAACCGTGTATTCACTAGAGTTCGATCATTGCCTATGTCTAGAATTATTGAGTTCTCCTTTCACAAGTGCAATGAATATTTTGTCAAGAGGTGGGAACTTGCGTAGAGGAATATAGCTAAGCTTGGGTGATTTGGAAAGGCCAGATCATAATATTTGAAGGTGGCCGAGGAATTGGCCAAGCAGCAGACCATCGAGCCATATGGACCTCGCCAGCATGTCTTTAGTGTATGGGGAAGGGTGGCACAAGCTTGGGCGGCGAACGTTATGGTGGACAGAACTACCGAGTTGATCTTGACAAAGTAGAGTGCATTTGCAACGTCCCTCAGATCATGCATGCCCCTTGCTCTCACATGATCACTGCCTGCAGGGTCCGTGGATATGACTTTGAGGGTCTACCATACATGTTACCCTTGTATCTCCGTTCAAACACCCTTAGTATATGGGAGAAGAGCTTCGAACCGTACCTTGACCCAACACAGTGGCCCCCTTATCATGGTTATGACTACGTGCCGCATCCAGACCTAATGAAGGTAGGGAAGGGTAGGAGGAAAAAGAAGCGACTCAAGGGGGACATGAACACTATGAGAGGATACGGCAAAGACATGTATGGAGGGGAAGACTTCAACGAGACCCGTGATAGGAATCTTTGCTCCATTTGCAAAGAACCTGGTCACAAGGCTAGTAGGCATAGAAGACGAGGGCAGCAGGTCCATATATAGAACTTGCTTATTTTCCTAGTGAAGTTGTTTAATATGTTTGTTAATGTTACTTTCAATATATACATGTGCTTTCATATTGTGTTCATGTTGCATAACATGTAGTTTAAATTTTACAATGCCAGTTAATGTTAATTTCAATATTGTATTATTCATCATGTTTGTTCTAATCCTTTGTTTATCAATTTGTACTAGGATGGCCTCTCCCACGCAGCACCCGCTGTACCCCATCTTGAGGTGGAGTATGAAGACAAGCACCGAGCTCACGTGTTGACCAACACCGACGCAGAGGTGGCCTTGCCTCCTTTGAGGCCATGCACACACAGCAGGGCGCACCAGTGGGACGAGCGTTACACGCCATACATACGGCGTGCCGGCTTCCTCGAGCTTGTCCACGTTGTCAACCATGGTCTTCTGGCCCTTGACACCGCACTTCTCACTACAGCTGTAGACAGGTGCGAGTCCCATCATTCTCTGTAAACATTCTTATAATGAAATTGAGGTAACTGACAGTTGTTCTATTTTCATATGCAACCTCACAGGTGGAGGCCTGAGACCCACACATTCCACCTACCATGCGGTGAGATTACCATCACCATGCAGGGCATGAAGGCTACCTTTGACCTTCGGTTGGGGAGACTTCCAGTGATAGGTATAGTTTACAACGATCATTGGAGAGAGCTGGTGGCTCAGTTTTGTGGCTTTCTTCCACCAGACGATGAGGATGCAAAAAAATAAGTAAGCAATTGAACCCTATTTAATACTTGCATTGCTTTCCTGAATCCATCGCGTCTCATTGTCGTTGATGAATTTCAAGAAAACTTTCGGTGTTTCGTCATTGTGGATCACAGAGCACTTCGAGAACTTGCACCCACAAACTGATGAGGCTGAGATCGATATGTTCACTAAAGTGTGGCTCTGGCACTTCCTTGGTGCTTTCCTATTCCCCGACGCGTTGGGAAACACCATTAGCTAGATTTTCCTTGACATACTACGCCAGCCATGGGAGAATATAGCGACGTATAGCTGGGGCAGCGCGGTCCTAGCATGGACGTATCAATAGTTATGCGTTGCCTGCCATCGCACCTCAAGGTTTGTGAGCCTTGGTGGTTGCTCCTACCTACTACAGATTTGGTGTTGGGAAAGATGGCCCGTTGGGAGGCCCCTTCTTAATGGTTTGCATGTAAGTACTTCGGTTCACTAGTTACTTCGAAGCTGTTACATATCATGAAATTATGATTGGCTAATTCATTGTCATGTTCAATGTAGCATTGGAACGGGCGGGATACACTACCTACTGCTCTGTATATCTGGAAGGAAGCAGAGTTAGTTAGAGGGAATGCGAGGCATAAGTATAGGGAGTACACGGACTATCTCGACGTCCTGACAAGCTGACACAGCACCAGGTTATGCTCTCTTTCGTATCATACATGTGTCTTGTTGGATGTACACTATATCACAAGCTAACTCAATTATGAAATGTTCAGGTCACTTGGTGTCCTTGGAATGCTCTGGAGCTCCAGCAGTACCTGAGTCCTGTCACTAGAGAAGAGTCTGACGAGTATCGTTGCAACGTCCCTCTTATTTTCTTCCACGTGGTCGAGATCCACTTGCCCATCAAGCTTTGCAAGCAGTTCGGAAAAATTACAGGCTACCCACCACCGCTTTACTCAACCAACCAAAAATTGCATGGGTGCATCATTGGACACCATAAAGTTACAATTGTGAGGTGTGTGTGTGGTAGAACTAACTATCGTTTTGTTGCATCAGCTTCAAACTTCAAACTTTCAGGCTCGGTATCCATTCCGGAAATATTACCGCCTTCAGGCTCGGTA
This sequence comes from Miscanthus lutarioriparius, assembly GCA_904845875.1. Taxonomy (NCBI): domain Eukaryota; kingdom Viridiplantae; phylum Streptophyta; class Magnoliopsida; order Poales; family Poaceae; genus Miscanthus; species Miscanthus lutarioriparius. The sequence goes on from CAJGYO010000002.1 coordinate 115,586,664, forward strand.
ACTAGAACTAACTATTATACAACTCTACTCCTTTCCTCGATCATTTCAAACTTCAGGCTCGATATCCATTCTAGAAATATTACCGCCTTCATTATCACTTTCATCGATCATTACTAATTCTTCAGGATCTTCTTCTTCCTCTTCCGATTCGCTATCATCGGCAAGGATGACACCTGGGTCCATTGCATCAGCTAGGGGTTCATGATTTGGATCCAGGAGATTGCTTAGCCTATGAACTTCCTCATGCAGATAAGTATTATGTTCTTCTAAATCTTCTACATAGAATTCTAGCTCATGAGTTCTAGCTCTAGCTACATTTTCTCTATGCCAAGCTTCATTTCTTCCTTCCACCGTACGAACTAACATACGTTCGCAGTTCCTGTGAGCGGTGGTGAGACACCTCAATTGACCCTATAATTCTCCTACCTAGATGGTATCCAAGGCTCTATCTCTAGTAGCTTGTGCTAACTCTGCAGAAATCCTCTATATCTCTGCCTGGGGATCAGGCCTAGAGCTGCTACTGCTAGCATCGTTATTCCAAGGGGCAAGTTGGTGACGAGGAACTCCTTTGGGTCCAGTGGACTTACGGGGTGTCTTCTTGGTACGAGCCATGTTGTAGGAAGCAAGATTAATCCCAGTAAGACAATCTAACAATAGTCTCAAGGGCAGCAAGGGTGGACTACACAACTCAACCCATACAACTACCCATCCAGACTCAGAGGTGAAGGAAGTAACAAGTGAATTAATCATGATGCATGAATCGTTCTTACGAACAAAATCATCAAAGCTTATAATGAACATAAACAACATTTGTTTTTATATAGGGCATAGTAAGATTACTACTCCACCACACAAAACCTTTTTAATCAAATAAGGAATGGTGAGAAAGAAATTAGATAAGTCAGAAGCAATTTGGACTAAATTAATAAGTTAAGTTTAGTCATCCCAAATCATTTTGAAGTTTTTGTAAACCAATACGACAAAGACTTTGTAACGATCGCTCTGATACCATTCTGTGGCAGAACCTCCTAAATTATAGGGCCCACATGCACCTATCACTGTCCAACAACCTTTGACATCCATGCATATGTTCCTGATAACTTAAGAAGACTGTCGGGTGTCCTCGGGGCACCCTGAATCATCCACGATTTCCAAGCAGGATCACATTACAGAGTCATTGCAGTATTACAACAGTTTATTCAAATAGATACACCAGAGTAAAAACAACGGAAGTCTTACAAAAACATAGTTTACAAACTATTTGTTTCAAACCATACAACTAAGTTCGGTTAATAATACAAAACGTAGTAGTGGAGTGGCATTATAACATAATACAGAACACACAAAAAAGTTGCCCTGCCCAAGGGCCACACATTTACTTATCGTCATCGCACTGAACAACAGTCATGCAGCACGGTCCAAAGCAGACCTGCTCATGAGCCTCACCTGCAACAAGGGTCAACGAACCTAGAGTATAAAAGTACTCAACAAGACTTAACCAAAAATAAAAACTGATAGAACTCAGGAATGCAGGCTCAGGGATTCAAGGTATGGCTTTAGCAGTAATCAAAGTTCTTTTGCGTAAAAGCTTTTTAACAAAATTCTTTATATCAACATTTAAAACTTCATAAAACCATATACAAAGCTGACACAACTCGTAAGGAGATCATGAAACTCCACATCCAACACTTTCTCAAACCCTACTCAAGTTTCAGTTATTAAACTACGATGATGAATAGTGAGTTAAGTCTCCATAACTGAGGAGCAACGACGATTCGAACCAATTAAACCCAGCTGGGGATTCCAGACCACACGACATATGCAGGTCCCTGACTTACATACATCAACCTACCCTCGGATCCTCTAAACAAGAACGGGTTCACGCCACCTGAGAATACAGTACTCCACCAATCCAGCCCATTGCCACGTGGGTACATGCTATTCCCGCCATCTCTCCACTCCCAGTGCGTGAGTAGCCATTCTCGTAATAGAATAGCCAAGTTAAGGCTTACCGGAGTATGTGGTTAGTACTACAAAGTCTCACCTCATGCAATTCAACAACGGTACGGGCCTTAATCGACACAGGCGGAAAGAACCCGCTCACAAGACCTCCATGTCTTGCGGCTCCCCTACACCGAGTCTACCCGGTCTAGATTTATTACTCCACATGCTGACATTTCATGATAACATAAATAACCAAGCGTAACCAAAGATCCATTTAAAATTCGCAGGTGATAGGTAATCACCTGACTTTTATTTGTCTAAGCATGACTAAGCATAACTAGCCATATACGAATTAAAATGGTTAACAAGGTAGACATGGAAAAACAAGGTTGGTAATGTACCAATTAGGTTTTCACTTAACTCCTAATCACTTAATACAGTAAAGAGAAGCAAAAGCGAAATCAAGTTGTAAAACACAAGGTAGGTTTAAATGCATCCAGGGCTTGCCTTCGTTGACAGAAAAGTCCGGTTCCGGAGTCGCACCACAAATATCCAACCCGACCTCAACAGACGGATTAACCTCCTCAACCACTTGATTAACTACCACGTGCTCACCTTTGTTCACTATACGTAGTAACAATGCCATGTTTAACATGATTCGGAATATAAAACATGATGCTCGATGATAGATACAAAATTAACAACTTGAATACAACTTTCCTTCGCGGTACAGTTACAAGTCAAACCAACTAAACCTTTTTCGTAACACCTAATTCAATTGCCAAGGATCATCACCAACTAATGACCCAAGGTCATCACTCAATCCAAAATTCAATCAAAACCTAAATCATTAAAGGTTATTATTTGCTTTTATGAATTAATTATTTAATTAAGAATTATGAAATAAATCAACTTGTTCCAATTGAGCTCAAAATTTTTTCAAATGTTCATCTCATGATAACTAAGTGGCAATACAATTTTCATAATTTTTGGAGAAATAAATAAGCCTAGAAAAATCATGTAAACTCATTTATTAATTAATTGAGCAATTGTTATCACATTCAAAAAGTATTAAAAATCAACATTTCATATTTTTCCCAAATAATACACATCACAGAGAGGTCACATAAAAATTTTCATAATTTTTGGAGCTCTAAATAAATATACACAAAAATAATAAAACATACACTATTCATTCATCTCTGAAAAAGGAAAAAATTCATTTTCAAACCGCTGAGTCACTGACAACCGGGTCCCACCTGTCATCCCCTACCTCCCGCGTTGACTACGGCGACGACATCGCTGACCGGCGAAAACACGCCGACGGTGAGACCAACGGCGACGGCCAAAGTACCAAAACACTCCCCAAACCACCCCGCATCAATTGAAGGCACTAGCTTGAGCAATTACAGCGAGTTTCGAGCTTGACGTCGGTCGTGGCGGACGCGGCGGCTCGGAGACACTACGCCGGCGAAACGAAGCCGGGAACGACGAAACAAACTACTCGGGAAGAACTAGGAGCTCACCATGAACACGTTGAAGGCGATGGACGAGCCAGAGGAACAACGGAGAGGTGGGTCGACGGTCACAGCGATAACGGCGGAGCAATCTTCGACGACGGCGATGCTCTGGTGGCTGCGGTGGACAAAACAGTCAAACAACCGAGCACACAGCACCATGGCAACATGGCGAAGCTGACGGCATGCCAAGCACGAGCAGAGACAGACCGTGGAGCTCTGGCCACGGCGAAGCGTGCTCGACGGAGATGCTGCCGGCCGCGAGGAAGAAAGGCTGCTAGCGGCGGTTCCCGGTGGAATCAGGCGACCAGAGTTGGATGGCTGGGTGCGCAAGGAACTAGCGAAGCTATTGAGCATTTTGCTGAGATGGCATAGGCGCTAAATCAACGGTGAGAGCTCAATGGAGCAGTGGCGGTGGCGACTAGAAAACAGAGGAGGAGAAAAGAACGACGACGACGGCGTCTCGGCCTTTAAAGGACGGCCAGGAAGCAAGAGGAAGCCACGATGGCGTCTTCCCCACGCCAGCGCGAAGCTGAGGACGGCCACGCGCACGCCTGCAACCGAGAAGAAGGTCGCCGGCGGTGTAGCTTAAGCGGCGAGCACTGTTCAACTTATTTATAGAATTGCCATCCGATTTGAAACTCAAATTACTCCCAAATTTATGTAACAACTCAAAAATCTCCAAAAATAAAAGTTGTTCAAAATCAAAAGTTCTACAACTTTGATTTTATAATCACCCCCTAATTCGGTCTACATTTTGAAATGCAAATTTGAATTCAAAAAGGGGATATTTAAAGAATTACGCCTTTTCAAATTACTTCAAATTTTACTCAACAACTTTGAAAACTCAAAAAACCAACTTTGTACAACACAACAAGCTCTACATTTTTGCTTTAAGGCTCAACCCCAAAATGTACTTCGATTTTGAATTAGGTTTTTCGGGTAAAATAAATCAGTGGAAATCAGGGTTTTCGGAAATCCAATTCAACACAACTTAAAGAACTTGATTCAACAATACAAGTCAACACATTCAACATAAAGGTAAACTTGTTTTAGTGAATGCATATCAAAGTTTTCAATATGACCAAATGCCTTGCAATGCATATGATGACATGGCAGTTTTTAGTATTTAAACACCCGAGGTGTTACAATCCTTCCCCCTAAAAGAAATCTCGTCCCGAGATTCAAAGTCATAGGGTAAGTAATGGAAAAAGGAAATGTGTCAATCCAAAAACATCCAAAACTTGTCCATAAAATAGTTGAGGTTTCTTTACAAACATGGTTCGTAACAACAAAGCAAAACTGACATTCTTCTATATTGACATAAGAAACTCTGGAAACTTTTCTAACAGGTAATCTTCGGATTCCCAAGTAGCTTCTTCTTCTGAATGTTGATTCCATTATATCTTGTAGAACTCAATTGTTCTCCTTCGAGTAACACGATCTTTCTGATCCAAGACTCGAATAGGATACTCAGAATAGGTCAAATCAGGTTCAAGTTCCACTCCTTCAACCTCAACATTCTGCTCAGGCACTCGGAGACACTTCTTCAATTGAGAAACATGGAACACATCATGTACCACTTTGAGATGTTCTGGTAATTTCAAATGATATGCCACTTTTCCATACCTCTCTAAAATTTGAAATGGTCCAATATATCGAGGTGCCAACTTGCCTTTAACACCAAAATGGGTAACTTCCTTCATTGGTGATACTTTCAGATATACAAAATCCCCCTTGTTAAACGTCAATGGTCTACGTTGTTTATCCGCATAACTCTTTTGTCGGGACTGAGCTATCTTTAAATTACTTTGTATTTGCCTAACCTTGTCTTCTGTTTCTTCCACAAGGTCAACTCCAAAGAACCTTCTTTCTTCGGGTTCAGACCAACTCAGTGATGTTCTGCATCTACGACCATAGAGTGCTTCAAATGGAGCCATTCTAATGCTTTCCTAATAACTATTGTTATATGAGAACTAGGCCAAAGGTAAGCATTTGTCGCACTTATTGGAATAGTTAAGGACATAACACCTTAACATATCTTCAAGTACTTGATTGACTCTTTCAGTCTATCCATCAGTCTGCGTATGATAAGTTTTACTATACAGGTGCTTGGTTCCCAACGAAGCATGCAATTGTTTCCAAAAGCTGGAGACAAATTGTGTACCCCTATCGGACACAATGGTCTTTGGTACTCCATGTAGGCTCATGATTCTTGCTAAATACATCTTGGCATATTGGATCGTAGGATATATAGTCTTGACAGGAAGAAAATGTGTTGACTTAGTGAGTCAATCTACAATAACCCATATTGAGTCAAATCCCTTTGATGTCTTGGGTAGACCAACAATAAAGTCCATACTAATGTCCTCCCACTTCCAAGCTAGAATAGGTAATGGCTGTAATTCATCAGCAGACCTCAAATGTATAGCTTTCACCTTTTGACAAGTATCACACTTTGCTATATACCTAGCAATCTCTATCTTCATTTTAGTCCACCAAAACTTTTGTTTCAAGTCATGGTACATCTTGTTACTTTCCGGATGGATAGATAACCTAGTAGCATGTGCCTCTTCAAGAATTGACTGCCGCAACTCAAGAACTTTTGGTACCACCAGTCGATCCTTAAACCATAACACACCTTCATCATCTATGGTGAAGCATTCCGCTTTTCCATTCCTAACTCTTTCCTTGATATAGGCTACACCCTTGTTTTCCTTCTGAGCAGCGATGATCTGGTCTCAAATATTGGCTTCAACAATTATGTTGGTCAAACTACCTTGTTGAATTACCTCTACATTCAACTTCTCCATCTCTTGACATAAAGTCAGACCCATTGTTCTTACTGTCAGGCAATTACAATAACTTTTGCAACTGAGGGCATCTGCAACCACATTTGCTTTACCAGGGTGATAATGTACTTCCAAGTCATAATCTTTAATTAGTTCTAACCATTTTTTTTGTCGCATGTTCAATTCTGACTGAGTAAAGATATACTTTAAACTCTTATGGTCTGTATAAATATGGCACATATTACCAAGCAGGTAATGCCGCCAAATCTTTAGAGCATGAACAATAGCTGCTAATTCCAGATCATGAGTCGGATCGTGTTCTTCATGTTGCTTAAGTTGCCTGGATGCATAAGCAATGACTCTGCCTTCTTGCATCAATACTCATCCAATACCAATACCCGAAGCATCACAATAAACATCAAACGGCTTCTCGATATCAGGTTGGGCTAATACTAGGGCAGTGGTTAACAATCTCTTCAAAGTCTGGAAAGTTTCTTCATAATCAGATGACCAGACAAACTTGACTTGGCTCTTCAACAACTCAGTGACGGACTTAGATACTCTAGAGAAATCTGGAATAAAATGACGGTAATACCCCGCCAATCCCAGAAAACTCCGAACCTGATGAACTGTGGTTGGCGGTTTCCAATCAAGCACATCCTTAACTTTGCTTGGATCAACTGCAACTCCTTCAGCTGACAAGACATGTCCAAGAAATTATACTTCCTTAAGCAAAAAATCACACTTGCTGAACTTGGCATATAGTTGATGTTCTCTTAAGCGGGTCAAAACAATTCTGAGATGTTCCGCATGTTCTTCCTTATTCTTGGAATATACTAGAATGTCATCAATAAACACCACTACAAACTTGCCTAGCTCAGGCATGAATACTGAATTCATCAGATACATGAAATGAGCTGGAGCATTTGTCAAACCAAAAGACATTACCAAGTATTCATATAATCCATATCTTGTGGTAAATTCCGTTTTGGGAATATCTTCAGGCTTAATCTTGATTTGGTGATAGCCTGACCTCAAATCAATCTTGGAGAACACTTTAGCTCCGGCCAGTTGATCAAAAAGCAAGTCTATCCGAGGTAAGGGATACTTATTTTTAATGGTTACTTCATTCAACGGATGATAGTCGACACATAACCTCAAGGTCTCATCTTTCTTTTTCACAAAAATTGCCGGACATCCCCAAGGTGATGAACTAGGTTGGATAAATCCCTTATCAATCAATTCTTGCAACTGAGTCTTCAACTCGGCTAACTCCTTGGGTGGCATCCTATAAGCTCTCCGAGAAATCGGAGCTGTTCCTAGTTTTAACTCTATGTTAAACTGGACATCCCTATCAGGTGGTAGACCGGGTAAATCTTCAGGAAACACATCAGGAAATTTACACACTACCGGGATATCTCTAATCTCTTTGACGCCAGTTGCACAAACTTTGCCCACTGATCTTCTTAAGGTTGGAAGTTGGATGAGAAGTTGAGAATGACTATCTGGCAAACTCACCCTGATTGTTCTATTCAAAGCATCTATAACAGCCTTATGCTGATACATCCAATTTATCCCCAAGATTACATCTATATCCTGATTCTTTAGGATAATCATGGTAGTGGGAAAAATATGCCCACCTAGGTTTATGGGTACCTAGTATACCATTTCCTTAGTACACAGACGTCCCCCGGGCGACTGTATAAAGAAATTTTCCTTTGTTGCCCTAATTGAAATTTCATGCTTCACAACAAAGGTTCTATTGACGAATGAATGCGATGCACCCGAATCAAAAAGTATAACTGCAGGATGATTGGCGATAGGAAACATACCCATCATCACTGGCTCCCCTTCCAGAATTTCCCCAGCTTGAATATAGAACACCTATCCTGTCTTCCTTTTATCTTTGCCTTTTTGAGCATTCTAATTGTTGTTCTTATTCTGTGCCTGACCCTGTTGTTGATTGACAGGGGCCTTCTGATAATTTGGATTAGACTGCCTTGGATACGAACATTCCCTTGAAAAATGACCAGACTTGCCACAATTGAAACAGGGATACTTGTGACCCTGGGGTGTTGGAGCAGAAAACCCCAGAAGTATTTGTCGATTGTGGATTCTAATAAGTCGTAGCAGGGCGGACATTTGATTGTTGTCTGGCTTGGAACTACGGCGGACGATAAGGAGGACGATTATGATTTACAGGATGATAGATCACCCTCAGCCTCTTTTGATTTCCACCAAAAGATCCAGACGGCATACTCTTTTTCTTCTTGAGCTCCTTATGCTGCCGATACTTTGCCTCTGAAGCAATTGCAATATTCACTGCCTCATGATAAGTGATATTGGTACAAGTTGTCATCATAGTCTACAATTTAGTATTCAGACCTCTCATGGACCATTTCTTTTTCTTGGCATCTCTGTTGACATGTTCAGATGCATACTACGATAGATGATTGAATCTTCCCACATACTGCATAACCGTCTGATCCCCTTGCTTCAAAGCAAGGAATTCATCCAGCTTCATAGCCATAACTCCCTCTGGGATATAATGGGCTCTGAAAGCAGTACGAAACTCTATCCAAGTTAACGGAACACCTGCAGGTTGCATGGCCATAAGATTCGCATACCAAGCACCGGCTGCACCTCTAAGTTGCTGGGTAGCAAAGACTAGTTTCTGAAACTCCATGCATAGAATGAGATCAAATTTCTGCTCCATGGTTCGAAGCCAATCGTCAGCCTCCAGTGGTTCATCTGCCTTGGTGAACATCGGCGGTCTTGTGTCTGTAAAATCAACATATGTAGCCTCCTGCCTGTTATGATGGCGACCACGATTTCCTTGCATCTGATTCTGATTACTTTGAGCTATCTCATGAAGCAAACGAGAATTTTCAACCGTCACATTGACAAGTGCGGCTATAGCATCAGCCAGATTTGTTGGAACTGGTGACGGATATGGAATACCGTCCTCATCTTGTGAAGTACCAAGAATATGCGAACCCCGCGTATGACGCATCTGCTCATAACAAACCAAACTTTACTCACAAGTCTTTATTGAATTGCAACAAAAGCTTACTCCAGACACATTACATAGGGTTTACTAATTTAAAAACAAACCCGCATGTACCTAAACAAGACTACTTAACTTAACTAGAACTAACTATTATACAACTCTACTCCTTTCCTCGATCATTTCAAACTTCAAGCTCGGTATCCATTCTGGAAATATTACCGCCTTCATTATCACTTTCATCGATCATTACTAATTCTTCAGGATCTTCTTCTTCCTCTTCTGATTCGCTATCATCGGCAAGGATGACACATGGGTCCATTGCATCAGCTAGGGGTTCATGATTTGGATCTAGGAGATTGCTTAGCCTATGAACTTCCTCATGCAGATAAGTATTATGTTCTTCTAAATCTTCTACATAGAATTCTAGCTCATGGGTTCTAGCTCTAGCTACATTTTCTCTATGCCAAGCTTCATTTCTTCCTTCCACTGTACGAACTAACATACGTTCGCAGTTCCTGTGAGCGGTGGTGAGACGCCTCAATTGACCCTATAATTCTCCTACCTGGATGGTATCCAAGGCTCTATCTCTAGTAGCTTGTGCTAACTCTGCAGAAATCCTCTGTATCTCTACCTGGGGATCAGGCATAGAGTTGCTACTGCTAGCATCATCATTCCTAGGGGCAAGTTGGTGACGAGGAACTCCTTTAGGTCTAGTGGACTTATGGGGTGTCTTCTTGGTACGAGCCATACTGTAGGAAGCAAGATTAATCCCAGTAAGACAATCTGACAACAGTCTCAAGGGTAGCAAGGGTGGACTACACAACTCAACCCATACACACTACCCATCTAGACTTAGAGGTGAAGGAAGTAACAAGTGAATTAATCATGATGCATGAATCGTTCTTACGAACAAAATCATCAAAGCTTATAATGAACATAAACAACATTTGTTTTTATATAGGACATAGTAAGATTACTACTCCACCACACAAAACCTTTTTAATCAAATAAGGAATGGTGAGAAAGAAATTAGATAAGTCAGAAGCAATTTGGACCAAATTAATAAGTTAAGTTTAGTCATCCCAAATCATTTTAAAGTTTTTGTAAACCAATACGACAAAGACTTTGTAACGATCGCTCTGATACCATTCTGTGGCAGAACCTCCTAAATTATAGGGCCCACATGCACCTATCACTGTCTAACAACCTTTGACATCCATGTATATGTTCCTGGTAACTTAAGAAGACTGTCGGGTGTCCTTGGGGAACCCCGAATCATCCACGATTTCCGAGCAGGATCACATTATAGAGTCATTGCAGTATTACAACAGTTTATTCAAATAGATACACCAGAGTAAAAACAGCGAAAGTCTTACAAAAACATAGTTTACAAACTATTTGTTTCAAACCATACAACTAAGTTCGGTTAATAATACAAAACGTAGTAGTGGAGTGGCATTATAACATAATACAGAACACATAAAAAAGTTGCCCTGCCCAAGGGCCACACATTTACTTATCGTCATCACACTGAACAACAGTCATGCAGCACGGTCCAAAGCAGACCTGCTCATGAGCCTCACCTGCAACAAGGGTCAACGAACCTAGAGTATAAAAGTACTCAACAAGACTTAACCAAAAATAAAAACTGATAGAACTCAGGAATGCAGGCTCAGGGATTCAAGGTATGGCTTTAGCTGTAATCAAAGTTCTTTTGCGTAAAAGCTTTTTAACAAAATTCTTTATATCAACATTTAAAACTTCATAAAACCATATACAAAGCTGACACGACTCGTAAGGAGATCATGAAACTCCATATCCAACACTTTCTCAAACCCTACTCAAGTTTTAGTTATTAAACTACAATGATGAATAGTGAGTTAAGTCTCCATAACTGAGGAGCAACGACGATTCGAACCGATTAAACCCAGCTGGGGATTCCAGACCACATGACATATGCAGGTCCCTGACTTACATACATCAACCTACCCTCGGATCCTCTAAACAAGAACGGGTCCACGCCACCCGAGAATACAGTACTCCACCAATCCAGCCTATTGCCACGTGGGTACACGCTATTCCCGCCATCTCTCCACTCCCAGTGCGCGAGTAGCCATTCTCGTAATAGAATAGCCAAGTTAAGGCTTACCGGAGTATGTGGTTAGTACTACAAAGTCTCACCTCATGCAATTCAACAACGGTACGGGCCTTAATCGACACAGGTGGAAAGAACCCGCTCACAAGACCTCCATGTCTTGCGGCTACCCTACACCGAGTCTGTCCGGTCTAGATTTATTACTCCACATGCTGACATTTCATGATAACATAAATAACCAAGCGTAACCAAAGATCCATTTAAAATTCGCAGGTGACAGGTAATCACCTGACTTTTATTTGTCTAAGCATGACTAAGCATAACTAGCCATATACGAATTAAAACGGTTAACAAGGTAGACATGGAAAAACAAGGTTGGTAATGCACCAATTAGGTTTTCACTTAACTCCTAATCACTTAATGCAGTAAAGAGAAGCAAAAGCGAAATCAAGTTGTAAAACACAAGGTAGGTTTAAATGCATCCGGGGCTTGCCTTTGTTGACAGAAAAGTCCGGTTCCGGAATCGCACCACAAATATCCAACCCGACCTCAACAGACGGATTAACCTCCTCAACCACTTGATTAACTACCACGTGCTCACCTTCGTTCACTACACGTAGTAACAATGCCATGTTTAACATGATGCGAAATATAAAACATGATGCTCGATGATGGATACAAAATTAACAACTTGAATACAACTTTCCTTCGCGGTACAGTTACAAGTCAAACCAACTAAACCTTTTTCGTAACACCTAATTCAATTGCGAAGGATCATCACCAACTAATGACCCAAGGTCATCACTCAATCCAAAATTCAATCAAAACCTAAATCATTAAAGGTTACTATTTGCTTTTATGAATTAATTATTTAATTAAGAATTACAAAATAAATCAACTTGTTCCAATTGAGCTCAAAATTTTTGTAAATGTTCATCTCATGATAACTAAGTGGCAAAACAATTTTCATAATTTTATCACATTAAAAAAGTACTGAAAATCAACATTTCATATTTTTCCCAAATAATACACATCACAGAGAGGTCACACAAAAAATTTCATAATTTTTGGAGCTCTAAATAAATCTACACAAAAATAACAAAAACATACACTATTCATTCATCTCTGAAAAAGGAAAAAATTCATTTTCAAACCGCTGAGTCACTGACAACCGGGTCCCACCTATCATCCCCTACCTCCCGCGTTGACTACAGCGACAATGTCGCTGACCGGCGAAAACTCACCGACGGTGAGACCAACGGCGACGGCCAAAGTACCAAAACACTCCCCACACCACCCCGCATCGATTGAAAGCACTAGCTTGAGCAACTACAGCGAGTTTCGAGCTTGATGTCGGCCATGGCGGACACGGCGGCTCGGCGACACTATGTCGGCAAAACGAAGCCGGGAACGATGAAACAAACTACTCGGGAAGAACCAGGAGCTCACCCCGAACACGTTGACGGCGATGGACGAGCCGGAGGAACAACGGAGAGGCGGGTCGACGGTCACAACGATCACGGCGGAGCAATCTTCGACGACGGCGATGCTCCGTTTGCTGCGGTGGACAAAATGGTCAACATGGCGAAGCTGACGGCATGCCAAGCACGAGCAGAGACAGACCGTGGAGCTCTGGCCACGGCGAAGCATGCTCGACGGAGATGCTGCCGACCACGAGGAAGAAAGGCTGCTAGCGACGGTTCCCGGTGGAATCAGGCGACCAGAGTTGGCTGGCTAGGTGCGCAAGGAACTAGCGAAGCTATTGAGCACTTTGCTGAGATGGCACAGGCACTAAATCGACGGCGAGAGCTCAACGGAGTAGCGGCGGTGGCGACTGGAAAACAGAGGGGGAGAAAAGAACGACGGCGACGGCGTCTCGGCCTTTAAAGGACGGCCAGGAAGCAAGAGGAAGCCACGACGGCATCTTCCCCGCGCCAGCGTGAAGCTGAGGACGGCCACGCGCGCGCCTAGAACCGAGAAGAAGGTCGCCGACGGTGTAGCTTAAGCAGCGAGCACTGTTCAACTTATTTACAGAATTGCCATCCGATTTGAAACTCAAATTACTCCCAAATTTATGTAACAACTCAAAAATCTCCAAAAATAAAAGTTGTTCAAAATCAAAAGTTCTACAACTTTGCTTTTATAATCACCCCCTAATTTGGTCTACATTTTGAAATGCAAATTTGAATTCAAAAAGGGGACATTTAAAGAATTACGCCTTTTCAAATTACTTCAAATTTTACTCAACAACTTTGAAAACACCAAAAACCAACTTTGTACAACACAACAAGCTCTACATTTTTGCTTTAAGGCTTAACCCCAAAATGTACTTCGATTTTGAATTAGGTTTTTCGGGTAAAATAAATCAGTGGAAATCAGGGTTTTCGGAAATCTAATTCAACACAACTTAAAGAACTTGATTCAACAATACAAGTCAACACATTCAACATAAAGGTAAACTTGTTTTAGTGAATGCATATCAAAGTTTTCAATATGACCAAATGCCTTGCAATGCATATGATGACATGGCAGTTTTTTAGTATTTAAACACCCGAGGTGTTACACACTGAGGACATGATTAACGAGGACTCAGAGGAAGATGTCATTGAAGATGTATACGACATTGCCACTAGGGAGGAGACACAACCACAGAGAGCCCCGCTTCAGAGATACATGGTAAGATACTCGAATGCTACAGTTTGTTATCCATTTGGCATTTAGTAAGTGTACTATAATGGTCCAACCATGTTTCTGTACCCAGGCCACACAATTGTCAAGGTTGTCCAACGAATCAGCGTTTCGACTTCACGAGTCTAGAGGGTAGGGCCCTAGCGTTCTACAGGCCTTTGTAGAGGTACACATAAACTTGTCCATTATGAAAATGTTCTTTTAGTCTCAATGCATTATCTTTAACGTCTATTCATGCAGAAAGTGAAGAAGAATTATAGGAAGCTAGCTCAGAAGTTGATCTGCATAGACACTCCGTGGGAGGAACCTGAGTACCTAGCACAGTCGTGTGGCATGGCTTCGGCCTCTTTGAGGACACCAGCTGGATCTTCTGAGCCGGTGACAGGTGCGACTTCCGCTGTGCGTACACCACCACACTATAGCACTGGGAAGGGCCCTGTAGACGACGATGACAAGGACGACGACGAGGCCCCGGGCTTCCACATACACCACCACCAGTGGGACCCTTGGCAACAGGATGAGATTGGCATATCTCAGCTAGGTGGTGCCTCGCTTGGTACCCAAGGAGACAAACATGTACTATCAAACCTACTTTTTTTAGATACCTAGCCTGTATGAACTAGCAATGATAAAGATTGTAACTAATCTTGCCTATCTTATACTTGCAGGGTATGAGCCATACACAACAGTATGGCCGTTACCCCCACCATTGTGACCGCACCGACGTTGGGTACACTCGTAATGTATTGTCTACAAATCCGAAGAGACAGAGGCGTCTGAGGGACCCTTACACTCCTGGGATGTAGGGTCTAGGTAAGCATAGTCCATGTTTTTTTCAAGTTTTTGCAATTGCAAAACTTGATGTCTTGCCTCCTTACTAACCGTTGTGACAATAATGTAGGTACGCCTTCAACAAGCCTACAGATGCTCAAGATCTTGAAGGATCATGTTAGCAAGACGTCCATCCTTGATGACTTTGCCTTATTTTGGAATTCATGTAGTACCCAAATTATGTACTTGTTGCACTTGTGGTTGAAGGCTTCCGTGCCAATTTGTATTTCATATTAAGTCATGAACTTATGGAACATGTAGTATCGATGAACTTATGTCGAACGGATCTCCGTAGTATCGATGAACTCATGTATCGATGAACGGACCTTATGTACTATCGATGAACTCCTGTATCGATGAACTTATGTAGTATCAATGAACTTATGTGCTGTCAATGAACTTGGTCAACTACGCATGAGAAAGAGGCTGTTGCATGAACTATGTATCGACAAAGCGATTGGAGGGTGCTGCTCTACGCATGGCTGCTGGAAAAATATTCTAGGTCTTGCCACACCGTCAGGCTTGGCGCGTTGGCTTGCCGCGTCGGTAGTTGTGGCGCGTCAGCTTTGCCGCGCCACCAGGGATGGCGCGGTGAGCTTGGCGCATCGTTAGGCATGGTGCGGCAGCAGCTGGGCCATATAGAGGTGCAGCCATTCACTAACGACTATAGGAGGAAGCTTTTTAACTAAGAACATAATTTATAAAAACATAGATTACATAGTCACTACGTTACACAATTTACCTGATGTTTCAAAAACTAAAGATGTCGTGCCACTTATGATATATTTCAGCGCTTGAGTAAGTTTCTAATAACATTTTTTGTGGCGAATGACAACACAAGACAACACAATGAAAATTACATGGGTACAGTGTAGGTTACATGGGTACAATACATCAATAGTTCAAATGTAACACTAGACAACACAATAAAAGTTCTAACAACTCGTCGTATAGTGCATGACAACTAGGACATAATGAAAAGTTCAATACATGACAGGATAATGAAATACATCACATGTAATACATGTATGCCTCAGTCAGAAACATACTGAGTAAGCAACTCGTTGTACGAGTACCAATCCTCTACCACAACCTCCTTGTTGTGGCTAGGCTCACCTGCATTGCCCTGATATGCCTGTTGCATGTAGTAAGCGGCCTCCGCTTTATCTACGGCATGAGACAAGAACACGTTCTCCTCCACCTTGTTCATGTGGCTAGGGTCACCTGCATTGCCCTGATCTACCTGTCGCCTATAGTAAGCGGCCTCTGCTTCATCTGCAGCCTGAGAGAAGAACGCATCCTCATCCTCCTTCGCCTGGAAGCCCACCTCTGCTAGAGCGATGAGCTTGCCCATTTTGCTAGTGTCGTCCTCATCCTCCTTCGCCTGCAATCCCACCTCCGCTAGAGCGATGAGATCGCTCAACCTGGCAGTGTCATCATCATCCTCGTCCCCCTCATCGTCCAACACAATCGGAGATAGAACACTACGACTAGCTCACATTCTATACTCATGTAACTTCTTTTCTTGATACCTTGCACGGGCCACCTCTACGGCATGCTCCTCGCTGCATCCAATCCCTTCATGTATAAAATACAACAAGTTAGCAATGCGACTATATTACATTTTAAAGCAGGCAATGAAAATAACAAGGCTACAAATGATTCACTAGCACACAATGCAGCAGCATGATTGTTCAAGACATGCATCTGTACTCTTTCCTCCTCCATTGTAGCCTTCCTTGCCCTCTCCTCCTCTAATGCCCTCCGTCTCTCCAACCCCCATTTGTCAAACCTGACACTGATCGGGTTACGAATACCGCGCCGTCTAGCAAACTCACGCATGTCCTTCTTCCGTTGTTTAACGAAGAGGTCGACGTACCGAGGTCCATATCCTATCTTTCATGTATGTACTTGCCTCCCCTTCAAGTCATCCAAGAACTTAGCTTGACCATCATAAGATTCCCACTTGCATTTCCTAGTGCTCTGTTCAAATAAAAAATTAGATCATAACTCTTTACAAAAGAAAAAAATGATTTCATGTTTTCCACAACAATAACCAACCTCATCATAGTCAACCATATGGCCGCAATAATGGCCTACTCTAAGCTCCGAAGGGACTAGGCCGTAGTTTGCTTTAACACCACATTCGCACATGACAGGAGATGCTTTGAAAATTACCCTTTCTTTCTTCTTTTCCTTTGCCTTTGGCAGTCTTCTGGCCATTGATTCTTAGGACCATAGAGCCACTCCTTGAAATGACACTTCACAAATGCAAACACCTAAAAGAGGTGACATTAGTACAAGAACACATAGGGCTAAACATTTAAACACATACACTTTCCACTTACTTCATGCTTGTTGGGACACACAAACTCTAACGTATTCTCAGGGTTTATCACAGCTCAATCTCCGCAATCGCATAGAGGAGGTTCCTCGAATCGTCTAACTATGGCTAGGTGCTTCTCCTTAGCTGTCATTGGCAGGGGCTTAGGGGGAGGTGGAACCCACTGCTCGAAGTGCTCACGTGGATGTCCCCCTCTCCACCAATCGTCTAAAAGGAGGTACCTTGGGTCAAACTTATCTGGACCGTCGATCCACTAAAAGAAAAAGCACCTCTCATGGGCCTACACAACAAGATTCCAACAAAATATTAGTAACCTACTAATACGAATGAAGAAAAAAAATAAAGTGGAAATAATTACTTACATTAAAACGACTGCATGTGTAGAAGCAACGCGCCGCTGTGTCCGGATGCTTTGATTGAAACACGTCGGCCGGACGACCGCAGTCACAGTTAGGGACAGGGAGGTCAGGAGGGACGGGGGCATCTTTGCTCGACACATTGGGGTATAATTCTCTAGGACGACCCTGTTTTTGCCAAAACTCCTCTCGATACATGTCTTGCATCTAACAAAATGGTTGTAATTAAACATCAAACAATACATCACAAATTAATGTAAAGAAGAACCATTTGCACTACACCAAAAATAATATAACCAACACTTATAGGAACAAAAATAAACCTTACACTAAACATGGTAAACATACTTCTAACTAACTAATTAACCTTCACATTGCCAAAATCGAACTAATATTTTCCTCCAAACCCTAACCCATAGTTCCCAAATATACTTTTCCTCCAAACCCTAGCTACCATTCATAATCTTTGAATCCACCATTCAAATGACAAATAAGAGCATCATTATCGTGATCGAGGCCGAGGAGACGCTTGGGGGAAGGGAGGGACGAAGACGGGCAGGGAGCACCGGGCGGCGGCGGCCCTTGGGAGAGGCGGTGAAAGGTTCTTATTTGGTTTTGGTATTTGAGTGATAACTTAGGTGGACTAAAACATGTTCAATGTAAGATACATAGGTGATTAGTCCACAGGTACATGTGTGTGAGCAACATATGTCATGGTGGTGAAAATGGCTTGAATTTGTTGTAAGGCTCACACATGTGATGAAGGAGCTCATTGCACATGAGACATAACATTGAGTCATGCGATCAAGGTGGAGAAGATCAAGACATGACTTAGCTCGATGGACCGGTTGCAAGTCTAAAGGTCAAGTTGAGATGACTTGGCACCGATGGACCGAAGCAACAGTGAAGAGCAAGTGAAGTCAAGATCGATAAACCAATATGGTCACGTGATGATATGGAGTGGATCATACCATTGTTGATCTTGTTGGTGCATGTGTTGCATCGATTTTGGAGGAGATGGAATGGAATGCGCAAGGCAAAGGTATAACCTAGGGCATTTTATTTCACAGGTCATAGGTGTGTAGAGAAGTTGATGACCGAGTTTAGGATAGATGGTCGTACTATCAAGAGGGGCAAACTTGTTTGCATATCGGTCATCTAGTGTCACTTGAGCGATCTAACTTTGCATACGTGTTAGGATCGAGTGGTGTAGCAAGTTGAGTGGCTAACTCCTTAAAATGATTGTGAAAATGCTAACACACATACATATGGAGGTGTACACTTGGTGGTGTTGGCACATTTGCTAAGGAGAAAAAATTGGAGTTGAAGTGGATCAACTTGGTGAAGAAAAGGAGGCGAAAGGAGGTCACTGTGAGTGACCAGAAGCTGGCCTCGGCTGGACCTGCGCGTTCGGTCAGTGGCAGCAGTGAAGGCGCAGGCGTCGGTCTTCGACCGGATACTGGCGTTGAAAGTGACCTGACACGCAGGGGCCGTGTCTAGTCAACGCTGACGTACGCTGACGCAGTGGCACGGGCAAAGCGATGACACATGGCAGGCGGTGAAGGATCGGACGCTGGCGCTGTGTCCGGTCACGTCTAACCTGACGTGTTCGATCGCGTTTCGAGCGCTCTGGGACCTCTCTAGAAATGATTTGACACGGCATGGCCACGGCGTCAGAAGGAGGGATCGGCGCGTCCAGTCGGTTTCTCGATGAGAGCGGGTTTACGAGGACCTGGCGCGGCACAGCTGCGTTCGGTCATGCTCCTATGAGTCCAGTCGTCACTTGACCGTTGAGGTGGTTTCAGTGACCGTTGAGATCGAGCTGCTCCAGTTGAACACAGAGCGACACGTGGACGGCGTAGCGCGACCGGACGTTGGTCGAGTGCGTCCGGTCATTTTGACCGGCGCGTCCGGTCACCCCGAGTTGTGCTCAGTGAAGGGGTACAACGGCTCTTTTCATGTGGGGGCTTATAAATAGCCCCTTAGTCAGCCTTTGGCCGGTAGCTGAGCACACTAGAGCCTTGGTGGCTTATGTGGTGGTGTTTGGGAGCCCTCTACCTCACTCTTTCTTGATAGTGCTCATCCGATTGAGTGAGTAAGCGATTCTAGTGTGATTACATCGTGAGGTTGCATCGAGTGGCACTAGGTGATCATGTTGCAAGCTGGTGGTGCTTGTTACCCTTGGTGGTTGCCACCTCCTAGACGACTTGGTGGCTTGCGACTCCATTGAAGCACGCAAGAAGAATGTGTGGTGCTCTGAAGGAGGATTTGTGAGGGGGGTTGTGCTCACCGTGTGGGGATTGCAAAGAGCAACTCTAGTTGAGCGTGTCATTGAGCTACCCTCACTTTTGGGGTAGGTTCTTGCTGTGCCTGACGTGTGGGCTTGGTGGGTGATGCCAATTAGCCGTCGAACCACCAAGTGAGCGATCGACACAATAGGGACGTAGCTTGGTGGCAACCAAGTGAACCTCGAGAGAAAATCACCGTGTCAACATTGTCTTCATCATCTTCTCGGTGGTTTGCATTTCGTGAAACACAAGCTTGTATTACTTTCTTTTACATTGTGCTTGTGTAGTTGCTCCTATGACTAGTTTAGCTTTAGTAGCTTGCTAGTTACCTTCCTGCTTGTGTAGCATAGAAGTAGCTCCCTTTGCGTGGCCAATTTGATTTTAGTAACCTTGTTAGTCACATTGCTTAGTTTATGTAACTAAGTAATTTGCGCTCTCTAATTTGGCTTGTGTAGTCTTGTTATTGAGCATCGCTGGTGAGCTTAGGTGGCTTTGTGCTTTTGCTTATTAGATTGTGTAGGTGCTCCTCGGTTTGTTTGAAGTACTAGTTGCATAGGTTTGTGTCACCTTGCAAGCTAGAATTAGATAGGTGAGCACTAGCTAGCCCGGCACCTTTGTTGTCTCTTTGAGATCTTTATAAGGTGGTTGTGAATTTAGATACAGGGGTGTAGTCTTGGCTAGACCGATAGTTTTAATTCTGTATTTGTTTCGGTTAGCTGGCGTGATTAAGTTTTAGAAAGGACTATTCACCTTCCTTAGTCCACCATCTCAACCCTATAGGCGGGAGGGGGGGGCACGGGCGCCCTCCAACTCCGTTCGAAGTAAGGCAGAGAGAGGGAGGGAGGCTGGCGGCGTGACATATACTCGGCGCTACCGCGCCATGCGCGATGGTGTCGTGCCGAGATCTACGGCGCGGTAGCGCCTGCCACGTCACCGGCCAAGCCCCAGGGCCCTACCATGTCATCGCCTCTGCCGCACCGCCATGCATGGCGCGGCAGCGTTGTTTGGCACGCCAGGGCAATAGGTGCGGCCAAAATTGTTAGATTTGAAAAAAATACAATGTCAAATTTAGAAATAGTTTTAAAAAAGTGTTAGAAATAAAAAAAATATATCTATTGTACTAGCTATTGGAGTAGAATCTTGAGACATTCGCTAGTGTAGTGTTGTGCACCGGAAATCCTTTTTTTGTGAAAAACACCAGCAAGAATATGTCAGGCATGTATTGACAGAGAAGGATTCACCGGCCACCGGGAAATCATGACTTGATGCTTCCCTTGGGCTCAGGTATTTGCCATAGTGCCAGTGTGGGAGCCAAGTAGGAAATTTTGGGCCTTCTCTCTGGTGGTCGAACCCGCGATAACATGTGACTGAGCTGAAGAATCGATTCTTTATTATTATTGATGAAGGATATCATTAAACAATCATTTTTTGTGGTTAAAAAAAGGGCAAGGCAAAACTAAATTCATTCTCCGTACCGTGCTTGAACACTTAACTCGGACATGTATGCAAGAGAGTAGCATATTATAGAAACCCTTTCGTGTTTCAATTCATTTCGAAATCAGGCTCTGCACCATTTAACTCGTACAGATATGGGAGAGAATGGTGCACCATAGAAACGATTCATATTTTAATTCGTTTTGAAATCAGACTCTAGAGTGTGCTTTGACACACTACTCTATCTTGTATAGGCATGAAAGAGAGTTAAGTCCTTTGGATCCTCATTGAATGGTTGTGAGCGATGAACGACGGAAAAACCTTTCGCTCTTTCGTATTAGACATAGATATGTGTTCCTGTGTTGCTACAAGTAAAATATAGACAAATCCTATGAATATAGCCACCATTGAAACTGAACTAACATCAAGCAATCAATCAAGAAAAACTCTAGGTCCATGAAGAACTTACCTAAAAGAAACGAACAACCATCAACGATAGCCTTGAAACCTTGTGAAGCATGCAAGGCCATGCTCTTCTCAAATCATGTTGCCTGTCCAAAGCCCAAGCCAGATCAATATCGAAGACACATACAACCCATCAGTAGAAAACAAGTCAACAAGCTGTACTGTATTTGTACACCCTGTCAAGGTGGAAATTTGCACATACAGAAGAGGAACATGAAAACACAAAGAAAAGATAGTCTCCAACCTTCTTGGTTTTTCCTTTCCCTTGTCTTATCGTTTTCTTTGCAACAACGACAATAATAATAAGTTTTTGTAGCAAATGGTATAGAGTATTCCGTTTGGGGTTTTGCTATGATACGGCCAAATAACTATGTAATGTCGAACTAGATAGCTATTAGCACGTATTACTTTCTAGGAGATAGTATGCGAAATGTTTTTTTATAAATAGGAAGATAAGCAAAATATAAAGCAATATATCTATTAATTAGATCTAATATGCATGCACACATGCATACCACATGAATTGCACGAATGGTTCCCAACATTGTCATGTAATTCTCTGAGAAAAAAGTCTAAATAACCCCCGACGTATCGTGGGTGACTTACTTAACCCCTAACCTACAAACCCGGGTATCCAACACATTAAACTTTGCCAAACCAATCACTTTACCCCATGAGCCGGTTTTGGCATCTGGTTTTGCCTACGTGGTGCTCCAGCTTGGCAGGCAGTTACACTATGGCTACAGGGCCTAGCTATCATCCCCGACCTCTAGCTCCATCTCCTACCTTCCATTAATTGTGTGGGAGCCGAGCATCATCCTGGTCCCTCTCCCTCGCCTCCTCCCTATTGAAGCCCATACGATGAGCAGTACAACCTGCATGCACGCGCTGCAGTCGCCTCGCCCTTCACGTGCCCTCTCCCCCTCTCTAGTACCTACACCCGCCGCCGCCATTGCCATGCCCGATGTCATCGCCGCCAGATAGATCTCCTCATGGGAGCTGTCCCCCGCTGTCGACGAAATACGTCCGGTAGTCTACCGAGGGGTATGTCCACGGAAGTAGATGAATCGGTGGAGGTGCGCGTGAGAGAACCGGATGTTAACACAGAACGCAAGAGACAACGATTAGACAGGTTCGGGCCCTCAGCTTGACATAATACCCTACGTCCTGTGTCTTTGTGGATTGTATTATGAGAGTTGAGATGCCTTATGATAAGCCTAGAATCCGTATAAGGATGTCGACTAGGGGACCCCTGCCCCTCCTTATATGCTCTGGAGAGGTAGGGTTACAAGGAAAGTATTATATTTGGTATTATACAATATCTAATAAATCACATCTTCTTATAGCCTTGTAGTGCACGTCGACCAGTGTCGTGCGCCGCACTCATTGATCTTGTGGGTTGGACCACATCTGATGGTGCGGCCTATGTCTTGTCCCATGGATACCGGGGGTCATACCCCCACAGCTAGTCCCCGAGCGCCTTGTATCCGCTGAGCAACACCGTCTTGAGCTTGTCCGAGCTGTCCAACTTGTTGCTGATCATCAGGAATAGGTGTTTGACCAGTTTAACTAGGAGCTGAGCTGTTGAAGCGAGTATCTGGGCAGTTGAACAGGTGTTCGAGCAGTTGAATTGCCATCCGAGCTGTTGTCCGAGCAGTGGGAACGGCGTCCAAGCAGTTCAACTGTGAGCAAGCCCAGACTTACTCGAAGTTGAGGCTTGCCAGAAGGATGTAAGGGGCTCATGATAAATTTTTTTGAAGTCTCCATGTTAGGTGAAGTGTGCCCACTTAGGTTCCGGGCGTCGAAGTTAGACGCTTAGCGTCCTTGACTTAGTCAGCGCGGAGAAACTTAGTCACTTTGTAGAAGATTAAGTCAAAAAATAAGCACATTCACCGCGAGGTGAAGTGTGCCCACTTAGTCCTCGAGTCTGACAATAGGTGAAGTAGTCACGTGGTGCCAGGGTCCAAAGTAGTAGTCTTCAGGTGCTGGCCCAATCCCCAATGTCGTTGGAAACCAGTGTAGAAATAAATATAGTCATCGCAAGATGACGTGTGCACACGTAGTCCCCGAGCCTGCTGAAAGATTTTGAAGATATCTTGTAGCAGGGTCAAAGAATTTTTAATGAAAGCTTGCCAACGTCATCTGCCATGTATTTCACAAGACCCCGGACGTGCTGCCCAAGATCAGCACCCTGATCCGAATAACATGGAGCAATTTGATAGCACACCGGTGAGACGTAGCAAGATCCGACCACCAACGGAGTCCCCAGCTTAGCTGGCGACGCTTGCACGAAGAATCCGAACACCGAGGAGTCCTCAGCGTAGCTGGCGAGTCCCCAACACAGCTGACGATGAAGCCCATGCGATGAGCAGTCCAACCAACTAGTCGGCGGTGAAGTGAGCGCTAAGCGGAAATGAGTGTCGAGCAGTCCAGCCAGTTGGTTGGAGGTGAAGTTCGTCTGATAGGTGGTCCGACCACCCGGACGATGATCATCTTGTCCAGTCCCTGAGCATAAGCTTGTTGACCGAACCGTGCCCTTATGAAACAAATGTGTAGAATGGGTAGTATATGATATAAAAATAAAATATATGAACTTCGGAGAAGAATCAATAATGGTGATGAAATAACGTATGCAGCTCGGCGATCAGTTGGTGTGAACACTTAGTGTTATTCTGAAGATGTGTTTATATTTAATATAAACCGTCCGACCAGTTAGTGTGTAGCTGAGTCTTCAGCTCTAGCTAGCCTGTTAACCATAACGCGGAGCCCGTGTGCGTATAGGAAGAGCAGGGCGTCGCTAAGGAGGCGCTGTCGACCACCCCTAACGCGGAGGGTAGGCACTCGTGCACGTGTATGGAGAAGCTGAAGACAGGGCCGTCTCTGGGAACATTCGAGCATCAACATGATTGTTCGGGGATTTGCCTTAGGCTTAGCTGTATGTCATCTTTAAGATGGTAAAAGAAAATCGTTTGGAGAACAAACATGGAGAAAACAGCTCGGAGAAACATTATGGAGATATATGAAGCTTGGGGAATATTTAGAAAAATGTAAAAGCATGACTTAGCTTTAGACAGAACGTCTGATCGGTGGCGTGTGGCATTATCTGGTTAGCGTTGACGAAATTGCCCGGCCCTCAAACTTTTCGAACTGTTGTCATGGCGGCGGTCGTGGTTGTCATGGCGCCGTTCTTCGCGGCGATCATCATTGCGACGCGGCAGGTGGTCGGAGCGAGTAGTCTAGGCGACTCGCCTAGCGGCTCGCTTGACAGTTCGGGCGGCTCGCTTAGTGGCTCGCTTGGTGGTTCGGGCGGCTCGCTTGGCGGCTCGGGTGGCTCACCTGGCGACGAGGAGAAATCGGGGTCGGCGCTTGCGTAGACGAACTCGGCGGTGCGTAGCTGATGGTCCTTTTCTCGGCCTTGAGCCGAGCTTTCAAGACGGTCGCTGCGTGCAGTCGACGAGATCCGTGCCGTCAGCGTGAGATGACGCAGAGCGGTCATGAGTGCAGCCTGCCAAAATAATCATGCACATATACGCAGATATCCAGATGTATATATATCTCATAAGATATTTGATTAAAGATTTAAAGATTGACTTAGCTTGATTAATTTGATGGCATCGGATCTGATGACCAAAAGCCTCCGTACGTGTGCATGCGTGATGCGCACATATACACATCCTCGTACATGACATGTGGAATTTGCATGCATGGGCTTGGTTCGATCATTGATGTGGCCTTTTATCCTTCTGGTGACGATGCACGTAATGACCAGCACCGCCCGCGATGTCTCTGAGCAAGGGTCGCATGGACCCCATCACGTGGCAGCGGTTCCGTCGCTAGATTCGTTGAAGACTTGAAGTCGAAGTGCAGGCGCCACTGTACGTCGTGATGCTGATCGTCGAGGCCGCCTGTTGATCCCGCGATGAGTTGCCTCCAGACGCCGCAATCCCGCGACAGGAAGAGAGCCGTTGTCGGATATTGCCGTGGGACGACGCTCGCAGGTCGTCAAAGGTTGTCGCCGTGATCTGACGAATTCCCGCGGACGATGTTGATGATCTTGAGGTCCATCTGGTTCGCCATAGGATCAGCATGCACACATCCTATCTGGCGCGCCACTGTCGATGAAATACGTCCGGCAGTCTACCGAGGGTATGCCCACGGTAGTAGATGAATCGGTGGAGATGCGCGTGAAGGAACCGGATGGTGACACAGAACGCAAGAGACAATGATTAGACAGGTTCATGTTGTCAGCTTAACGTAATACCCTACGTCCTGTGTCTATGTGGATTATATTATGAGAGATGAGATAAGCTTAGGATCCGTATAAGGATGTCGATCAGGGAACCCCTGCCCCTCCTTATATGCTCTGGAGGGGTAGGGTTACAAAAAAAGTATTCTATTTGGTATTATACAATAATTAATAAATCACATCTTCTTATAGCCTTGCGGTGCACGCCGACCAGTGCCGTGCGCCGCACGCCCATTTCTTGTGGGCTGGGCCACCTCTGATGGTGTGTCCCATGTCTTGTCATGTGGGTACCGAGGGTCATACCCCCACACCCGCCATGATTCCACCTCCGTTCGACAGCTCGTGGATCAAGGCAGTGCCGTGTTCGAGGTGTGGAGGAGGCGGGGGCGCGTGGCGCTGTTTGGGAGGCTCCTGGGGTCCGAGCTCGTGGGCCAAGCCGAGGTCTCCTGGAGGGACGCCGCAGCCTCAGTGCGATGGTGGAGCGACAAGTCGAGCTTGCGACGCCGAGAACTGGCGAGTCTAGCGGTGGCGAGTCGAGCGGCGAATTAGCGGCTTGCACGTGCTATCTTCCCCTCTCCAGCGCCCACACTTGCCGTCGCCATCACCATGGCCAAGGTCATCGTCGTTGGTTCGATCTCCTCAATAGAGCCGTCCCTCGCCACGATTCCACCTCCAATCTATTCGCAGTGACACAAAGAGCCCGCCCAACCACTCCTTGGCCCTGATCCATGCTAGTAGCGTCTCCTCCCGTGCTCACCGGATCTATTCGCCACCGAGCTCCGCTCCTCACAGCAGCAACTGCGCCCAGCTCCCTTCTTGGCACCGTGAGCCCCGCTGGCGACTTTGTCGTGGGCTCCTCCGCTGGCCAGCTCCACGGCTTGGTAAGGTCCCGCCATGGATGGAAGGTAGGAGATGGAGGAGCAGGAGGTGGGAGATGACGGGTGGGGACCACGTATCGGTGAGAGAAGAGGTAGGGCCCATGTGGCAGAGAGAGAGGCGGGCCACCTAACAACTGTGCCCCATAGCCATAGTGTCACTGCCTGCCAAGTTGGAACGCCAGGTACGCAAAACCAGATACCAAAACTGGCTTAGGGGTAAAATGACTAGTTTGACAAAGTTTAATGTGTTGGATATTCGGTTTTATAGGTTAAGGGGTTAAGTAAGCCACCCACGATATATTAGGGGTTATTTAGACTTTTTTCAAATTTTAGGGGTTCATTCACCTTCTTCATCTCTTGTACGTTCTGGTGAATTCGAACACGAAGCTGGCTATAGTCATAATCAAACTGGGCCTCAGTTACTACCTTAAAAGCCCATAAACCCATATGTTCTTCCTGGTCGGCCTGAAAACCCCAAACCGACTTCGGCCGTTCGTATATTGCGAACCAAATCAGGCAATCGTGCCCAATTCCGCTTCCCCTCGCCACTTCGCCCCGCACCCCTACCGCCGTCTCTAGCCCTCGGGAGAGGCGGCTCGCCGAGACATCGATCCCCACCCCCGCCCCCATCGTAGCAGCTCGCCACTAGGGCTAGGGCTCTTTCCATGGAGGATGACGAGTACGAGGAGGGGATGGAGATGGGCTACGGCGGGCATCACCAGCACGGCGGCGGCCACGCGGGTACGGCGCGGAGGAGGACGACGAGATGGGGTACGGCGGTGGGGGGACGGGGACGAGATGGAGGAGGCGGCGGATGGGGACCCCTGAGCAGCAGGAGGAGATCACGCAGGACGACGCCTGGGCCGTCATCTCCGCCTACTTCGAGGAGAAGGGCCTCGTGCGCCAGCAGCTGGACTCCTTCGACGAGTTCATCCAGAACACCATGCAGGAGATTGTCGATGAGTCCGCCGACATCGAGATCCGCCCTGAGTCGCAGCACAACCCCGGCCGCCAGGCCGAGTTTGTTGAGGTTGTTGCCCCACTCTGACCGTTGCAAGTGGCTTGAATTGTTCACTATTTGCTGCTGTTAGATTCGGCGATTAGGCTGGGGCGCTGGGGGAGCTTGGTATGACGTGGTGTCTCGGTAGCATAGGCCGTGCTGGTAACTTTGCCACCCTTTCTCTGGACACCTGCTTGATTAGATGTCCACTTAGGGTTTTGGAACTAGTGCGAAAACATGTGTTCAATTTTATGGCTGGAGGGTGAATTTTGCCACTGATATGTAGCAACCCCAAACCCTGACATTGGTGGTCAGAGGGTTGTGGAATTGTTTAGTTCTAGTGTCTAGATTAGCCTCTGCTGAAGTTCCCTCGGTGTGATAGGTAGGGAATTCTTGAGTTTCACAAGGATAGCACAAGAAGATTCTAGAGTGAGTTTTGTACATTGATTGATGAGGACATCTGTAGTGATTTCAGTTGGTACTAGTCATATATGGAGTTGACCTTATGATGAAGATATCACATCTGATGTTTCATGGGTTTTGGACCACTTGTATATTATTTGTTTAGGAGCTGCCTGGTGTGATTTGCAAATAATGGATAATGCCAGTAGAAGTGCTTGCAAAGGAAAAACACAATTTCGCAGATTAGCGTTGTGAATTTCTGCAAAATCAATCATTAATGGCAAAGCACTCGTGATAAACAAACGAGTCTCAAGACCTTTCTGAATTCTCTTGAACAAATCATGTAAGACATGAATTGGGTTTATGGATGTTTTCCCACAGAAGTAATCACCAGTAAATACATAACATATTTATGCTTGTCTGGAAACTGAAGAGAACGAAACATTTTCCCTTTCCTTAGTAAGTATGCAAGATTATAAATTGAAACTTGTGTTAAAATGTTGAAGCTCTATACCATTGATAGTGTCTGATTCAGCAGTCGCCTTCACTAATATGTGTGGGGCCGCAATGCAGATCCGAAATTGCATAGTAAATCGAAAAAGAATCTTTTGATCATAACAATCTGATGTTTGGGGGTCATTTTAATCCTTTGCAATTTGCAATTCCTAGCAATTTATATCATCCCATCCTAGTCTATATGTGAAAAATATCCATGAAGAAGAAAATAACATATACCAAAGCCTGTAGCATGGCCAACACAAATCTATCAATAGCTTTTTTCCTTTGGTGCTATGTTGTTTCAGTGGAACTCGAATTATCTTATTATTATGCATCATTTTGCCTGTCCTTGTGACTTATAGTTCCTGTTATATTCTTCATTAGACTCTGCACAAGATTAGCTTTGGTCAAATTTATCTCAGCAAGCCAATGATGACTGAAGCCGATGGAGAGACAGCTACTTTATTTCCAAAATCAGCAAGGCTCAGGAACTTGACATACTCTGCACCACTGTATGTTGATGTGTCATACAGAGTAATGAAGAAAGGACATGACTGTGAAGAAGTTACAGAGACTGCAGAGTATCCAAAAGTGTTTATTGGGAAGGTGCTGTACTTAACATATGAAGAAAGTTTTCTCAATTGTATCGTTCTCTCCTCAACCCTTTAATATTCTGCAGGTTCCAATCATGTTGCGTTCTAGTTACTGCACACTGTATCAACAATCTGAGAAGGATCTCACTGAACTTGGGGAGTGTCCTTATGACCAAGGTGGTTATTTCATTATCAATGGAAGCTTAAAAGGTTCTTATTGCCCAGGAGAAGATGAGCACCAACCATGTCTATGTTTTTAAGAAGAGGCAGCCTAACAAATATGCATATGTGGCTGAAGTCCGTTCCATGGCTGAGAACCAGAACAGACCAGCCAGCAGCATGTTTGTCGGATGCTTTCGCGAGCAGGAGCAAAAGGGGTTAGTGACTTATAAGTTTTCAAAAATAGTTCTCAATGAATATGCCTGCTTCTGACATCTTGGACAAGTCAGAGGGTGTAGTACTGCAGTGAGGCAGCTGACCTTATAAAATGTTACATCTGTGATATGTTCCTTATGCTGCAGGGATCATCTGGTCAATATATCCGTGCTACTCTGCCTTATATTCGTGCGGACATTCCCATTATCATTGTATTTCGAGCATTAGGATTTGTTGCGGACAAGGATATACTGGAGCATATATGTTATGACTTTTCTGATACACAAATGATGGAATTGCTACGCCCCTCCCTGGAGGAAGCTTTTGTCATTCAAAATCAACAGGTACTTCTTCAGCTGCTTGATTGGTGGAACTTGTTCTTTACTTCAACCAATGCTTGCTTTGAGCATGCTGTTTTATTTGGTTGTTACTTGTGGCACATTTTGAGCTGAGCTCTGGCTTATGTTTCTTCTCTTAAAAGCTCTAGTTTGACTGCTCATAGGTTGCTCTGGACTACATTGGAAAACGTGGCGCAACAGTTGGTGTCACTCGAGAAAAGAGAATTAAGTATGTCAAGCAAAGAGTTGACATTACATCACTTGGTTTGAGTTGTTCCACTCATGCTTACATCTTTTTCTATTTCAGATATGCAAAGGAAATACTTCAAAAGGAAATGTTGCCTCATGTTGGTGTTGGGGAATTCTGTGAAACTAAGAAGGCATACTATTTTGGGTATGTGCTCCTTGTCAAGCCTTGTGGAGTTGTGGCGGCATCTGCAAATATTAAATTTCTGTTGAAAGTAGCGAGGTTGATTTACCCTTTGTTTTGCAGGTATATTATTCACCGCCTACTGATGTGCGCTCTTGGTCGAAGAGCTGAGGATGACCGAGATCATTATGGAAATAAAAGATTAGATCTTGCTGGTCCACTGCTTGGAGGGCTGTTTAGAATGGTTTGCCTAAATATACCAGAATATTAAATGCTGTTAATCCCTTTTTCTGGATTAATTGCCTGATTTTGTTTTTCGTCTGCAACTATAGCTTTTCAGGAAGTTAACAAGGGATGTGAGATCTTATGTGCAAAAGGTTTTTTGCTGTCTAAACTGTGAAATTCTATTTTCCCCGCTCATTTGATCCTTGTGGTTATTAACTCTTTATTTTCCTTCATCCTAGTGTGTAGATAATGGAAAGGAAGTTAATTTGCAATTTGCTATCAAAGCAAAAACTGTTACCAGTGGCTTGAAGTACTCTCTTGCTACTGGAAACTGGGGACAGGCTAACCAAGCTGGAACCAGAGCAGGGGTTTCTCAGGTGCCTATTTTTCTTCGCTTCAATGCTCATTTTTAAGGCACTACTTCTGACTTATTTAATGAAAAAATTGCTGATCTATGTTCCATAAATCTTTCTTACAAAGGTGCTTAATCGCCTGACCTATGCTTCTACACTTTCACATCTCCGGAGGCTGAACTCTCCCATTGGGCGTGAAGGTGGATATCCCAGATTTTCTCTCATCTAATTCTTCTCCATGAATACTTGATTTTAAAATTTTGTTCTAATCTAACCAATAGGAAAATTGGCAAAACCCCGCCAGTTGCATAATTCACATTGGGGAATGATGTGTCCTGCTGAAACACCAGAAGGACAAGTAAGCGATTTGGTGTCCTAACTCATTTTTCCAAGCCATAGAACATTGGTTATTCAGTTGCCCTATAATTCTACCTGCCCTGTGCTCAGGCTTGTGGCTTGGTGAAAAATCTTGCCTTGATGGTATATATCACTGTTGGTTCTGCTGCAAATCCAATTTTGGAATTTTTGGAGGAGTGGGGCACAGAAAATTTTGAGGTTTGTTTTCGTTTCCTTGTCAGTGTGTACATGCATTTTTATTTGGTTATTGTACCCTCCCAAACCTAGGTTTTGTTTTGGTATAAGTTATTATAGTATTTTGATTTACTTAGTACTCATTTTCTGCAGGAGATATCACCAGCTGTCATTCCACAAGCTGCTAAAATTTTTGTCAATGGTTGTTGGGTTGGAATTCATAGGAACCCTGACCTGTTGGTTAAGACTCTTAGGCGTTTAAGAAGACAGGTTTGTTCCATGCTATACTTTCTAATTGCAGGCAGAAAGACAAATTAGATGAGTCACAAAAAAAGCTGATTTTATACAAAAGTTCTTTTAAAAATCCCTACCACTATTTATTACCCACTCACATTTACAAATAATATATATATATATGACTGATTGAGGTAATTGTTTTTAACAATGGTGTTCGGTATGCAATTCAAACTTCTTTTCATGACACAAGTATCTACTGGAATTTTCATTTACTTTGGTAGGTTATTCATAGACAGGTAACATTGCATATTATTTAAAGGTGCAGTTCAGTGGGCCTTAAGATCTCAAATTTGCTTGGTTTTCATTTTCAGATTGATGTCAACACTGAAGTTGGCGTGGTTCGTGATATCCGTCTTAAAGAACTTCGACTCTACACGGATTATGGACGCTGCAGTCGTCCATTGTTTATTGTTGAGGGTCAGAGGCTGCTCATCAAGAAGGCGCATATCCGAGCTTTGCAACAAAGGGTCTGACATTGATCAACATGTGCTGGCTTCCACTTAACTTTACATGTGCATAATTTTTCTTATAAGCTTCTTCTATCCTTTTGTCCACTTATCCAGGAGACTCCTGATGAAGGCTGGCATGAATTGGTCTCAAAAGGATTTATAGAGTACATAGATACTGAAGAAGAGGAGACTACCATGATCTCCATGACCATAAGTGTAAGTGGGATATGCATGTGTACCTGATTGAACATATTCTGAGGCCCTTGTGTATGAAAGGATTTTGTCTATACCGTTCTGGATATTCCATGGAATCCCAGTATAGCTTTGCCTTTTTTTCCTTCTATATATTCACCTTCACCTACTGACGCCAATGAAACAATTTCAGGACCTTCAAAATGCAAGTCACAACCCAGAGGATGCTTACTCTGGAACTTACACACATTGTGAGATTCATCCTTCATTGATACTTGGTGTTTGTGCGTCGATTATTCCTTTTCCTGACCACAACCAGGTGAACCATTCACTTCTGGGTTTCAGTTGTATAATCTTTTCCCCCCTCTGACAAGGTCTAATTCTTCCCATTGATAATGCAGTCACCTCGTAATACATATCAGTCTGCTATGGGAAAGCAAGCCATGGGAATTTATGTCACCAATTACCAGTTAAGGATGGTGAGTACACTATTTGTTTGATTTTCTTCACATGTTGATATAGGTCTGAACCTTATCAATCTGCCATCATGATCCAGGACACGTTGGCCTATGTTCTATACTACCCACAAAAGCCTCTAGTTACTACTCGTGCTATGGAACATTTGCACTTCAGACAGTTACCAGCTGGCATTGTGAGTGAGCAATTTGCCCTTAACTTCAGGGTGCTTTCTACATGCCATATTTCCTTTTTGTTCTGTCCATTGATTATCAATATTATTTTGGTGATTTGGGTGCAGAATGCAATTGTTGCTATCGCTTGTTATTCTGGATATAATCAAGAAGATTCAGTTATTATGAATCAATCTTCCATAGATCGTGGGTTCTTCCGATCACTATTTTTCCGCTCTTACAGGTATAGCGCAAATTGTAAGCTGGGCTTCCATGAAGTAGTCTAGTGCTTAAACTGCTTTTAGTCTGATGATTTAAACTCCATATATGCAGAGATGAGGAAAAGAAGATGGGTACACTTGTCAAAGAGGAATTTGGTCGTCCAAATAGGGAAAATACTATGGTGTGTTTTCAAAATTGTATTACAGTTTTCTCTTTTCTTCTCACGAGGCTAATATTCTAATAACTTTTCCTTGTAGGGAATGCGCCATGGGTCATATGATAAACTAGATGATGATGGCCTTGCACCACCTGTGAGTAGAGGACTTCATCTGTGCAGGTTTATCTTTATCAGGGGTAATGCTGATTGCATATGTTTAATTCATGTAATGTATCAGGGAACAAGGGTCTCGGGGGAAGATGTCATTATTGGGAAGACATCTCCTATTCCACAGGATGACGCTCAAGGGCAAGCTTCTAGATACTCGAAGCGTGACCATAGTACTTCTCTGCGTCACAGTGAAAGTGGCATGGTAGATCAGGTTAGTAGTTTCTCACCTTCCTATATCAATAGGTGGTTTCTGATGGGCTTCGAGCTTCACCAACAAGCTACTAAGGCTGCGGTATTCTGTATAGGTTCTGTTAACAACAAATGCGGATGGTCTAAGATTTGTCAAGGTTAGGATGCGATCTGTTCGCATACCACAAATTGGAGACAAGTTTAGCAGTAGGCATGGGCAAAAAGGAACTGTTGGGATGACTTACACTCAAGAGGATATGCCATGGACAATCGAAGGCATCACGCCCGATATTATTGTGAATCCACATGCTATTCCATCCCGTATGACTATTGGGCAGCTGATTGAGTGTATTATGGGTAAAGTTATGCCCAGATGGGGAGGGAAGGCGATGCCACTCCATTCACCGATGTGACTGTAAGTGTTCTTTTTAGAAGCTTGTTATTCTTAACTCTTGGTCATTCTTAACGAAAGATTGAATTCAAGGGCCTGTGCTGTGCAAAACATGCTATGAACAAACTGATTTGCTATGTTAATTCTGTGGTCTTGTTTATTTTGCCTTGATACCAGGTGGATAACATCAGCAAAGCTCTTCATACATGTAATTATCAAATGCGTGGATTTGAGACCATGTACAATGGTCACACTGGAAGAAAACTGACTGCAATGATTTTCCTGGGTCCCACGTATTACCAAAGACTCAAGCACATGGTGGATGACAAGATACATTCAAGAGGACGTGGTCCTGTTCAGATACTCACCCGGCAACCAGCAGAGGGGCGATCTCGTGATGGTGGTCTCCGCTTTGGAGAAATGGAAAGGGACTGTATGATCGCGCATGGAGCAGCTTTCTTCCTGAAGGAAAGGCTGTTTGACCAGAGTGACGCATACCGAGTCCATGTATGCGAGAAATGTGGTCTCATCGCAATAGCTAACCTAAAGAAGAACTCGTTCGAATGTAGGGGCTGCAAGAACAAGACTGACATTGTCCAAGTAAGTAGAATTGTTTGTGTTTTGAAACAGCTGGTTTGCCATTTGTGGCATTTACTCTATAAATGTTGGTTTAACTGATTGGATAAAATGTTACTGTGTCTACAGGTACACATACCCTATGCTTGTAAGCTTCTGTTCCAGGAACTTATGGCAATGGCCATTGCTCCCAGAATGCTTACCCATGATATGAAGACAGGGAAGGATCAGAAAAAGCGCTGAACGTGTATCACATGAGTTGTGTAACCAGAACTCTTGCTCCATTGCTATAATCCTGGTTCACACGATGTGATCATTATAGTACCCTGTTGAGGAACTTCTTTCTGGTCACTTCTTTTCTGATTTGGACTTTGGTTCTTCACGAACGATGGACAGGCCATTATTGTCTCTTGATGGGTTATCATCCCTATCTGTGTTCACGAACGATGGGCAGGCCATTAGTCTCTTGATGGGTTATCATCCCTGTCCGTGTTTTGTCTCGGATCTGTGCTAGCGGATCGTTGAATTAATTGTGTACATTAGGAATGTGCTGCAATGTATTAATCTGTGCGAGTACAAAGACTTTGGGGAACTAAAGGTGCCAGTTTGGACACTTGGTGTAACTGTACGTTAATACTAATTGCGATGCCATTACAATTTTAGTTTTATTTTGAACTACATGGGGTTTTCGTGGCATGTCTCCAAATTATGATAATAGTAACGGCATGGTTCCAATTAATATTTTTTCTTATGCTACACAACCCTTGGTTCATAAGAGGATCCCAAGCATGGCAGGTTTGCATGTGGACATTTGAGACCATTTGCAATTTGCTACTTCAGTAGCCATTGGCTACGCGCTCTGCTAGTTGTTACGAGTCTTTTGAATGTTCCTATTTTTGGGCTGTGTTCGGCTGGGATAGTTTGGCTGGCTGGCTCGTTTTTTTTTAGGTGGAGCAGTGTTTTTCTCTCGTAAAATATCAGTATAAACAGTATTTTCATACTAGCATGAATAATATTTTCATACCAGCCGATTGTGCGTTTGCCTTTTTTTTTTACGGAAAATGCTAAACATCAACCTGAGTGTTCTAGGGGAGATTCACCTGATTTTTGCGCCAGTCCGATTTGCGTGGGGATGCGGTGGAGGCTGTCGGATTCGCACCTGCGCTTGCCGTCTTCTTCCACGCCTGTGGCCAGTCTTCTTCCTTATTAAGCATGAATGTAAATGAACAAAGATTTAGAAGAACTATTACTTTCATTCATCTCTGAAATATATTTATACAAGTGAAGGGGTGTTACGAAGGGACACGGCTGTTCTCAAAAGACATGCTTTTTGAGACTAAAACTAACTGTCTAATCCTATCCACTAATCCTGTGTTTGATGGATGAGATCACTCGTGAAGAGACGCATGTTCGTCTGTAGACGCCTGTTCGCGTATAGGTGTCGTTTCACAACATTACCCCTTTATCGAATCTTCTTTGAGATCAATGCAGCTGTAAGCTGAAATTCCTCGAAAAACTTTATGGGAAAAATCAAAGGAATATATGGATATGCCATAAAAACTCCTTTAAACCTTATTGGAAAATAAGAAGAAAATAGCATATTTGTTTGCGTGGTTTAAATAAATCACTATGTCATTGGTATCCCCTTAAAAACTTCAGTGGGGAAAAAATATTGGAGATACGACGTAAAGATAACTTCCTCAAAAACCTTTTAGGAAAAATATGAGGAGCAATATAAAGTGATATGCAGCTAAAACTCCTGTAAAAAACCCAGTGGGAAAATTAGAAGAAAATATGACGACATATTATTGGTATTGCCTCTTGAATAACTCACATGAAAAACCTTTTCAGGGAAAAATCATGGTTGAGTTGTGAGGGCAATATGTGTCTGATATTTCCCACAAAAACCCCGATGGGGAAAATAGAAAATATGATACATGCTTATGTTAATATTACCTCATTAAAAACTTTAACAAGAAACCTTGTGAGTAAAACTTGTGAAAGAAAAGATTATAATATGATACCGGCACATGTTAGCATCTAAGATATGTCTCCCCTGATCCTTGTAAATTTCGAAGTCGTCGCATACCAATCTTATGTATAAATTTTGAAACATAGATGTTGGTAGGGACTTAATAAATAGGTTAGCGAGATTATCACATGACTTGATTTGCAAGATGTTTATCTTCCCTGCTTTCTTGTAATTCATGGGGATAAACCAGCTTAGGGGCGATGTGCTTAGTGACATTACTCTTATGTAACCTGTTTGCATCTATGTAACATAAGCGAAATTATCTTTATAGATAATTGTAGGTGATTCAATCAAACCATTACCACATGACTGTTGTATGTGGTTAATCATTCTGCGAAGTCATACACATTCATGTAATGCCTCATATAGAGCAATAATTTCAGAATGATTAGTAGAGGTCGCCGTCAGAGTATGTTTAGAAGACTTCATGAAATAGCTGTACCTCCATGTAAGAATACAAATCATGTTTGGGATTCGTAATTATGGTGACCAGATAAGTAACCAGCATCCGTGTATCCAATCATATTAGGATCATGATTTCTCTTAAAGAATAAACCAAGATTATTTGTGCCACTAAGATATTTGAGCATATGCTTCGCTCCCGTCTAATGACGGTGAGTTGGATTTGCACTATATCTAACTACTATGTTCACTAAAAATGCGATATCAGGCCTGGTGCAATTTGCAAGATACATAAGTGTTCCAATAACACTGAGATATGGAACCTTGGTCCAATAAATTTTCTCCAATATCCCATGGTCTAAATGGATATTTCTCTATTTCTAAAGAACGAACAACCATCGGGGTTTTGTTATGATATGATTTGTCTATATTGAATTTCTCTAATATTTTCTGGATATAGACTGATTGATGTACTAAAATCTCTGAAGGACGGTGCTCAAGCTGTAAGCCTAGGCAATATATGGTCTTACCCAAATCCTCTATCTCGAATCCATATGATGAAAATTGCATCTCAAATGATTGCATAATTATTTCTATATCATGATGATATCAAAATAATCAATATACGCAATCATGCTTAATTATACACAATGTATGTTACGATTTGTATTTGGATTCAGAATGTGAAGTCCATTGGGACTTATACGTCCGAATCTATCAAATTCATTTGATATGCCAATTATTGAATTTGGAAAACTTCATTTTCACACATACCATGGGGTATGCTATGTTGGGTCTCTGCGTGAAACCATATGCTACATGCTCTCATTGTTCTTCATCTTGCTTCTGAAAAGAAACTCTGTGAGGGAAGATATTACTGTGGTAATACTTCTCATCATTGAACAAGAGCAATCTTCTTAATTGTCACCTTTTAATTTGACCAAATTGGAGTGTGAAGACACTCTGCATAGAACTTTTGGTCTGGATCTAGTAAGGTGAAGAGCAATCTTTGAGGAGTTTATGTTGCGACAATTTGTAGTCTTTAAATGATTGATTCATTGCTTGGAATCAATATAGCATGTGAAAATGTTAATCCTTTTGGACTCCATGTCATTTTCCATGTGGAGTCAGGGTGTTCCGATACCCAAGGATCAGAATTTGGGTGCACCGTTGATCCGGGTGGATTTTGATCTGGGTTTTGTATGCTCATCCATTTTGGGTGTCTACCAACTTGAGGTTAGTTTGGATTTACTGATTTGGAGGATCTTATCCTCGGTATCCTCGGATGCTTACTTGGAGCATTATCCTTAGGAGCGGCCGTACTTCTCCCCTACTTCTTTGGAAGTGGGAGTTGAATGGTTTTAATTAGTACCTCCATTCTTTCGGACGCATTATGAGTAGGATAAGAGGATTTTATGACACCCTTATTATCAGTAAATGCTTCTGGTAGATTCTTTACAATATGGTGCAAATATGAAATATTCTAAACGATTAGGTTTAGATTCTTTGGTACGTGGATGTGAGGATTGCTCTTTTGATTTCTAGCATTCTTTGTGTGGTATAAATCTCTCCTTAATGCCTGGAATCATCCTCAAATTGTGATCAACATACGGGCAATATATAAATCACCTGCAGAGTTACCTCATTGGGATCTCTAATGCCCATTGGTATGTTGGGGTGGTGATATCGGTATGTAAAAACATACTCGATGCGCAGATGAGAAATATTTGGCTACAGCCAAAGTTCCACGTACGTACTGCAATGGAGGGAGTTGAATAAGTGCAGCTTGATGAATTTGAATTAACGATGCAATGTGTAAGGCCGCATGAAAATAACTTAGTGCTGATAAATTATAATTCTATTTTAATATGTCATGCAATTTGATTCTCAATAAGAGACACAATCAAACCATTATTGGTATGGACATAAGGTACTTGATATATAGTACCCAAAAACCAAACAGTTTCATATAAAATGGATTTGATCCCGTGTCCAGGATAATTTGCTCTAAATTGAAGATTTCGAGCAATGAGTTTGGTATAGTGATGGTTCTCATGACTAAGAGACACACCTGGGACTATATTATGGATGCATAAATGTGCAATACATAGTATCTTTATGGTCCATAAATTGTAAATAGTCACATGTATGTTCTTGAATTTCTTCAAGAAATTTAGTGGCTCATATTGATGCTATGACCAATAGAATTGACAATAATTCTCATGTTATCTCTTTAGTTGGATAACTAAGGTAAATATGCCAAGTCTTGTTGGCATCAAGAGAGAATTATTTGTACACAACATTGGATATAGGTTATGTATATGTAGTCAAATCCAACTAAGAATGTTTTGTTTAAGTATTGCCATATCCGTTGTTAAGAGAAAAATACTCCTCTTAGTTGTCATCTTGTGGTTTCCATATAAAAACCACATTGGCGGATATCTCTATAATTTTAATTGGGTACATTATGGAATCAGAATACAAAAATGAATTCATGATTATTATTTAAGTACCAATAGGGAGTATGATAGTAGGACGACCAAAGCCCACTATCATGACATCGCGTCAAGCGATTAACAAAATATTTTCTTGTCTCTATGTAAGAGTTTAGGAATATTTTGTTTCCCTATGTATAGAGTTTGTGATGCAACTATCCACTAAGCAAAATTCATGTGTGCATTTGAATTGACTCCCGTATAGGTCTGTATATAGCATGAAGAATATAATGACATTCTTTGCAAATATATAGATTACATACAAGTTAATTAATGTAATATCAAATGTGATGGCACATTATTTTGATATTCAATTAAAATTGATGATAACATTTTATATTACAACACCAAAATGGGACGTAGATACTAGGTATCTTTGTAAATGGAAGACAAATTTGGTCTCCAAAATGGATCAAGCGAAGTAAATTCGATGATCGTGCTCTCCATGTTCATAAGACCCACTTATTAATTAAGTGTTTGGTTGCTACTTGATTTCTTTATGAAACTTGTTGTGAACAACTGGCCTTCCTGGTGGTGTCAGGTTGAAGATAGAAACGTGCTTCATATCTTTATTGTTGAGCCGAATATTTATGTCCAATAGATTTGTAATACCGATCAATTAAATGTTTCAAGGCATGACATTTCCAAGTTGTGTGGCTATAACATACATAATTGGGATAAAATATGGTTCTGTCATATTTGGAAAATGCCTTGACCCTAAAGAATGCACGGGGCTGCTATTTCTTTTTGCGTTAAATCTTACCATTAAAGTTCTTTGGATGTCATTATTACATGGCATCAAACTTGTTGTGATTATGAAAATTCAATGCACTTCAGATGATAGAGCATCACTATAATGCTAATGATGATTCCTCGATAAGAGTTTATCATACACTTAGACATGAAGTAATGTAGAAATTAATCTAGAAATACATATGGTAAGGTGCGGGCAATTGCAGAAACACAATATGGAGGATATTTAGGAAACAACATAATTCTATTCTCAAGTCGACATAAAGTCCTAGAGATAAAGTTATGACCAATCATAGTTGGTATTCGAGCAAAATTATTGCCTTATATGTTGTTCATATGACTTTGTGAGAGCTAGCCATATAGTGCTTCAATTTGCATCCATTGAGATACATATACATATGTGTGATCTGAATGTGTATGGTGCTTTATTTAAATAAAACGCCATAATTAAACTGATCAGAATAGGAGATGCTCTCTTATGAGGAGCATCAAGTATTGATACGACTCTATAGAACGACTAATTTAATTTTACGTCCATTGGCCATGTTGGATAATGGTGACCATCAAGAGCGAGAGATCAAACTCTCCATCAAGGTTTAAACCATAGATTTTTTGAATTTACGCTAAGGGTAAATTTAAAATTGCTATGGTGGTGTTGTATTAATTAATGCAAAATAAATAAGAGACAAGATCTATCCCACTAATAGTGTAAAACTTATTTATGCTAACACATTAGAGGTAGTCATCGTAAAGATGTAGACTTCTAATAATATGGATATAGTCTGTTGAACAGTAGATGCCAAGTGGTGTATGCAATTTGTATAAACATGTTTTAAGGTAATCATCAAAAGATTGATGTAGAACTTAGTTAATCCGCAAATGAATTAGGTACGCACGTTGAGGATAGTAACTAAGTTGTGGACTTAGTGTAGATCCCGCAGTAGCAACTATGGTGCTACCTTGTGTATGGCCAATAGGAATGCTGATTAATGGTAGTCATCTTGTGAAAAGATGTAGACCATATGTTTCAATTTGTGATATTGGGTACGCACGTAGTCACTAAGAACTTAGTGTAGATCCCACGGTGGCTCCGTTCGGCTTGCTGAAACTTGGCTGAAACTGACTGAAAACACTGTTCTGGCTGAATTGTTGTGAGAGAAAAATACTGTTTTGACTAAAAAAATAAGTTGAATAGTGCCGTTTTTAAGGTAAACCGAACGGGACCACAAACAACTATAGTGCTACCTTATTTATGGTCAACAAACAAATATAGAACATGTGTGTTATACATTTAATGAGAAAAATACACATAAAATTTTGCATCCAAGTTTTAAGCGCTTAGAGCTTTGGTAAAAAACATAAATGGGCTTAAATTAAAATGATAAATTACAAAATAAATAAATAAATTGCAAGATCATGGTCATTACGAAGGGTATTTGTTTATCTGATTTGCCATATAATGAGGCAAATATTTTGAACAATACCATAAGCGGACATTTTATAATGGTAAAACATCACAAGTACAATTATTGTCAAAGTCAGTGACCTCAACATAACAGTACTATTTTTTCCAGCACAGAAGAATTTACTAGAGACATCAAATAGTCATATGCGAATTCATGCTGAAAATCAAATGATAACATGCCAGCCGAGTCAAATGAAAACAAAAATTCTTTCCATACTCGGCATGGCCCATCATGCGTACAGGCACAATGGGAAAATAGGAAGTGCAGGGTGTTGATATGGGCTGTTGGCCCATATTGGCTTGGACATGCATCCAGTCGGTTGGCTGGCAATTGGAGTTACGTATCTCTAATGTTGCAGCCGATGTGAGCCACCGCCGCCGTTTCCGATTTCTCCGCTGCGCTGCCACCGTCGCCGATTCGCAGGGGGTGCTGCCCTTGGGAGCAGCCGCCGCAGCCAATGGAGCCGCTAGGCGCTGCAGCCAGCCAGGCGAGATGCTACCGCGGGCTTGTATACTGCCACCACCGGCTGCAAGGAGCCGGCCACCGCCACGAAGGGGCCCGGATTGGGCTGGCCGTCGTCGCGTGCCCGAGCATGGTGGAGCCGCCGTAGCCGAATTGGGCGAGGCGTCGCGGGCACCCGGCCACCAATGCCACCAGGCGAACGGGGCATGGCCGCGTGCACGAAGCCGTGTAGGAGCAGCAGGCCGCGCGGGCGCCTCCGCCGGGAAGACCTGGCCGCCTTCCGTCGGGGGCCGAGAGCGAGGAGGCCGTGCAGGGCGCTGGGGGCCGCAAGGAGCGGAGGCCGCGTGGGCTGCCTGACGGGGAGCAGCCGGCCGCGGAGTCGCCAGGCACGGGCGTTGCCACCCGGGCGCACAGGAGCGCGGGCACCGTCGTCGATGGGCAGGCACGCCGTCGGTCAGGATCAACCACAACAGCATATGTGCAGAGCAGATCGACCGCAAAAATACCGCTTGCGAAGGGCGCAGAAACGCAACCAACAGGAAGGTAAACATTAACGACGAACTCGTTCTAGATGGTTCTGACCGGATTGTTGAATTCTTTCTCTGAAGATGTTCTTTGCCTTCAATTGGGAAGAACGCAGAGAAAATTTTTTGCAGCAATTGTGTTGCAGAAAAAGAATGAGTACATGTCCACTTGCGTCGGATCCATGCTAGGGACTCCGATTCCTGTGTTGCTTTTCTCGAACGGTGATGGTACAGAGGCATACAACATGCCTCCGTTGTTCTCCTTCCTCTTGTTCTTGAGAGCAAAGTGCTGATAACATGTTAAGCGTGAATGTAAATGAACAAAGATTTAGAAGAACTATCGCTTTCATCGATCTCAGAAATATATTTATACAAGTCAAGGGGTGTCACGAAGGGACACGACTGTTCCCAAAAGACATGCTCTTTGGGACTAAAACTAACTGTCTAATCCTATCCACTGATCCTGTGCTTGATGGATGAGATCACTCGTAAAGAGACGTCTGTTTGTCTGTAGACGCTTGTTCGTGTATATGTGTCGTTTCACAACATTCCTCAATTCTGGCGCGGCGGCTAGGGTTCCGGTGAGCTCTCCCCCTCTTTCTTCTCCAACTCCAGCGAGTATAGAGGGGGCTGGCCGAGGGGAGGTAGGCAGGCCAGGCGGTGGGGATGGTGGCCGGGTGGTTTAGGGGCCCTAGCGGCGGTGGAGGCGGCCAGGCTAGGGCGGGGCGGGGGCGCTATGGCGTAGCTCGGAGCTCGGTGTCGCCGGCGAGCATGGCCATGGCGGAGCTCCAGCGAGAAGGGGGAGGGAAAGAAGGCGGCCGCCGCGGACGCTAGGGATCGCCGGAGCTCCGGCGAACCCTACCTCCTGCGGCGGGGCGGTGGTCGGCGACGGGGGCTGGGGCGATGAGGAGGAGAAGGGCGGGGTGCTCAATGGCCGGTGCTCGACGGCGAGGGAGGGAGCAGTGGAGGAGAGGCGCGGGTGAGGGAGGGAGCGGTGAGGAGAGAGGCGCGAGCGTCGGGAGGAAGAAGCTGAGTGTTTTGGGCTCCCAAAACACTCGAACGCCGTATAGACATTTTTTCCCTTCCCCTTTCCACAAACTAAATCGGCGTAAGGCTCTTAATTCGTATTTTCCCGTTCACCTAGCAGAAATAGATTAACCCTAGGATCCTTTTTTCTTCCCTTTTTTTTACGACAAATCACACGCAGCTAACAAAGGTAACTCTCTCCACGATGTTGGTTCACATCATGATTGGTTCTTGCCTCTGAGGTTCATGACCTCTGAGGTTCATGAGAGAGACTGTAGTGTGCAAGGTTGCGTGGCAAATTGTTTGTAAACCGCCAGAGTGGGGCGGCCTAGGGATCACGAAATCTGAAGGCTTCGATGGGAGTGGCTCAGGGGGACTGATGACAATAGGACTTGGTCGGGTCTGCCATATAAGGTGGACAAATTGATCGAAGAAATCTTCCAAGATTCTGGCAGTTTTGTGTTTGGAGATGGGGAACGGGTTCAGTTCTGATCGGGCCGTTAGCTCAACAGCACCTCAATTCAGCTCCTTGCCCCCGCGCGGTTCTGGTATGTCGGCGAAGACGATCTATGAAATCGGCTTTGCTTAACCGTCAGTAGGTTAGATGCTTCCAAGGAGTTCTGACTGTTAATTGTTGAAGTCATGCTCGAACTGGTTGAGGTCGTCACACCTGTAGGAGGGTGTCTAAGATCAATTCCTCTTGCGGTGGTCGTGTGATTCTGTCTACTCGGCTGCCTCTGCCGATAAAGGCCTTCTTCGCGGGCTCTGTGGCACTGGCAGAAGCACGCGAGCTTTGAAAGATGAGAGCGCCGCCGTTGGTGAAACTTTTCTTCTGGCTATTGTTGCATAAGCGCACCTGGACCGCAGAACGAAGGCGACGGCATGGGCTCCAGGACGAGGAC
Source organism: Miscanthus lutarioriparius (assembly GCA_904845875.1). NCBI lineage: Eukaryota > Viridiplantae > Streptophyta > Magnoliopsida > Poales > Poaceae > Miscanthus > Miscanthus lutarioriparius. The sequence goes on from CAJGYO010000002.1 coordinate 115,631,572, forward strand.
GCATGTGCTCTATGTAGCCTTTGGAACCGCCTGGCCTGCTGTTGGCAGTTTGGTTGATTGTTGGATTACAAGAAGAAGAAAGGTGAACTCAAAATCTCTTCCACGGGGCTTTGACTTGCTTGTACTTCTAGTCTCTCATTAGGGGATATCGAAGGAACGCAACCAGAGGGTGTTCCATCAGTAATATATGCAATGGCCTTGCAGGTAGTCCAAAGCTGTTGTGGTTTTGCTGCTCTCGCGTCGCTGTTGGCACACCTATCGCCTTGTTCGCTTGGGCTTGTTTGGCTGATAATACATGGCTGAAAGTACCGTTGGGTGAAAAAGTATGGTCTATAAGCTAAACAAACCTAAACGAACAAGGTGTATGATCGTAGGTCTGCCCTGCCTTGTGGCTTTGGTAGCAAATTGTGAAGTTTGTAATTATCTTCGATATAGTTCTGGTTGCTCTGGTGTTTGCTATTGGCACACCTATGATCATAGGTCCGTCCTGCCTTGTGGCTTTGGTAGCAGATCGTAAAATTTGTAATTATCTTTGACAGTTCTGGTTACCCAACTTCTGGTGCTTCTATCGGCACCAAATTTGTGGTTTCGGAACTGGTTTCCCCTTTTAATGAAATACGTGTCAAAACAAGAAAAAAAACAGGTGTGTACCATGGACCAAAACAATCAATGAGACATGTTCACTCTAGCTTTGTTGATGGACTATAGAGTTACATGTGGTGCCTTTTGGAAGGCCACCTACTCCGATTCTAGCTGAAGGCACACCAAGTACTGTAATAGCTTGCTATTGAGGTGTTCCTAGCTTCTTTCGGCTACTCCCCTTTGGTCCACGTGTACATTATACACATGAGCATCAAATTGTATGTAATTACAAGATCACCATGGATGAAATGTTTTCAAAAAGAGCAACTCCACTAAAAAGCTACTACAAGAGCTGTTGCCAGAGCCATTTTGGCAGGAAAAGGCCCTGCCAAAACTACTCAGATTCCTTTGCGGCTCGAAATCCACAATCACCGCATGAAAGCCACAAACTACCAGACCACATTTATACCACTATTAAATGCACCCACCTGTGTGTAATACACACATTCGAAAGCAGAAAAGGTGTAAATAACAGCTCCTTACCTCTGATATAAATCAAACTGTCCGTCCTCCACCCCAAAAAATCTCAAACTATAAGAACACAAAATTGTACACACCAGCATCTGTCTGAAATTACATTGAGTTGAGAGCGCTATTATACAAAACAACTGGACCACGAGCCCTCCTGACAAATCCCTGTGGCAACTCAAAAACACTTTGCAACATGAGAAAATTCTAGGACCCGAGAAAAGAGAAAAAGAAAGAATACCTAGTACAATAACACTATTACCTTTGCCATTCCAATTGGATGCCAAAAAAACACACCATACACCCGCCCCTATCCACCCAGCTGAGTATATACAAGTGAAGCCTCCAAGGATCTTTGGACGAGTTCTATTTGCACTGCTACTTGTGTTCAATGAAACGAATTGGAGAGCACTGTCCTAGATCAAGCTCCCTTCTACCGACTCTATAGTCCCTCTGCTCCCTGTACACCAATCTTTCGTTTCGGTATGGCTGTGGACCAGCCCCTCTCCCGAACACAAATGAAAATAACAAGATCCTGATCACTCAGGCTTCATATGGATCATACCAACCAATGTGTGGTGAATCTACTATATCCAGGCAAGAGAGCCCCGGTCATTAGCTACTGCTTGGGGACGCCCCCTGGTCGGAGTTGGTGGTCTGTTAGCATTTAGCTCCTGCATTTCATTCCAAAAGGTCACGGTATTAAGAGGTGGACTGAAGCACCAAATAATTTGGAGCATGACTACTTTGCAATAATATTAGAGTTACCTGCATCCATGTGTCCTCAATATGATCCGCGACGCCTCAGGTGACGAATTGCAGGGGGCAAAGGATGAATTAGTTTTGGCACAACCACAAGATCTCTACCCAAAACCAAGATCGCACCGGCATTATTTGCAGTACCTGTGTATGCATCCATGTCAACAAATTTGTGTTGAGTAAAGAGAATGAAGCAGATCTTCACAAGATATCTCACCGCAATAATTTGTTGCAGAGAAAAGAGTGATCAGGTGACCTTGAGCAAAGCGCTCAAAGCCATCCATCACACACTCATGTGCTCGTACAATTAACTGAAGATCATTGTTGTTGCAGAACTCCATAACCCGATCAGGCTGGTAACAACAAAATGTGAACACAAGAAACTGAAGGGTCTGAAAGGAGAGAAGACATATCGACACATGGACTAAAAAGCACCAACCCCAAATGTAACAAGACCAGGACCCGGGCATTGGGCCTCAGTCCTTCAACACTGTCGTTCTCTGTTGGATCAGACCTGTAAAAGTCAGAACAGGATATGAAATGAAATGAATGCCAATTATGAAAGGGTGAGCTGTAGGGGTCGCTAAAATGCTAACCACAGAAGATCCATGAGGACAACCGAGCCAGCTTCCATTGTAATTGGCCTTTGAAGATTCTCAATTTGCTCAACATGGTTGATTGACCGACCGATGCCACCATGCATGCAGATGATTTTCTTTTCTATAAGCGCAGCCAAAGGAAGCCAATTAAATAGCCTATTCATTCGATGCCATGTCCAGATACCATCTCTCTCGCCCTATTTTTTCACAAAGAGTACCAACATAAGCAAAAGATTCTAGGTGATTTTGTAAAGAATTTCAGTACACGAAAAGGTAATTACCATTCGTTCTATACACTCTATTCGGAAACCAAACAAAGCATTGATGTCTGCAGCTTCATGATTTCCTCGAATCAAGTGTACATTTTGAGGATATTCAACCTGAAATACACAGTATTTGAATATGTGAAGATTATACATTAACTAGAGTAGTCTACATAGTTTGAAGGTAAGTGCACAGTAAGATACCTTCAATGCAAGAAGAAGAGTGATAGTTTCTAAACTATGCTGGCCACGATCTACATAATCCCCCAAAAATAGATAATCAATGTAACTGCATGGTAAGAAAAAAATAAAAATATGAGCTGAAAACCCAAGAAGAAAAATCTCCATCTAGAGTCAAGACTATAGGGTTAACATGGGTCATTTTGGTAGGCTCAGTGATACAAGATTACTGTGTCATGTATAAATAAAACATGAGTTAATTATGTATCAAGGAAAGATATACTTACGCAATGTCACCTGCAGTCGAAGGTGCACCATATTCATCAAATAACCTCATCAAGTCCCCAAATTGTCCGTGTAAATCTCCAAATATCTTAACAGGAGCTTTAAGCTGCAAAACACTTGGTTCGCTTGAAAATATTCTCTCAGCACTGTCACACAGATCTGCAATTTCATTGCAGTCCAAGAAGAACTGCCTCCGGACAGGGGGCTTCCAGCCACGAGGTTTCAACAGAGATGCAATTACCTAGATAAATATAGCAGCAGACACACAAAACAGGTGCAAATGGTTAAGTAACTGGTAGCTTTCATTTATCGTGCTGAAAGCTAAAATAATTTCTTATTTACCAAAACGAGCACTAGTATTTTATTGTGTGAGTATATATTAGACCGATGGGAAGTACCTTTTTAGGCACGCTATTAATAGACATTTGTCTATCTAGTAACTTCCTTGCTGCAGTTGCGTTCTCTGGGGTGCCATAGCTGACTCTTCTGCCTTCATTTTCAAATTGGTCAATTGATAGCTGCCTCACCATGCCACCTAGGGCACCTCCAGTTTCAGCAGCCACCACAACCTGCAAAGGGAAAAGGTAAAAACAAAATGTGATGTAATTGTGCAAATAACTTCTACTAGGACGCCAGTAACAAGTTCCGAAGTAGACACACAGCAGTAAAATGTCAAGTGAAAAATAGCTATAAAGGTGAAATGAAAAAATCAAACATGTATTCTACTCACGGCTCTATGGTGCAACCGAACCCCAGGTGGAGCTGCCATGTTGTTAGAAAGAGCACTGTCCGGTTTGATGAGGCTTGAATGTTTGCTGGTTGATGTGGAGTCTGGAGACTGCTCCTTGTCCGACAACTGCTCCATCTCACCATTAACCTGCCTGGCCTTCACAGCAGCTAATGTAGCACTGATTGCCTCCGCCTCTGCTGCTGATGCTTCAACCAAGTAATCCACGCCTTTGCTTAATCTCCTGTGAAGGATTCTGAACTCCTCAGAATGAAATAGCTATTGCGAAAATATTATTAACTTGCTCATAGAACAGCACAGGAATACATTCATAAAAAGTAATACATGTACCTCTGTCCTTGCAGTACAGCATTCTCAGGACTGATATCAGTATACATGTCTCCATTTACAGGAGGTGCAACTGGAGTCCCAAGAACTACAGCCCCATCAGGACCTGATTCTGTAGCTGTTTGTCTTGTTCGTTCATCATTGTACGCATACTTCCCAGGTGCTCGTCCTGCTTGCAAGTTTGTGGCAGCTGCACATGCTGCTGCATGATTAGCAGCATTTGTTGTTTCAGCAGCAGCAAGATCCTCAGCCACAAGAAGATCATCCAGAAGTACCCCTACGATATCAACTCCAGTAAGTTAGGAACCAATAAGCAATAGTGGGTCGAACCATATCAAGCAATACTAGAAACATTATAAACATGATCATTACTACTCAAAATGAGAAACTGAACAGTAGCTTTATCCAATTTAAAGTCGGGGGCAAAACATAGTAATTCCACCATAATCGTTTTAAGTATTAATAAATATAATATTATGAGAATGCAAAGGCAAACTCAAGATGAATCAAGCCAAACCAGCAAAAAAGAAGAAATAAATAATTATTTGCATTAACAAAATTTATCATGGTTTACTAGCCACTCAATGACACAGTACCCACTCAATAGTGAGCAACCACCCAGATAAATAAATTATTAACATGGTCATTTTGGCCCTCAAGATCATACACTTCATTTACTCATCTTTATGTAGTGAATCAGAAGTGATAAATGGTGTCTCACAGAATGTAGCTGCAATAAAAGACGGTATGTATCGATTTTAAACAAAAGCACAAACAATTCCATGATGGCCCATTTCCCTGCAAAGTCAAACCTCATCATGCAGTACACACTAAACAGTATAATGTGAAATGAATAAGCCAAGGGCAATTCACGATAATCTGTGTTTTTTATAAAAAAAAACTATAAATGTGACAAATGACACAACACTGGTCACCAAGCAAAAAGTGGGGAAATCTAAGAAAGAAACATGTGTCTAACCCAATTATCTTACCGCCCCGTAAACCTCCATAAATGAATATTAGATCATTAACAGCAGCTGCTGCATGCCTGCACCGTCGTGTAAGCTCAACAGCAGCATCACCTCCTGCTGCATCTGCACTAAATCTTCCTGTCCTAGGAGTTGTAACAACAGATTTTGTGTCGCACCAGACTCCAGCAGCAGTGTCCAGTACTGAAACAAGTTGAGCAACACAAGCTTACTAGAAAGAAAAGACTAATATCAACCATAGGTTGCCACACAAGTGTTAACCTGCGGTAATTGCAATGCGGATACATATACCAAACAAGGCATGAGTGCAAGACAATTCAAATGCTAGGAAAAAAAAGGGGGAAACCAGTTTCTATCAGCACAGCATCATAGGTAACAGGAAAGAGTACAGTACATCATGTTGATATCATTAGCAAGTGTCTTATGGAAGAAAATTGTTTAAAGTAACTAGAGCATTTAGAGTATTCAAGTACATCTGCAATGCATTTATGTTGACAGAAATAGATATAAACACATAACAGAACACTTATTGTGTTTTTGGAAAAAAAAATGAACTGATGTGGCACTAAAACTTAATTGAGCTTGGAACCCATGGAATCATTCAATGACTATCTCTGTGAATTAGTGGCACCACAGGACACTTTTCAAAGGTATTAAACAACTTGATATATAAAACTTGAGTTGCTTCAATATCTTAAAACCAGAACCTGCAACACTCGAGGAGTCTTCCACCATCCGCCCACCTCCAAGAGCACCTCCTGACACATGAAGACGTGCATTCACAAAAACCTAAACAACAAATAGCAAGCATCACAACAGGACCTTACAGGGAACTAAAAAAAGTTTAAGCAGAATGAGCAAATGCTTACAGCTGCATGTTGGTATCTGGGCGATGGAGAGACACCGGGGGCAATTGCCCACTCCCAGCGCCCATCTCTATGTTTAGCAAGACCATATGCACTTGATAAGGGCTGGAGGTTTTTGCAAAAGTATACACACATAAGAATAAAACTAGTACTGATACCAAATCAACAAAAAAAAAATGGGGTGTTACTTCTAGTTCTAGGTTGTAGGACTAGATGTAATGAATAATGATTATAGCATAGACCATAAAGAACATAATCACTGTGCATAAACACAACTATGTATCACCGATACATCAGGTAGGCTGCCATGCGTGTATGTTCGTATCCAATACAACAGGATACAGCGATATGCGTACTGGAAAGTATCAACAACTTGTGATTTCAAAACAAAAGATTTAACTACCAATACTGGCCAATACTTCTATCCGATACGTTTCCATTCATGCGATAGTAGCAGGGAGATGGAGAACTAGGGAGAGCCTGGAAGGTGGCCGGGGTCCGAGAAGAGCGCATACCAAGGGTGATGAGAGATGAGGAGAGCATTTTGCTAATGGGTGGTGTTAGATAGTCGCAGGCTGCAAGCAATTGGTGCTATGGTGAAGCTAATTGGGAGAGGAGAGAGTATAGTCAGGAGGAAGAACAAGTGGCGGCGGCCGGCGGCGGCTGCATGTGTGGAGGACCAAAAGAGCTAGCTACTAGGGGATCTTAATTTTAGTTTATTTATACATTTTATTAGTGATATTTAAGTGAAAAAGGTATACATTTATATATCCTCACCGTATCGGCGTATCCTTATTTTTGGACAAATGCCGTATCACCGTCCGTGATGCATAGCACACAATAGATCTCTTCTGCTACTTTTGTCAATGCAAGTAAATAGACGTCTCCACAACATAAAAATTTGCTTCACTGACTGGAAAGGTTGCTATTTGTCAGCTGGATTACTAGTGAATAACTGTGCCAAACGTGGTTGAGTTAATCTCCTCCTGATTCAGATGGACAAAGCACAACTTTGTTCAGTTTCATTGTGATGTATCTAAATTCTTCTGTAGCTACTGTTTCATAAAAAGTTCCAGCTTCAGATTTTAGATGTACTATACATTAATATGAGATTTCCATCGGAATTGCTCCATTTTTCTCACAAAAGGATGCATGGAACCTTTCTTGGATGGCACGACTATATAAATGCTAAAAGAACAAAGGCTTGGCAGGTATTACTTTCAGAGCAGTGACACTAATTAATTAGCTATTAACATTTTTTCTCTCGAAGAGGTTCAGTGGTATCAATTACTTACCACGCTATTTGCATCCCTCCCACCACAAAGTAAGAGAAGTCCATCAGAACGTGCACTTGCAGTGGCATACCTGAACAACAGCACCCCACAGGAGAATTACAGAACAATACCGAACAAAACATTTTCAGTTTTTTTTAAAAAAAAGAAAGAATGTAAACTCATGAGATAAGATCGCAAGAAACTGATTAGTAGCATGGTGGGACTACACTGCCACAGCGAGCTACTTCTATGCCATACAAAATAAGTAGTAGATCAACTTGCATAGTCTGATAGAAAACTTATACAGCAATATGGCATGAGATGGTCAATGAAGTTTAATTTATTGTCATGGAAATATTTTGAAGTTTCAAATCAGTGACTAATAAATTAATCTTAGGCTTAGCTCAATTTAATATACTTCACAAATCACAAGAATAAACAGCTATTCACGTGCCTGAACCTTGATGGCTTCTGCTGGGTTTCAACTCTAGCCTACCCTAACTTGTTTGGGACTTAAAGGCTTTGTTGTTGTTGTTGTTGTTGTCACAAATCACAAGAAAAAAGTAGTTCATATCCCTATTGGCATACTTACATGCATGGAGGTGGTCCTTCACCTTCTGGTTCAAGTTTCCTCCATTCATATGGCTTAGCTGCAGTATCAAGGGCCCATACATCCGCCAGAGGCCGCTTCCCTAAAGACATGGAAACGGTTCCAGTATCAGAAGTTTGGAACCATTCAGGCTGTGCCATAGTGAAGGGAAACATTATTTAAAAAATTACAGATGTCGAAGAGAGGTTTGCATTACCGTCATTTCCACCAATAGTCAACAAAAATCTCTGTCCAACCAAGGCCATCACATGACCGTATCGTGGACCTGGACCAGGTCCTTGAACCACCACTCTGCATATGTGCAGAAACTTTAGCAGCAATATGAAAAATAATTATATGCAATTCTAAACTCAGGTTGAGAATACTAATTACCTGTGCCATCGTGGTCGTTGCTGTGTAAGGTCTAGAACATGAAGATCCTCTGCAGATAAACCAGCAGGACCAATTCCACCCTAAATTATAAAAATAATGCTGAGATGAAACTTTTGAATCCACTCAAAGAGGCTCTAAGACAATCTAGTACTGAGGTTTACTAGGTGTATCAACTACTGGCTAGTGGCTACTTTTCCTGGATTTGCTTTGACATATGATTTTTGGTGTGGTAAATTGGTACTAAGTTTGGAAGTATGACAAATATTCATACTGCAATGAAGGACAATCATTTATACCATAAAGGGGCAAATGTTTAGTCAGATAGTTGGTAATAGAACAGATTTATAACAAATGATAAGTTGAAACCAGCCTAGTCAGCAAATAATGTAATCAGTAGTAAAAATAAATACCTGAATGACCACCATGGTTCCAACCGCAGTTGCCACATGTGCAGCTCTGGGTGAAGGAGGCTCGCCAAGTGGAGTAAGCCTAACAAAGTACAGTTGTAGTTAGATATATTTGAAGATTTCTGCATATTGCCAATATAATCACCATGCTACCAACAAACTTAACTAAATCAAGGCACCAAGTACTAAATGTTGAAAAATGTCAAAATCATTTATGGAATACTCTACCTGCTCCACTTGTTCGATGACACGTCATAACAATGGACATCTGCTGTGGCACCAGCAAGACCTAAAATGGAAAAGATCAGTGAGAAACCCACCTTTATGTTTGACTGGGAAACAAAAATGGCATTCCATACCCACAGCAGAACCCATTTTCTTTTTCACTATGAAGTACAATTTAAAGGTCTGAGCAACTAAATTCCTTTTGTACATTGCAAAATGTTTCAAATTGGTAACCCAAAGAAAAGCCTTTAAATTACCGACTTATGCCGGTCGTGAAATAGTTCCATACACTTTCTAACTTGCCGAAAAAGAATCCTCCTGCTATTATGATAGAAGCCTAAAACAGGTATAAAAATGATAAAATGCACCCAGTATAACACCCAATTCAGCTCCAATTAATTAAACTTTCAGTCAAGGGAACCAATCATCATAGCTTCTTGACACCCAACAACTGTAGCTAGCACCTAGCAGTGTGATGAAACCAAACTATCAGGTGGAGCACTATTGTACTTAACCTCTAAATAAACCAGCAAATCACCCAATAACACCTGAAGTCTCTGTTTTCACAAATAAAATCCAATTAAATTCCTTGTGAAGGCTTTAATTCATGCGCAGCTAGTCGAATTATAATCTAAAATGACATGACGGCTTATACTTCCGTAGTGAGTAAAAATCAGACCATCATCAGTTTTCTAACTGCCACATTAGAAATTAGCATTCAGAATTATTGCACCCACATTATAACAAGGATTTTCTGTTGATAACCTTATATTAATCCCATAAATTCATCTGAATGCCAAACTGCTCCAAGTTACACCATATCCAAAATTCAGCCCAGCCCAGCCCAGACCCTCATGAATGACAAGCATACCCAGAACAGCCCTAGGGAGAGACAAGGCCTACCAACATTCCAAAATCCCAAAATCAGAAAACACAAGCCATATATAAGATAGATAGAAAGCATACGGATCCCCGCGCTCCCGGCCGAAGAGGGGGGTGGTGGCAGAGTTCCTTCGAGCGCGGTGGCCCCACCAAACAGGATCAGCCGCGGTCCGATGTACCCGGGCGTGCCCTCCTCCCCGACAGCCGGCATTGCCGTGAGCGTGTGCCCGCATCGGCACCCTGGCCCGTCCTCCTTCTTCTCGATCACCGCGTTCACCACCGTGTACCCGGGCGCTGGTCTCGGCCCCGCAGCGCCGGCCGCCGCCGGATTCGGGGCCGCCGCGGGCGTCCCTGGTGTCCCAGGCGTCGAGGGCGCGGACGACGAGGAGGTCTCGCTCCCGGACCCCGAGCCTCCAGCGCTGCCCCCGTGGGCGGCCGCGGCCGCCGCGTCGGAGTCGGAGTCGGACTCCGTCGTCATGCGCGAGTCCACGTCCATGCCTCAGCAGCTGCCGGCCTCTCCGGCGCTCCCTAGGGTTCGGAGGCCCCGAGATCTCCACACGCGCCGGCGGCAAAGGCAGGGACCCCCGCCCTACGACGCGGCCGGCATGGCCGGAACCCTAGATTCCCCCTCACCGCGCAGCGCGATTCGCCCTCGTTCCGCCTCGCCCGCGGCGCCGATCACGAGGGAGGAGCGAGCGCCAAGGCAGGAAGCGTCCCCCCGCCTCGGGAATTGCGGTGGAGAGGACGAGGGTGCGCTCCGCTCCGGGTGCCGCGGGCAGCGCGCGGCGTGGCGAGAATTCGGGGGATTCGCGGGGTGCGAGCTGCAAATCTGGGAGGGGGTGGGGAGGAGAGGACGGGCCTCCGCGTTGGCCTGGCTTGGTTGGAGTGGAGGAGGCGGGGGCCGCGACGGGAGGAAGGGGACGGGAGGACGAGGTGGAAGAGACAGAGAGAGAGAGAGAGAGAGAGAGAGAGAGGAGTGGGAAATGGGAAAGGAAATTTTAGCAACGTCTTTTTTGGTTTTGCTTGGGGCGGTTTTACCGTTCCGCCCCCCGCGCTTCGCTCGTTTTTTGAAATGGAGCCCGGCGTGGGCGTCTTGCTGCGCAGCTGGGGTGCTTGCCGTTGCTTGTCGGATGACGCGGTGAATGTCAGTGCGAGTTCGTGGTCACGCAAGTAGCGCTTGCTTGATGCCTTGATGAGGTGTTGCGCGGATCTGGGGAGCGGTTGATATACGATGATCGAGAATTTATTCAAAGGCCCTATTCGGCTTACTCCATATTTGATTTGTTTGGCTTTTTTTCAGTTGGAATAGTGTTTTTCTCTCGCAACAATTCAGTCGGAACCGTGTTTTTCAGTCAGTTTCAGACCAGAGAACATGACCAAAGTGAGGTCAGCTACGTGGTGTGGAATGATTCCAAGATAATGATTGGTGTACCTATCAACTCTCTTTTCCAGAGAAGGGAGAATTATTATATGAGCATATAGTATGAAATAAATCTGAAACAAAAAAAATTACATTTTATCTAGATCGTTTTTCCTAGCGGCTTTCCTCGATAAAACAAATACTCCAGATGAACACGCTGCCATTAAACACCGAAGCCAGATTCTAGTCCTCATGTCAGAACACACTAAACAATCATCAAACATTAAACATGTCACCCACATTACGAAAATTAGTCCAAAATGCAACCGAAGCGATGAAAGAACATTAGTGGTTTAATCGCCAAATATAGCATATGGTGTAGATTCAGCATCTCCAACCATTGATATGTCGTGTTGGATGTTCAATTTCCCCAGGTCGATGACCTAGAGTTACTATCCCGCTAGGAGTGCCCAGTAGCATCCTTCTTATTACAGAAGATGTTTATAAATTGATCTCATAATGATGGAATGGGCGTCCACAATGGTGACCTCATCATGATCATCACCGAAGTCATCACAGCATTTGACTTCGCCAATAAATTTTATCTTGGTCTAAATTTAAGCAAACTTGATCTAAATAATAGCTGAAAACAAGAGACGGGGACCTTCTTATTCTTACTACCGATGGTCTAGCGAGACAGGAAGGAGAGGGCCTAGTAGGCGGCAACAGCAATGGACTCCTGAACTTAAACGACTTTACAAATAATGCAACTATCAGCTCCCATTTGATATAATGTAAATGAGGTCGTGAACTTAAACGACTTTATAGATGACCTATGAAATTTAGTAGGTATTTGTTTATAAAGATGAGTTGCCAGCTGATACTAAACTCATATGTGAAATATCCTATACATTATCCATGTCACATAAGTTAAGATTCTATGGTGTTATGAGCGTTGTCCCATCAACCTAAGCCAACACGGAAGGGGCATAGAGGGGTCACCCGATATACGAGCACAATGGTGAGTGACTAAGATTTTTAAATGTAGGAATGTGCCATGATGATTCATATCTAATGTGTAATCTCTTCTCTTTGCAAAGAAAGAGAGAGAAAAGTAAAAACCTTTCATTTGTTGATACTAACATATCCTCCAATCACTTACATATCCTCCAATCATCTTCCTTTGTGTTTTAGGACTCCATTAATTAACTTTGAAAACATGTTGAAGCTAGGTTTTTTTTGGAGAAGTGGTCTTTTATCACTAGCTTTTGTTGAGGTGGAGACACGTGGGTTTTAGAGAATAGAGATAGTAGACAACTCTAACGGTTTCAGCCTTGGAGGCGACCTAAGAGTGGACACAAGACACTAGTTTTTTTATGTCCACAACATAAGATATATCGCTAAACCTATATTATACTCAAGATATAGGTTCATCTCACTAGATGCTTTGCCATATCAGCAAAATTTCTATGTGACACCTATTTTTTGGGTATTCTCTCGCTCCTAAAACATAAGAGATTTTGAGTTGTTATAACTCAACCTATTCTAAGTTTGCCCGAGTTTATAAAAGTAAATGTTACACATATACCATATCAAAGAGATAAATTATAAAAATTACATTTCATAATGTATCCGATCAGGCTAATCTGATATCATAATTACTATTTTTATTTATAGACTTGATTAAACTTGGAATGATTTAATATAAGACAAGTGAAAATCTTTTAGGTTATAAGAATGAGGGGGTATGATATCAACCCATTAAGAATAGCCTAGACTGCCGACCTAGCCATGCATCGTGTTTACAAAAAGGATTTCCACTGTATGGGGTAAGGTCGAGATGGCGGACTAGAGGGGGGTGAATAGTCATTTATAAACTTAATCGCGTCGGCTAACCGAAACAAGTGCGGAATTAAAACTTTCGGTCTAGCCAAGACTACACCCCTCTATTTATGTTCTCTAGCACCTTCTAAGGATACTAATTAAGCAACAAGGGTGCCGGGCTAGCTAGAGCTCACCTAACCAATTCTAGAAGCAAGGTCACACAAACCTATGCCACTAGTACTTTAAGCAACAATAGAGCTCCTACACATGCTAGTAAACAAAAGCACAAAGTCACCTAAGCTCACTAGCAATACTCAATAACAAGGAAACCAATGCCAAATTAGAGAGCACAAATACTTAGCTACACAAACTAAGCAATATGACTAACAAGGTTAAACAAACCAAATTAGTCACACAACGGAGCTACTTCTATGCTATACAAGCAAGAAGGTAACTAGTGAGCTACACAAGCTTAACCAGATACAAGAGCAACTACACAAGCACAATGTATATGAAAGTAATTACAAGCTTGTGTAACGAGGATGCAAACCAACGGGAAGAACAAGGTTGACACGATGATTTTTCTCCCGAGGTTCACGTGCTTGCCAACACGCTAGTCCCTGTTGTGTCGACCGCTCACTTGGTGGTTCGGTGGCTAATTGGCATCACCCGCCAAGCCCGCACGTCGGGCACCGTAAGAACCTACCCCGAAAGTGAGGGTAGCTCAATGACACGCTCAACTAGAGTTGCTCTTCGCGGCTCCCGCGGGACGAGCACAATACCCCTCACAAAGCTCTTCTCCGGAGCACCGCACAAGCTTCTTGCGGGCTTTGATGGAGACCACCACCAAGTCATCTAGGAGGTGGCAACCTCCAAGAGTAACAAGCACCACCGGCTTGCAACTCGATCACCTAGTGCCACTCGATGCAACCTCACGATGCAATCGCACTAGAATCGCTCTCTCACACAATCGGATAATCACTATCAAGTATATGTGAGATGGAGGGCTTTCAAGCACTACCACATAAGCCACCAAGGCTCTAGTGTGCTCAGCTACCGGCCCAAGGCTGACCATGGCTGCTATTTATAACCCCACGAACAAATAGAGTTGTTACCCCTTCACTGGGCAAAAGTCGGGACGACCGGACGCTCCGGTCCGATCGACCGGACGCTGGACCTCAGCGTCTGGTCGTGCGATGCACGCCACGTGTCTCCTTCAAACGCTGTTCGCTGGATCTCAACGGTCATCTGTTGACTGGATGCTCCAGCTTGAACTGACCGGACGTTAAGCCTCCAGCATCCGGTCGTTTCCAGTAAGGTTCCATAAACAACATTTCACGACCGGACGCGTCCGGTCATGCTTGACCGGACGCAGCCAGCATCCGGTCACTCAACGACCCTCCTGAGCGCCCTACGTCAGCGTACGTCAGCATTGACCGGACGCGCCCTGCCAGCGTCCGGTCACATTTAGTGCCAGCGTCCGGTCGAAGATCGAAATGCGCGCCCTCTGCTGCCACTGATCGGACGCGCCGGTCCAACCGAGACCAACGTCCGGTCACTTACAGTGACCTCCGTCTTTTCTGTCTAGGGCGCCGGTGGCACTGTCGGACTGTCCGCACTCTACGGGCAGACACTCTGTCGGTGAAGTTTCTCCTTTCGCCTCCGTTTCATCGCCAAGTTGATCCACATCAACTCCAACTTCATTTCCTTTGTAAATGTGCCAACACCACCATATGTACACCACCATGTGTATGTGTGTTAGCATTTTCACAATCATTTTTTCAAAGGATTAGCCACTCAACTTGCCACGCCACTCAATCTTAGCGACGATGCAAAGTTAGATCACTCGGGTGGCACTAGATGACCGATATACAAACAAGTTTGCCCCTCTTAATAGTACGGCCATCTATCCTAAACCCGGTCATAAACTTCTCTACACACCTATGACCGGTGAAATGAAATGCCCTAGGTTATACCTTTAAGTGCGCATTCCATTTCATCTCCTCCAATATCGATGCAACACATGCACCAACACGATCAACAATGATATGATCCACTTCATATCATCACGTGATCATATTGGTTCATCGATCTTGACTTCACTTGCTCTTCACTGTTGCCTTCGTCCATCGGCGCCAAGTCTTGCTCAAGCTTCACCGCCACGCGGTCCATCGCTCCAAAGCCTTCGACTTGCCCTTCACGCTTGCAACCGGTCCATCAAGCCAAGTCTTATCTTGATCTTTTCCACCTTGATCACATGACTTAATGTCATGTCTCATTTGCAATAAGCTCCTTCATCATCACATGTGTGAGCTTTGCAACATCTCCAAGCCATTTTCACCTTCATGGCATATGTTGCTCACACACATGTACCTGTGGACTAGTCACCTGTGTATCTCACATAAACACAATTAGTCCACCTAGATTATCACTCAATTACCAAAACCACACAAGGACCTTTCAGGACTACACTTTAATTTGTTTATAAGCGCATTTTCAACCCAAAAATTAGATGGTTTCTACAACCATTAATTAATGTGCTAGCTAAGCAAAATAGTAATGTGGCATTGTAGTTAATGAAGAGAGAAAAGGAAATGATTTCTTATATACTTCCTTCATCCCGAAAAGAATGCAACTATGGGTTGCGTGCCACTAAAAGTAGTTTACGTTTGATCAAGTTTCCAGTGAATAATATTCATATTTATGGCTCCAAATCAATTTATTATGAAAATATATTTCGTAATTAATCTAACGGTTTTTATTTGATATCATAAGTATTGATACTTTTTTATCTATAACCACTACTACACAAATGATTTTAGGAAGCAGTGCCCAAATATTAACGGAGGCGGGCATAAAATCCAACCACCTCCAAAAATGCCGGACGATTAACGGAGGCGGTCATTTTTATTTACGGAGGCGGTCACATTTGTCCGCCTCGTAAAATTAATTTACAAAGACGGTCAAAAAATAACCGTCTTCTAAAATCGATTTACGGAGGCGGGCCTTCAATGAAAGTCATTTTCGGAGGTGGACCTCTTAGGAAGCCCGCCTCAGAAAAACGGCCCGAGGCCCATAGAAAGGCCTGTAGTCCGTTACCAATATTCCATATATATACGAACACTTAGGCTTAGGGTTTCCCATTCCTCACCCTCTCTCTGTCACTGAGCAACAAAGATGAGCAGCTCTCTCTCTCTCCCAGCGCTCTTTCTTTCTGCTCTCTCTCTCTGGGCAGGCAATGGCGCGAGGCTGCACTGACGGCAGGCATGGGGATCAGTTGACCTGGCAAGGGGCACAGGACTAGCCCGGCGGGGGAGGAGGCGGTGAGGGCCTCGCAAGACCTGGCAGGCCGCGGTGGCGGCTCCTAGCACCTCCTCCGTGCTGCCTCCTCGGGCAGGGGCGCCTTGCCAAGGCAGGCGGCACTGTCTCCATGCATGGGCGGTGCGGATCTGGCGCGAGACCACGCGGATCTCCTCCTTCGGGGTGGATCCGCTCTCCCGAGCCCTCCCTCCCTCCTCTTCTCAGGTGGATTCAGCGAACAACGGCTACGGAGGGCGCGGCAATGGAGGCGGTGGATCTACGGTGGATCTACGGCGAGGAGGCAGATGCAACGGGGCGGCACCAGATCTCGGCTCGACACAATGGCGGACGGCGGCGTTGTTTCGACCTCCACCAGATCGTCTTCAGAGGCTCCACCGACGGGAGTGTCCATGTGTGGATTCGACGATATGGCGGCGTCCGCCTTTGTAGTGGTGGCGGGTCCAGGACAACGACGGCGTGGCTGGGCTCGACGTCGGGCCCGTATGGGCTGGCGTTGGGCTCAACTGCTTTTTTATTATTTTAATTTTATTTACGGAGGCGGGCAATGCAACCACCTCCGTAGGTCACGGATTAACTGTGACCTTTGATTGGAGGCGATTGGATTGCCCGTCTCCATTAATCGTTTTTGTCCTCCTCCAATAAGATTTCTATAGTAGTGAACTGTTCAAACTTAAGATACGTGACACTGTACTAGAATTGCATTTTCTCTTGGACCGAGGGAGTAGGAAACAATGTCTACACAAACCAAGATACGAAGCGATGATTGGCAGATGATACGAGAGAGAAGATATTCATTGAGACAGTTTAATTTGAACAAAGATCCATTAAAAATGTGGCTTCTTTGCGTAGTATCTATTTAACTTGGTAGTGTGGAAACAATATCATATTTTCTAGGCTGGGACCGCTTTTATTCCACACACATTATGCTTTTCCATTTTTTGTCTCTGCTAGTGAGCAAATGAAAAGATAAATAGAAACAAGAATAAATATTTCAGATTTCTAGTCTACTCTCGTGTAAAAACACCCACCTTGTCTTGATCAAAATTCACACACACTAGATTTAGGGCATGTTTGAATTACAACTAGATTATTATAGTCTGGATTATTATACATAATGTTATTATAATCAGAATTGTAGATTATAGTGATTATATTGTTTGGGTCCCTAGATTATGGTAATTGATTATGACTGATTAGAATGAGAAATTCATATCTTATCTGATTCTTTATAGTTTGGAAAGTTGAGGGACAAGTTGGACTTTTAGTAGACATGATCCCCTGTAAAGGCCTATTTGGAACGGAGAAATTTTAAAGGAAAAGCAAAGGAATAGATTCCTTAGAAAAGTTTTCTGAACTTGCTGTTTGGATGAAAGGAATCTGCATTCCTTTTCAAAGGAAAGGCGCCTTTGCTTCATAAAACAAAGGGGGAAAAACATCCAAGGACAGTTCCTGCAATGTTTTCTCAAGTTTTGAAGCCTAGAACTTTGCTTCTTAGGCACATGTGACATTTCTGTTTTCCTGCAATTCAAACACCCCCAAAGTTTATATTCATATGTTTTGAAATCCTATAGTTTTATACTTTTCACTTTGTTCTATTATTCCTGCGCTTTTTTCATTTATTTGTTTTGAATTCCTTCATTCCAAATATGCCCTAGCCTGATCTCATATGGATTATAAGATTATGACAAGTAAAACTTTTGGTTATAATAATCTATTATATAATCAATTATGTTTGGAGTAAAATATGATTATATAATCTGATTACTACTGTAATCGTAGGGTATCCGGGGCTTAGCATTGCAATGCTCGGCCTAGATCACCTACAAAATCCGTATTATACTACAGAAAAAGAAATAGGAGACCGGAAGTCGCATTTGCAAAACATCAGAACGAGCATAAAAAAAGCACACAAAGAGGAAGCAAAACGAACAGCACCGACTGTGCGAGGACCGTGCGATGCGAGGAAGACAGGCGTCGTCGTGTCAAGACGTTGGACGGCCCGGATCGCTCCATCCAGCACGCGCGTGGCTACATCTTCCATTTGAACCCCTCACGTCCGAGAGAAAACACACCAGGCGCCCTTTTGCGGTTTTGCCTAGAGGCGCCCGCCGCCATCCCACGGCCACGGGACGGGGAACGGGGACACGCGTGGCGCAGGACAGCGGGGGGATGGATGGAGCGGGGCTGGCGACTGGCGACGGCGCGCCAGGCGGGCCCCGCCGCATGGGTAAAGCTAGAGCTAGTGGATGGGACGGCTTTGCTGCTGTGCATGCAGCCTGTGCTACGGCCGCCGGCTGCCGAAGATCCGCCGCCGTACGAGCGACGTCAACCAGGCCTTGTTTAGATACCTCAAAATTTCAAGTTTTTTCACTCTCTGTCACATTAATTTTTAGTCGTTTGCATGGAGCATTAAATGTAGGTAAAAAAAATAACTAATTACACAGTTTAGTTGGAAAACACGAGATGAATTTTTTAAGCTTAGTTGGTCTACGATTGAACAATATTTACCAAATAAGACGAAAGTGCTACTGTTCATCAGGTTAAATTTTTTTTCAATCTAAACAAGGCCCCAGTTGTGTTTGACGAGGTCAATCAGCCCGCAACCAGGCAGGCGGCAGGCGGCAGGCGGCAGTCCAGGCCACTTGGATGCTGCGGCGTCGCCAGGACCGCGGCTTACGTGGCGAGCGCGTGACTTGGGCCTGGTTTAGTCCCTCAATTTCTGAATTTAACACTACGCAAAAAAAAGATTATCCGTCACATCAAATTTACGGTACATGCATGGAGTACTAAATAGTGACGAAATCAAAAACTAATTGCACAATTTGGTTGTACTTTGCGAGACGAACAATTTTGAACCTAATTAGTCAACGATCAGACAATTACTATCAAATAAAAACAAAACGATACTGTAGCTACAGTAGCCCCAGGAAATCCGGCGGCGCCGATTCGGTGGCCAACTAAACATGGCCTTGCGGCTTTTGCGAGGAGTAGGGCGTCTGTGGCTGTTTCTAGGGATCAGGTATTCAGGCAAGACCGTGAGAATGTGACGCAGCCTGCCGACCAAACCACGCCTCTGAATGATTGATGCGCCGTCAAACCGTAATGCAGCTGCTTAGGGAAACAGTAAAATAAAAGTGTACTAGGATACAGTGGAAAATGCAAAAACCCACCTGCACTGCAAGTGAGTTTTTTAATACCTTTTCTAACCTAAATTATAAAATGTTTTGGCTCTACATAATTTTTGGTACACCTACTATCTCTATCCCAAAATAAATCAAGTAGATTCACCCAAAGTTAAATTATCTTAATTTTGATCAACAAATAAGCACATTACGAAAATATATTTTATGATGTACTCCATCCATCCATAAATAAGTGTTGTTATGTTATGCGTGCCAGTCAAACTTTCTTAGGTTTGACTAGATTTGTAGAAAATATTAGCAACATTTGTATCTCCAAATAAGTTTATTATAAAATTAGATTCGATGATCTATCTAATGATACTAATTATGTACTATAAATATTAATATTTTGTTATATACATTCGGTCAAATTTAAAAGCGCTTTACTTCTCGAGAAGTAAGAACGATATTTATTTGAGGACAAAGGGGGTATCTAGTAACACTAATTTAGTGTCGTAAATATTTTGTTTTTTCCCGTAAAATTGGTTAAACTTAAAATACTCTAGAAATTGATTTATTTTGGAATAGAGGAAAAAGCCAAAACAACCTTATTTGGAACAGACAACACATCTGAAAATGCCAAAACAACCTTAATTTGGAAGAAGAAAGCACACATGAATTCCTTACAATTTAACATGTGCTAGTTTTACTTGTTTTTTTGTTCCTCATTTTATTCACCACTAGTCAAATAATATCATAAGCTATTCTTTGTTTATACTATCTAAAGGACTGAATAGGCGACAAGGTGAGTGGAGTCTTAAATTTTTCTCACCGACAGATGAAAGGTCACATAGACAAAGGTCAGTCTCAGTGAGGGTTACATGTCTCGGTTTTCAACACAACCATATTTAGGAAAATAGTGCAGAAGAATTTTATCCCTATAAAACTCTCTATACTCTCATGAAACTTTTATTAATACAGTATCATGTCAACATATTCGGCCTGTTCGCTGGTTGTTTTCTGGGCTGACCGGTACTGATTTGTTGTGAGAGAAAAACACTGTTGGCTGGTCGGTTTGGGCTGACTGAAACTAACAAACGAACAGGGTGATTTAATGTCCATAAAACTCTCATGAGACCCTCTTAACATTGACCTAGGTCTGATTATCACTTGTCTTCTAGCAAGACCAAGTCCACGTAGCCATTGTATAGCTACTGGATCTAGAAACTTTGCGAGGAATTTTTACGACGTGATGTGAAAAAAAATTGGCAAGAAAAATAACTCAGTGCCTCAGTGGACACAATAGTTTGGCCACGTGCTACGCTTATAACAAGCAAATGAGCGAGTACGAGGAAGCAGTTGCAATACTACCCACATTGATCAAGAATAAATTAAGTATTCAATGATGTGCTAAAGATTGCTGGAATAGTTCACTGTTGCTTGAAAAAGACATGGTACAACACACAAGGTAAATACTTATTGCTGTTAAACTGCTGAATACAATTGCAAACAGCAGAACTTGCATGTACCGAACATTTG
This sequence comes from Miscanthus lutarioriparius, assembly GCA_904845875.1. Lineage (NCBI taxonomy): Eukaryota > Viridiplantae > Streptophyta > Magnoliopsida > Poales > Poaceae > Miscanthus > Miscanthus lutarioriparius. The sequence goes on from CAJGYO010000002.1 coordinate 115,652,634, forward strand.
GACTATTGGGTTGCAGTAATCGGCCTGGTGCAGCCTCCACTGGTGCATGAGTGGGTTTCAGGCTGGTTGGCAAATCCCCTCTAGTTCCGGTTTCACCAATCCAGGACAAAAGGTCCGGTTTTAGTCCAGTCCCTTCAACCGAGATTGATTTGGGACTTCGAGTCCCGGTTGGTAATACCAACCGGGAGTAAAGGCAGCTCCAGCTCGGGCCTCAGGCTCTGCCACGTATTATACCTCCAGTCCCAACCAACCGAGACTGAATGTCTCTTTTTTTCTTTTCTTTTACAGCTTCTTTGCATTGAATATTGTATGCACATATTAAGAGTGAAACTAATTAAGTAAGACGTTGTATATTACAATGATCATCCATCCCACAATCAAATTTCATACAAACCATAATAAATTTAAACCAAGTCATTACACACTACATGTCCAAGTACTCCCCAAAGTTCATGCAAAAATAGTATGTCACCACTACTGTCTAATGAAGTTGACTTTCTCGTATTTTCAATTCGGTGAAGTGTAGATCACCGATGTGGCCAAAAATATCATTGATGAAGACTATCGCATTAACTAGTGCACTCTCCCTTGCATCACAACTACGAGCATAGGGTCTACTAACGATGTTTAACAGTGCTCGAGAAGTCGGTGGATCTCCCGTCTTAGTCGCAAGCAGCTTTACCTAAAATCCTTCCGTAGTGAGTGTTGCCCATTCATAAGCATATTTCCAATCATAACACAATTGATACATTGTCTGGTTTAGAATGGCTTTAAAACTGTACCCTTTGTAGGTTAAGTCATAGTCCTCAGCCTATAAGTGTTGGCAGAAAAAAGGTTACGAGAACCAAGCTTTGCAACATATAAAAACAAATCCAGATATAAGCTATGAGCTCGACTTCGACTTTACCACATCATTTCGGTTGTTCTGAGCAATGCTTCCACAAAAGCACTCAACATCATGACGCATGTCCGCATTTATAGCTTGAGAATAGTGTAGGCAAGGTGTACCCAATATTCGCAATCTTAGTTACACATGCAATGACAACATATTTTTGTGCAACAGTCTGCTGGGGTGTCTTTATTCTCATCTTTGAGATTTGTACAACACCTCTACCCATCCTAGCGGCGATGAAAAAGCCAATTCGACATTGGATTAATGGACCATTATCTACATGAAAGGTCTAAACAACCACTTCATGAACCTCAAAATTTGAGAGTGTCTCTTTAAGCCAAATGATTGGGTCAATTACCTACAGTACATTTAGAATCACATATATATATACATATCAGAAAATATATTTATATAAGCGTATTTGACACATTAATTTATTAGAAACATATAGAGTTGCTTACTATGCTTGGATGATTAAACGGTACATCCGACAACACTGGATTGAATCCCATCCACGTTACATAGCTGCTGAAACCTATGACTTCCGGCGGAGGAAGACGACTACGTCCGGCCATCTCTTCTCACTAAAGTCAATATATCAAAAATCATATCACTGGAGACAACATTTTTTATACACGAAAATGCATATCACTAAAGTCAATATATCAAAATGCATAACACTAAAGTCAATATATATCAAAATTCGCATCAATAAACCTTATATATCAAAATTCATATCACTAAAGTCATTATATCAAAATTCATATATGTATTTTTAGTGAATGCAAAAATGATAGTGCCATGGGATGATACAGTCAGACTTACAAAATTCACACCAAGGAAAGACAGCTGATTACACATTTTTTATATAATTTGATGGAGTGAAAGTAACAACTACCAAACCACGTGGGCTTTACAAATCACACGCATCTATCTTTTTGCTTGACTTGCAGTATTTATATGTGTGTTAGCACAGGTTTGCAAGTGTGATTTTTTTTTTTGCAAGTGTGATTTTTCCCCACATAATGAGATGTGAGGAAGTGTAAGTGGTAGTCCACATCTTTAAACCCCGCACAAATGGAAATAGAGGATAAGGCAATGAGTGCAATAAGAAAAATGCAAGCAGTCTGATAGTAAGCGTCAGAAGTTCATGTATTGAAAATCAAGAATCCATCCTGCACTATAATCTCACCTTATAACAACATAGGACGCGGTTTCAGTTGCAGTGTTTTTCATCTAGGAGTTAACCATGGGACTTATAAAGTTCAGATGCACAACTAACATCTAGGGCAGCTAACTCAGGTATGCAAAAACTCAGATTTCAGTTCACGAATTTAGATAACTGATGCAGCCTGAAGTCAATGCTGCGACACAGCTAAATTCACATGGTTCTACTTGCAACGTTTTGGAGATCCTTACCAGCAAAAACGAGAAGATGAGCACGAATTCGACCTGAGTCCAGTCCAATTCCCGCTCCGCTCAACACCGACCCAGCACCAGCGGATCGACGCGAGGAGGCGATGGCGCTGGGACTGGGTGCCGCGCTGGGATCCGGTGAGCGGGGGAGCGCGCTCGGCGGAGGAGAAGAAGAGGCAGCACCCGCCGGCCGGTCGGTGGCCTTGACTCGCTGCCGCGTGGAGGGGGTTGATGGCCTCGCCGCGCCGCCGCGTGGGGAGCAGGGGAGCCGCGCTGCCGTGTGCCGGCCGCCGTGTGGAGGTGGTTGGTGGCCTCGCCGCGCCGCCGCGTGGGGAGCAGGGGAGCCGCGCCGCCGTGTGCCGGCCGCCGCGTGGAGGTGGTTGGTGGCCTCGCCGCGCCGCCGCGTGGGGAGCAGCCGAGCAGGGGAGCCGCACCGCCGCGTCCCGGCCGGTTGGTGGCCTCGCGCTCGCCGCCGCATGGGGAGCAGGGGAGCCGCGCCGCCGTGTGCCGGCCGCCGCGTGGAGAGCAGGGGAGCCGCGCCGCCGTGTGCCGGCCGCCGCGTGGAGGTGGTTGGTGGCCTCGCCGCGCCGCCGCGTGGGGAGCAGCCGAGCAGGGGAGCCGCACCGCCGCGTCCCGGCCGGTTGGTGGCCTCGCGCTCTCCGACGCATGGGGAGCAGGGGAGCCGCGGCGCAGGGAGCTAGTGGCGAGGGGTTGAGCGCGGGATTAGACCGAGAGGGGCAGGGAGTCGGCCAGTCTGGCGCACGGCGGGGGTGGCGGCGCGGCGGAGTGCGTGGCGCGGATCCGGCGGCGCTTGAAAGGAGAAAGAAGAAGATAGGACATGAATATACGTAGGGTTGGTGGCTTTAGTCCCGGTCGGGGCATCAACAGGCCTAAAAGGCCTCTGGTGCCGGTTGAAGGCCCAGCCGGGGACTAAAGGTCAACCTTGGGCCCCGAGTCCCGGGTCCGGCCATTAACCTGGATTAAAAAGGTATTTGGTCCGGTTGAAGGTCTAACTTGAGACTAAAGGTCCACCTTCAATTTTTGGTCGAGCTTTTACTCTTAGTGACTCAATCCGGGACTAAAAATAAATTTTGCGTGCGACGAAACTGCTGTCAAACCGGCAGTTTAGTTTTCCACTCATGCAACAATTTATAACATATCCTTTAACATAAATAGACTGAAAATTAAAAATTGTGTAGTAAAAAAATATAGCTCGAAAAATTGCAATACAAATTTACTTTCATATACAATTTACAATGCTTTTGTCTCATGCTTTAAATGTTTAATAATATATGCTATAAATTGTAATTACAATTCAAAAATTCAAATTTCAAATCTTAGAAATTTAAACATAGTTTTCCTTGACAAGATGATTTTAATTGAAAAGGTTGTCAACTACAAAGTTGTATAACTTTTCGAGATCTACAGCTTTTGTTTTGATCACTTCTCCATTTGAGGATATTTTAAAATTTCAAATTTCAAATTTTAGAAATTCAAACATAATTTTCCTTCACAAAATGATTTCAAATCAAAAAGTAGTCAACTACAAAGTTATGTAATTTTTTGAGATCTACAACTTTTATTTTTATTATTTCTTCGTCCGACAAAGTGGTACTAACTATAAGAGAGAGATGTAAATTTATGAACAATGTAGACTACGTCTTTGTCGGACGAAGAAATGACTAAAACAATAATAAAGATCTTAGAGAACCTTACAATTCATACAAACATAATTATGATGTCCATACAAATAAACCTAATGAAACATAATTAACTTACATACAGACATAATTAAAATATCTATACAAATAAACCTAATAAAAGTACATAACCGTTCGAACAAACTTGATTAAACATAACAATATGAATAAACCTAACTAACACATGGATCCTACAAATCGGCTGCAACCCTAGTGTGTCTCCACTGCCAGAAGTATATGTCTCGAATTGTGTAACCATGGTCATTGTCTATGTAATGCAAGGCTGAAAGGTCCTAATATGGCTAGAGGGGGGGTTGAATAGCCTATTTAAAAATCTACAAATCAACCAGAGCAATTTGATTAGAATAACAAATAGCGAAATACAAACTTGCTCTAGCTCTACAAGGGTTGCAAGCCACCTATCCAACAATTCTAGTTACAATGATTACTAGGCACACAACTTGCAATGTTACTACTCACTAAGAGCTCTCAATCTTGCTACTCTAAAGAGCTTCACTAGATGAACTTAAAATAACAAAGCAAGCTCTCAATTCTAATTACACTAAAGAGCTTGCCACAACTAGTTTGCAAGAATATAAATGAGTGAGTAGGGTGATTATACCGTCGTGTAGAGGAGTGAACCAATCACAAGATGAATACTAAATCAATCACCGGGAGAATACCAAAGGGTAAGAGACAACCAATTTTTCTCCCGAGGTTCACGTGCTTGCCGGCACGTTAGTCCCCGTTGTGTCGACCAACACTTGGTGGTTCGGCAGCTAAGAGGTGTTGTACGAACCTCATCCACACAATTGGACACCGCAAGAATCTACCCACAAGTGAGGTAACTCAATGACACGAGCAATCCACTAGAGTTATCTTTCGGCGCTCCACCGGGGAAGGTACAAATTCCGTCACAATCACCGGAGATGGCCACAAACAATCACCAACTCATGCCAATCCTTCACCGCTGTACCAAGCCGTCTAGGTGGTGGCAACCACCAAGAGCAACAAGCGAATCCCACAGCGAAACACGAATATCAAGTGCCTCTAGATGCAATCACTCAAGCAATGCACTTGGATTCTCTCCCAATCTCACAAAGATGATGAATCAATGATGGAGATGAGTGGGAGGACTTTGGCTAAGCTCATAAGTTTGCTATGTCAATGCAAATCGCTAAGAGAGTGAGCTTGACCCGGCCATAGGGCTTAAATAGAAGCCCCCACGAAATAGAGTCGTTGTACCCCTTCACTGGGCACAACACGGGGTGACCGGACGCTCCGGTCAGTTCGACCAGACGCAGGACCCCAGCGTCCGGTCGCCCGATGCTTGCCACGTGTCATCGACTTCAAACGCCGATCGCCCGATCTCAACGGTCAAGAGATGACCGGACGCGTCAGTTAGAAAGTGACCAGACACAGGACCCCAGCGTCCGGTCATTTCCAGTAAGGTTCCAAACGCAAAATTTCATGACCGGATGCGTCCGGTCATGCTCGACCGGACTCACCCGGCGTCCGATCACTCAACGTTTTCTCTATGCGCCGCACGTCAGCGTACGTCAGCACTGACCGGACTCAGACCATGAGCGTTCGATCAGTTTACACGCTAGCGTCCGGTCACAAGACTGAGACCGTGTGCTTACTGCTGTCACTGACTGGACTCTAAACCCAACATCCGGTCACTGCACCACAAGTGTCCGGTCACTCTGTGAACCCCTGTCTTTTCTATATAGGGCGCCGGTGGCACCGTCGAACTGTCCGCACTCTACGGGCGGACACTCCGCTGGTGAAGTTTCTAACCTTTGCTCAAATGTGCCAACCACCAAGTGTATCACCTTGTGCACATGTGTTAGCATATTTTCACAAATATTTTCAAGGGTGTTAACACTCCACTAGATCCTAAATGCATATGCAATGAGTTAGAGCATCTAGTGGCACTTTGATAACCGCATTTCGATACGAGTTTCACCCCTCTTAATAGTACGGCTATCGATCCTAAATGTGATCACACTCGCTAAGTGTCTCGATCACTAAAACAAAATGACTCCTACAATTTTTACCTTTGCCTTGAGCCTTTTGTTTTTCTCTTTCTTCTGTTCCAAGTTTAAGCATTTGATCATCACCATGCCATCACCATCGTCATGATCTTCGCCATTGCTTCATCACTTGGAGTAGTGCTACCTATCTCATAATTACTTTGATAAACTAGGTTAGCACTTAGGGTTTCATCAATTAACCAAAACCAAACTAGAGCTTTCAATCTCCTCCTTTTTGGTAATTAATGACAACCCTTACACAAAGATATGAATTGAGATTTAATTGAATCCACGTTGCTTGCCCAAGCATATTTACCATGTGTAAAAAAATATGGACAAGTTTCATGAACTCCAAATGGTAGCAATTGGTCCCCCTACATATGTGCTAAGAGTTTGGATTGTAGCTTGCACATATGCTTAGATAGGAAATATAGGAGTTAATGTCTACCAAATGATGCTAAGGTGTAAGAGATGGACCTTTCAAGCGTGATACCAATCGTAGTGCACCAATATACCATTCTTAGCACCATTAGTCACTAGACATACACAAAAACTAGAATACCCTATGAGATCAATATTACAAGTAAGGGTCTAGTTTCCATAGAATGAACATAGGTCTAGTTACTTTAGCCCATACATGCTAGTTTTTTATTTCAACATTCAAACCTACAACTAGCATACACCACACAAGCATGGATATTGAAATTAAGAACTTGTACCATGCAAGCAAATATATGAAATACACATTCAAATGCATCATACAAGTTTATGAGCTTGCTCCCTCTACTTATGTGCAATTTTGATTGATCCCCTTACAATGTTATTTCATTTGTTTGCTCCCCCCTATCTATCTTATTATCTTTGTGTATTTCTCTCCCCCTTTGTCAACAATTAGCACAAAAAGAGGGCTCAAATTTTAGATAGGTAGGGGTGAAACCATGTGAACTGAGAATCATTTTTCCAAATTGGTTCAATCTAGATTACTTGCAAAAGTTATTTAACTCGGTTTGATCAAAGGACAAGCTTCTTCACACCTCCAAATAAGGGTTATCTTGTACCATGTTGAGTTAAACACTTATAACTCATTTTATAGATCAACACTAGGTTTACAAGCCCCCACAAACATGTCATATGCTACCACTAGATCATTTCAAACATACAAGCAATAGTGGTACCATACAAGCATCAAATTTATTTGATTTTCATGAATGAGCCTATTCAAATGTGAAATATGTCTAGATACACTAATCATGTCCTTAGTAAGGATGTATGCCATGCCAATCAACTTTTACCTTGGATTGCTCGAAGGAGAGGCATGTCATATAATTGGGGTGCATCAACACATATTGGAGAAGTCAAGTATGTTCAATTCATTCCTTAGCTTGCAAAACCCCTTCTCATCAAGTGGCTTGGTGAAGATATCGACAAGTTGATCTTTGGTGCCCACACTCTCAATGCAAATGTCCTCTTTTTGTTGGTGATCTCTTATGAAATGATGACGAACATCAATATGCTTTGTTCTTAAATGTTGAATCGGGTTGTTGGTGAGTTTTACGGCACTTTCATTGTCACATAGCAATGGCACTTGCTTAAATTTAATTCCAAAGTCACTCAAAGTAGCCTTCATCTAAAGTAATTGAACACAACAACTACCGGCCGAAATGTACTCCGCTTCGGCGGTTAAAAGTGTTACACTATTTTACTTCTTTGATGACCAAGACACAAGTGATCTTTCCAATAGTTGACATGTGCCCGATGTGCTCTTTCTCTCAACTTTGCATCCCGCATAATCGGAGTCCGAATATCCAATCAACTCAAATCTTGCTCCTTTGAGATACCATAATCCAATATTTTGTGTATGCTTCAAGTACCTCAATATTCTCTTTGTTGCTTTCGAATGACTTTCTCTTGGTGAGGCTTGAAATCTAGCACACATGCATACACTAAACATCACATCCGGCCTTGATGCGGTCACATAAAGTAGACTTCCAATCATAGACCGATACATCTTTTGATCCACCATGTTGCCACTAGCATCACTATCCAAGCTTCCACTTGTCCCCATTGGTGTAATAATAGCTTTAGCATCATCCATTCCAAACTTCATGAGCATGTCCTTGATATACTTGCCTTGACTCACAAATATGTCATTCTTCATTTGCTTGATTTGAAGACCAAGGAAGGAACTAAGCTCTCCAATCATGGATATTTCAAACTCACTAGCCATCATCTTGCCAAACTATTCACAAAATTCTTGATTTGTTGACCCAAAGATGATATCATCAACATAGATTTACATCACAAACAAGTCATTTCCAAACTTTTTGGTGAAGAGAGTGGTGTCAACCTTTCCCATCTTGAATCCCTTAGAGAGTAGGAAGTCCCTCAATCTCTCATACCATACTCTAGGTGCTTGTTTTAATCCATACAAAGCCTTTCTCAACTTGTAAACATGGTTGGGTTTTTTCATCTTCAAAACCGGGAGGTTGCTCAACATACACAAGCTCATTGATGTACCCATTAATAAATGCACTCTTCATATCCATTTAGTACAACTTGATGTTGTGGGCATAAGCATAGGCTAACAAGATTCTAATTGCTTCCAATCGTGCAACCGGGCATATGTTTCTCCAAAGTCAAGGCCTTTAACTTGAGTGTAACCTTGAGCTCTAATCTTACTTTGTTCCTTATTACTATCCCATCTTGATCTTGCTTGTTCCGAAAGACCCACTTGGTTCCAATCACATTATGATCCATAGGCCTCTCAACTAACTCTCATACTTGGTTTCTTGTAAAGTTGTTTAGCTCTTCATGCATAGCATTGACCCAATCAACATCCTTCAAAGCTTCATCTATCTTCTTAGGTTCAATGGATGACATAAATGAGAAATGCTCATAAAATAAAGCCAATCTTGATCTAGTTTACACACCTCTTGAAATATCACCAATGATAGTGTCCAAAGGATGATCTCTTGCAACATTGGTTGGTTGAAGCACTTGCACTTGATTGCTTGCATTTGATAGATCACTTGGTTGAGATGATGAACTAGCCACTTGTTGATCTTGCACTTTGTCATCACTAGTTCTTGCTTGAACTTGATTATGAGAACAACTAGCTTGCACATTTGAGTCAGAGAGCACTTGATTCTTGTCATCTTTAACATCAATCACCTCTCTAGGCCTTATATCACCAATGTCCATGTTCTTCATTGCATTGACCAATTAAGTGCCTTTTACATCATCTAAATTCTCATCTTCCTTTTGGGAATAATTTGTTTCATCAAATTCCACATCATAAACCTCCTCAAGAGTACAACTAGCCAAATTCTAAACTCTATAAGCCTTGCTAGTAGTGGAGTAACCAAGTAAGAAACTTTCATCACATTTCTTTTCAAACTTGCTCAATCTATTGCCTTTCTTCAATATGTAGCATTTACAACCGAAGACCCGAAAGTATGTTATGTTGGGCTTTCTTCCATTCAATAGCTCATAAGGTGTCTTCTCCATCATGGGGTGACAATAGAGTCGGTTGATATAATAGCAAGCCATGTTGATTGCTTCGGCCCAAAATGAATTACTCACATTGTACTCACTCAACATTGATCTTGCCATGTTAATCAAAGTTCTATTCTTCCTTTCAACTAAGTCATTTGATTGTGGAGTGTACTTGGCCAAGAATTGATGTATAATTCCAAATTCATCACACAACTCATCAATTCTAGTGTTCTTGAATTTACTACCATTGTCACTTCTTACTTTCTTAATGGTTATTTCAAACTCATTATGAATGCCCTTGACAAATGATTTGAATGTTGAAAACACATCACTCTTATCCACTAGAAAGAATACCCATGTGTATCTAGTGAAATCATCCATAATCATAAATCCATATTTATTTCCACCAATACTAGTATATGTGGTTGGTCCAAACAAGTCCATGTGCATCAACTCAAATGCTTTAGATGTGCTCATCATGCTCTTCTTAGGATGTGTGTTACCAACTTATTTTCTGGCTTGACATGCACTACATAGCTTATCCTTTTCAAATGTGACATCTTTCAAGCCTCTAACTAAGTCATGCTGAATCAACTTGTTCAATTGTTTCATTCCAACATGACCAAGCCTTCTATGCCATAACCAACCCATGCTAGATTTAGTGATCAAACATGTTGTCAATTGAGCTTCTCTAGCATTGAAATCAACCAAGTTTAGATTCTCATATCTAAATCTTTTAAATATCAAGTTAGAGCCAACTACACTTATGATCTCTACATCATCCACTCCAAATATGCACTTGAAACCGAGATCACATAATTGAGGTACCGACAATAGGTTGAAGTTCAAGGTCTCTACTAGTAGCACTTTAGAAATGCTCAAGTCATTGGATATTGCAATCTTAACAAGCCCTTTGACCTTGCCTTTGCCATTGTCACCAAATGTGATACTATCAATCCCATTGCTCTTGTTTTTATTGATTGAATTGAACATTCTTGGATCACCGGTCATGTGTTGTGTGCACCCACTAACAAGTACCTAATGTCTTCCTTCGGCTTTATAATTGACCTACAAAAGAAGATCAATTCTTTTTAGGTACGTAAACTTGCTTGGGTCCTTGTAGGTTAGTTACCAAGGTCTTTGGTACCCAAATGATCTTCATCTTTAGGCCCACAATTGGAGTACCAATGAACTTAGCCTTCACACCATTGGCACCCTTAAAAAGCATGTAACAAGAATCAAATTTAATTGAGGATACATTAGGTAGCTTGTTCTTGTTGATTTTGCAATATTGCACTACATGCCCAACTTACTTGTATCTATTGCAAAACCGACCATTGCCCTTCATAAAGTTAACTTTGGGAGTGACAAAGGCCGCCTTGCCTTTCTTGGGGGTATAGCCTAATCCCTCTTTGTTGAGAGAAAACCTTTGGCTACCCAAGCACTTTAGCAAGCGGGCATCTCCACCATAGGCATTACCTAAGGCACGAGTGAGCTCATTCACCTCCTTCTTGAGGGTCTCATTTTCCACCATTAATGAAGCATCACAAGTGAGACCATCACTCAAAGGTGAAGTAGAAGTAGTAGTGCTACAAGAAGTGTTAGTGAGAGCAACTATAATGGGCTTATAAAAAGATTCATTAATAAGATCACATGTTAGTCTCACATCACATGATGCAATCACTTGCTCCTTCTTGGCTTCCTCCACTTTGACTTGCTCGATGAGAGAGAAGTGAGCCTTTTCAAACTTAGAGTAAGCTTTGCCAAGCTTCTCATGGGCTTCCATTAGCCTCTCATGAGTGGCATTGAGCTCATCAAAGGATTGCTCAAGAAATTTTACTTTCTTGCATAATTCTTTGCACTTCTTTCTCTTCATCTCATTACAAGTGTGCACTTGCTCACACATGTCCAAGAGTTCCTTCTTGGTGTACTCATCATCATCATTATCATCATCATCCTTACAAGCATCACTTTCACATTCATCATCATCACTCTCATCATATTTTACCTTGGTAGGCTTTGCCACGAGGCATGTCGATGAAGTGTTGAAGATGGAGGGCTTGTTGTTGATGGCGATGCTTGCTAGTGCTCTCTTGATAGATTTCTTGTCATCATCACTAGAGCTATCACTATCCAAAGAGACATCACTATCCCAAGTGACCACATAGCCTCCATCCTTCTTCTTCTTTTGGAAGGTCATTCTCTTCTACTTCTTCTCCTTCTTTTCTTTCTTATCCTTCTTGTGCTTCTTCTTCTCATCCTCATCATTGTCACTATTGTAGGGACAATTTGCTACAACATGATCGGGACTCTTGCAATTGTAGTATCTTCTCACATATTCTTTGCTTTTGGTGTGATCTCTTCTCTTTCTTGCACCATAGCCCTTCTTCTTCATGAATTTTCCCATCTTGCATACAAAGAGGGCTATAGCTTCATCATCAATATCACTAAGATCATCATCATCACTTGATTCTTTCTTGGACTTGCCCTTGTTCTTAGATGATGATGAGCTAGCCTTGAATGCTATACTCTTCTTCTTCTTGTCTTCTTCTTCCTTCTTGTCATCCTTGTCATCCCCTTTCCTTTCCACACGGTATGTCTCTTGGGTCATGACATCACCTAGTACTTGGTTAGGGGTAATCTCCTTCAATCCTCCTCTTATGATAAGCAATCTCAACATCTCAAATCTTGGAGGTAAGCACATCAAGAACCGATGAGAGACACCATCATTCTTGATCTTCTCTCCCAAGGCCTTCGAGTCATTTACAATCACTTGTAACCGATGGAACATTTCTCGAATGCCCTCATCTTCCTTCATCTTGAAGCTTGTCAACTTATCCTTGAGAATGTACAACTTAGCACTCTTCACCGCCGGTGTGCCCTCATATGTTTCCTCCAATCTCCTCCACACCTCATTTGCTCTTTCACAATCCTTGATTTGCTCAAACACCTTGGAATCAATGGCATTGTATATGGTGTTGAGAGCCATTGTATTGCATTGCTTGTTGGTCTTGTCTTGGTTGGTGGGGTCATCAGAATCAATGATAGCATAGTCATTCATGGTCACTTCCCATACTTGATCATTGATTGAACCAAGATACATCCTCATCTTTCTCTTCCAATAATCATAGCATGTGCCATCAAAGAACGGTGGTTTGCCCTCCACATGGTTAAACACAACTTGAGCCATAATTTGACACCGAGGTTGTTAAGCCTTTAATCAAACGGAGACCATGGATCCAATACCACTTGAAAGGTCCTAATATGGCTAGAGAGGGGGTTGAATAGCCTATTTAAAAATCTACAAATCAACTAGAGCAATTTGATTAGAATGACAAATAGCGAAATACAAACTTGCTCTAGCTCTACAAGGGTTGCAAGCCACCTATCCAACAATTCTAGTTGCAATGATTACTAGGCACACAACTTGCAATGTTACTATGTAACACCCCGGTGTTATGCCTACATTTAGGCACTGCAAATCATGCATATCATGCATCATCAAGCATCCTAATCATACATGCATAATCTTGCATATAATAACTGAAACATTACTTCGAAACATACGAAATATGTTTGTGAAACGTAAATGATGCATACACTTATTAGAGTTGTTTTGCTCTGATTCTTGCTTGCTAGGTTAGTAGAACATGTTTGGCTGCTATTGTAAATCATCTAGCAATGTTTAGTTCAATTTTTGGAGCAATGTGTGTATTCAAATTAATTCAAAATTTGGCTTCAAAAATAAATTCCAAAAATTAGGGTTTTGAGCTAAACGTGAACTTTGATCTTTCAATTCAAAATCTAGAAAGAATTTGGCTGTGGTCCTAAAAGCAAAGTTGTAGAGAATTAAATTCTAAACAACTTTCATTTTTGGTACATTTTCAAAAGAGGTCATTTTCTTGCTCAAAATAATATTTGAAAGATAGCATTTAAAAATCCCTTGAAAATACAAATGAAAAAGGATTTTTCTGTTTTCGCGGGCCGCCGCCTCGCTTCGGCCCAGCCCCGCAAGCCGGCCCAGCAAAGCCCCCGCGCGCGCCTCGCCTCGGCCCAGCCCAGCGCCCGCCTCACCCGGCACGCCTGCCTCCATGGCGCCATCCCATCCCTTTGCTGTCGCGCGCGCCACGCCATGGCCATGGCAGAGAAATTCGCTTGGCGTGGCGACCCGCCGGCGTCGCCCGCTTGTAGCGTCGGCCGTGGCGACGACACCGCGCGCGCGCGCGCCTTCACTGCTTTGGTGCCCGTGCGCTCGCTCACTCCCGCCCGTGCCGCCTTCCTTCTCCTCCAGAGCCGAGAGCCTCAAGCTACGCCTCACGCCATGCGCCACGCACCACCGGCGTGATTCACCGCCGGTGCTCCTCCACGGCCAGCAATCAAGCACCAGCAGCTCCGCCTCGCTCTCCGGCACTGGTGCTCGTGGTTGTGCCGTCGTTTGAGCCGAGGTAGCACTTTTTCAAGCTGCGCCGTCGTCCATGGCGCCGTGCGGCCGCCGTGGGAGCGCCTTCCTCCTCCCTTCTCGGTCGTGCTTAGCTGCTGCTTTCGTTTTCGCCATGGCCTCGCGAACCTCCTCGCGCTCGCTTGCTTGCGCTGCCGTGGCCGGAGATGGCCACCGCCCGTGGCCGAAGCAGCCATTGTCCGTCGCACACACACAAGACCGGCGAATGAGCCCTACCTTCAACCGACCGGTAGGCCCGGGCAGCAAAAACCAAGTGGTAGAAAGCCTATTTGCCCCAGCCGCAAGCGCTCCTCCTGGCGCTTGGGCAGCGGGCGAGATCTGACCATGGGCCAGCTGTTTCCTTCGGGTGGCCCAAAGAAGGTGTTTAAATGAATTGATTTCAATTTATTCTTTATTTGAAATGGTTTGAAAAATGTTTGGGTACTCAAATTTGCTCCAAATTTGTTAAAACAAATTTTGCTAGGTTCCTTATCATCAGATCTACTTGGGAAAAATTGTGCATGTCATTTTTGAGATACTTTTCTATAGGATTTTATTTAATCTTGAATATTGCTGATAACTTGAAAAATATGTAGAAAAATATATAGGCTTCAGAAAAATATGATTCCAGGTTTGTTAATCTTCCTATGTCATGTACTTCCTAGGAAAAATATGTTTCATGCATGTGCTGTGGGAAAAATTTGAGGTGTAGTTCAAGTACCTTAGATGGCTGATTTTTGTTATTTTTGCTAGAGAGCAAAATTTGTATAAAACATGCATGTGGTAATTTTTGTATAGTAATTATTTACTGTTTAGAATCTAGGAAAAATACTAATTCTGTTGTTTGACACTTTTCATAGTACAAAGTAATTTCATGCTCATTTTTATGCTATAGCTTGTCATTTTTGTGTAGGATAGTTTACTTATCCAAATGCCATGAAATTTTTATGGTAGTCTGTTTAGGGTAGTATTATGCTACTGTAATTTTCTCAGATTTTTAGGAGCATCAGAAATATAGGTTGCTATTCAAACCTATTATTAATTAGGGTTTAAGCAAGTGTTGCCTTAAGTGTGATTAAGAAATTAGTAAAGCTTTGGTGTATCTTTGAAGCATTTAATAAAATATGTTGACTTAACATATTGGTAGTAGAAGAGAATGCAGTAGATGACATGTGCTTGTAGCATAGTTTCTTGGATGATGTTGTCTACCTTGCCTTTCGACATATTCATTGCATTCATCTCCTTCGATGCACCGATTGCATAGGCACTTACACGCATTGCATCATACTGAGGATCGCAAACCGAGAGCCCGGTCGTCATTCCCGAGGAGCCCGAGGAGCGATTCGAGTGCAAAGAAGCGGGAAGTGCCGAAGTCGACGAGGAGGACGTTGAAGAACTTCCGGAGTGCCCCGATCACCGTCCGAGCTCCTTCGAGAGAGGCAAGCCCCGAGCATCTTTCTCCGGTTTGCAATGATTTCGTTAAATGCTTTACTTTAAATTGATGCATTACGTTCAGGAGTTGTTTGCAACCGTTCTTTGCATTATACCTTGTTTACCTTTGTTATACTATATCCTTGTTACCCGGTATCCATGATCGAGTCAATGCTTAGTCAATGGCTTAGACCGGTAGAAGTCGGGTGATTTCTGTCACCGCGAGCTATAGGTGGTTACCGGATCTGTTTGGATGGCTATGAAGTCATGGTATAACTAAGTGTTAAATGAAGTTGAGACCGAGGCGAGACTTGCGGGGTTTTGGACTGTAGTGTTTCCGTCTCAGGTCGATTAAGGACCGACCGTTGTTGGGCCTCGAGTCATGTTGAACGATGCCTTACATTTTATTGGGCGGATAAAGTACCTTCCGACCATGAAGCTGGGAGATTTTTTCGAGGCCGAGTAGATTGCCCATGACGCCCGTGTCAAGGTGTGTGGTAGGACACGGGCGGGATGATAAGACCAAAAGTGCGATCGGTCGGCCCCGGTACATGTGGTTCCTCGCAAACTCGAGATACCTGGAAAGTTGACTCGGTGATCAATATCTCACTTTAGCGGGTGAGTGAGATTTGTGTAAGGAATAAATCACCAGCTGGTTAGGAATCGATTCGAATCGCCATCGCTCCTGGATAGTGAGCACTTGACTTGAGTTACTTCATCGTAGTAAATGTTTATGGAACACTTGGACAGTTATAGTGAATATGACAGTATGGAAGTTGTTTAATGATCAGTGGTTATCATTAATTGCTTAATCACATGTTTACTCTAGTATAGGTGCAAATCTAGTCGACAGGTTAATAATAATTAACTTGACAATAATGCTTTTAGAAAGGTTCTTGAAATGCTAAAAATGCTTCTTTTGCAAATGAGTCAGCTACCCTACTATAATGCCTGCATAATCCTTGGTGTCATTTATTTTCGGTTATGTCGGGTAAGTCCGTTTGAGTACATTCTCGTACTCGTGGTTTTATTCCCAATCAGTTGCGAGATGGGCGGATGTACTATAGCTATTGTATCAACTGCCTGTATCCTGCGATGGGTGATGCTTAGGACCATGGGCATGGTCATTCCTTACGTCTCGTCTAATGCTTTTGTTGGAGATGATCATCAGCTGGCACTATATTTGAACTACGTGTGAGTGTGTGTGGTTTTAAACAAATAACTTCCGCTACTTTTATTTGAACTTGTTTTGTAATAACTATGTTTAAACTCTGATGTATCTGTTATGGAAACTTTTATGTAATATGTGATTGGTGACCGCTAAACTTATTACGATCGCCATTTGGGACACGAGTTGGTTTGAAATCCTTCGATGATTTCACGGACTACTACGGGTTATACGGGCTTAAGTTTGCTCAATAAATGCCGCACGGTGGATGATTTTCTTACTTAATTTCGTATAATTGGTCGGATTCACATTACGGTGGCATCGAGCATGGTTTAGCGTGTTCTTGTTCACAAGTGTATTTAAAACAAAAGGCATTTGGAAAACGTGATTTTAAAACTATAAAGTGTGCCGGTGATCATATCCTTTATGCCCAGTTAAGGACTTTAGGTGGCTTAATTAAGTACTGACTTGGGGTTCTTGCATCATATTTTTCTTTCGTCGCTCATACGGCGTGCTATTGTATGAGTGCCACTTGTTTGAGTGGTAATGAATGGATCATTTGCCTCACGCCTCGGTAAGTGTGAGTTGTGAGAGCATGATCGGATACACCGCCGATCTAGGGTGAATGCTTATATGATCTTTGGAGTAATTACATGTTCTACGCATGTTTTACAAAGGTATCTCATGTATGGGTCTTCCGATCTGTGGAGGCGATGCCGTCAATAGGACGATGGTTCGAAGTTAGTTACTACCGTTGTACACGTATCTCGGGGGATCGTGTAGAGCGTGTAGATAAAATTTTACTTGCTTTTATGCATTCATTGGGAATTGGGCTGAAATGAATCTTCTGCTGCAGGTACATAACAACGCTTATCGTGTAGAACGTATTAGCTACGTATTGAGAGATCGTTGTATGCCACCGAATTCGTCGTTAGAAATTATTTATTTCCTAAGTTTGTGAGAACGCACTGCACGCATACATACATCATGTTACTTGTGCATCTCATTCATCTCATGCATTCCTCCCTTATAAATTGATTATCTCATTTTGATAAAAGACGTATCACCAAAAGTATGTTTCCCAAGTAATAAGAGAACTTTTGCTACAGATGGCCCAGACAAAGGGACCGCACCAGTAAGTCCACCGGGAGGAAGAGCACCCGACGCCTGTTGGCCACGAGGGAGCACCGCACCACGGACACCTTCTTGAGCGAGTTTGGCATGCCAACTTTGCTTTGGAGAGTGCTCCATGATGTGGGGTACCCAGAGGGTCAAGAGCCGGTGTACTCTTGGAATGAGAGCCGATTGGCGGATGATGGACTTGCGATGGTGGAGATCACGGTTCTGCTCTCGGTGATGCTCCAGATTGGGATGGTTGGCATTTGGAGTTTGAGGGTCGCACTCGGTGAGGGTGCAGAGGAGCAGACCTTCCGTGTCATCGGGGACATTATGAGCAGATTTCCCGGTGAGCTTGCAACAGCTCTAGTTGGTACTTTTCCTAGGGATGATCCTCGTGATGCCATTTGGGTTCACCTCAAGGAAGTGCATTGGTCGAGGTCGGTGAGGGACGGGCTAGTGACAACCGAGCAATGAGTGCTATGTTCGCCGCCATTAGAGCGTATGAGGGTCTCGAGAGTACCCTCTTGGACTTTGGTAGCTTGCGTAGTGAGGATAAGCTCAAAGGGAAGAAGCGAAGAAGAAGAGCGAGCACGAGCTATAGCTAGCTTGCAGGAAGCGGTTGGGCGATATGAACTTCTGGCCGAGATCAAGCGGTTGAGAGAGGTGATAGAGCTATGCAAAGCAAGTGCATACGTTGACTCAAGCCAACAACAATGCGAGACCGCATGATTGGACAATTGGTTCGGAGAGGAATGAAGCACTGGAGCGCAAGAAACCTTCTCTAACTGCAGAGAGTCGATGAGCTAGAGGAATACAACGGCAACCTGCACGAGGAGTTTCACGCGCTCTACAATGGGGTTGGCCCATATGCTCCAGAAAACGCCGCTAGCATGGACATCGACGACGACAACCAGAACGAGCCTGTAGTTTCACCTGGAGGCGATGGTGATGTCTCCGATCCCGACGATGGCCCCGAGGAATAGGCTAGTTGCCTTGCGCTAGTATCTAGGTCTGTCGCGAAGACCTTTCTTTTGTTGGCATGTAACCTATCGTATGTTGTTTGAACGTATGAGACTTGGCATGTGGTTGGAACTTGATGTTGAATGCGAGATCCGAGCGCATAAAAAGTCCGATGTATGTATCTTTGGCAATGTGTTTGTATGGATGCGATGTTTGCCATTGAAGTAATTCGATTAAGTGTTGTTGTCTTAATTGGGATGAGATTGTTGTGCTCTGTTTTATTGCATGAATTTATTCTCTCCGATAAAATCGAGACGGCATAATTTTTCTTCACTCGCAATCATTACGACTTCACTCAATCGTTACTTATTCTTTGAAATATGCAGATGACAAACACTCGCCGAACCACGATGAAGCCGGCGAGACCGGTGCTAGCGGTGCGGGGACGGTGGTGGTGGTGATGGTGGGAACCACGGCAACAACAATGAACCTCCCCATGAACCGCATTTGCCACCTCCTCCCCGTTTACCCCGAGATGTTTCTCTCGCGGAACTGCCGAGTCGGTAGAACACGGAACAATCCTGGAAGAACATGGAGGATTTTCTGCGCACCATCGCCAACAACGTTCAAGCGTGGTAACAATCAAGGTGGTGGCATGGGAGTGAACCAATATAGCGACTTCAAGGATTTCATGGACACCGGGCCACCCGTATTCAAGGAAGCCACAGAGCCACTCGATCTTTGAGGAATGGATCAACACGATGGAAGATAAATTCCGTGTGTTGAGAATGACCGAGGTTCTAAAAGCGGAGTATCTTTGCACTTCAATTGCGAGGGGACCGGAAGGGGAATGTGGTGGAAGCACCATCGCACCACCTTCCCTCCAAATGCTCAGATTTCTTGGAGAGAGTTTTTTGAGGCTTTTCGTGGAGTCTATATTCCACGTGGTGACCGAAATGAAGTTGGGAGAGTTTCGGCATTAAACCAGGGCACCAAAACCGTGACGCAATACCGCATGCCTTCAACAACTTGTGTCACTATGCTCCCGACATGGTTGACACAGATGCTAAAAAGAATAGCCGGTTTCAAGAGAGGACTCAATCCAAAATGATGAAGCATGTTGGTACCAACAACCGTGTCGATTCAACGACTTCATGTGATCGTCTCAAAGCGGGAGAAGAATAACAACGCCAAGATCTGCAGCCAAGACACGCATGAAGAGCCTTTGAAGGTGGGCCGTCTCAAGCTAGAGCACCTATGGGAGGTCGTCCTCCATATCGCCCATCGGCACTGGCGCTAGGTTGAGCCACCTCACCAAGAAGTCGAATTTCCGTGGACCTCAAAAGCCGTACAAGATGGGCAAAGATAAAATTAACAAAGCAACCGCAAGAATGCGGTACAAAAGCGATTCAAGGGAACTGGGATCTAACGGACAACGAAGAGGACCTCGCTATAAGCTGTGATCAACCCGGTCATTTCTCGAGGTTTTGTCTGCAGACTACCAAGAAGAAGCGGCAGACTTATAATGCTAGAGTGTGCAGTACAACAAATGGATGAAATTCAGAGGAGAGCACATCACTTCTTTGGTAAGTTTCCTATCAACGAAAACCCCTGCAGGTTGTTCTATTTGATTCTCGGATCATCGCATTCTTTTATGAGTCAAGCATTTGCACGAAACATGGACAACTATGCACGTAATTAGGGTATGGGTGCCGTATAAGTTCAAGAGGGT
The DNA here is from genome assembly GCA_904845875.1 of Miscanthus lutarioriparius. Taxonomy (NCBI): domain Eukaryota; kingdom Viridiplantae; phylum Streptophyta; class Magnoliopsida; order Poales; family Poaceae; genus Miscanthus; species Miscanthus lutarioriparius. The sequence goes on from CAJGYO010000002.1 coordinate 115,673,021, forward strand.
GATGTTTTGACTAACCGGATGGTTCGAGGGCAACCCTTGAATTAGGTAGCGAAAGTTCGAGTGAACTTGATAGTTATGCCTAGGTTAGTCTTGGATGTCATTATAGGGATGAATTGGATGAAGGATTGGGGAGCGGTCATAGATCTTTGGAAGTCGAGTACTTACCCTTAAGGATCCCACAGGTGAGGGTACTTTTCAAGTACTATTGCCTCGGAGAACATACCTTATAAGTGTTACATGTGCTACGGCAGTCATTCCTATTCATCAGATTCCGGTAGTGTGTGAATTTCCGGATGTATTCCCGGATGAGTTACCTGGTCTTCCGCCAGATAGGGAGGTTGAGTTTGGAATTGAGCTAGTACCCGGAACAGCTCCGATTTCAAGGAGACCATATCGGATGCCTCCAGATGAGTTAGTTGAGCTAAAGAAGCAATTAGAAGATTTGTCAAAAAAGGGGTTTATTCGGCCAAGCAAGTCTGAGTGGGGATGTCCCGCTTTGTTTGTGAAAAAGAAGAAAGAGGGCACGTTGAGAATGTGCGTAGATTACAGGCCACTCAATGCTGTGACCGTCAAGAATAAATATCCCTTGCCACATATCGATGTTCTGTTTGACCAATTATCCAAGGCCAAGGTGTTCTCAAAAATAGATTTGAGATCCGGTTATCATCAGATTAAGATTAGGCCACAGGATATACCAAAAACTGCATTTTCCACCAGATACGGGTTGTATGAGTATCTTGTCATGTCTTTTGGCTTGACAAATGCTCCCGCATATTTTATGTTCTTGATGAATACAGTTTTCATGCCGGAATTGGATAAGTTTGTGGTAGTATTCATCGATGACATTCTGGTGTACTCCGAGAATGAGAGAGATCATGAAGAGCATCTGAGAACCGTCTTGACCAGACTTAGAGATCATCAGCTGTATGCTAAGTTTAGCAAATGTGAATTACGGTTGAAGGAAGTTCCTTTCCTTGGTCACATCGCCGAGAGAATGGAGTTTTGATCGATCCAAGTAAGGTGCAAGAAGTTATGAATTGGAAAGCACCGACCACAGTTCTCGAGATTAGAAGTTTCTTAGGACTAGCGGGTTATTACCGCCGCTTTATACCAGACTTTTCAAGATTGCCAAGCCAATGACAAGTCTCCTTGGAAGGATCATAAATTTGTGTGGATGAAGAGAGTGAAGCGACTTTCCACACTTTGTGGAAACTGTTAACCACCGCTGCTCTCTGTTCTAGCCCAACCGGACATCGAGAAACCATTTGATGTGTTTTTGCGACGCATCAAAGACCGGATTAGGATGTGTTCTCATGCAAGAAAGGAGAGTCATTGCTTATGCATCACGTCAATTGAGGAAGCACGAGGTCAACTATCCAACACATGATCTTGAACTTGTTGCAGTTGTAATGCGCCCTAAAAATTTGGAGACATTATCTTACGGGTAATGTGTGCAATATTTTCACGGATCACAAGAGTCTTAAGTATATCTTTACCCAACCGAGAGCTAAACATGAGACAGGCGTAGATGGTTGGAATTGATCAAGGATTATAACTTGAATGTGCAATATCATCTGGTAAAGCCAATGTAGTGGCGAGATGCTTTGAGCGAAAGTCACATTACTTGAATGTGCGACCATTACTTGAAGATGGGTTCGATCTAATGCATCCTCTTTGTGTTACATAGTATTTGATTAGTTGCTCGTTGGAGAGTAAGATAATAGAAGGTCGAGAAAACCGACAAGGGATATTCCACATCAAAGAGAAAATAAAAGAAAAGCCGTCTCAACACTTTAAAGTGGATGAGCAGGCGTGTTGTGGTTTGACGACCGTCTTGTGGTTCCCAAGGATCGAGAGCTTAGAAATAAACTCATGGATGAAGCTCACCTTTCTAAGCTATCTATCCATCCACGGAAGTAGTAAGATGTATCAAGAACTAAGATCTCGTTATTGGTGGACCAAAATGAAGAAAGAAATTACAGCATATGTTGTCGGATGTGACACATGTTGTCGAGTGAAAGCAATTCACATGAAACCCGGGCCGGTATGTTGCAACCATTATCAATCCCGAGTTGGAAGTGGGACGATATCGATGGATTTTATCACGGGTTTGCCCACTACTCAAAAAGGACATGATTCAATTTGGGTAATTGTGGATCGTCTTACCAAGACCGCTCATTTCTTGCTGTCAAAAGCAGAATATCGACCACCTCAATATGCCGAGAAGTATATCGCAAATTGTGAGGTTGCATGGTATACCAAAGACCATAATATCGATAGAGGCTCACAGTTCACGGCTCATTTTTGGGAACATTTACACAAAGGCTTAGGAACTAGTTTGATTCAAGATGCCGCTTATCATCCTCAGACGGATGGTCGATGAGCGAGTAAATGCTTTGTTTTGGAGGATATGTTGAGAGCCCGTGTATTGTCTTCCAAGGGATCATGGGAGTCATGGTTACCAAGTTAATGAGTTTTCTTATAATAATAGTTATCAAGAAAGCATCAAGATGGCCCCATTGAAGCTTTATATGGCAGAAAATGTAGAACACCGTTGAATTGGGTCGAACCTGGAGATAGAAGATATTATGGCATTGACTTTGTAGAAGAAGCCGAGAAGAAAGTTCATATTATTCAGCAAAATATGAAAGCGGCCCAATCACATCAGAAAAGCTATGCGACAAAAGAAGGAGACCCTTAGTTTTGAAGTTGGTGACTATGTTTATCTCGAAAGTCACGCCAATGAAGAAGAAAAGGTTTGGAGTCAGAAGAAGAAAGCTTTGCTGCGAGATTAAGAGGACCATACAAGATCTTGGAACAACGAGGTCCGGTAGCCTACAAGTTAGAGTTACGAGACAATGAGTACAGATTTTCCAGTTTTCCATGTCTCACACCTCAAGAAATGTTTGCGTGTTAGGAGGAAAGAATAGAACCTCGAGGTATCCAACTCAAATCAGATTTGGTGTATCGTGAACAACCAGTCCGGGTGTTAGACACTAAGGAACGTGCTACTCGGAATAGTGTGGTGAAAACATACAAGATACAGTGGGATCATCATGATGAGGGAGATGCAACTTGGGAAACAGGAGAGTATCTACAAAAAGCTTATGAAGATTTTTATAACAAATGGTTCAGTAACCCAAAATCGGGGACGAGATTTTTATAAGGGGAGGGCTGTAACACCCGGTGTTATGCCTACATTTAGGCATCGCAAATCATGCATATCATGCATCATCAAGCATCCTAATCATACATGCATAATCTTGCATATAATAACTGAAACATTACTTGAAACATCTGAAATATGTTTGTGAAACGTAAATGATGCATACACTTATTAGAGTTGTTTTGCTCGATTCTTGCTTGCTAGGTTAGTAGAACATGTTTGGCTGCTATTGTAAATCATCTAGCAATGTTTAGTTCAATTTTTGGAGCAATGTGTGTATTCAAATTAATTCAAAATTTGGCTTCAAAAATAAATTCCAAAAATTAGGGTTTTGAGCTAAACGTGAACTTTGATCTTTCAATTCAAAATCTAGAAAGAATTTGGCTGTGGTCCTAAAAGCAAAGTTGTAGAGAATTAAATTCTAAACAACTTTCATTTTGGTACATTTTCAAAAGATGTCATTTTCTTGCTCAAAATAATATTTGAAAGATAGCATTTAAAATCCTTGAAAATACAAATGAAAAAGGATTTTCTGTTTTCATGAGCCGCCGCCTACTTTCATTGACCCATAAGCCCGGCCCACAAAGCCCCCCGTGCGCCTCGCCTCGGCCCGGCCCGCGCGCCATTCGCCGACTTGCCTCCCCAGCGCGCGCCATCCCCTTTGCCTTTCATGCGCCACCATGCCGCGACCATGGCAGAGAAATTCCGCGTGGCGACCCAGCGCCGGCGTGTCGCCGCCAGCAGCGTCGGCCGTCGACTGACCACATACCGCGCCGCCGCCACCTCTTTGGTGCCCGTCGCTCGCTCACTCTCCCCCGCCACGCCTTCCTTCTCCTCCAGAGCCGAGAGCCTCAAGCTACGCCCTCGCGCGCACGCACGCACGCCGCGGCGTGATTCACCGCCGGTGCTCCTCCACGGCCCAGCAATCAAGCACCAGCAGCTCCGCCTCGCTCTCCGGCACTGGTGCTTGTGGTTGTGCCGTCGTTTGAGCCCAGTGGCGCTTTTTCAAGCGCCGCCGCCGCCGTCGTCCGTCCATGGCGCCGTGCTTTCGGCCGTGTGTGAGCGCCCTCTTCCTCCCTTCTCGGTCGTGCTTAGGCGCCGCTGCTCGTTTTCGCCATGGCCTCGCGAACCTCTGCGCTTTCGCTTGCTTGCTTTTGCCGTGGCGGAGATGGCCGCCGACCTCGTGGCCGAAGGCCATGTGCGTCGCGCCGCAGCCCAGTAAGCCCGGGCGAACCCTACCTGACCAGCCGACCGGTGGCCGGCGAAGCAAAGCGATGGTAAAAGCCTTTTCGCCGAACGCTGCGCGCTCCTCCTGGCGCTTGGGCATGCGGGCAGATATGACCATGGGCACTGTTCCCTTCGGGCCGGCCCAGCAGTGTTTAAATGAATTGATTTCAATTTATTCTTTATTTGAAATGGTTTGAAAAATGTTTGGGTGCTCAAATTTGCTCCAAATTTGTTAAAACAAATTTTGCTAGGTTCCTTATCATCAGATCTACTTGGGAAAAATTGTGCATGTCATTTTTGAGATACTTTTCTATAGGATTTTATTTAATCTTGAATATTGCTGATAACTTGAAAAATATGTGAAAAATATATAGGCTTCAGAAAAATATGATTCCAGGTTTGTTAATCTTCCTATGTCATGTACTTCCTAGGAAAAATATGTTTCATGCATGTGCTGTGGGAAAAATTTGAGGTGTAGTTCAAGTACCTTAGATGGCTGATTTTTGTTATTTTTGCTAGAGAGCAAAATTTGTATAAAACATGCATGTGGTAATTTTTGTATAGTGATTATTTACTGTTTAGAATCTAGGAAAAATACTAATTCTGTTGTTTGACACTTTTCATAGTACAAAGTAATTTCATGCTCATTTTTATGCTATAGCTTGTCATTTTTGTGTAGGATAGTTTACTTATCCAAATGCCATGAAATTTTTATGGTAGTCTGTTTAGGGTAGTATTATGCTACTGTAATTTTCTCAGATTTTTAGGAGCATCAGAAATATAGGTTGCTATTCAAACCTATTATTAATTAGGGTTTAAGCAAGTGTTGCCTTAAGTGTGATTAAGAAATTAGTAAAGCTTTGGTGTATCTTTGAAGCATTTAATAAAATATGTTGACTTAACATATTGGTAGTAGAAGAGAATGCAGATAGATGACATGTGCTTGTAGCATAGTTTCTTGGATGATGTTGTCTACCTTGCCTTTCGACATATTCATTGCATTCATCTCCTTGATGCACCGATTGCATAGGCACTTTACGCATTGCATCATACTGGGATCGCAAACCGAGAGCCCAGTCGTCATTCCCGAGGAGCCCGAGGAGCGGTTCGAGGTGCAAAGAAGAGAAGTGCCGAAGTCGACGAGGAGGACGTTGAAGAACTTCCGGAGTGCCCCGATCACCGTTCGAGCTCCGAGAGAGAGGCAAGCCCGGAGCATCTTTCTCCGGTTTGCAATGATTTCGTTAAATGCTTTACTTTAAATTGATGCATTACGTTCAGGAGTTGTTTGCAACCGTTCTTTGCATTATACCTTGTTTACCTTTGTTATACTATATCCTTGTTACCACGGTATCCATGATCGAGTCAATGCTTAGTTGGCTTAGACCGGTAGAAGTCGGGTGATTTCGTCACCGCGAGCTATAGGTGGTTACGGATCTGTTTGGATGGCTATGAAGTCATGGTATAACTAAGTGTTAAATGAAGTTGAGACCCAAGGCGGAGACTTGCGGGGTTTTGGACTGTAGTGTTTCCGTCTCAGTGTCGATTAAGGACCGACCGTTGTTGGGCCTCGAGTCATGTTGAACGCATGCCTTACATTTAATGGGCGGATAAAGTACCTTCCGACCGCTGAAGCCGGGAGATTTTTCGGGCGAGTAGATTGCCCATGACGCCTTGTCTGCGCAAGCAGTGTGGTAGGACACGGGCGGGATGATAAGACCAAAGTGCGATCGGTGGCCCCGGTACATGTGGTTCTGGCAAACTCGAGATACCGGAAAGTTGACTCGGTGATCAATATCTCACTTTAGCGGGTGAGTGAGATTTGTGTAAGGAATAAATCACCGGTGGTTAGGAATCGATTGAATCGCCATCGCTCTGGATAGTGAGCACTTGACTTGAGTTACTTCATCGTAGTAAATGTTTATGGAACACTTGGACAGTTATAGTGAATATGACAAGTATGGAAGTTGTTTAATGATCGGTGGTTATCATTAATTGCTTAATCACATGTTTACTCTAGTATAGGTGCAAATCTAGTCGACGGAGTTAATAATAATTAACTTGACAATAATGCTTTTAGAAAGGTTCTTGAAATGCTAAAAATGCTTCTTTTGCAAATGAGTCGACTACCCTACTATAATGCCCGCATAATCCTTGGTGTCATTTATTTTCGGTTATGTCGGGTGAAGTGCGGGTGAGTACATTCTCGTACTCGTGGTTTTATTCCCATCCAGTTGCGAGATGGGCGGATGTACTATGGCTATTGTATCAAGCGCTCTGTATCCTGCGATGGGTGATGCTTAGGACCATGGGCATGGTCATTCCTTACGTCTCGTCTAATGCTTTTGTTGGAGATGATCATCAGCTGGCACTATATTTGAACTACGTGTGAGTGTGTGTGGTTTTAAACAAATAACTTCCGCTACTTTTATTCGAACTTGTTTTGTAATAACTATGTTTAAACTCTGATGTATCTGTTATGGAAACTTTTATGTAATATGTGATTGGTGACCGCTAAACTTATTACGATCATGCATTTGGGACACGAGTTGGTTTGAAATCCTTCGTGATTTCACGGACTACCGGGTTATACGGGCTTAAGTTTGCTCAATCGTCTGCTCTGGTGGATGATTTTCTTACTTAATTTCGTATAATTGGTCGGTTCTGTTACATACTACTCACTAAGAGCTCTCAATCTTGCTACTCTAAAGAGCTCCACTAGATGAACTTAAAATAACAAAGCAAGCTCTCAATTCTAATTACACTAAAGAGCTTGCCACAACTAGTTTGCAAGAATATAAATGAGTGAGTAGGGTGATTATACCGTTGTGTAGAGGAGTGAACCAATCACAAGATGAATACTAAATCAATCACCGGGAGAATACCAAAGGGTAAGAGACAACCAATTTTTCTCCCGAGGTTCACGTGCTTGCCGGCACGTTAGTCCCCGTTGTGTCGACCAACACTTGGTGGTTCGGCAGCTAAGAGGTGTTGCACGAACCTCGTCCACACAATTGGACACCGCAAGAACCTACCCACAAGTGAGGTAACTCAATGACACAAGCAATCCACTAAAGTTATCTCTCGGCGCTCCACTGGGGAAGGTACAAATCCCGTTACAATCACCGGAGATTGCCACAAACAATCACCAACTCATACCAATCCTTCACCGTTGTACCAAGCCGTCTAGTAGGTGGCAACCACCAAGAGCAACAAGCGAATCCCACAGCAAAATACGAATACCAAGTGCCTCTAGATACAATCACTCAAGCAATGCACTTGGATTCACTCCCAATCTCACAAAGATGATGAATCAATGATGGAGATGAGTGGGAGGACTTTGGCTAAGCTCATAAGTTTGCTATGTCAATGCAAATCGCCAAGAGAGTGAGCTTGACCCGGCCATAGGGCTTAAATAGAAGCCCCCACGAAATAGAGCCGTTGTAGCCCTTCACTGGGCACAACACGGGGTGACCGAACGCTCCGGTCAGTTCGACCGGACGCAGGACCCCAGCGTCCGGTCGCCCGATGCTTGCCACATGTCATCGGCTTCAAACGCCGATCGCCCGATCTCAACGGTCAAGAGATGACTGGACGCGTCAGTTAGAAAGTGACCGGACACAGGACCCCAGCGTCCGGTCGTTTCCAGTAAGGTTCCAAACGCGAAATTTTATGACCGGATGCGTCCGGTCATGCTCGACCGAACTCACCCGGTGTCCGATCACTCAACGTTTCCTCTATGCGCCTGATGTCAGCGTACATCAGCACTGACCGGACTCAGACCATGAGCATCCGATCAGTTTACACGCTAGCGTCCGGTCACAAGACCGAGACCGTGTGCTTACTGCTGTCACTGACTGAACTCTGAACCCAGCGTCCGGTCACTACACCACAAGTGTCCGATCACTCTGTGAACCCCTGTCTTTTCTGTATAGGGCGCCGATGGCACCGTCGAACTGTCCGCACTCTACGGGCGGACACTCCGCTGGTGAAGTTTCTAACCCTTGCTCAAATGTGTCAACCACCAAGTGTATCACCTTGTGCACATGTGTTAGCATATTTTCGTAAATATTTTCAAGGGTGTTAGCACTCCACTAGATCCTAAATGCATATGCAATGAGTTAGAGCATCTAGTGGCACTTTGATAACCGCATTTCGATACGAGTTTCACCCCTCTTAATAGTACGACTATCGATCCTAAATATGATCACACTCGCTAAGTGTCTCGATCACTAAAACAAAATGGCTTATACAATTTTTACCTTTGCCTTGAGCCTTTTGTTTTTCTCTTTCTTCTTTTCTAAGTTTAAGCATTTGATCATCACCATGCCATCACCATCGTCATGATCTTCGCCATTGCTTCATCACTTGGAGTAGTGCTACCTATCTCATAATTACTTTGATAAACTAGGTTAGCACTTAGGGTTTCATCAATTAACCAAAACTAAACTAGAGCTTTCAAAGGCCCGCACTACAACACTCTCCATTGCCTCACAACACCGAGGACATGGAATCCCATAGATGTAGCCTACTGACGGACTATCGATGGCCTGTTTCTGCCTAAATCTCATGAAATATTGGATGCCAGCTGTAGTCCTCCGGCCCATCGCTTCCACGAAGTACCAGACGTACCTCAGTCGCTTAAGAGCTTGCGTGAGAATGGGCTGCAAACTATATGTAGTATAGGTGAAATCATAGAGCAAAACCTAAAAGCGGACAAACAAAAAATATCAGGAAGCGCTCATATAATAATAAGAATAAATAAACATTACTCTCATATCATACACGACGTACCACATTCATATAGTTGAATGTCGTATGCCTCTCGCTTACTCGCGGCACATCCAGACTATGCTGATGTAAAGTTTTTATCTTCAAGGATGAGAAATCAGGCATACGGTAGCCAATTCGCTCAATTGCCTACAAAGAAAGCAGCACGTCATCGATTTGAGCGCCTATCTTGGTCGGCGACCGTCGTCCGGTCTGCACGATGTCTTGACGCACCTCATTATTGTACTAAATGGGGATGTCAAAGGCGAGACTGCACGTCCATATCTCACCTCCTTCATCATTCATGACCTCACTTGTTGTCGTCTCGAAGATGTCCCACACCCCGAGCAACCATAGTGTTGCTTTCAACCACTTTACCGGTTTTATAGTCTGTGACATATGCAACAATCATTTTATGAATGAATGTATATATACAAAAATTATATTAGCACGCAAAACTTAAAATATTTTATACTATTGATGGGTCTGGGTAACGCGGAACGACCCTATCTAGCGATGGCACAAATGGAAGATCGCCAGGGTGGAAACCTAGTTCCTGTGGCTGGGGAAGTCCGCCGCCATTCATCATAATTAAAAAACTGAAAAAAACATCCCAATAAATATAGAACCCCCATATAAATATACCATACAACAATATATATTTGAGAAACATGTAAACATTAAATCATCAATATATATATATATATATATATATATATATATATATATATATATATCTTTGCGAAGTAAACTTAAACATTTTGCACATACTTTTGTTTAACGATTATTAACTCTTATCAAGAAATAATGTTACTAACAAAGATTTAGAAAACAATAAATGTTTAAGGTTACATAGAAATGATGTATAAATAAAAATAAAATCCACCATTATTATTTCTAATTAAAAAACCACATATTTGAATATTTCTATGCTTATTACTAAAGCATGAAACGATCTACATTATTAGCAATGAAAGATTAGAAGAAGAAGAAGTTGCTAACCTTTAAAAGATTGAAAATGAAGCCGACGGCTGAGAGCAAGAACTTGCTCTCCCAAGCAAGAACACGGATGAATAATAAGCAAAGGCCAAGATTTGACCAGTGTGTCTTGGGTTAGGGGGACCGTGAAAGCGGGTATATATAGGTGGGGACCTTTAGTCCCGGTTGATGGAGCCTACCGAGATTAAAGGATCAACCTATAGTTCTAGTTGGAGCCAAAATCCGGGATAAAAGGCCAGCGGGACCTTTGATCCCGGTTGGTAGTTTCAATCGGGATTAAAAGACAACCTTTAGTCCCGCTTTAAACTACAGACCGGGACTAAAGGTCCCTGCTGTAAAAGCCTGCTTCACTATCCGTTGGGCAGGGGATTCTAGTTCCGGTTGGTGGTTCCAACCGGGACTAAATTTCCTATTACTCCTGGGCCAAATTCTGGCTGGAACTAAAGCCAAAAATCAAAAGTATGTTCTCTACTAGTGCTCACTCAAGATAGGATAGCAAGTAATTGAAAATTGAAGCTTTTCCCAACTGTAGTGGCGGGTGGAGAAACACATAACTGGGTTGTTGTCGCTCAAGAAAAACTGCCGCTGTCAATAGATTTCCTTCAAAAAAAAAATCGCGAGGGAACAAAGTAGCAGCGCAAGGCCTGACGAAATGCACAACAATCAACTTATTTTGCCCATGAAAAATCTGACCACAAAGCAGTGAGTAACATATAATACCAGTGTTAGCAAGATGTCTCGTCTCTCAACCAACCATATCCACGTATATAGGACCATGACAAAAGCGAAAATGCGTTTAACATCTAATACTAGATACATATCTCTGAGGGGCAAAGTAGTTCAATTTTTCTTCATCTACTGGATGGACTTGGCATCTTCATGGCTTCGCTTCGCCTTGATGTAAGCTTCATGATGCTACCATGTATCCTCCAATTTCCTACCCCGATTTTGATTGCAAAACCGGGAAATCCTTTGTGCACGTGGTTTTAAGGCCGAAACTGTTAAATCTTTCAAAATTGTGTAGCCTGTACGCAACCTCCATGAATATCGATGCGTGTCCCGCTTGTCCTCGGCTTGGTCCATCACCAAGTACTCCACACCCGCCTTGACTTGGTCAAATCGTTGCCTTGGCTCGTTCGACATTGTCTTCGTCTCTTTCTCACATGTACTCCTGCTTATCGTAGTGCCCAAATGCTAGTTGTCCTGGTTGGTCCTCCTGTCTTTTGTCCCTTGATCCAAGCCTTGGTGTTCATCCTTCACCGTCGTAGGCCATCGACTTGAACCCCTCGCTTGACCTTCGTCATTGCTCAACACATGCACATCACAAGCCAAGAGACACATAGCACAAACACACTCAAACCATCGGTTAGCATACTAGCTAAAACACAATTTTGTTGACAATCACTCATTATTAGCATGACAAATCATTTTATCATGTTTTCATCGTCACTACGTAATTCATATTATTCATGGGATCCAATGCTCTTCCCAAACTCAAATAAAATGGAGTCGATCTCGACGGTAGATGTTCTAAAGTCCGAAAAACTCATTTTGAGATACTTGTGATAAGCCAGATCATGGATTAGGCTAGCTATGAACTGAAATTGTAAGTCATTTTTGGTTTTTCTAAGTTCATAGATTTTACTATGCATCTAGACTAGACATAATGTACATCTAGATGCATAGCAAAAACTATGTACATAGAAAAGCCAAAACAACTCACAATTTGAAATGGAGGGAGAGTAACAACTATATTGGTTGGTCAATGTGCATGTTGTATATGTGAAGATATAAAAAAGCTTGCAAGTGTTAGCCTATATACGAAATTAAGATTCAAATGAGCATATGAAACCCTAGGTTGCTTTTTTTTTAAAGACAAACATAGGTAAAAAGCCTATTTTCCATGCGTCAGTACAAGTGTTAATGGGTTTGATTTTGCAATGATCATATGGGCACAACAATAGGCGTCAACTCTTTTTTTCTCTTGATCTCTGACCTGCCCCAAAATAGATAAGACTTTGATTATGAATCTGGACATGTTTTGTTGAGATTCATAGTCGAAAAGTCGTCTATTTTTGGACGAAGAGAATACTGCTCTAATATGCAATGCCATAAATATTTATCTTCCCATAAATTGAACGCAGTAATAATTCTTCTTTTGTACCCCAAGTCAAGCAGGTGTAGATTCAGTCGTAGAATTGGACTTGTTGTCACTCTGTCAGTGTAGCAACTCCTGGGGAAGGAAGTTATCCCACTCGGCAAAATATATGGTGGAAACCACATATTAGTTGGAAACTAGAAAACCATGGCGCGGCGTTAGCGTCTGTTGTTTGTCCGTGTGGACGCTGTTGGTTGTAGATACATGTGCAAGATTTTTCTTCTTAGACGCTAATGCAAATGCACATATAATGTCCAAATTTTATATCATCTTTATATTATCAACAGATGAATTCACAAAGAGATTACAGTGTATCTTTGCAAGGGTGGAATTTAAGGCTTTAACCAAACATCACATGATTGGAGAAGTCACAGTGTCCCTCGGATAGATAGATTGGTACCATCTAAATTATTCAGCATGGATTATGCACCACTTCTTCTTCTTCCTCCTCCTCTTCTTTTGCAGCCTGCAACATTACTTATTGCATAAGCATCAAGATGTTGTAGATGTTGTTTCTGATCAAGATAGGGAGGCTTCACTGTTTTGACATCGGCAAACACAAAAGTCACTTGACAATTTATCAAATAGAGGAGCATAGTTCATAATTGCAAGTCCGGTATATTGTTCAGTTTATGACAATTCCACCTAGACAGTGCAAGATTAGAAAGGTCACATACTATAGGAAGCGTGTGCTTGTTGTGGTTGGCATTCACCACTTTGTTAGCATCCTCTCTCTCTCGGGGCATATGAGGAAGCAGCACCCTGCATTTTCTTCAGAGCATGAAAAATTGAGGTTGACTACGAACAAATTAAAATGGATAAAAGAAGAGAAAAAGGAATGACAAATAATTCCCTCATTCATCAATTGCACAGATGTAGATGTCGGATGTGAAAATGCCAAGTACAACGGGTAGAGATGGACTGTACACATTCTGGAAGAAAAAAATAAAAGGAAAAATAAAATGTATATTTTGCATTCATTTAATTTGTCCCAACACATTGGGCCTGTTCGCTTGGAGGAATTCTGGAAGAATTTGGATGGTTTGGAAGAATGCTGAAGGAATTTATAAGAAAAAAACATGATTTCAAATAAAAAAAGAAGTGAATCAAGCCGGGCCTAAAGACACGCGAACGGGGTCATCGAGAGCATCATCCATGGAAGCATCGACCCGTTATTGAGGTCGATGGCAGCCAGCAACAGGGACCGCCTAAGCAGCCAGGCTACGCGAGGGCCTCGCTTGTCAGCTCTGAACATGGCTGCCCGATCGTGACTAGGTGGAATCCACTTAGTCGATCTCCTCTGGTCTGCCGGCGGCGCGTGGAGTCGTGCGCAGGTCGAACCATGGAGTCGCAATCTCGGACGGACAGGGCGAACAGTTGAACCGTGGCCGATGACAGAGTTCATCTGCGGTGGCCTGGACAGTGGGCACCTGCGAGATTGAGAGAGAGCCTCCGGCGTCCATGGCTGATAGCGTGTGTCCATCTGTGGTGACCTGAGCACCTGAGAGAGAGAGTGAGGCTCCGCGCGTCCATGGCCGATGGCGGGGTCCATCTGCGGGCCTAGGTACCTTCGAGAGAGAGAGCGAGGCTCCGGCGTCCATATGGCCGACGGTGGGGTTCATCTGCGGTGGCCTAGGACCTGCGAAAGAGAGGATCAATAGCGGCTAGCGGGCAGGTATACCATGGGCCTGTTTCATACTGCAGGGAAGTAGGCTGGACTGGGCTGCGGCGAGGCAGACGCTACCACACGGCCGGGCGTGCGCGCGCTAGAAGGCCCAAGAAACTGGTTGCCGTGCTCAGCTTTTGCGTTGCACGATCAAAATCGGACGCGTGGCAAAATGAGATGCCAGGGACCATGGTGCAAGATTCGTCTTGAAGAAGATATGGAAACTAATTAAAAAATGTATTTAGGTTATTTAATCTTTTTTGAAACTTAATAGATCCATGGTGCATACAGATTTGTACAATTGTACATCTTTTTTTTTACGAAAGAAGAATTATATTAGATAATAGCTGGATACATCAACACGTTACATCACTCTGGATTACACAAGTATCTAGAAACTGATTTTTATCTAAATTATACCCATGCTATGAATAGTTTTAGATCTCAAAACCAAACATGTACGACGTTTTGCAGTATGGATGACCGCACAAGCAAACACGCTGCAAAAGCCCTGAGAACAGATGTCCAATGAACGACGGCCAATATTTATGTAGGCGGAGTTGAGAAACATCTTCTTCTCTCTGCCACCGAAGGATGAGAAAGACCGATCTGAAACTTATTCTCTCTAGTCCTTCATCATGGCCAGATCTAACCACGATAAAACGGAGAAAAGACCAGATAAAATTATTCCATGGCGCGACACCATCTCTGCCTTGATGTCGTTCTCCAGAAATAAAAGTCTCCATGTCATACCGGTGAGGACGCTGATGTCGTAGTTGTCGCCCTCATCTTCAACAGAGCCGCTATGGAGAAAACGATTACACCCTGCGCTCTCGTCGTCGTCCGAGAGAAGGAGGAGGAGATAAATCTTCAAAATCAAAAACTTATTTAAAAACAATAGATCTCCGCTCTCTCCGGCCTCCGGCGATACGCCGGAGGGGGAGGGAGGGACCAGCGGCGGTGGAGGCCGGATGCGGCAGCGGCAGTCCTCGCGAGACGCGAGACCTAAGGCTGCGTTATGTACAGTTGTACATCGAGATGCAAACTGAAGCGCCCTAAAAAACAGACTCTTCATCACTATATGCGGCAAGTGCGTCTGCTGCGGCCCATTGAAGGGCCCTCGGAAATAAGCCCATTTCTCAGCCCACTCTTCACTCCCGTTGTTGCCTGTAGGCGTAGCCCTGCCCGTTTGTTCCCCTCCCCTCTCCGCCGTCCCAACTCCCAAGTCTGGACTCTGGACTCTGGACGGGGGCTCTGATCAACGCCAGAGAAGGGCGACGCGCGGTCGAGCAGTCGATCGAGGAGGGGTCGCCGGCGACGCCGCACTCCCAGCAGAGCCTAAGCCTTCGAGGCTACAAGGTGTTTCAGGTAGGGCTACATCCCTTTCGATTCTCGACATTTTGGCTCCCTCCTCTTCAGGAGTAATGCCGCCGTGCTGCTAGGCTGCTAGTACTAGGGTTTATGCTGTACTGAACTAACGTTGGTTTTGCTTGGGTACTTCTGTGTCGAATTTCTACCGTAAGCATCGCTTATGCCCCTATTGTCGCGCACTTGTATTTTCAAAAGATGTGCATTATGAAGGAATCGGTAAATGGCGCAAAGGAACCCCAAATCGTCCTGTTACAAGTACTGTTTTAATAAGCAGGATAAAATGCGAGTACTTGTTGGTAGTGCAATTTGTTATGCCACGGAACCATATGCTTGCATCGCCACTATTTTTGAACTAACCGTTGATAAAGCATCGAATCGAACTGGACCCGTTCCTGTTTTTCTAGATACTCTGATATGTTTGGTTTTTTTGAACAAAAAGGGCAGGATCTCTGTCATTCAGTTAAGGAGCAAAAGAAGTTTAGATACTCTGCTATGAATAAGGCAAACTTGTTTTCGTATCGAAAAAACAGGAATACTTCTAGCACTCACTTGATAGTGTAATACCATTAGGGGAATCATTCTCTGTTGTCTTTGTTGGCGACCATTGGAAAAATATGCCAAAAACTAAATTCCTGCATCAGACTTGCCGTAGCTTCACAAAAACATACTATTTTAGTTTGTCTGGAGCTAGGAGTTCAGGAGGGGTACAAACAAATCTTACCAGCTTTACTAGCAAAGGGATAAGACATTCGAGGAAAACATGTTGCACGCCTTGCTGTCGAATAAATCATTTATGTGTGCCTTCACCATTTTTAGTCCAGCCGATTGACCTGTAGGCTACAGGAGTTACTATACCAATGGAACCATTTATGTGCAAGGTGCATTTGTGTTGTTCTTGGGGTAAAGTACTTGTTCTCGGGATTTGTGGTGATCTGTCATTGTCTTAACAAAATAACCATCATGTTGTCTTGTTGGTAGTCTGACATGGCCACGTGGTACAGTAGCGCAACTGTTTAGATGTTAAGCTAGTAAGATTTAGGTCAATAGGAAGTTTTCATTAGTACTAGTAAGAATGAATATATTAGGCAGTTCCATTTTCTGTTATTTATTTAGCCATTATAAGTTCTATCGTTTCGAATTATCCTGTTCTAAATTCTGATTCCTGGCCCTTCCATCCACGCGAGCACATTAATAAGGAATAAATGTTAATCGAAACTACCCTTCTATCTACCAACTCATCACTTTCCTTTTGCGAATATACAAAATGAAAGAAGGGATGGAACTACCCGTTGTTGAGCTTGTGAGATTAAGCAAGCTAGTGTTTTGCAGGTGATGGAGCCAAAAGGGGAAACTAAGTTGGATGGAGTGACAATGGCAATGGGTGCCTTGGACTGCCCCATCTGCTATGAGCCCCTTGTGCCTCCCATTTACCAGGTAGGCAGGTAGACACAGTACATGTGTATATGAATAGCATCGAGTTAATTTCTGAAGAACACCAGATAGGCAAAATCATTATATCGTTTTCATCCAACAACTAAAACCTTAAATAAATCTTCCAAAAGCAGTTTGTTAATTTCTGATGAGGGGCACATCAGTATGTTTCATGAATCGATCTACCAAACACAGAGTAACTAAGGTAGTGTTCTAATGAGGGGCACTATCAGTACCTATGTTTTTTTATTAAATTCCATGTATGTCTGTCCAAGATATTCTCTCACAAGGACTTGTTTTTCCGATTCCGATTCGACAGTGTGGTGTGGGGCACCTGATCTGCAATTCGTGCTGCATCAGGCTCAACAAATGCCCCCTATGCCCAAGGTCTGCCTTCGAGCGCTGCTTTGGCATGGAGCGCGTTGTTGAATCCATTGAGGTTCCTTGTTGCTTCGCCGAGAACGGATGCACCAAGAAGATCGCCTACTTCAACAAGAAAAAGCACGAGAAGGCGTGCCGACACGGGCCATGCTTCTGCCCGGAGCCCGGCTGTGGCTTCTCAGGGCCGGCGGCGACGCTGCCAGACCATTTCACCGACTGCCACAAGTGGCCAAATACGGCGTTCAAGTACTACGCGCAGTTCGACCTCCGCCTCCAGCCGGGCCCGCACATCCTCCGTGCCCAGGATGGCACCGTCTTCCTCATGAACGTGGTGGCAGCGGAACCCCTCGGGCACGCCATCTCCCTCGTCTGTGTCCGGCCGGCCACGGGCTCCTCCCCGTTCGGGTGCTCTTTGTTGTTCTCGTGCTTCACAGGCCACCACCAGATCTCGACGCTGGACCCCGTGAGGTGCTCGACGCTGGCTGATGGTCTGCCAAAGGACGGCTTCTGCATCGTGCCCAAGGCATCTGGAGGCGTCCATGATGTCGTGCTCAAGACCACCATAGATGAAGCGCGGAGGTATGATATCGAGCTGGGGGACGAGGACTACGAAGACGAAGACGAGAGCTACGACGAGGAAGATGATGAAGAAGATGATGATTCTGACGACGACGACGAAGAAGAAGATGACTCTGATCAAGATTTGGTTCGATCGATCGAGTGACCAGCGCATATATTACGAGTGCTCTAAATTAAAGTATTTATTTAGGTTGGATCCTTCTTACGGGCACGTCGACATCTAATCAACCATGATAAAAATTTACTTTTATCAGTATAGGAAAACATGCTATCAGTATTGGAAAACATCCTTGCCGCCCGGGCAGGCAATTTGGCTCTCCTATTCAGGGTTTGATTTGTAGTCGTGGTGGGAAAGGTCAGTTTCTAGTGCATTAACCCTTCCAAATCGGCGCGGGCGCGGTGACGGGGCCGTTCGGCTGTTAGAAATTTCAGCCGGAATTCACCGTCCACGGCTGAAATTCACTATTTATGTTCTCGCAAATTCATCCCGATTTCTCCGAACGAACAGGGCCGACGGGTTCTGCAGGCGCAGGCTCGGGTCGGGGCTCGGGGGTGTGTGGTCGCGGCGGCGAGCCGGCGACGCACCCACTCGCGGTTGCGGGCGGCAAAGAGCGAGCGAGGCCGGTGCGCGAACAGGGCTCCTGTTCCTGTCATGTGACGCACAAAATGCAGTGAAGACACGACACCCTGTGTCCCTGTCCCTAACGGAAAAAAAAACAGTGTTTCTTTGGAAGCAGGGTCAACTTCGCCCCATCTGTTTGATAGAGCAGCTTTCGGCGGCTCACACTCTCGCTCGTCCGTGTATCACAGTTAAGAGGTGTTTTTCTTTCTCCTCTTAAAATAAGCTATAAAAGCCAATTAAACCATTTTAAAAAAATTCATCAACTCGGACTCTTCAACATATTGGCCCGTTCATTTGGCTGAAAAAACAAGCTAAAACACTGTTTCAGCTGATTTGTTGGGAGTGAAAACACTGTTTCGGCTAAAAAAACAAGTTAAAAAGTATGGATTATAAGATAAGTGAACAGGACCATAGTAGGGAGACGAAGCTATTGGAAGTCGTGTAAAACAAGATCTTGGTTTCCTCCCTGGAAAATGATTATTCTCATGTTCTCTCTTTTTTTTTTGTTAACTTTTATGCCACATTGGTTCTTTTTTACTCTCATGTCTCCAAAAGAGTACCACTTAGAGTTCGATATAGGTTAAACTTTTTTAAGTTTAACTAAATTTATAAAAATATTAACAATATTTGTATCTTCAAATAAATTTATTAGAAAAATATATTCAACTATTAATCTAATAATACTTATCATGCACCATAAATATTAATAATTTTTTGTATATATTTGGTTAAGATTAAAAATGTTAGACTTCTCGAAAAATACGGATGACACTCTTTGTAGTAACAGAGTGCAATGCATGAAGGTCCGACCTCCTCCTGCGTGTTAGTGTAGACGTGATACTGCAAAATATTGAGAAAGGGCCATTTTGATTAATATGAAGTAACATTTACGAAATTGAAATTTTTGAAGCAAAGAACAAACTTACTGCTACAAAACAAGCAAACAAGCGAAGCAAAGAACAAACTTATTTTACGCCTAAACGGGTAAAAAATAAAGCAAACAAAATTATTTGTGGGATGGAGAAAAAAATTATGGCTCTTCCTCCTACCTTAAAATAGAGTGTAGACTGTGAGGGCCCAAAAAAAATAACTTCACTAGTGAAGTGAAGCCCTGTCATACATGGCCTAAATATTCCTACCCATAGAGTGTAGACTGTGAGGGCCCAAAAGAATAAGCAAAGCAGATCAGCACTCACAAGGATAGATCGGATGAAGGATTTGAGACCGGAGAGCAGGATTGCAGGAAGCTCCAAGCCAGATAACCAGCGACAATTGCTCAGCCAGGCAACGGCTGGCCTAGCCTAACTAGGCAAGGATACCTGTTTGATGCGCACAGAGAAAACTAGCTATGCCAGGCGAACTTGCCACCGCGCGCGAGGCGTGTTCGATTCCAACGCTGCCTCACCTAGCTGCGGCGGCGCAGGAACTGAGAATCTCGCCCGCTCGGGCGAGCCGATCCGGCTCTCTCTCAGGAGCGAGCCAAACCTCGCCAGCGCAATCTCCGAGGAGCTCGAGCGAGACAACCAAATGCGTTTCCTTGTGTCCTATCCCAGGCTAAGGATCTAAACACGCCCAAAATCCTCGCCAGCCCGGGAGAGGGCGTCGAGCGAAAAAAAAAGGGCGCGAGCAAAGAAGAAAAGGCGGGACGCGTCTGCTCACTGCTCTCCACCTCCATTCCTCAACTCGCAGACCACAGGGGTCCCTCTGCTCCCCCCTGCGTTCTCCCCATGACCCCATCTGTTCTTCCCCTTCTAATCCCTTCTTTCTCTGTAAAATCACTGATCAGGTTGATTGGATTGGTCCACTCCGTCCTCCGCATCTAGGATTTGGGGCCCATCTCTGCACAATCTCGATTAGGGCCGGCTGCCCTAACTGAGAGGTAACTCGAGTTGCATTTCTCCTCCTTTTTTTTTTGGCGATTTGATGCACAGATTCATTTTTCCATCTAGTAGATTTGGGGGTGGGAACTTATCTTTTTCTGGAAAAGCCTGCAAGTAGTAGCAGTTCATTCTGTACTAGAGGCTTAATTTTTGGACGAAATAGGAGACACCAATGGTATTCCTCCTTTGAGACTATTAGCTTTTAGGACGAATTGATGCTCTTCATGCTTTTCTATTTCCCATGCAAGAGCAACTAAAAAGAGCTGACTTTGTATTGTTCATTTGGATGGACAGCATATTGAGCAGTCATTTGTTACCTACACAATAAATGTAGTCATGTTAGGTACTCTATTTTGGAGAAAAATAAGGACATAATGGCTTACCTAAAGAAATTATATTGCGACCAAGATTCAGACACTATTAATCTTCTTAGAATGAGCAAAGATGTCTTCTTCAAGCTATGCACAAAGTTACGTTCTATGCATGCACTTCGTGACACTTGGCACTGCTCAGTTGAGGAACAAGTAGCCATGTTTCTTCAAGCAGTTGGCCATAAGAAAAAGAATAGGGACATAAAGTTCAATTTTTCAAGATGTACTGAAACTGTCAGTAGATATTTCAATGAAGTTCTGTATGCTATTGGCCAACTTGGACCTGAGATGCTTAGACATAGATCAACAGATGTACCCTCCAAAATCCGAAACAACACAGGATTCTACTCATATTTGAGGTATGCTTCACCATTTCTAATAAAATACAAACACACACGATTGGTTAAGTAACAAATCCATTCATATAAGTGCTAACTTCTGATTTACACAAATTAGGATTGCATTGGTGCTATCGACGGAACCCATATTTTGGCCTTATATAAATATATGACAAGTTGCATACTTTGGCCTTATATAAATATATATGGCAAAGTATATATTTTTGTAGTATGAAACTACACTTGCGACACTGTGTAGGTATGGCAGATGTCATATTTTGGCCATATGAAACTGTATATGGCAGATAATGTATGTGGTCTTATCAAACTATAAATGGTAGGTTTGTCGGTAAAGATTGCAATGGAGTTGATACTTTCGTTTGCTGTGAAACGTTCTTGTACTGTTGACTCTTGAACAATTAACTTTGCAAATATTCAGTGCTACAGCTGAAGTCTTCTTGTATATTTGATGGATGATGGTAACCTCACCTAAAGGGTACAATGTTGAGTGGCATGTATCGTGGCAAGGGTTCCAAGCAAGCGGGACAGTAACCTTGCCAGCAAAGGCAAGTCTGTAGCCACATTACCGAACAGCTTGCCAAATATTCTTGCTCATCCTGACAAAACTACCAAACTACCTCCTTGCCACAGCTAACCTTGCCTAGCAAAACTCCTTTAAAATGATGGGTTGATGACTGTTGACTAAGCTAGTGAGATTTGTGCCGATTGGAAGTCTTGATTAGTAAGGAATAATGTATTCAAAATGTATATATTAGGCAATCCCATTTCTGTTATTCTATTTACAGATTACAAAGTTGTGTTGTTTGGAATTATAATATATCCTGTTCTGAATTCTGATTCCTGGTCCTTCCATCCAATGCAAGCGATCAGATCAATCAGGAATGGATATGCTAATCAGAATGGCCCATCTATGAATCTACCTAACAAATCATTGCTTTGTTTTTCGAATATACACCAAAGCATTACTTGCCTTTTTGCCGGTATAAATTGGGATTAAGAGATGGAACTATATATTGTGATCAGTACACTTAACCCTTTGCTGCGCTAGTGTTTTGCAGGTGATGGAGCTGAAAGGGGAAACAACTATGATGGATGGAGTACGAATGAAGATGGGCGCCTTGGACTGCCCCATCTGCCATAAGCCCCTCGGGCCTCGGATCTACCAGGTACACACATCATCATCATCAAAATTAAGTGTTGTTTCTGTCAGACACAAAATCTAAGGCTCAATGTTTATTCCAATACGTACCGCAGTGTGCCATGGGGCACTTGCTCTGCAAATCATGCTGCTGTATCAAGCGCAAGAAGTGCCCTTCCCCACTATGCCCCAGAACCGTCTTCACGCGCTGCTTTGGCATGGAGCGCATCGTCGAAGCCATTGAGGTTCCCTGTTGCTTCGCCAAGAACGGATGCACCGAGAAGATGCCCTACTTCAACAGGGGAAAGCACGAGAAGGCGTGCCAGCACGGGCCATGCTTCTGCCCGGAGCCCGGCCGGCTGCGGCTTCACGGGGCCAGCGGCGGCGCTGCGGGACCATTTCACCGGCCACCACAAGTGGCTGTCCACGGCGTTCGAGTACTACGCACAGTTCGACCTCCGCCTCCAGCCGGGCCCGCACGTGCTCCATGCCAAGGACGGCAGCAGCATCTTCCTCGTGAACCTGGTGCCAGCGGCGGAACCCCTCGGGCACGCCATCTCCCTCGTCTCCGTCCAGCCGGAGGTCTCCACAGACGCCAACAAGTCCATGTTCGGTTTGTCTTTGATGTTCTCGTGCTTCACGGGCCACCACCAGGTCTTGAGGATGGAAGACGTGATGAGCTCGTCGCTGGCCGATGGTCTGCCAAAGGACGTCGTCTGCTTCGTGCCCAGGGCATCTCGAGACGACCATGCCGTCGTCAGTATCACGGGGGTGGGCCCAGCCGGTAGTCCAGTAGGCCGGGACTACCCTGGAATTTGACCCAAAATGTTTTTAGTACTCTGCGCAGCCCATGAGAATTTGGCCCATTCGTCATCTCTCCCAATCTGCGCACTCTTGACCGTGAGCCCGCAGCTGTCTCGGCGTCTCCCTTCCCTCCCGACATGTGCGTGATGAGACGGCCGTCTTCCTTACGGTTCCCAACCCCGGCCGCCCCTAGGCCCCCACCGGCCCACCCCAGCCGCTCGCCGTCCTCCCCTGCGGCCGCCCGGCTCTAGCCGCTAGCCCCCACCCACCCCGACGGTCCGGGCGACGGGGCCAGCCGCCACTCTGCCATATCTCGACGCGCGGCACGCCAACGCTGGCCAGCAGCTGGCCGAGCTGGCCTGCGCAGCGGCCGTCCGCCCATCCTCTAGTGGCCTCTGTTTGGCTTGGACGCCGACGCACGGTGAGTTTCTCCACTACAGCACTGCTTTCTCCCCCATTGTTTTATGCAGTTAAGCCTTAGGGTTTGGATATTGGAGATTTGAGATTGGACTGTAAAGGCTTATGAATTGTGGATGTATCATCTGTGAGCCTAGAATTGAATCAAATTTGTTATCATTTTTTAGGAAGTTGAGGAATGAAGAAATCAAACACACATGCTATGGTTCTAACTTTAGAGTCATTTGAATTAGTTTTCAATGCAACTAGAAAACTCAGCGCGACTTTGCCGCGCCTCTTTGGAGTTCGCCGGTGTAGTTTTTTTATACCATTAGTAGTGCAAAAGGTTGAGCTACGAGATCACCCACATTAGTAATATATAAGGATTTTGAAGTTGAGCTAAGTTGTCGTGGAGTCATGATTAATATTTACAGCAGTAGCACTATCAGGAGTTCAAATATTTCCTCAAAATATCACTCTGTGCCTTGCTTGATCCAAGTGTGTTATACTACCTAAATTTGCATGCACATAAGCACTTGAACGGGACTGAAGCACCAAATAAGTGACATAGGTCATACATTATACGACTGATTTCAGATACAAAATTAAAATAGAAACAAGGTATTGTTGAAAGAATCAATGTTTATAAAATCTAGTATTAGTTTGCTGGTAAAAAAACAATGCAACAGTAGCGTTTCCTATCTTTAATTAGAATGTGAGGCACTGAAAGCCCATGCTAAGCACGTCGAATGGCCTTACAAGATTCACAAGATTCCCAATGCACTTTAACATTGTACTAGCAGCCCCAAAAGATGATGTATTATTCCTGTGAGACAAATAATGTCGTGTTTGTACAGTAATTAACATACTTCACTTGCAATTAGCAGAGCAAGTATTTTCAGACTAAGAAAGCAGTAGGAAAGGCAGTACATCAAAACTGAAATTACACATGAGAGAACGGCGAGGATGTCATGTTTTGTGTAATGGTCTGAATTCTGAACTATCTAAGGATTTTGAGTTATAGCATGTTCATACGATAGTGCTGCCTCATAGTTTTGGATGAACAGGCTCCGCACTGAGAAGTATGTCCTGTCCTCTCCCAAGTCCGAGATACTGGTTTTGGTCGTGCATGCTGTTCTGATTGTTCCCCTTCGCTGTTCGGAGCCTATAAAAAATGGACGTCAATTGTCAATGCACTGCAGGCAATTCATAGATGTGAAGAACTGATTTCTATGACATCCAACAAACAGAGTTCCATACTCAATTGCCCGATCATCCAAGTCTCTGACATTCAAGTTTGAACAATAGGGTACTAAGAATTTGAATGGTATAAGAAAGTACTCCAGTAACCAACATTGCTTTTTTAACACCTGATGACATGTAAAGCATCAAGGGCATTAGTACTGTATTAATAGCTGTAAGTTTCATGAAAAAAGGAAAATTCTTTTAGAACTCTTACCTTGTAAACATTACCAAATCCTCCCTTCCCAAGCATATTAGAGTCAGAGAAATTGTCTGTTGCAGCAATAATGTCATTAAAATTAATCTGTGGGAATTCTATATTTTTCTCCCCAGGTTCATCTGTAGACTCCCAAGTATTCTATCATCATTCTCTTCTGAGCTTCCTTCTTTTGTCGTTTGCCTCCTAGTAGAAAAATCAAAGGGTTCTTGCTATCAACACTTAAAGCACAATGTAGGATGCAGGAGAACAGGGCTCTTGTCATTTTTACCTCTGTATTTGTGTGCCCAGAAAACGGCTATGAATGCAAGTAGCACCAGGCTTGGTATGGTCAAGAAAAATTTGTGGTCAGTTTCAGAATATTTATAGTATTAAAAATTAGTTAAGAAATCTGACTTGAGTAATTAGGAAACTATCATGATTTCGTTTTAAAGCATCACATTCTGCTAATACATAGACAGAGAAATCTACACATTATTTAGGTAACCAAAGGCTTTTACAGTAGATAAAATATAATTCTTTCAAACAAGTAAAAACTGGACTATGGATTTGTATGCTGATGGCAACTCAAAATAAAAGCACATGACTTTGGACAATTGCAGTATTTTCATTTTTGACATTTGTTTGAAGCCCAATTAAAAGCTTGTTACCTAGCCGAATTACATCTCAGCTGCTAAGTTCAACTGACATAATAAATTTCATAGGCTTAAACCTTTGTGCATTGGAAATAGGCATATGGAACTATTAGTTTATTATATTTATTGTATCTATATTAGGAGTGATTTTAGGGTCAATGAAATTGAGGCGCTAAAAAGATAATAGAACAGTAGAAATTGAAAGGTTAGATACGAAGAGCTCTTGGCAAGAACAGCCTAGAGGAAGTCGATTAATCATGGATATTTTGCCAGTTCAGCACCAAAATATAGGAATGAAATTTATCTATTGATTTGTTTCCATGCTAACATTTCCATTAAATAGCACAAGCTTGTAGATCAATTGTGAGTTATAGCTGTATGCCATGGTCTACAGGTGGGAAACATAGGCTCAGACTGCACCTGTATGTTGTACAGGGTAAAATTAAAAATGAAGGGCAAATTCTTTTACCATGTAAAGATTAAATAGTATTTGGCAATGTCGAATCTCCTGGGATCCGGGAGAAGTTCATAATATCTCTCATAATAGCAATGTTATGGAACTCTTTACACAATTGAATGATTGATAAAACTCCTTTCATAATTTGTTGTTTAGAAACAAATTGGATATAAGTTATTAGCATGTATTAGAATATATGAACTAAAATATATAGCGTGCATATTACCGTTGAAATTAGTTTTACACCCCTTGCACAAAGGACCACGGAAGTAAGCGGCTACTAACTTACAATTTCAGGTAGCATAAACAAAATTGAGTTGCCCAGTGCTAGTATCATGATTGTAGAGACACAATCACAGAAATAAGAAATCAGAGCATGTAAAGGCAAACCATCGCGTGTGCAAGTAAGAATTTCTTCCGGACATAGTTCTAGGTCCGTTTGAAAGTCAAGATTAAGCGGTGGGGGGGAATGGAGAGAGTTGGAAATACCATGTTCTGGACAGGAATTTCATCGAACACCGTGGTGGAGTCTGTCAAGGGCGAGATGAGCAGAGGAGGTAGCCTGCTTTTCTCGTTGAGCCGGCTGGAGCGGTGCTGCCAAGGACAGGATAGATAGTCATGTGCGATGGCCGATGGAGATGCCGCCAGAGACCTCGAGCAGCTCCTCGCCCGCTCCATATCGCGCCGCGCCCAGCGCGTCAACGCACCTCTGGGCTGCAGCCCCTCCTCCCGGGCGAGCGCCGAGGGCACGGACAACGCGTTGTGCGCGTGTGCGGCGAAGAGCCAGATCGCGAGGACTGGGCAGCAGCGGTCGCGGTCGAGCGAGCCCGGGGCCCCGCCGGTGCCGCACGTCGCGACCACGCCACCGACCAGCTCGGCCGAGAGGTCGAGGTGCTCTCGGCCACCGGCACCGGTTTAGACCGGCTCCACGGCGCGTGCGCGGCCGGACCCGGGAGCACGCGACTCCAGTGACCCAAGCTCGGTGGGCCCTCGGCAGGCGGCCATGGCGCAGGCGGCGCATGCGCGGCCGTCCCCCAAGCGCACGCGACTCCGGCGGCGCAAGCTCGATGGGTCCCCGACGGGGCTGGCCAGCACGGGCAGCGGTGGTGCGTGCGGTGGGCGCGGCCACGGCGGCGCCTGCTGGGCCGGCGACCCCGGCGCCGGGTGGGCGGGGGGTGCACGGCGCGGTGGTCCCAGACACGCTGGCGCTTACGGGGGGCGCGCCCGGGGCCGCCCGCGCCCACGGTGGCCAGGCGGCGAGCCGGGTCCAGGCACGCGGGGACCCGTGCCCGCGCGCTCACCTCGCCCGCGCCGCGCCGCGTGTTGCCGTGCCGGGGGGGCGCCCACGGCCGGGGTCGACGGCCGCGCACAGCGTGAGGAGGCCGCGGCGGTCGGGGCCGGGCGGTGCGGCGCCATGTCGTGAGAGTGGGAGAGAGAGGGAGGAAGGGAGGACGCCACCTGACCTTGGGCGGACAGAACGCCGAGCGGAGAAAAGTGCGGCGCGAGGGAGGGGCGGAGCAGACGCTGGAGGCAGGGGGAGGCGCGAGGGAGAAAGGAAGGGAGAAGCGGAGGGCGGCGGGTCTGCCCCGCGGCCCGCGCTCGCCTGCGGGACTGCAGGTTGATTTCGAAATAATCTGAGGTTTTTTTTTGAAAAATATACTGAGAGGGCCTCTGGAGCGCGGGTTGATTTCCGGAAAATATAAGGGGTTTTTCGAAAATTTACCGCCACTCACCCGATCTGGACCGTCTGCGCGCCCGATCGAACGGCCGCAAAAAGACAGTGACGTGGCACGCTGGCTGGCCGCGGTTTGGACGCAGGATTCATATAGAAAGATGAGAAAGCGCAAAGCAAAAGCCTAGAACTAGAACTACTAATATAGTCTCTTATTTATGTAAGGCCTTATCTTATCTATGTATGATCTATTTGTGTAAGTTTTGAACCTATTTATGTAAGTTTCGAACTTTTTAAATGTATTATAGTAATTTGGTTAATTTATAGCTATTTTACTAAAATTTTTCTTTGGATTTTATCATATTGCACATGATTTTTTTTTTTTTTTGACTAGGACTACCTGATTCAAAATCCTAGTCCCGCCACCATAGATATGGAACTGGCATTCGATGATGAGGAGCTGGAGGACGATGACAGCGAAGACGAGAACTATGAGGTGGCAGGGGTGGAGCTACGTGGACCACGGTGGGTGAGGCCGCACCCACCCAACGATGAGGACGGGGACAAAGACGACGGCGAGGACGACGAAGAAGAAGTTGACGACGACGAAGAAGATGACGAATCTGATGACCATTGATTCGGCTTCGGTCAATCGGGTGATCAGCGCATATATTATGAAATACTATATGGATGCTCTAAATTAAGCTATCTAGGTTGAATCCTTCGTATGGATACGGATGTCTAAGCAAACTATCATAGTAGTTTAGAGTACTTGAATTTTGTATGAGGAAAAACATGCTGCCGGCCGGGCAATTGGGCTCTGATCTAGTGTTTGCATGCAGTGCCCAATCTTTGTGCATCTTTTGGCTTCCAAGTTCCATTGCTTCGC
The DNA here is from genome assembly GCA_904845875.1 of Miscanthus lutarioriparius. Lineage (NCBI taxonomy): Eukaryota > Viridiplantae > Streptophyta > Magnoliopsida > Poales > Poaceae > Miscanthus > Miscanthus lutarioriparius. The sequence continues at coordinate 115,701,448 of CAJGYO010000002.1, forward strand.
TGGGCAGCTGTTGTGACTCCATCCCATGACAAAGCTAGAGCAAATTAGAGTAGGATGTACTTGTCTTGTAAGTGCATAAATATGTCTTATAAGGAGTGCATATATGGTGGAATTTTAATTAAATCTACTGATTTAGGTTTTTTGGTGTACCCATATATATAGTGTAGCTTCGCCTCCCTAACTCCCATAGATATAGGTGAGCCTCGCTTGTGGCAGGCGAGGCTAGGCAAAGTTAACAAGCTTTTCGCTTGCTATGATGGGAGCAAGAGCGATTTTAGCTCGCTCGAGCTAGTGAGGTGAGCCACATTTGTGCAAGTGAGGCTTGACAAAACTGACCTGGCATGCGAACGCGCCCTTAATCAACACATAACTGTTAAGAACCAGTTAGATTGGAGTGGTTTCATCCATGGATCAAGAGTGCACGTAGCTCATGCATTTTTTTTTTTATTCTGGTTCTCTTTACATTGAACATGTTATCAACAATATTGCTCTCTCTAAGTTTCTCAACAACCGAAGCAAGAGTGACTCGGAATCAAGAAGTTCTACACTGAGTTCGAGAGCAACTCTCTAATTTGCCGATAACAGATGAGAAGAACAAGAACAAACTGGGAACATATAGGAGGAAGAAAAAGGAACAAACTGGGAACACTGAGTCTCGAGCACCATGGACATCGTATATACCTACTTCGGCACCATCGTCAAGGCTGGTCACCATCGAAATTGATATACTCCACCATGGCCCTGACCACCACTTGTCCCTTCAACCTCGATCGCCTCCGTGAGGCACCGAGTCGCCCACCATGAGGTGGTCGTCGTGTGGCAAACATCTCCACCCTCTTCCCCGCGGTAGACATGCTTGTGACCCATCGAGCATGGTAGTCCACTCCTCTTCTTCTTGCTCTCTCTCTCTGACCTCGCTTGGTAGCTCGTCGTTGCCTTGCGCCCCCCTCCCGCACGCTCTATATTTGGATCTCATGGTAAAGTTTAGTTAGCTTTAGAGCATTTTAGGACATCTGTGCGATCTAGTGAACTAAAGGATTTTTTTGTGAAAGTTGGCTGATAAAATTTAAATAGAACTTTAAACAAATTGTTTGGAGCCCCAAGAGCTAATCTTTAGACAATGAGATCCAAACATCGGACCTTCATCCTACGTCGTTCCACCAATTTCTAGGCAGCGGTTTGATCACGCCTTTAAAAGGAACCTTCTCTAGTTGGATCGTCTTATCCTCGTGTGCAAACCAAACACCGGCACAAAATGAACCAATCGCCCTTTACAATTCCATCAAAACGTGGTGATCATTATTCGCAAAAAGAAAAAAAAAAAAAAAAAAAAAAAAGTGGTGATCGTTACAAATGGATATGGGCTGGGCTTTGTTTCTTCAATGGATGGGGTATGGGTCGGTATCCTTCTTGTACTCATCTAGGCCCACCCCTGTCGACGGCTCGGTTTTTCCCCCCCTCGGTGCAAGATTTTACAAATCACAATGCTGCTTTCTTCCTCACACTGTCGCAGTCGCGCAGCCGCCGCGATCGGCTAGCCCCAAAACGCTAGCTCCATGGGAGCCGCCGCTTCTTCTTCTCCCCCGCCTTCTCTAGAGACAGCCGCCGCCGCCTCCGGTCCTGATCCTCCTCCCCCGGAGGCCGCAGCTACACCAGCCAAAGAAGATCACCAGCACTCGGCCGCCGCCGCGGACGATGCGGCGGCGGCTCCTGCTGGTGGAGGCATCGCGAAAGATGCCGCGGAGACGGTGGTCATCGATGCCTCCGCGGAGGCCGGCGGAGCAGGGGAGGGGGAGGAGGAGGAGCAAGGGGAGTGCGGGTTCTGCCTCTTCATGAAGGGCGGCGGCTGCAAGGACGAGTTCGTCGCGTGGGAGAAGTGCGTGGAGGAGGCGGAGGCTGCCTGTTCCAGCGTCGACGTCGTGGAACGGTGCCAAGACGTCACGGCCGCACTGCGGAAGTGCATGGACGCGCACGCTGGCTACTACGAGCCTATCCTCCGGGCCGAGCGCGCCATGGCTGCGGACCTCGAGGCCTTTCAGGCTGAAGAAGCTGCCTCCGCCTCCACAGCGTCGGCGTCCGAGGAAGGCCAGAAGGAGGCAGCGGTGCCGCCGTCAGACGAAGGCCAGAATAAGCAGGTGTCTGAGGCGGCAGTTTCGGGGAGAGCAGAGATCCTGCAGCCTGATTGGGCGAAGACGAAGAGGCAGCGGCATCTTCATTTTTTGAGGGATTTGAGGATATGAATTCCTTTTCTTCTTTCGAGCATCAATTAACATGTTGTGACAGGAGAGATTGGTGACTAGTGAGGGAGATAGATTTCTGTCCCTCTTCTGTCTACATGAACATGTGATTCTTTTGATTGAAATCAAATTATACACATGTTGCCAGATGACTTTGAACTCTGGCTAATCATACAGACATCTCATTCTTCAACAGTCTGATGAATTGATGACCCTAAATTACTAACTGCTCGCTATGCATCGATGCTGAAACGAAAGCTTCTGCTTAGATAATGATGGCCAGTGGCTGAGGCCAGCGATGAGTGATAATTGCCAATGCTAGCTCGCTACATCCAATTGTTATACGTTCCCTTCATCTTGTCTGTTCATCATGATGGCAAAACTTTACCTGTTTTGTGAGCATGATGGCAAATACTGTTTGAATTAGCTGTGTTTCTGTACATTCCGTTCATCTTGTCTGTCATCGTGATGGCAAAACTTCACCTGTTTTGTGAGCATGAGGGCAAATACTGTTTGGATCAGCTGTGTTTCTGAAACTTTCAATTGTAATTGTCTAACGTTCTTGGTGTTGTTCTGGCATTTTTTTTTAATATTTCAGCTGTTTTCCTTTGGCAACTTCACCTGTTCTATGATCAGATTTGAGCACGAGGGCAAAGCTTGTTTGGATTAGCTGTGTTGTTGAAACTTTCAATTGCAACTGTCTACAACGATCAGGTTGTTGCCATGTTTTAATCGAATGCTTTGCATTCTATTTTTATATTTTCTTGGATTTGGAATGCGACATTCATGTACTCGTACTGCATTGGTTAAACCCTGTGTTGGCCTCCTTTGTGAGGCCAACTGCGTAGCAGAGAAGGGGATGCCAACCATGGTTTCAGCTGGCGCCACTTTCCCAAGGCGAGCTGGGTACGCCTGGACGTCTAGGCGAAGGCGACACCTTCCTTTGAAACAGGGATGCCAACTGCCTAGCAGAGAAGGCATTGGTGGTTCTAGCACGTCAATGCAAAACAATTAGAAAATTGGTACCCAAAAAAGAGCATCTATTCATCTGATGGAACTTTATGTACGATTTTTTTTCTAAATATCTAGCATTGCAACTGCAATAGCTACATGGTATATTGGTATTACTTCAAATCAATGCTAGCTATACAGATTGACCAAAATGATTTGCTTATGAGGGGAGAATATTGAAATCGGTCATTAGATCTTTAGAGATATAGCCTTTTCTTAAAAAAAAAAGAATGAAAAGCTCAGCATGGCAACGCAGACATAAGCTTGACTAACAAGGTAGGGACTGAGGGACGGTAGTGCAATTTTGCATCTACAAATTGAGAACTACGAGTTACTGTCAGGCAAATTACTAAATGAATTGCTACGGTTGCAAATAAATCAAGAAAACTGGAGTACTACAGTCAAATATTGGTCCCACTTAACACCTACTCCTTTTGTCCCTAAATATCTTTCGTTTTCGCTTCCCGAGAAACAACTTTGACTAAATATATATTAAAAATATTAATATTTATGTTAAATAATTAGTATCATTGGAAAGATCTTTTAATCTAGTTTTTTAATAAATTTATTTGGAGATACAATTGTTGCACGTATTTTATACAAATCGAGTCAAACTTGCGGCACGCACACCAACGGTGACAATTATTTAGGGACGGAGGGAGTAGGGGCTAGACGAGTTTCATGTTTGAAAGCTCTAGTTTGGTTTTGGTGAATTGATGAAACTCTAAGTGCTAACTTAGTTTATCAAAGTGATCATGAGATAGGTGGCACATTCCAAGTGGTGAAGCAAATGAAGATCATGACATGATGATAGTGATGCCATGGTGATGATCAAGTGCTTGGACTTGAAAAGAAGAAAAGAAAAACAAAAGGCTCAAGGCAAAGGTATAAGCGGTAGGAGTCATTTCGTTTCGGTGATCAAGACACTTAGCAAGTGTGATCACATTTAGGTTCGATAGCCGTATTATTAAGAGGGGTGAAACTCGTATCGAAATACGGTTATTAAAGTGTCACTAGATGCTCTAACTCAATGCATATGCTTTTAAAATCTAGTGGAGTGCTAACACCTTGAAAATGTTTGTGAAAATATACTAACACACATGCACAAAGGTGATACACATTGTGTTTATCGCTTGGGAGCAAGGGTTCGAAACTTCATCGGTATACTGTCATGAGAAAAAGCGGGGGGTTTCACAGAGTGCACGGGACGGCGCTGGCCTCAAGCCTGGACCGGACGCGCGTCCGATCGATGGAAGCGATGAAAGACGCTGGCGTCGGTCTTGATCGATTTGGGTCACCCGTGTGACCGGACGCGGAGTGGGTGCGTCCGGTCCCGCTGACGTGGCGGCGCAGAGAAGAGGAGAAGGACCGGACGCTGTTGTTGCGTCCGATCGTGACCGACCGGATGCGTCCGTTCGCAGTTGAGCAGTTCTGGGAGCTCTTTGGACTCGACCAGACGCTGCCCCTCTTACGTCCGGTCGTGATCGAACTGACGCGTCCGGTCGCGGCTGGAACCTTACTAGAAGTAACCGAACGCTGGAGTCCTGTGCCCGGTCTTGCACTGTAGTGCGTCCGGTCACAACTTAAATGTACTGATGACCGTTGAGATCGGGCGATTAGCATTTAAAGCAGGGGACACGTGGCGTGCATCGCGCGACCGGACGCAAGGGTCCTGCGTCTGGTCGATCTGACCGGTGCGTTCGGTCGCCCCGATTTTCAATGGACTGAGGAGCCAACGACTCTATTTGGTGGGGGCTTCTATTTAAGCCCCATGACCGGCTCAAGCTCACTCTCTTGGCCATTTGCATTGACATAGCAACCTTGTGAGCTTAGCCAAAGCCCTCCCACTCATCTCCATCATTGATTCATCATCTTTGTGAAATTGGAAGAGAATCCAAGTGCATTGCTTGTGATTGTCTCCGGCTCCGATCGTGGTGATTGTGAGGGGTTCTTGATATTTCCTCGGCGGAGAGTCAAAAGGTATTCTAGTAAATTGCTTGTGGCTTGTGTGATCCCCATCTTGTGTTGGTTGTGCGGCACCCTATTAAGGGTTTAGCGTGTGATGCCAATTAGCGCGTGAACCTCCAAGTGAGTGAATCGCCACAACGAGGACTAGCTTGCCGGCAAGTAAGTGAATCTCGGTAAAAAATCATTATGTCAACATTTGATTTCGATGTGATTAGTCTTCATTGATAATCAGCCTGTTCGCTGGTTGGTTTCTGGGCTGATAAGCCCGGCTGATGCTGGTTTGTTGTGAGAAAAAACATTGTATCATGGCTGATAAGCCCTTGCAGAAACCAACAAGCGAATAGACTGATTGATTCTTGTGATTGATTGGTTCATTCTTCGACTCGGCGGTATAATCATCTTGCTCTCTCTCTTTACATTACCGTAAACTAGTTGTCAAGCTCTTTAGTGTAGCTAGTTGTGAGAGCTTGTTAGTTTGGTTAGTGTAACTCTTTAGTTAGTCTTTGAGAGCACATTAACTTAGTGTAGTGGTATAATCATTATGTGGATAGAGACTATAGAAACTAAAATTGTGATAGGTAGCTTACAATTTTAGTAGGCTAGCGCAACACTTGCTTCGCCTCATAATTGTCTAACCGGTTTGCTAAATGTTGTTATAGAAATTTTGAATAGACTATTCACCCCATCTAGCTATTAGGGCCTTTTAATGTTGGCTGACCAACCATGGGTAATCTGACTCAAACCCCTAACTTGGCCACCATCACTACAAATTTGCAAGCCATGCATCAGCTACAACATTTACGACAACGCAAAGATAAGCGACCCCGAACTTACAAATACAAACTCTGACACATCTCCAAGAACTATATTAAATCTGAAGTTTGACAATTCATATAATTCAGACATGTACCGACCAAAACAGCACAGGATTCATATTGCCACACTGGTGGAGAGTTGCAGTACTTTGGATACTGTGACATTTGAAAATATTGTATGTTTCAAAAAAACATTTGAAAATATTGCAAAAGGAAAAACTAAACTTTCTGTGTATTGAAAATATTGCGAAAGGAAAAAAAAACTAAACTTTCTGTGTCCCAGTAGCAACTTAGCCGAAGATTTTGAATTGACCCAAATATTCAGAACGAACACCTTGTCACCAGAGCACAGACAGATGCTACCTAAAATACAAGCCATGCGTCAACTGCAAGAACTGAATGTTGGTCCAAAACTTACATATTCAGACTACAATAACACAGCACCTTCACCATCACAAAGTTTCAGACCTCCAAGCAAGCTTCAAATAGACCCCGACCCAGACACATCTCCAAGAACTGGAGAGACCGTGAAGTCTGACTCCTCGATTATTCAGACACTGTGACAACGGAGAGTCCATACTGAGACAATGATAGCGAGAAGTACCAAGCAGCAGTGGTTTGGGTACACTATGTTACAGCAAAGGCATATGGGTGAGCCACATCATCACACAACACCCCTGTAACCCAAGCACTGTGGAATTTCAGGGACAGGGAGTGGGTAGGTAGGTAGATGATGTGGAGGTTGCACCCCAATGCAGAACAGCCAAGAATGATTTGCCTACAGACAACCAGCCATCGGGGAGAAGACCGTTCGTCTGAGTAGCCATCCCCTCCTCCTCGGTTCATGCCTTGAGGAGCTCGCAGCAGCCGTCGCTGGCTGCCCACTTGAACGAAGAGATGTGGGCGGCGCTGCCATGGTCGCCGTCCATGATGGGTGGCAGCGCGGTGAAGAAGGGCGGCGCTCGAGGGGGCTGCTCCAAGCCGCCGTAGATGTTTGACACATCGGAGCCAGACAAACTGGACACGCTACTCTGGGAGTGGCAGCGCGGGTTGCTAATGTTGCTGAGCCCTGGTGGCCGTGGAGGCTCGGAGCTAGGGGGCATAGCGAGGCGTGATGGTGTCGCTGCTGCCATCTTGCTGCCCCCATTCGCAGCAACGTCCGTGCCATGCCCTCCTTCTTTCTTCGTGTTGAGGAAGCGCCCGCCGGAGCCTCTCACCCGACGCATCGCATGGAGGTGGCGCGACTCATGGAGATAGGGCTACAGCATGAACAGCACAGCAAAACCGGTCAAAATGGTGGGAGTAAAGTATGTGAGCATCGCAAATGCTGCTTGAGATGGCAGCTGCCAACTGCCATGGACGTAGGGAAAGTTAAGGGGTCGCCCAGCCCAGCTACAAGAAGAGTGTCACCTTTCTGCCTTTGGCGAGCCTGTTCTCGCTCTCCGCCTTAGCGCGAGCACGGCGACGACGGAGGATGCCTTCGTACTGCTTCGGGTTCACATAGATGGGTGCATCAGCTGGCGCATTTAGTGGCAACAGGATTCTCCCACCAGACTATGTTACACGGGAAAAAAACAAGGCCATTAGAGATCTGACATTATCATTAGAAATTTCAGCGATGCTGTCAGTATCATGCTTCATAATCTGTACTTGCTCTTTTACTCAATGAAGCTATAATAATATAAGGTAAAGTACAATATATAGTATTTCTGAATTCCTTGAATTAGTCAAATGTTTTCGCCAATTCAGGTTAATGCTTAAGGCTGAGAGCACTGAACAAAAGAGTTAGAGCATATTAAGTAGGCGAACTTTGTCTTTGCATGTTTGGTCAGCAGAACACATCATGTTATTGCAAATTCAGTAGTGATTCTAGCCAGAATACATGTGATCTAAGCAATTTGATGCGAGAAAATTTTGGTGCAAAAGCTTGCTAGGAACTACGAAGTTCATGCAAATACTTATAATGCAACAAAATAGAAGACTGTTTTCTCAAAACAAATAAACCATACCATCGATCTCATTCCATAAGTCGTAAGCATGCCATAGCACTGGTCAGCACAAGAATAATTGGAAGGGGCCATCTGGAAAGAAACTTGGTCAGTTATTTTTTCTCCTTTTGCAAAGAAATCAGTTGGCAAATCAACATTGAAGAAATTCAAAGAAATGATTTTGAACTGTAATAATTTCAAAATAGAAAGTATAAAAGGACAAACTTATATTACCATAGATTGACCAAGACCGATCTCGAAACGACCATTGTATTCTGGGAATGGTGACTGCAGAGCAATCGTGGTAGAATTCTTTGGGTTTTTCTCTCCTTTACCACCCGACTCCAAATTCCCTGTACATCACAGGATCAGAAAACCATTAGAAGTCTTCCATTTTCAAAATACTAGACAGTAGAAATTCTTCATGAGTGCTTGGAAATCCTACCCACAACAAAATTGAAATATTACCAACTCCCATCATAGATAACACATGAGTTGCATTTTGAAGACTTCAAGGAGTATATCCGAGTTCTGAAAAGCTGAAGAAGTACCATTTTCTTTTGACTCCTATTTTTTAAGTCCGGTGGCCAGTCACTCAACCTTAAAAGTTTGGCATTCATGCAGTGTACTTTTCCCGATCACTAAAAGATGACATATATCCCAAATGACGTAGATCAAGAAATCACAGCTGATTTAGAACTAGGCTCCGTGGTAGAGTATTCGATAAAAAAGACAAAAATATTATGCCTTAATAAAATACCAACACATCCTAGTGTCTAGTTTTAGTTTAAAGAGCTAGTAGATGGCAAGCTAGAAATTATATAATGAACTCCTATGGTTGGAAAGACATGTATTTTACTTATGAATTCCATCACAAGCTACCCCGCTAGTCTACTGTATGATACTAAGTAATACACACGCAAATAGCCATTCCATGGTGGATAGTTGTTGACTCTAGTAACCATAAAGTATGTGCTATGTCCCATATTATCTCTTGCAGTTTATGCATATGTTTTGCTAGACCTGTAGAGCATGCTTTTATGTTTCATGAAAATAGACCATCCTAATGATTGTGTCATGCAGCATAGCCCACAAACACAAGAGGCACTATGCAGCATATTCTAGTATCTACCCACAGATGGACTCAATCCAATCGCTAACTACTCCAATGCATAGCACAGCTTACCCGATTTTGTCTGTTCCTCGACATATTCATGGGATTAGTTTATTCACTCTTAAGTTATTTCTCAAAGAATGCCCACAGTTAAGTTAAGCCTGCAGCCATCAGCAGTCTTCATATTTCTGTGTATTTTCGTTGCATCTAAATGGAGTGGGGTTTCTTCTTGTTCATCAGAAGAAAAGTGTTGCAGTAGTGAGAGCGACAGCGGCAGCTATCATAATCAGGCCAGCTATCATAATCAGGCCCGAGCCAAGAGGCGTGCGAGCGGTGCGTGGGAACAGGGCCCATGATTTTTAGAGGCCCCCAAATCCTGATATATCAGCTACCAGCCATCACTACGGTAGTTTGTCATCAGACGCATGCAAACTAGTACTAGTGACTACCAGCTACGCCTAGTTAGAAGCTAGGGGATCAATTCAAGCCCATGGCATAAACTACCATCACGTATTAGCACTAGAAACTAGCCGATACTACATACTACATACTACGGAGTACATATGAGTCAGGAGTACAAAGTGTCTAATATATTTAACCAAATATATAAGTAAAAAATATTAATGCTCAAATAAACATATTATGAAAGTATACCTCATGAAAAATCTAATAATATCTATTTGATATCATAAATATTGATGTATTCTATATATAGCTAGTCAAACTTGAGATATTTTAACTTTTAACTGTGCTAAAATTGCACTCGTTTCTGGACGGAGAGAGTACTAGATAATTCTAATCTTTTCCCCAATTTTGAATTCTACTGTCCTTCATAACATTATATGTACTAATGTTTTTTCGAACAATCATTATATTATAAACTATAATTATCCTTCATATATATGGTTATTTATCAAGTTCCAAGAGATTAATACTTGCATGATATTTATGTAGAATTTATAATAATTACTATAATTCTGTCTATCAAAAGATAAGGCCTCATTTTATAGTTTGGTACAGGGCCCCAATTTTTGCTGGCTCGGCCCTGATCATGATGGAGGCGCCAATATAGAACAGTTGGCAGCAGCGGCATCAAAAGTAGAGGAGGCAGCACTGGGGAGAATTGGTACTATGGGGCCGTTCGCTGGTCTTATCAGACCAGCCAGCCGGCTGATCCACCCTCTTAATTTACTGTTCATTAAATCAGCCAACGGTATTTTTCTTTCACAATAAATCAATCGAAACAATATTTTTCAGCCAACATTCAGAACAACGAACGAGCCCTACGCGGCATGGGCCCAAAACGACGGACAATCCAACTACCCTCTGGCAGACATCCCCATATAGCATTGTCTTTGTTTATGCAAATAGGTACATCTACTTCGTGCCAGCTACTTGCATCGATACAAGCTTAAATAGTTATTAAACAAATCTTAGATACAGGTAGCAAGACAGGAAAGGTAACATGCTATTCTGCCACACAGGTAGTGTATACAGGTAGCAACACAGGAAAGGTAACATGCTATTCTGCCGTCCTTGCCTAAAAAAAGTGGCGCCTGCAGTTCTTGGAGGAAAAAAAATATATAGAAAGAAAAATACCCATCAAGTTCTAGTGTTCTACAGCAGCAGGGCTACAAAGAGAGATTAATTCCTGAAGCTTATTCTCCAGACCACCACATCGTCTTGCACTTAGGCGATATTTGATGATTACTAAACCTTTCGACATTCGCTTATATATATGTTCGTTGGCATATATAGTACTAGCATGCACAGATCCAACATTAACGTGCCAAATTCTCGCAATCAATCATTTTTTGTGTTCAGAAAAAAGGGAAAGAAATTCTCTTTAGTTAGTGGAGTAATCCATAAACTTGACCAACAACAGCAGAAGATAAAGAAATAAATAAATAAACTAGAAGTCACCTTGGAAGACAGAGAATTTGAGGACCTCAGGTGTCCCTCTCTTGGGCGGCGCTGGAGCTGGATCCGGCGTGCCCTGAGCCCCCGGCACGACCTGGAACTGGGCGCCCCGGAGCGTCTCCTCGGGCGACAGGGGCGCCGGCTCGCCGAACAGCAGCTGGGGCCCCGCCCACCACGGAAGTGGGGCTGCTCCGGCAGGCGCAGCGCCATGGGAGACCGCCTGGCTCCCGGCACCTGTGGTGGCGGCGGCGGCCACCTGACCAAACCCCTCGTGGCCCTTGAAGTTCATCATGGCGGCGACGGCGGCGGCGGCCTGCTTCTGCTTGCCTCGTCAAGGAGACTGACGCTGAAGGCTGCCTCACCCGAGACGACGACGACGACGGCAGCAGGCTTGACTGGCTCCAAAGCTCTTGCAGGATTCTTGGTAGGATGGAACACCAAAGAATCCAGCCACAGCCTGTGGGCAGTGGGCGAATAGTTAATTAAACAGCAGATTAATTAGAGAGCTTGATGTGGAAATGCTATTATTAAAATGATTGCTACTTTGCTAGGTGAGGTGGAGGCAACAGACAAGAAAATGTAGGCGGGGACATAAAACACAAGTTGGAGAATCCGCAAGAGCGGAATCTCACAGGGCACAAGCAAACAAGAACTGAAGAACATGAATCGGATGAAAAAAATAAAATAAACAAAAAGGAGAGCTGAGAATCAGTCAGGCGCCAGGTAAGCTCGCTACAGAAACATGCACCATCAATCAAACCAACCAAAGAGAGGCGAGTGGCGAGGCAAGAAAATATAGAGTCGATGGAGAAAACAAAACCAAGGAAGGAATAAGGAAAGAAAAAAAAACGGGAAATAGAATGATTGGATAGGAACAGCAAGTACCAAGGGAAATCAGTTCGGTTTCCAACGAGGTCCGGCTCTGGGGGAGGAGGAGGAAGAGAAGAAACACGCCGAGATCAGCATGGAAAGAAGAGAGGGAGGGAGGGGTCGCTCGCTGTCGCTGGCGAGTGGCGAGCGAGATCGGTCGTCGTAGTGCCGCCCAGATGGTGCAGAGGGCGAAAAGATTTTGCAACGGGGAAAGGCAGCGCGCGGCGGCGGTACCTTACCTGAGCTGAGGTTGTGTATGCGTGGTCGGTCCAAGGATTCAGGACAAACCGAGGAGGCAGGCGATGGACCAGCACATGAGCGGAGAGAGGGGAGAGGAGGGGAGGCACACAGGCAGGCAGTGAGCGAAGCGAACGAGGAAGCCCAGCAGCGCCAGGGACCAGGAGGCCGCCTTCCTAATAATGGACGCAAGAGGACAACAGCGAGGAGAGGGAGGAGAAGGTTTTATTTATATAAATATATATAAATAAATGCAAATGGTAGCGTGGGCACACACAGCTACAGACTAGAGAGTGAAGGTCCTCCAAGCTAAGCTCGGAAAAGTCTCCCTCCCAACCTGAGAAAAAAGAAAAGAGAGAAAAAGATGGAGGTCGCCACTAGCTAGAACTGCTTGAGTGCAAGATATAAGCGTATTATTCGTTTCGTTTATAAGCCGTACTTTTTTAGTTAACAAATAATATAATATTTTTCTCACAATAAATCAACCAACAATCGTAACTTGTCAACTAAGCGAACAGCACAAAGATCCTGCGCGCCGCCCTCTTTCTATTTCTGAAGTCGCCACGGCGGCTCTCCTTGCTTGTTTAAGGGCAGCAGCATGTGGTACGCTTGATTGCCCACTGTAGTCACCACTGTACACTACTAACCTGGGTAAAGATTCCCAGGAACACGGCGGGCCGGATGCAGCCCGCTTGCCAAATCGGTCGCCCTACCTGGCAACTGTTTGCTTCCCTACGCTACGCTACGCTACGCTCCCCTCGCGCGCTCGCGGAAAGGAGGGGCGGCAGCAGGGGAGAGAAGGACTACGACACGCGGCGCGGTCGCCGTCCCCATGTACGGAGTATGCAGCGAGTATGTAGATGTAGTAGCAGTTCGACGGGGGCGAGGTTGGCGTTACGCCGTTACTGCTCCTGTCCCCCCCAGGAACCATGGAAGAGCTCTCGTTTTGTTTATCAGTGTCTGTACCTTGTATGCTGGAGTATTGGATCTTTTTTACATGGCGGCGGCAACACGTTTACATGACGCTACGATTGGCTGATGCGTGTGAACCGTTCATTGATATCATCGGTTGCTATATGACGACGCATGTTACATGAGGGATTTAACCTATATCTAGCTAAACTCTGTTGCTCTCTCCGTTCCAATTATAAAGATATTTTGGCTGTCCTATAGACATTTGATTTTACTGTTTAGATACATAGTAAAGGCAATGTATCTAGAAGTCGGAAACATCTCATAATTTAAAGATACAAATTGTTAAACGGTCACACTAGCTTTGTTAAATTTAATTGTGTTGGTCTAACCTTATCTATTTACATACATACATAATATACATAATATTAAAGTACAAAAATTTCTTCCCTCGTCCCTCACGTTTATCGTTCTTATTCCGTCACTCACTTTGATCCTTCTCGCTAGCACCCCTCTTCTTCCATCATTTAGTTCGTCGCTCACTTAGTTTGGAGTTGCAAAATCTTATATTTCTTGAAAACAATAATACTTGCTCGCTCTTATCTTGTTAGCCTCAATTCGAATTCTTGGTTATGGCTTATGAGCACACTCTTATCTTGTTGGCCTCAATATAGAATTATCAAAGATGATGGCTCATGAAAGATTCAGCTTGTACATCATGATATGCTAGTTTTAATTCATGTTCTCACCTTAATGTCAATAGGATGAGTCATTGGCTCAAATTTATATATTTTCAAGTGTTTGTTTATGCAAATGTAAAGCATTCTCCTTTGTTATATACTATTTGGGTAAGACCTACGGAGTACATTCTCTTACTCAAGAGTGTTGTCATTAAGTTGTTTTGCAAGTACTTAAACGACCTTGGCAGCCATGTGCCCATGCATGTACATTCTCATATGTTATTGATGCCCTCAAGCAATGGCACCCCCGCTACTTAGTTGAGTGTTGATCCGTGTAGTAGGATTCTTTACCCAGGTGAAATAAGGTTTGATAGCCATACAATTCACATGTCATATTTAAATCAGATAAGAGTCTCAATTTAGATTAGTCTCAATAGAGGTTTCATACTCATTAATTATAACGTCACTTCGGCAAAAGTGATGAGGTGGTAGGGAAATTAAGAGAGAGAGAGAGAGAGAAGTTGAGTTTCATCACCATAAAATCCACTTGGTAATGTTTATAGTGAATGAAACTCCAACCAAACCTACATTATTGAGAGCTTACAGCTTCATCCCTAGGTGTTTTGTCCGATCTTGCGCGGTTCGCACGCTGTGCACCGCGCCTCTCATGTTTACCATGTGCCATATGCAATTTATTTTATATATGTGACTATCATTTTTATATCATATGAATGTTGAAGTCAATTAAACTACTTTAATTGCATTTTTGTACTAGTATTTAATTTTGATAGTATTGCAAGTGGCTATATTATTCATATGTCACATTTGATCATTACACCGTGTAAGAATTAAATGATGCAACTAGCCTATAAAACGGTGAAATGAAACTATGAATTAAGGGAGGTTGTTTCATGTCCCATACTACTAAAAAACGATTTTAAGAGACGTGTGATTTGATTTACAAAGCCAGTCAAAAAAATATGGCTTTCTCCCAAAATACACAACGATTTTCAAAACTAGTCTGACTATTTATGGAGAAGTTCGTCTCTTAAAATAAATTAACAAGAGGTCCGCCTCTGAAAAAGATCACTATTTTCAGAGGCAGACCTCTTTTATGAATACTCATGGTCCATCTCAGCCTACTTCGGATCTTGTACTATATAAACGAGCAAAACCCTAACTTGCTCACTTCTCTCCCTCACACCCACAACTTAAACCCCCCTCAATCTCACTTCTCTCTCCCAAGTTCCAACGACGGCGACGCGGGTGGGGCTTCCGATGTCGTTCTCGACTGCGTGCGTGGGCTTCCCACCTTCTTTCTGGCGCCGCTCGTGGGCTCCACGAGCGGATCTCCCACAGGTTACGGCCCCACGACCTGACGAGGCGATGGTGGACATGTGGCCGAGGCTCTGTGGTGGGGAGAGTGGCGCGGGGGCTCCGCTCCAGTAGTGATAGCCTCAATGATGGTCTTGTGGTGTGTAGGGGCTCAAGACCTGGTGTGGCAGCCGCATGTGGCTCGACGAAGAATGCTTGGCGGTGGCAAAGGGCTTGGCAATCTGCGGTGGGCTGGCGGATGAGCTCGTGGTTTTTTATTTTTCCTCTGATTTACAGAGGCAGGCAATGTAGCTGCCTCTGGAGTTTGTGATTACCAATGACCATAGAATGGAGGCGGAAGCAACGCCCATCTCTAATAATCGTTTCTTGCCGATTATGAAATTTGTTTGGGTACTAGTGCCAGTTTGCAAGACGCCACGTCTCGAAAGTAGGGACATGAAACCTTAGCCTTAGAGTTGTATAGATCTAATTTTGGACTTGCAATGTGAGACATAATAAACCTTTAAAATTTGCTCTCTCTCTCTCTCTCTCTCTCATGTATCACTATATTGATTATTTAACTGTACAAGTGAGATGCGTGTTATTATTCATGGAATTGTATGAGGCACATGTTTAGAGGATGGTAATCCGGTTTAATTGGAGTAATTTGGATGGTTCCACACACATTTTCAGCCTGTTCGCTGGTTGGTTTCTGGGCTGATAAGCCCGATTGGTGCTGGTTTGTTATGAGAGGAAAACACTATATCATAGCTGATAAGCTCTGGCTGAAACCAACAAGCGAATATGGCTGTTTGACTATTTGACCATCACAATTAATATTTTTTACCTTTTTGAATTCAAAATTTCAAATATCCCCTGCATTTTGAGAAAGGAGTAACATGATACAACTATTTCTCTGGTTTTGAAAGCGTTTAATTAGGGCCAATATAGTGGCAATACTGAAACAGTTATACTCTCGATATCCTGACCGGGGGAGTTTTGTCTTCTCTTTTCCGAAGTATGTATGTTTGTATGTAAAATATTATTCATTCTCCTTTCTTTGAAAGATGTACCAACTTGTGGTAAAAACGAGACGAACAGACAAATAAATGTGTAACCAAGCATTAAAATTAAGAGAAAATTAATATAAATCTCCACTAAGAGCCACTTTTTTAGTCTTGACCGATTTGCATGGTCATTGTGACAAAAGAGTCACCTGAAACCATTGACACCAAGCTGCATCTTTCCCATGGGTCGGATAAGAACACATTAAAAAAATTCCCCCATATAATACAAACTCGCCGTGTCATAAAACCATTAGGAACCACAAGTACTTTAAATTTTATGCAACTTAATTTTATTAAGTGAAAACACAAGTAGCCCACACATCTGATACTTGTGCACTGAGCACTTGCCACAGCAAGTACAGAAAAGCTCAAAAGCCGCCACTGCATGGCCACATGGGCCATACATCTTGCCAAATGCCAAGCCATATCCACAATAAAAATGATAAAATAATAAAAAGTGATCTCTAATAGAATCTGCATTAGTGCGGAGAAGCAACCATAACCTTTTTTAGTTGCAGACATACAGTATCAGCTGCCTTTTCAACATGATCCTGTTCTTGTGAGTTTGGAGGGCAATATTAGCCAAGTGGCAAGTACCGTACGCCAACATATTTGATGGAACACACCATTAGTGGAGATCACTCTCCTACGTTACGGCCCTATTCGCTCGTCTTATAATCCATATTTTTCGGCTTGTCTTTTCAGCTGGAACAGTGTTTTTTTCTCACGACAAATCAGCCGAAACGGTATTTCAACTTATTTTTTCAGCGAAGTGAACAGGAACTTGCAAGCTGTCTTTTTGTTTATATAGCCCTCTTGTTAGGTAGTGGTAGGTTAAGATCAATGAAGCGCCCTATTCTCGTTGGAGAAAGAAAAAACTTACGTACAAATGAAGATGAAGAAAATGGTTGAGCCGTTGAGGTGCACTTTGACTACATACCACTAAATTTTATTTTGGTGTCATTGTCTAAATATTATAGGATTAGGAGTGATTCTTGTTTGAGCCTTTCTACGGACAAGGGTTATCTTGATAGTTTGTTTTAGCAAAAGGTTTCATTCCGCTTTGCAAGAAAAAAAAGGTTGTATTAATTAGAGTTAATGGACAACTTGGCAATTGTTAAAAGTAGTGTTCTAACACTAAGAATCAGAGTAAACAAAATGCAATTTGTTGGCCTGTAGTTTGTTGAGATTCTTGTAGGCCCTTCATCAACTAGGACCGGTGGAATTTATAAAAGTTGAAAGAGATCATTCATCTTGAGCTCCACATATGTAAATGCAGACAATATATCGTTTGTTTAGTAAATACTCCTTCCAGTTACAACTAAATGATATTTTGGGTTGTCTTAAATCAACCACTCTGAATATGAATTGGAGATTACTTTTGTGTGTTAAGTTCATATTTGAAAACAATATAATGCAAGTATCTCTATAGGTCATATTTACCATATTTTATAAATATTTTGTAACAAAAAATATTAGTCAATTATAACGACCCAGTATGTATCTCATTTTTAAGCATGATCATAATGATAATTAGCATGTTAAACTCCTTATTTGCAAAAGGTTATGTTTATGTGTTGCTGAATTGACGCTTCAGTGATATGGCAGAGTCTAGCTATGGTCGTCGAACAGTTCGACATGTGCCATATTATTATGTTAGTTGAGTTAGTCAGTCAAACAAAGTCATGCGTTGATGGACGGTCCGACAGAATACATGTAAGGTGTCCACTTCCTTCACGCCTTACCCCACACGCCAGCACAAAATAGGAGCCTCACAACACCTCCGTCTCTCCCTTGACATTCCCTATCACACCTTTCGCTCTCTAGTCAATAAAAGAGGAAAACTTAAGGATGAAGAAGAAGGGAAGAGGAACAGAAGGTCAAAGGACTCACCAAGGAGCTACAATAGGACCCAAGGACCCTCTCCATTGCTATAGTGGAGCTAATAGATCTTCCAGCCCCTAGCTTGTGGCGAAGAGGAGGAATAAGAAGAGCAAGGATGAGGAACCTTATCTTCAAGCTCTCTACCCAACCTTGGGCACCTAGTTGGTGTTCTAGGGATTTTTTATAATCCCCCGATCCAAACCATACAAAACTAAGCTTATAGCATCTTAAATAGCTCCTTAAAACTTCTTAAGAAAAAACAACCATCCAACAATTTTGTATCTAAATTCTTGAACTCTCTAAAAATAAGCACTTGGTAAATCTTCCTCTTGACTCCTCGGATATTCGCGTGCTTTCTGCGCTTGATATCAACACTTCGTGCCGGTTTTTTTTTCTCCCACAAGAATCCACTATGGATCGTTGACTTCTTTTGGGTTGGGCTGAATCAAATAACCATGAGGTATAAAGGTACAATTATACCCTTTAAAATGAATTTTGAAATTGTTTCTAGTCCACTAATTTTAGACCGGCTCACAATTTAAGTGTCTTCGAGTAGGTTTCTCCTATTTTTTAACCATTAGATCTTGATGAATGAATGACTGTTTTTTTAAGCATGATGGAATTTCTGTACAATTAAAAAGGGTCAGGTAAGAGTGGCTGTCAAATTTCATTTGTGCAACTATATATAAAAAGTAGCAAGAATCATCCTTGAACTGAGTGAAAATATGTTATCTCAACTATCACAAACTTTTCTTCCAAGATCCAAAGAATTTTCTTCCAAAGAAAATAAGTGTCACTTCGATAGCAAGCCACTTTCCCTCCTTATCAGAAAGGATACAATTCTAGATTTAGTCCAAGTCAAATTATTTTAATTTTAATTAAGTTTATATGATTTAAATAGGTATCTCATGACCAATCTAATTATACATATTATACCTATTTAGTATGATAAATATGAATACTTTTTATAATTTGATTAAACTCAAGAGGGTTTAACCTAACACTAGAATTGTATCTTTTTAAGACAGGTAGTACTAGCACTCTCATATTCAAAATACATCTCGTTTAGGCCATCTATACGTTTTACTAGGTAATCGAATATGACATTTCAAACAGGGTAACTGAATATTACCTTTTGATGATGAATTTAGTAATATATTTATATATTTATATCAAAATTTACTGCATGCAAAAATCCTAAATTGACATATATATACTCAATCCATTCTAAATTATAAGACGTTTTGGCTTTTCTAAATTCATAACTTTTGCTACGCGCTTAGATATACACTATGTCTGTATGCATAGTGAAAGCAATATACTTAGAAAAATCAAAACGTCTTATAATTTAGAACGGATGGAGTACATTATTATACAACCTTTTGAAATACAAAAATTTCATAAGAATTATATAGAAATTTCATGTAAATCAATTCTCATGAAAAACATATACAGAAAATAGGAAAAAGGTTCTAGCGTTCTAAAGGGACTATTTTAAGCTAGAAAGAGTAACAAACATGACAATGGAAATGTAGGACATGTTTGACACAGCTCACAACAGTTTCATAAGTTGTTATGAGCTGTTTAATTTTTTGTCAAACATCTTTTTTTTTCAAAATTCTCCTCCTCTCACAGAGGAGCGAATCGGGATGACGTCGAAAAAAAGTAGCTTATTTCATCCTCGCCTGCCATGAGTAGGCCCACGTTCATCTCTCTCTCATTTGCCCACGACGAGAAGCAGGCACGCGCGGGGCGAGGACCAAGCCAAGGCGCGGGCGCGCCGTCGAGCGTCGCCGGGCCAGGGCATGGGCACCGCCGCCTGGCCGGAGCACCGCTGCCGCGGCTGCGGGGGCACGGGGCGGGGCGAGCGCCGCCGCCGTCACCGACTCGGGGCGCGGGCACCAGGCATACCGCCGCCGCTGGGCCCGAGCAACCGCGTGGCCGGTGGGCGAGCTGCCGTGCCAGGGGCTACGAGCGCGGCCACCACCGGGGCGTGGCCGGGCTCGGCCGCCGGGGCTCGAGCAGCGCGGCTGCCAGGGCACGATGGGCTCGGCCGCCGGGGCTCGAGCGGCACGGCTGGAAGGCGAAGGGCAGGAGCAGGTCCTGTGGTCGGGGAGGGAGACGGGTGGCGGCCGCCGGGGCGCGACCTCCGGGGTGCGGCGGGGCGAGCGGGCATCTAATCGGGAAAGCAGCCAGGAAGAAAGAGAAGGTCCGTGAGGAGATTGGGAAAAAGATAAAAGAAAAGAAAAATAAAGCGCAGTACAGTCATTTTATTCATTCGAGAAAGCTGCTTGTGCTAAAATCTTCAAAATAACTTTACTGGTGAAGTTGATGTGGTAGAATCGTCTAATCTAATATTCTTTTAAGAGTTTTTGTTCTCTATTAGACATTAAGTACATAAAAAAGTGCACTAAATCGTACTGTTTCATCGAGCACACCCCAAAAGAGAACTCAAAAATCCACATTTTTTTCATCAGATCATAAATGAAAGAATAAAGATTACAACATTTTAATCTATTTTTTACATCGCTTAATTACGGTAGCAAAATATTACCTTAATTGATTATAACAGCGGAAAATAACAATATTATCTGAGTTTTCAACGAAAATGTATATAACGACAAGTTTAAGCGCTAACACGAGGAACATTTATATAAATAAAATGATAACATGTTGTAAGTCTTTTCCTTTGTAAAACATTTTGTGAAAATATTTGAATAAACTTGTCAGCAACGTAAGGAAATCCTCACTGAGCCCATCAGGAGGTTTCCACACACAAAAACCTTCTACCATGTATCGATCACCTGCAACAGGGAGAATAAAACACTGAGTACTAGATTATACTCAGCAAGACTTACTCGACAGGAGGAAAAATAAAAGACTCCAAGGATATGCAAGGCTATCTGATTTGTGGTTTATTGTATCTGCAGGAAGCATTACTAAACGTGCGTCCTTATAATCAATTTTATTAGCAGTCATCAGTAGTTTATTAACTAACCATTCTATGTAAGCACCTATGCTACTTTGAAGCAGGTGGTAAGCAATCAGAACTATTTTATCACCTTTCAAGTTTTAGTTCTTACTACGGTGTTAGACCATAGCCAAGTCGTACCGTCTCATAGAAACGGCGATTCGCGAATCAATGTATCACAGCTGGGTACTCCGAAACACACACCCCGTTTGTACCCCAGGCACAAACAAAACTAACCCATTCCATTCCTATCACGGGGTCCATGTCTTCGTCTAAACTTGGACTCCAAGCCCCCATAATTGAGACCCGGTCTCAACATGGTGCTTAGACCTCCATATTTTCCCGCCTCCAATCAGTCGATCCGAAAAGAGCCGGAACCCACGACAAGAACGCAACGAGCCTTTCCGTTTTCATAAGCAAGTATGTGCTCAGGATAATAAGTCTGTGACCTGACTATCATCCATAGCAACGGACAGTCCTCAATCGACACAGGCGGAACAAGTGCAATCTGAGCCTCACTCGAATGCCTAACCAAGTCTAGATCCAAAGTACCATTCCATCCGGTCTCTAATTATCCTCCATATATATTCCATATGATAGTAATATAATAACAACAATAATATATTTCCTCTCTCTCACGAGTGATAGGTAATCACTCGACCTCTATCGGATCCTATATCATAGCAATCTATACGATCCTGACAAACTAGTAGGACTCATAGGATAAGGATATATATATGCAAGTGGTTTTCATTCAACTCCTTAAAACTTAATGCACAAGCATAAAAAAAGTGCAGAATAATATGGGTTATGCACCAGGGCTTACCTGAATAAGATACAACTAAAAGTTAGCATTTCATCATGGCGACACAATCATCAGGCACCATCTTTTTTTGCTACTTCGGTTGACTCAATGATCCATCGTTGTTCCTATTATGATATACGTGGATGCAACGCACATACATAAATAATCAATGGTAACTGCAACTCTTAGAAATACGATTACGCCTCTCAAGCAAACGAGCTAGCTCTAACGGCTAACGCACTAGGCTACGTATCCATGT
This sequence comes from Miscanthus lutarioriparius, assembly GCA_904845875.1. NCBI lineage: Eukaryota > Viridiplantae > Streptophyta > Magnoliopsida > Poales > Poaceae > Miscanthus > Miscanthus lutarioriparius. Next base: position 115,723,500 of record CAJGYO010000002.1, read on the forward strand.
TATCGAATGAGGCATTATTTTCCAACAAATGTTTTAGTTCTACCATCTCGAGGTGTTTGGACAGCTCATTGATTTAATATGTATATTCGAACTAGGGCTCATTAGCTATCTTAGCAAACTAATTATTATGGAGTTACAAAAATTATAGTGAGCATCTAATAATGTTAGAAATTTACTGTGAAATTTTTAGAGCCAACACTATCACCAATTTATTAAAAAATTCATACAAGTTTATATCTTAACAATATTAAGCATGTCAATTTAATTAGATAACTCCTAAAAATACTATGAACTATACGAAAAAAATATACTAGCAGATAGATTATAATTTTAGGAACCTAACAAAATTAATTTCATAATTTTTGGACATTCACATTATTTTATATTAATTACCAAAGATCAGCTCAGAATCTAATTAGAAAATACTAGCTAATTTATCCGAAAAGAAAAAGACAAGCGGCCCAGCGCGGCCCACTACAGCGCAGCCCGCGCGGACGCGGCCCACGCACGGGGGGAGCCCGCGCACGCTTGCGATTTTGCAAAGGAGGGCTCAGGTTTTTGGATAATCACGCGAAGCAACGGAGCACTATTATTACAGACTCACGCTTTGCATTAAGGACCCTAGAATGTGTTGCCTTTGCAACGGGGCGGTCCTCGGTGTACTCGCGCGTGACGGCGCGGCACACCAGCGGTAACGACGGTTACGCCGGGCAAACTAGGCTCGCTACGTCGAAAGTAAGGGGCCGACCACCACCTACGGCTAAACGCGCAAGGATGGGTGGCGGTTTGGGACTTAGAGGCGCACTGGTGCGAATTGCAACGGCGAGCGGCTATCCGCAGCGGCGGCGTGACTGTTCCGACGAGCTAGAGCAGCTAGAAGACTAATGAGTGAGCGGGTGAGCATAAGGAGCTTATAGCGAGCTCTTCCGAGGTGATGGTCTAGTCAGCGGCTGCCCGAGCAGAGCTGGCCACATGTGATAGAGCGGGGTGGCGGCGATCCGTGATGGACATCGACGCGTCACCCCACTGTCGATGAGCACCCTGGCCAAAATAGCGCGAGCACCGGATGGAGGGAGTCAAGGCGAGTTCGAGGTTACGAGCAATTGAACTGCTATTTACCCTACGAGCCTTACCCCCAAATCTCTCGGCACGGCGGCGTTTTGACCAGCGATGAGCGAAACGTTAAATTGGCGGTCGGTAGCGCTTGGCCGATCATGGGGAAGATGGGGTGCCTAGTTGACCTCTTATGCCACCTACTGGCGCGAGGAATCGAACTGTGAAGTCCTAAGCTAGGCAAATTGTTGGACGGAAAAGGTGGAGCTCTAGCAGTGATCATGCCGTAGAGAGGGCACCTGAGCGAGGGCGAGCGGATTAAGATGGGACGGCTCCATTTGATGGCAGTAGCACGAACACGTGCGCATGGGTGGTGGTTCATGGGGCTTGGCGCGACGCGCTTGAATGGAGCGGCAAAACCCGAGCGGGTCTCACCGGCGTCGGCTAGTGGGGGCAAGGCGAGGCAGCGGGGCATCCCATCGCCACTGTGACCGGGGCCAACGACTAGACATGGCGGCAGTGGCATACGCCAAGGGCACGACGCGGTAAGTGAATAGAAGGGTGGGGTGGACGCCACGGTGATCCGAGCGACGGTAGCCACGACCTCGCTTGGCCGGTATGCAACACGATGGCTATGCTGGCTAGCCACACAGCGAAGCGCGCGACGCGCAGCAGCGGAGCCAGACGTAAGCTACCGGGGCCGATAACGCCGAGCCAAGCAGGCTGGCTGCACCGATCGGCACGCTGAGTGCTGGCAATGACAACCGTCGACCACGACTTGAGCGACGCACCAAAGAGCGCCCAGGCGTGTGTGGTGACCGCAGACTTAGGCTGCACAAGTGTAACTAGTGACGTGCATAAGTTTTAAAGCGCAGCAAAGGTTGCCGCTTACCTCGACTGAGGTTCAACCCATCCACTAATCCTAAAGACAACACTAGCAGCTATCTAGCGAAGCAATCGTTATGACCGTAGAGCAACCATAGAGGGAGATAAAAGGATGCCAACATGGGCTCGTCATTGGAGTGCCGGTTCACGAACAGAGCGCCAACAACGTGGTTTACAACGTGTTCTGACGATGTTAGGACAATTTTAAGTGGACAACGTGACACCCAACACATCTACAACCTACACCATGCTCACGTGCTAAGCACCCAACAATGCAAGAATATGTAGCTAGTGTTTAAATATTTTTTGTTAGAAATTAAATGTCAAGATAGCATTGTCTTACTACTTTTCCCATACTTAGAAAAGTTAAGGTTCAATTCGAACTAACAGTCATTAACACTTTTGTTACAATTTTCAAAAGGCCTAAATCCTATTAACTCCAACCCACAAGTATTTCATGCAATGGTTCATACTTCATACTAACCCATACGAACAAAATATTTATGCATTAATTAATTATTTCGTCCACAATAAACCGTCAAAAATAGTACTTTGGACGTAAGTTCAAGTGCTTGCCGTCTTAACGAAAAGAACTTATCTTAACTTTAAATTTGATTTTTAAGCTCCCAAGAGCACTAGTTAACAATATTTATTTTGATTTTTCTCAACCACAAAAGTGAGTCACATAAAATTTGTTTACCATTTTAGGTAAGTTTTAAACTCTTAAACTCAGCGAACTTGTTATGCTAATCTTTTTTTAGTCTTAATCTTGATGCTAAGTAAGTTCGTAACATCATGGTGTTACAGAGCTGTGCCAAACACGCCCATAATATAAGTTGGAACTCTCGTTTGGCTGTGGCCTGTGGGCCTGGCGCTGCACCTAGATAGGAGTAGATCCTTTCCAATGCTGCGCTGCACCTGCACTGAAATGGTGCAGCCATGAGTGGCCACCACTCTTTCCCTCCTCCCACTTTTTCCATCTCACGGCATCCTTCTTATCCTCTCCCTGTTGTTTTGTAGCGCCCTCGTGTTTCTCCTTTGCAGCTTTATGGGCTCTTGCTACTGCTGGTCTGCTGCTAAAATAAAAAGATTTGCTTTGTCACCGTAGCAAACTCAGATTCAGATTCTTAGCTTTTATGGAGTTGGATTCGCACACATTTTTAAACGGCATCAGTTTTAAAAAGGAAGTGTTAGGTCTAAGACCAAAATGTACAAAAAATAAAGGCGTTGTTCGTTTCGCTAAAATTTGGCTTATGCTGATGCTTATACTGATTTATTGTGAGAAGAAAACATTGTTCATTCGCTGAAAAGTACTGCTGAAGTAGTGCTGCAGAACAGGACGAAAATAAATATGAGAAACATATAAACTAGATGAACACACCTTAATCCCTAATTTTTTTAATGGAATACTTTTTATATATTTTTAAAACCAATACATTGAGTTGATATCTGATTACCTCAACGTATTAAGAACTTGGGCTTATCAGTGGTATTAGTGTGTTCATCATCATAAAGAATGCAGCACTTGGTTTGCTGTTGCGGTGGCCATTAGTATGAGTGCACCTTTGAAGCAAAAGTGTGAGTGCCTTTTAGTGTTGCTTCTGTCTCCTCGTCTTGTCCTCTTATAGTGCAATTTTTCGCATCTTTTAACCTCTTCTAGATATATGACACAAAGGTCGATTCCCTTTGGTGAGCTGTGCCTCCGTCCTGTGTACAGTATCGTGTCAATGCCACTCTGCGCAAGTGTTTTTCTTTAGTGTGGCTCTTCATGACTTCATCATGCACTGGTTCGTCAGAAAAAAAAGTTGGCAAAAGATGCAAAGAAACAAGGATGCAAATACAGGCCCGTCCAAGGTTTTCTTTCAGCTGTCATCACTGTGTGCATCCAAGGCGCATGTGAACAGGGATGGCAGCACACAGATCAGGTAAGGATGTGGGTAGAATTTGATACTTGTGCGCTGTGCTGATGGTTTTTCGGCTGATAAGTCGACTGATGATGTTTTGTTGTGAGAGAAAAACATTGTACCATGGTTGATAAGCCGGGCTGATAAGTTCAAGCGAACAGGGCCTACCCGTGTTCACACCGGATGGGTACCTGCCATCAAACAGCTTGTTCATTTCGTCGTAAACGATCGTGGATTATTTACTGCTGGCTGGTTTGGTGTGAGAGAAAAATACTATTTTAGCTTATAATCCACGATCGTTATACGAGCAAACGAACATGACTAAAATTTATTGGCGATAGAAGAAACGGCATATTATTATGATCGCCTCATTGTACACTCTCTCCGTCGACAGATTTCTAGTAAATTTAGGACATATTAGTAAACAAGAGAAACGACCTTACTATCTCTTATTAAGCTTCTTAATTTTAACTGCACTCATAATTTACCGAGAGGATGGAGCAATGAGTTTTGTTGTTTCCAATAATATATTAAATATTGTTGAACACACTACATTAACGATTGGAGCATTGATATCTAAAGGGAATAAATAGATACGTTGACGTTAGAAACTCTGAGAAAATAAATAGGTCTAATCGATGTTATGATGAGGGTCTATAAGTTGATTTATTTTGAAACAAATTTTTAGATTTTTAGAGACGGAGCTAATTTGACACCCATATTTTCATCTAAGGGTACTCCCAACCATAAGACTAGATGATTTCTATGTTCCTTAAAAGGCATAGGAAATACCGGTGGTTTGTGACATTAGGACTGCCCTAAGCTATATTTAGTAATGATAGCGCTCACGCATGAGACATGTACTTATAAACTACATGACATAATTAACTTGTGTGGGTCAATACTGACGATATCATCACAGCCCACAAAAATACTAAATAATACATTTCACACAAAAAATGCAGGGACTTAGAAAATACATCACAGGTCACACAATCACCCTTATAGTTTTGCCATATTTCGGGTACCCAATTGGTACCTATGGATAAAATTTTATAGCCGCACCTTAGCTATACCTTGCTGGCTGGCTGGTTGGGGTACCTGACCCGCATCCATGGGTACAAAATCCGTGCGTACCCACACCCAAGCGTCCGATTGCCATCCCTAGCTGAACCGTGAATCCGTGATGGCGCTTGCATTGTGGTCGTCCTCATCCAGATTCCAAGCATTTGCTGCTGTTCCAGCACTCCAGCTCCATGCAGGTCAATCAGGGCTGAGCAGTAACATTTGGTGAAGCAACATGTGCTAATAATAGCCTAATACCAGTCTTTGGGTGTGGCAATGCTAGACAGCTCTTGAAAAAAGAAACATAAATGCTATACAAAACACGTGTGTTTTAGCAAAAAAAAAATAGATTTTTTAGTACAAAAAAACACACGGAGAGCGCACGCGGCAGCGCAGCACCATCAGTGCGCTTTCTACGCCTCGACTGCCTCCTTCGCGCATGGAGAATAGCGCCTGGCCAGGGGCCCCACGACGCCACGACCCATGACGAACGGGTAGGCAATGGAACCAACCGCTTTATAATTTGTCCTTCTATAAAAAAAATTTGTTTTATGTGATATGTGATTTGTGGATCTGTAATCTTGTGATTGTCTGAAGGTAGAAGAAGACTAGAGGTAGAAGAAGGATGGAGGCTGTTGGATCTTAATCTTATGATGAAAAAAATTTATGTGTTAGAATTGCATAAAACACATGGTTGTGAAGTAGACAGACTCAAAAAGAAAACAACCAATCTGCACTCCATGACTAACAAATGGAACTATAATAGGACGTTTAAGTGAGCCCGGTGAAACAGCTGGTCTCTTGCAGGTTGCAGCATACAGTATGTAACACCAGTGCGAAAGGGACCTGCAGGCATTGTATATTGCGGCAAGAATATACAGCTTCACCAGCTGAGATTCTCCATCGTTTTCCATCTCTGTCATCCCATCGCCATAACTTCTTGCTTCGACGATCTGTTGCCAAAGGGGAGACAGCTCGTTTTCACTCCATCGGAATTTACCCCATTTCTCGCGTCGCCAATATTCATATTTTTTTTTCCAATAAATATGATTAACTCCTGGTTTTGCAAGAGGCTGTAATTTCTACGGAGTAAAAAAACTTTTGGTTTCAAACGGGGCAGCGTAATTGTATTTAGACATGTTCTTAGAATAAGGGCTTCCTTGTAAACTCAGATAGAAGCAAGGAATGCAGGAATTTTTCTATAGAATTCTTTATACGAATCCTGCGAAATTTGTGTTCCAGACTGGCCATCAAAAATGCCATTTTCCTTGTAAACTCAGAATCTCAGATAGAAGGGCCCCTGTTTGGAACACAGGATTTTTTTTTTTCTTCTGTACAATACATATACGATTCCTATGAAATTCCAATTCCAAACTGGCCCTCAAAGATGCCATTTTGTGTCACTAGCAATAGCAAGAAAGATAAAAGCTACTCAGAAAGTCAGGGCAAAATTGAAAAAAAAGGCTGCAAAACCAAGAGGGAATCTGAACCAGCTCAACTGCTGGACGGTAGTATGACATTTTCAGAAACCTTGAGCGATCGATGATAGGTACATGCTGTCGGTATCACGAGGAACAAGCAACTCTGCACAGCTCTGCTCTGCAGACAGCAATACGACACTTCCTTTGGGCCAAACATAGTCATCAGCAGGACAGCAGCTAGCTCACCACAAAATTGAAGTTAAAGCGCAAGTGGTGATAAAAAAAGGGCACTAAAATGACACAACGGGCAACGGTACATACGGATACGGTAGAGCTCAGACAGGGCTAAAACTGGTCTGGATACAAGCAATCTGGGCGGCAAACCAAAAGAATGTTAAGCACAACATCAGGATTCGGAGTGGTCGACAGAAAGAGGCGGGAGCAGGAGAGAATAAACAATGGCAGCGCCAAAACAGCCTAGAAGATCTTGTTGAACTGGCCGCTCAGGGTGTCCTTGAGGTTCGAGTAGAGCCCATACAGGGAGTATTGCCTCAGGTTGGAGACTTCATACCATGAGTTCAGAACCGACTCGTGCTTGTCCGTACCAGAGAACGCCAGCTGGATGCCGATGCTGCAGTCGACAGGCCCCTGGCTCTTGCAGCTCTGCGTCCTAATGGCGCATGTTTGTTTTCCAAGGCAGACAAAGTTTGACTTGCCGGAGCAAGCACCACAGCCATCCTTCTTCCAGTGCAAGTTTTGAAGTCTGCCTTTATTGAACTCAAGTACCTATGGAAGAATCGCCAAGTAGCAGTAAGATTCAGAACTTCTTTGTTACGTGTTCAGATATGCTGGACATAATAGTGTGTTTATCGATTCATACCAGGGTGAAGCTGGACACTGTGACTGAGGTGTTGGATACAAATATCGGAACAGATCTAGCTGCATACTTCCTACCAGCAAATGCTACCATGAATCCACCAGCTGAAGCCTACAAAATAGCGCATCTTTGATGATATACTGACAATGCCAACACTGGATGCATGCATTTAACCACGAATACAGACAACAAAACAAAGGACACTTAGAGCTCACTCGTGACAACCAAAGCACCATGACAGTAAACTTGATGAGTAGATAGGGTGTGCAATTAGCAATCAAAGATGTAAAGTTCCTCCTCATTTTCGTTTCTTTTTTTAGGTCAAAGTAGCGAATGAAACAAATTAACACTCTGAGGTTAAGCAAAGCATTTAAAGATCAGACACAACTAAGGGGAAATCCTGGAAATTCATCGGTCTTCAGTCTTTAGTGCCACATGTATAACAGTATAATTTATTCATCAGTTATGTACTGAAATATAATTTCATGTGCCCAGGTTAGCAATAATGCAAAACAAATCATTGTGACAAATACAAGATAGCCAGGTCAGAAACAGGCAAGGTAATAGGATCTTGAAAAAAATAGTGGACCAGTTTTTTATTTCTTAACATTTTACATGAAAGCTTTGAGATTGGCACAAAGGCACTTTCGACATTATATGACATCACAATTTCACAGACAATTTTTTAAATTACAATTATGCACCCAAGCAGATCAGATACTTTAAGAGACAGAATTTCTTAATATGAGCTATGCCAGGTTGAACTCCAATCCTAGACTCCTAATATGGCATTGCATAGATTCATGGTTTCCATTAGTTAAAAAAGTTGCAAGGATAGATGAAATGTTATGTCAATGTAGTGCTTTAGCATTCTCAGAAATCAGAAATTGGATATATTCTTGGCAACTTATAGCACAAAAAACAGAGTTATTTTCTAATAGGACCAATGTCTCTTAAGGATATATGCATGATGAACATGAATAAGTGCAAGATTCTCATTCATTCATTAGGACAAAGTTCTTGGAAAATTCATTAATTCAAATTAATACATATGTTCAGTATCCAGTAGAAGTCCATAACCTGACGTAGAGAGACACTATCCTTGAAGCAAAGCTGACTTTACTTTTCCCTCCCACTTCATAAAATGGCTCACAGCAAACATAAAAGCAATGGTGATGCTAACTAGGCAAAAACAAATCGACAGGCTGCCCCCTCAAGTCAACCCTGGCGTGTATGCTAACTAGGTCAGGGGGCAATTAGATGGTGCAGTTAGCATTGCCATTACCATCTCTTGTGATTTTACTTGATCAGTAAGCAAAGTAGCATTAGGCTTAATCTAACAAATATGGAGCTGTGGAATAAAATCTCGCGATGAATCAAATCAACAGACCAACAACTGTGTAACTCCAAACACAAGCAGATAAAGAAATGCAAAAGAAAACACCAGAGTATCATGCAAACTCATTCGATCTCCACATCTCTAGCTTAGGAGAACCAAGAAATGCTAAGCCACATTATCAACACCAAAGTAACGTTCATCCACCTACTCCTGCATTTCCGTAAGGACTTAGAGCATCTCCAAGAGCTCCATAAAACAACTCCATACTCGTTCTTTTGACAAAACGGGGGAAAAAACAGCCATCCAACAGTTTTCTATCTGAACTCCCTAAAGATAAGCACTTGATAAATCTCCCCCTAGACCCCTCAGATATTCACGTGCTTTCTGCGCTTGATATCAGCACTTCTCGCCAGTTGTTTTTCCTCCAAGCGTGGTTTTCTTCTTTTCGGGAGAGAAGATCCCTGGCCACCGCCGTGCCACGCCTGGTCGGTCCCAGATGGCTGGGCGTGGCCTGGCTGGGGGCGACTACAGACGACTGGCAGCGGCAGCCAGTGGCTGGAGGGGCAGGGACAGCTGCAGGGGGCAGAGCCTGGTTGGGGGGCAGGGGTCGCCTCTGGCCACTGCTGCCATTGCTGCATAAACAAATAAACCAAGACTCGATTCCTAGTTGATTTTGGGAAAAGCCGGTACTTCAATGGACTAGCCTAGGCAATCTCCAACGCCTGCCAGTGGATGGAGCCATGCATGTAATCAGTGTTCAAAATTTCGCCAAAATTTTGCGAATTTCAGTAATTTCGAGGGGATGGCCGAAAGAAAAATCCAAAATTTCGTAGTACACTAATACATGTGCTTTATTGTAAATATATAACTCTAGACTCATTTTCTATTGTTTATGACTTTATCTTGCATATTCTTCTACTCAATAGATGTGTAGTCATAAATCATGATGTCTAGATTAAAAAATTTAGAAAATCATACTTCATGTTCAAGTCTCTAAAAAAAATTCGCTGAAATTTCAGCCAAATTTCGGGGGTGGCCAAAAAAAAATTAATACCGAAATCGAAAACCATGCATGTAATACAAATTAACATTGTACAGGCACCAGACTAATAGAAATATTCCATTTCCATTTCGAATACAATGATATACCCTTGCCCTTGAATTTGCTTGGAGAAACAGTAGGCGGGCAGCGATCTTTCGGGCTGCGGCTGGGGGGAAAGGGAGGCCGCTGGGGGTGGCTGCAGACAGCTGGGGGGACGCAGCCGGCTGAGGGGAGGCAGGTAAAGGGCAGGGGGCAGCGCACGAACCACGAGGAGCCGAGCGAGGAAAGGATGTGATGCGCTCTTTTTTATTATGTTTTAGTAACCAAATATTGCACACTACTGGAGAAAGACATTTTAGCTCCCTACTCAGTTTGGCCACTTGGTATAACAAATGATTTAGCAAGTGTTCTTTAAGGAGCTTTTGGAGATGCTCTTACAGTGCAAGCTTCCCTGGATCCACCCAACTTACTCCTTAAAATAGTTTGCCATGTAGGGGGATAAATTGTGCCCTTTTGTGCTATATTATGGTCATCCTGTCTTACTAGAAACAAATCACCAAGTATGATTCCTCATGACACACAGGGAAACTATGCTTACAGCCCTGTACACAAAGAAAGTACCAGGATCTTGACAAACTTATGGGCCACCTTTTTGCACAAAAGAGTTGAACTGGCACAAAGGCACTTTAGGACTGATCTCCCCATCACACAGATGATTTTTGATATACAACTATGAATCCTAGCAAATTTGGTACATCAATAGCCTAGATTCACTATTTTCTTATAATGGGGCAGACTGCATTGAACTAACAAGCATAGACTCCTGATTTTTAATTTCAAAATGTAACGCTTCTGCACTCCCAGCACTTGCATTTATCCTTGCAAAACTATGGAGATTGGAGAGCAAACAGAGATCCTTAAAATTAGATCAATTTCTCCAAAGATCTATGCATGCTGAAAATGAATCTCAGGTACAAAACGATAAAACACTCATTAAAGAAAGTTGGGCTTATATTTTTCTCACCATACCGGTAATGTGAGTTCTTCTAAAACTAGGAGCAGATAAAGAGTTTCCACCAGATAAAAAAAGAGGGAGCTTGGTTTCGGTTCAATATCACATGTTTCTTCGTTATTTCAGGGTTTCCCTCTTTTACCTAGTTGTTACTTTTCTTGTCATTTGTTGTTTCACAATACGAGTCGCTTGCTTTGGACATCATTGTACAGGACTTCCTGAAATAAATTATTTCTTACTACTTAATGAATGGCAGTGTGCCTGCCATTTTATGCCAAAAAGATCTTAAACAAATTCAAATCACAATTTACAGACGATGCTAAGCATATTGAGATGGTGCAATTCATTGGATACTTGTAAGATCAGGAACACGCGTCCACGCACTACGATATGTACAAGTTACATCAAGCAATGCACGCTCTCTCAACAACATAAAAGTATAAAACTATCTTTTGATCCTATTGGCCATTAACTATTACTGGAGTCGTGGATGAATATCTTGCATTGAATCAAATCACTGAGCAGCAACTCTGTTACACCAAGGTCGCATTAAGCAGATGAACAATTTCTACAGAAAGCACCAGGATCATGCTAAACAGCCCTACTTCCTGTTAGAACAAGAAATAAATGCTAATCAACCCTACCTATGGCGTGGCAACTATCATCCACCTACTTCCACATTTCCACAAGCACGCAGAGTGCAAGCTCCGCCGGAATTCGGATCCGCCCCAAACTTATTGACTCCAAACAAGAAATCAGAAACTCAAAGCAAGCAAGAAGGCCAGGATCGCTTACTGGGTTGAATCCAGTGGTGGTGTTGATGGTGAGCAGGGAGATCTCGTCGACCTTGGGGCGGAAGAGGGCGAGCTGCCCGGAGGCGGCGAGGTTGAGGCGGCGGTCGCAGGGGGAGAGCTGTGTGTTGCCGGAGAAGAAGGTGTTGTATCCCGCGAAGACCACCCCGAAGGTGAAGCCGTCCCCGCGCTGGATCCGTGCGTCGCTGCACGGCTCGTAGACGCCGTTCGTGTCCCCCGCCGCCAGCTGCGCGAGGCAGCAGGCGGCTACGGCGAGAGAGAGGGCAGCGAGCAGCGTACGCGTCGCGTCGGCGGCTACCATGGCGGTCGGCGGCGAGATTTTGCGGGGCGCTTTGGTGGCAACCGAACCGACCAAACTGGCTCCAGTAACCACCGCCGAGGACAGCTCGTGGGTGACAGCGGTGCAGGTGGGTGGGGGAGAAAGGTGACTAGGTGAGAGTGGTGGGCCATCACTTTCGGTTGGGTGATGGGCCTTTCAGGATCTTTGTTGGGCAAAATAGGCTGTTTGAGAAGCCGGTTATTTATGGGCTAGACTTTTTCCTATGTTATCCTACAAGGAAACAGCCCAGAAGCCAGGATTGTCTGTCTCAACTCTCAAGGTTTTAAATAGACAGCTTCCTCCAAAAACTATAAAAAGTTATAGCCAAAGCTAAAAGCTATTTTATTTAGCGGTTTTATGATAACATAAATAGTTTTAATTAAGTAAGTACAGAAGCATATAGCTATGGAACTTTCATGAACATATATACTCAGAATGTTCAGGACTCTAGGACAATATGTCTCCAAATCTATTACTTAACATTCGTTAATCAATCAACATACCTATAGCTATGATCAATATTAATATTCACTTAAAATCCAACAATGAATAGTCAACCATCGTTCAATGGTTCATGACATCATGTATTAAGTAAAGAACATAATTATAGTCATCTAAATAGATAAATATGTCTCGGTTAAAATTAGCGGTGCTATGCTAAAATGTTTCCCTGCTAAGCTAGACAGTGGTGTTTAGTGGAGCTAAAACGTTATTAGCGCAGTAGCGGAACTATTGGTAATATGGTAACAGTAGAGCCTATAAAAAACCTATAGCAGTGCTATACCAGACTATATAGAACCATGATCTACCTTTACTTTTTTCTATACTTTTTCTTTTCTGTTCCCTACAGTATAGACGATGAAGTGTCTGGATGAAAACCCCTTCGTTTTCGAATGTTCAGTTTGAATTTAATATTTACAGAAGTATGGTGAAGAATAGTTTTGAAGCATTTAATTAGATCAAATGAAAGCCGTCACGTTAGATTTGCAAAACGTACTCTGACGACAGCTACAGCTGTTTACAGTGTATTTAGAACAGAGCTACTGGTCTTAACAACTGACAGTCGTTGCCTTGGCCACTGTCTTTAGTTGGTGAGCAACAGTGGCAACAAATGGAAAACGGCGACCCCAACTGTGGCAACAACAAATGAAAAACAGCGACAGTGAATCCTCAGCTAACCCACCAACCCTGTCACGTTACAGCGCCCACGCGATGGGCCGAACCTCAGGAGTAATAATCGAAGTAAGTTAATTATCACTCACGCGCCAACGAGCACTGAAATTAGTTCTCTGAGTTTCCACGATTTTTCCTTGTATTGTAGCTTTAGTATAGCATTGTTAGATTCCTGTCCTGTGCCTTCTTTTCATTAAAATCTAGAAATGTCAACGTTGAAATGCTGAAGAATGCAGCAGATCAGAGAAGGCGCAGGACATTAGAAAAGGCATAGGAATCTCCGTGCTCAACTGATCAGATTGAAACTTTCGGCAAAGGTTGATCAAAGTTCTGCAAAGCATCTTATTCTTGCTGAAGTTGCTGATTGCAGCATAAAAATAAAATGATTTCCAGCAGCGTATGTCCTGTTATAGTTTGGTGATTTCCTGAGAATATTACTGTCAACCAGGCTAGCTGATAACATCAACCATTCTCAAGAAAAAGAAATATCAGAATTTTTTTAGAAAAAAAGGAGCAACCAGAACCCTAAAAGTGGAAACTGCTGAAACTGAATCGGGAGCAAAGACCAAAGAGGAAACCCCTGGAGAATATCTTGGTGTTTCTGACACGCCGCCTTCCTCCCCTCTGCTCTTCATTCATACATCACATATTTCCTCACAGTTTTGCAAGCAAATCTACCAAAAATTGCAAGGCGCTAGTGCTAATGCTACGAGATATCGACCGAGAATAGCCCCTTGCTTCCGACAGGGCATACAGGCACTACACATCTGTGTCCAATCTGTGACAGAAATTTTACATGTTTTCCCGGTGTAGTCCATTGACAATAGCCCTGCCCAATATAACATCACAACCAGAAAAACATGCCATATCCCTTTCTTGTTTTAAACCCAAACAAGACATGACAGTCAATAGTACAACTCTGAGAGTGGAGCAGATAACAGGTCCCTTTTAACCAATAAGAGCATGCCAATAGCTAATAGTATAATGTTGGTAGTGGGGCAGATGCAGGACATACGAGAATAGCAGTGAAACCGCTGACCTAACAAGTGCGGCCCCAACTTTGGCCATATATTAGGGTTTAAGGTTGCTTTGGTGAATTGTTCTGTTCAGTGCAGTTTGGCCCTCCCTTTTCTCTTAACAGAGACTTTATACAAAAGAAACCTACAGCCAAAGTCAAATATGCTCTTTCATGATAATTAGTTTATGATCACTTCAAGCACCAGAATGGTCTAAGAAGCAAGGCAACAGCACCGTTGCATAGGCTAAATGACCAGAAACTGGGTTGGAGATGGTATATATGCAACGGAACCCACAAATCATCACAGCATGTATTCACAAGAGTGCCTCCATGTATACATAGGATGATCAAATTAACTATTGCCCTACTAAAAAAACTGCTGCGTTCAAACAGTGTACTCACAAAGCGACAATTCATAGTCATATCATACTCTCTCAGCAGCAGCACCCTCTTCCCAGGAAAAAAGAAAGAGCTTCAAAAAAAAGAAGGGAGGCAAGAAGAGGATATGTTGTTCCTCGAGGAGGTTCTATAAGGCAGAGATGAAACAACTCGGTTGTCCATCTGATCACAGTGGAAGCGAAAGTAGCATGCAGTCTAACATTCCTTCGATGCCTGAAACAAGAAGGGGAAGTTCTGCAGAACCATAAAAGCATTGACAGTGTACTACTATGCGTAAAAGAAAATTAGGCAAGTAAAGTTTCAAAAGAATGAAGAGGGACAAAGGATTTAAATGGAAAATGTTCATTGGACCTAGCAAAGAATGATACAGTGAGAGCAGGGATAGCATTGTTACATTGATTGTTCTGACCAGAATGCAACAGTCCCGCAAGAATTTCTTTCACTACCAAGGAAATGACTACCTATAAGGAAGCTTCTGTGTTTCAACTTTCAAGATGACTTAATCATTGACCAGCACTAATGAAAGGACCATATAGGCCAATGTTTCTATGATAAATGCAGTCGATCTAACAAGAGCAAAAGGCTTGCAGTGCCTAAGAAAACAAACTAATGTAACAAGCATTCAATTGATGACAAAATAACAATCTAATGTAGTATGCCGCTTTATTATGAAAATGTTAAGCATACAGATTACTGAACAACCTAATACTCTCGCATTCCGTACTATGTACACTCCATTTGGAGACATTTCTCTCAACACAACACCTAAATAGAAGAAGATTAATTCTTTCAGAGAGGCCGCAGCAAGTGCATATTCCATACCTCGCTCATTTCAGTGTACAAACTCCGACCATCAAATGGGGGGTTGCTTCAGACTAGTCACGTAGGATGACTGAGTCTGCAATCTCCATCAAAGGCTCAAGGCACTCAGGAGAAAACTTGCGGGCAAACATGTAAGAGTGTGTCATGTTTGACTTCCTCAGCTCCCTGATCAAGCTCGCGGATACCTCTCCAGGCCCATACATGTGTGGGTGTCCTGCAACTGAATCCGTCCAATTTACCCTTGTTAGGGTATACTTAGTACAACCCTCAGGATCCTGCATATCCAGCAGTGTGGGGAAGTAATGCTCCTCCGGGTAGCATGAATCCCTGCGCTCGATCAGACAGGGCAACTTGAACTTCTTCCAAAGCCGCATATCCCTCACGACCATGATGGCATGCCTTCTCGTGAGCACAAAGAACTGCGACCCAGCACGGAACTGATCATATGGAACCTCCGGGAGCATGACATCATCACCCCGGGCATAGTACCTGTCATGGAGCAGCTTGGTGTCGTTGTCCATGTTGTCCATTATCTCTATGAAGCTGCGGTGGCGGCTATGAGGGCCAGCATTGTCAGAGAGGAGTGCGTTGTAGAGGGTGGGGAACGGGTGGAGCGGGATGCAGGACTGCGACAGGAGCGCGAAGAACTGGTTGTTGGGGTCGTCAAGGAGCGCGGTGGCGAGGAGGCGGCGCGCGGCGGAGATGAGGGTAGGGGAGGCGCGCTGTGTGGCCTTGGCGGGGACGAAGCGGCCGCGGAAGGATGGCGTGGGCGGCAGCTCGAGGACGGAGTAGGGGTCGGCGTGGACGTAGAGGTTGAATTGGTGGGAGTGGCCGCGGAAGAACTTCTCCCAGAGCGGGGAGAAGACGAGGTCCGAGTTGGTGAGGAAGAGGAAGGCGATCTTGGGCGCCGGGCGGCGGCGCAAAAAGTAGGAGGCCGCGGAGGTGGGGGGCGTGGGAGTGGCCGACGAGGAGGAGAGTATTGCCCGGCGGAAGAGGGCGAGGTCGTCGGACTCGTCGGCGTCCGGGATGGCCGGGAGCGTCTTGGGCGGGAGCAGGCGCGGCGCGAGGAGGAAGACGACCGGGATGGAGAGGAGCAGCAGCAGGGAGAGCAGGAACGGCGAGGCGTACGGCGACGTCATCTCCGGCCAGCGGCTGCCGCGCCTGCGGCCTCTCGGATCAGGATTCGCAGAATGCGCGCAGGCCGCGGCCAATGCAGCGGCGGATCTTGGGTGCGTGGTTTGGTGGTGGTGGTGGGAGGGGGCAGGGATCAGATTTTTCTCCGAGGGAGAAAAGCAGGGGGGGCGATTGAGAGCGATTGATTGATGGGGACAGTCTGCCTCAAATTGGGCACCAGCAAAAGGCCCGGCGAACTGGATCTTGCGATCCGGGGAGTAGTAGCAAGGGCGATTGGAACACGACGGAAGAACAATCGGGAGATTTCTCGCAGCTCAGATAGCCGGAGGAACCGGGCAAAGCGATTGCTCCGAAATGGTGGGGGCAATGGCGCGGCGCCGCTAGGCTGGGAACCGACGACACCCCATGCGGGGGCAGGATCTGGCTCGAGATCCGCGAACGGCAGGCCAGGAGGACCCGGGCCGAGAGCGGGGGGCGGGACAGCCAGGAACAGCGCAGCCGGAGCAGGAAACCCGGCGCGGAACCGGGAATGGCGGATCCGGGACAGAGCGCGACCGACCTCGCGCGGAGGCTGGCGGGCGGACCCCCTGGAGACGGGCGGGCTTGGTGGGGATTGGGAGATTTTGTGGAGATCTCTGGCGCCCGGGTGGAGGCGGCGGCCGGAGGAACGGAGGCGAGAGAGTGAGGCGGAGGGGGAGGGACGGAGGGGACGCGCGCTTATATCTGCTGCGCCTGCTCGTCGCTCTCGCGGGGCGGTGGGCCCTCTTAATTAGGGGGGGTTGGCGTTGTGATTGTGATTAATCGACGACGGCGACGCGACGCGAGCGATTACGCGGGGGCGGTTAGCGTTAGCGAGTGGCTCCTAGTCCTCCCGCACTGTTGTAAAATCGCTATTTTTGGATCCCGGCGGTTGGATCCGCCGGCCGGCGCGAATCTCGATGCGTATAGTCTAGAAGCGTCTTGTTCACAGTCACGCACAGTGGGAGTAGAGTTTTTAAGCGGGATCCGGACATCCATCCAGTGCAGTCACGTCGCGGCGCCGTGGGATCCAGCCGGAGCCGGACGGGTGGAATGCTGACGGATGGGGCCGCGTGTCGGTGGCGTGGGAGCTGCGCCTGCGCGCCCCTTCTTGTCGTCCGATTTTTTTTATTGGACGGCGGTGGCTGCACGAGGAGGAGGGTAGGTGGCTGCCTCGTCGCACGGACAAGGTGGCGACGCTGACCGGAATGAAACCACGGGACCATACGCTGATACGCCCATACCCACACCATAGTCCGTAGACACAGTAGCAGGTAGCGGCCAATCTCAGTATCTCAGGTGTGGCGTAGCTACTTAGCTAGCGAGCTGCCATGCGTTTCGCGTGTCTTGGCTCTTTGCACGCTTTTGATTTTGGTAACGTATCTCGGTCGGTTTGGAGCTGTTGAGCTAGAATGTACTGCCTGTTCTGGATAGGTTTTGGATAGACATTGTTACTTGGAGTTTCATCTGTGTTTATTTATTTAATAGAGTCTCACCTATGCAATTCTGATGGCATGGTCTAGAATTAGATGCTATGAAGAGGTTACAAAACAATAAAATGAAACACCCTTTTTATGTTAGTGATTGTTTTAATTATATTTCATGGCATCCTCGTGGTTCTATTGATTGACTTTGCGGTGATTTATTCCAGAATAAATGAATACTCCCTCCGGTTCTCTAAAACAAGTCGTTTTGAGGTTGTCTTAAGTCAAACATTTTAAACTTTGACTATAAATAACTTCTTTTGGGTTGAGTTTCAAAATATGAAAGTGATATAAGTAGATTCATCTCGAAATGTAGTTTCATAAAAGTATATATTGACTATATTTTATAAATATTTTAACAAAAAAATGAATAGGGTGTCCAAAACGACTTTAGAGAGAACGGAGAGGAGTATATGGTGTTGACCTGTGATCCCGTTGATTGACTTTGCAGTGATTTCTCACTCAACAAATGAATAGGGTGCTGACTTTTGTAGTTGTGCTTCTACACGATTTACAGCTTCTTTTGTTGGTCAACGACACTTAGTATTTAGTGACTAAGCCTCTAAGGTGCAACAAGTGGACACTACCTGAACTTGTTTCCAGCCACCTATATTTAGGCCCTCTTTAATTTTAAAATTAGATGCTTACTTTATAAAAAACCTCATAGGTTGGGCCTTTTTCCTTAGAAAGACAACAGTAACCGATATTTTTCCATTAAATATATTTACCATTACCAAAGTCAATGATTTGAAAAGAACATGTGTCGGGGACCAATATTAGGGTACCCGAAGAGGAGGAGCTCATGACCGTCAATGTTGATTCATCCGTGCAATCAAGAGCGCGACTACACCGCTTGCCGGGTCACTCCTCGTCCATCCGCCGAGACCATGGGCCCCACCTCAAGCTGACTCCCGAGGACTGGCTCCGCTTCGCCCGACATCTAAGGGTTGGCTCCGTCTCGCTCGACGTCTAAGGGATGGCTCCGTCTCGCCCGACCCCCGGGGGCTGGCTTCGCCTCGCCCGACGTTCGGGGGCCGGCTCCATCTCGCCCGACGTCTGAGGGCAGACTCCGCCTCACCCGACGTCCGGGGGCTGGCTCCGCCTCGCTCGACGTCTGCGCGCTGCTCCTTCATAACTACGCGCGCACCGAGGACCATACCATGCACGCCTACAGGAAAGTACCGTCAGATATGACAAGACGAACGCTTTAAGCCCTTTCAGACATGTCAGAACCCGAACAGTGTTGCAAGCGTCGACATTTGTCTTACAGTGTTGTGGGCGCCGCCATTTGCCCTCAAGCGCAGATCCTGATGGAAGCATACGACAACCACTACGGTCCAGGAGGGAACTCGCATCATCTACAGTAGCGGACGGGCGGTCATTGCGCCGTCTGCTCCCTGTAGGGCCGTAGATCAGCACCATGGTCCGTCCGCGCCGTCCGCCGGGTGGGATGGGACGTGACCACTTGCTGATCAAGCCAGAACATGGCATCCTCAGCGGACAGACGCCCAGCGCGGCCCTATTAGGATCAGCGAACATGCACCCAACATAGAGCTACCCCTGGCACCGTCTGCTGTGTCAGTGGGGCTCGCTCAGAGGAAAAGGAAGACCCGGCATCTTTGAAGAACCTCCTTGACCTCTGGTTTTTCTTCTTTCTCCCATCTGTAATCCTTGCTTCCCCTTGGTCTATAAAAGGGAAGGCAGGGCACCCCACTAAAGGGGGGATCAATTCAACACACCACGCATCACATCACACACAGCTGAGCATCAACCAAGCTCTCAGCGCCCATTCGACCTTTTCCATCAGAGACTTGGGGCATGTCTCTCTCGTCCGTTTGTAACCCCTACTACGAACTTTTCAGTGCTAATAACACGAGCAGCAGCCACGAACTGGACGTAGGGACATTCTGCTCGAACCAGTATAAAACTTGTGTCCATTTAGCACACCATCCGGGTCAGACGCACAATAACATAAATTTACTTGTTAATGTTTACTTGAAACACCGACAACATGAAAGTACTTTTACATGTGAATCTGTACATCGTCTTTTCATCTCTAGCCTACAACATTTTAGAAATTACTCGTAGCAAAAAATGAAAAAACTTGAACAGTCAAAGTAAAATATATGACATACCCCCTCCATTTCAATGTATAAGGTGTGATTGACTTGGTGCAGTTAACGGTCATCAAGTGCATACTTTGACCGCTAATTTCTCTTGTGATATATAATTTATATCAACAAAAGTTTGATTGTTAGAAAGATTTTCTAAATACAAAATCGATGTATACAAAATTTTGTAGTATAAACTTTTTGTATGATTAATTAGACTGACTATTGGTGAAAGATTAAAATTTCAAATAGCTTTGTGGTTGTATTATTGGCTGGAGTGGGTACACTAGTCTTGAAGATAAGGGATGTCCATACTTCTATATAGCTAGAGTGAGCTAAGCAGGACTATTCCCATTTGGACAAATAATCCATCTATTCCGGCTCAGTCCAAACACGAGCACGTCATCTTGTTTTGACATTTGTAATCTTGTACGGTTGTACTTCTTCCATCTCCATGACCTTACCGTCTATATACTGGAGCTCCAGTCCACAGATGACGACTAGATCTGAGGACTCCGGCCGAGGCGACGGCGAATGAGATGCTCAAAGCAAAGTCTCACTACAACTCATTTTAAGTTTTATTTGATTTTCGGTCAACCATGGTTATTTTACCTTTTGCCTTTGATCTAGAGCTAATAGTAAGCTGTTAATAATTAGGTTTCTTAAGATATAAATGTGTTTAATTAATAGTCTAGTTAATCGTTAGTTGAATACGCAATTAACAACCATCTTACTAGTTGAATGAAACCAGCTAATAGTAACTAATAGTTAGTTGTTCATATTAGTTATTAAGCACTAACTAGTTAACTACTAGCAGCTAATGGATTCAAATATGACCTCTGTATTATATACTATACCAATATAGTTTCGGCCTTTCCGGTTTAGGTCTTTTCTCCTACACGCGCACACTAATTAATAAACGACAGATACGTTAAAAATGTTTTATTTTTCAACGACTACATTCAGACATCCCATGACGAAACATATCTCAAAAAAAACTGAGTACATCTTTATACAAGAATGACATCCCTTTGGAAAGCTTGCGCCACACTCTCCAACAAGTTACGTAGACGTTCTTGGTTCCGTTTGTTCCCAGACCACCACGATCGCACACATTCTCGGAAAGAACTCTATGGTGATGGTTGCATGCACATTTCAATCCGCATCTGGACGATAGGTAAATTGACGAAGCAAGGCTTTAAAAAGCGGCAGCTAGCACTCTGCTAGACTGCTAGAGCTACTACCAGAAAAGAATGCTCCTAGATCTGATCCGGGTCATTGTCAGCCCCTCTGTCCCAAAGGCGTGCGCGCCATATTTCAACGATCTCATTGGTCGGCACCAGCACAGATATGGAACGCATTGGATTTTTTACTTGGGCCTTGTTTTCACTCTCTCTCCATCACATCAAATCTTGGACACATGCATAGAGTATTAAACGTAGATAAAAAAAATAACTAATTACACAGTTCGATTATAAATCACGAGACGAATCTTTTGAGCCTAGTTAGTCCATGATTAGACAAAGTTTGTCAAATACAAACAAAACGTGCTACAGTGTCCGGATTGCAAAATTTTACAATCTAAACAAAGCCTCATTGGTCGGCACCAGCACAGATATGGAACGCATTGGATTCTTTACTTGCAATTCTTGTCTACGATTGGCCTAGCTGCAACACTAGGAGGTACTACTAGGAACTTTCTCACGTGCAAGGGATTGTCACAAAAAAAATTATGCAACAAATAAAGGTTTCCCAACTGAGCTCCTGAATTTTTTCAACAAAAAAAGCACCCATGTCCCAAACAACTCTCTAATCACAGTTTAAAACATGGGAATATTTCCACGGAAACTTTACTGTTTTCTTCAAAGTCCTTCAAACCTGGCACACCCCACTATTCATTTCTTTGTAGTAGCAGAGATCACAAACTGTTTCTGACTGTTTACCAGTTGGCTCATGCACATATGACACACCACATGATCCCAACAGAGAGGGAGTTTACACACCACATGATTTTACACACCACATGATAACCCTCACTTTTGCGACCAATCATACATAAACAAATCTGCAGAGCATGCAATTTTGACCTGAATGATTGCACTCGAAGAGTCGAAGGTATACCAGCAGAGGATGGTGCTCTGCAACTGCAAAAGCAGGATCACAGTTCCCAAGAAACTTCCACACACACACGCTCTTGATAAAAGGAGACCTCAATCATACTCTCATAGAGAGCTCCTCTGCTCAATCAAACGTTTCTGTTTATTAAGCTAGCTAGTGCTAGTTTATTTGAATGCCCTATCAAACCAGAGAATATGGGTGTGCTTTCCATGATGCAAAGCGGGATTTGAAAAGAAAGAAAGAAACTCATTTTAAAACTAAACCATGCCTCCTATAATTCCCGCATGCTAATAATTTAAAGATAGGGAACAGCATGGCCCTCATGGTCCTAAAATATGCTAATTTTAAAGTATGTGCGTGTGCACCTGCTGATACATTACCAGCGAGCCGTTGATCAAGGATTAACAATGAATGAAAAGGCCAGTATATACTGTAATCATTTTCAGGGCACAAGCACAAGACAGCACAGTTCCTTCTTTCCGCAGTTAGAACAACTTACAGGGAAGGTGAAAACACAAGAAAATTGGCGATGCGGAATAAAAAAAACGCACAAGGCACAACACACCACAACATTACACAACATGAATATGAATAACAGCCCAAATCTAGATGCATGGTGTCGTTTGAGAATGTTATGTACAACACATGTAGCATGCACACCTGGAGAAGCACAACTTAGGATGGCTTACCAACGCCAAATTGGAGGAATGTGTTATCAGGCCTGTAACTCAACAGGCTCCTCGCCCTGGTTAGGAGAATCTGCCTGTGCTTTTGGACCAGACCTGTTAATCGAATTCCTGCGAGTTGGTCCCTTCCCTGCTTCCCTGCCAACTGTTTGTGCATATACATAATAAAAATTCAGACTTACGGAGTGATGGTGATGGTGATGCATGACAACGTAAGGAGAGTTGCTTAGCTACTGTGTTTTGAGATGTTTATACTAGTAAGGAATTAAGAAATTAACCATCCGACCCTAATTTTAGTACTGCCATGTTTAAAGGAGCTTTAAAAAATTCTTGGGTAAAAACATACGTTTTTGGCAAGCACATCAGTTGAGTTTGAATGTTTGATGGAGGAAAATGCATGATAAACTAGAAATTAGCAGGGGAAATATGAATGAACTAATAAAACACAAATAAGCTACTCCAATAGGTATCCTATTACAGATGGTTCTAGTTGCTTTCAGCTACAAATTCAAAAAATTTCTCAATGATTGCCAATAGCATTTCGAGAAACTACTCTATAGGATCCTAAAGTGTATTGTGTGCACCATTTTTTAAAAAAAAAAAAAACTGGACTAAGAGAACAGTATGTTTACCATTATTTGGGAGGGATAACCGTTTCTTGGCTGGTGCATTCACTTGCACAAGCTCATCTTTTGAATTGCGCACAGCCTTAGAACCTATATCTGTCGGCTGGGAGCTGACTTCTTCGAAAACTTCATCCGTAACCTTTGCCTTCTGTTTGGATGATCCTAAAGATGTGGATGGCAATACATTTGTCGGTCGTGCAAATGAAGTACAACTAACATCTGAATATGACTTTTTGTGGTTTACACCTTTCTTCTTGCTCAGACCAGGAGTATTGGAAGTTGACACTTTACCCTTTGTTGTGATCTGAGAATTTGCTTCCTCATCCTTCTTATCTTCATGCGTTGGCAGACTCTCTTTGGCATTACAGTCAAGTAACCTGTTTTCCCATGGACGTACAGCCATCCACCTGTCTAACCAATTTGACCCCCAGTGGTTCTCACCAAGTTCAAGACCTTGCAGGCTCGTAGAATTTTGTTGCTTGGAACCAGCTTGCCGCTGACAAAGATGAAAACACTTGTCAGTGACTTCATAACCTAAGAGATATTGAAAAGTAATACAAAGTTGTAGGAAGGGCTGTAATAAGCCAATGGCCAATAATTGTTGTTTATATTGTAAGTAATTATGGAATGCTAACGATAGTTTGCTATGAGCATCAATTCAGATTCGTGATTTGAGGAAACTAGTACAGTAATGACCTGCTAAGTGTAAAGAGCTCCAATTTGTTTGTGCTCGTTTATAAGAGCTCCAATTTGTTTGTGCTCGTTTATACGCAACAGGTAGCAAAGACAGAATATATTTTTCACGAAAAATAAACAGTATACATATAGTTATTTCATATCCATCACAATAACCATGCTTTTCTTAGCCTATATATATACATTTCCCTTCTAACAATTCAGATGTCTTTCGGCTAATCTATCAAATAATCGCAGGTTCAGCAAACATGTAACACAATGATCATCTACCTAATGAAAGAAGCATATACATTATGAAGATAGCATCCATTCCAAAAGCATCCTTCATGATGGTGACTATCAAACTATATTTTTAGTTTTTAGAAGAAATACTTCTCTGACTAACAAACTAGGTAACCAAGGCAAAAATAGGTAAGGCTTACCACCGACACCCCTTCCCTGGACCCGCACAAAGCGGGAGCTTTTTTAGTTTTTTAGAAGAAACTAACTATAATCAAGAAAAATAATTAACAGATCCTCGAGCACTAAATCATTGAGCTAATTCACTCAACAAGTTCTGGTCAGCTTGCAACTCATACACTTCTCAGCACAGCAAATGTACTCACCAAAAAGGCAACAATATACCTGATGAGTCAAAGCATATGCCATTGCCCTCTCACGCTTAGCAGCAGCTTCTCGCCTTTTCAATGCTTTAGCTTGCATTTCCTCCATGGAACCAATACTGCCACACCAGCCTCCCTACATTTGTTGTCGTTGCAGAAGCAAGAAAAGAACGACATATAAAAATACAGAGCTCATTAGAGAAGAATCATAATTTTCCTAGCAGGATAAAATTCATGAACAGATAAAAAACAATTTCTGATGTTCATTGTTCAGGCCAACAAGAATGGAAACATCTTATTGCTAGAATAGTAGAATGTTTATTTCAACGTATGGAAATATATCAAAACTGGCTCAAAAACATCATACAGATATTCTACTGAAATCACACAAACAAGGTGGTAAGCCACCCAGTTGTAGTGCTGCCGGCCAGGGATCAAACCCTTGTTCCCACACACAAAAAAGGTCTCTCACTGAGTAAACTGCTTTCAAAGATATACACAATTGCGTCCTGGGCAGCTGGTGTTCAGTGCCTTTCTCGACCTTAATTGCAATGCCGTGCATCCCCATGGGTTAGCAAGCAGAGATTACGAGCAAGTCAACTCATAAGAAAATACTACCTGACCCTAATCCACCTACCCCACTACTATAAATTACCCTCCACAACCCCATCCAACTGACATTGTGCATCACCTCACCTTGGTCGTTGAGGAAATGAGGCTCTGGGGTATAGCTGAAGAAAAAGGCATCACCTTGTTTGACTGCCCTTTTGCTTGGTGGTGTCTAAACCCTTTTTCTTGAGGTCACTCCCCTGATTTTTAGGCATTTCTGTTTTCTGTTTTCTATTGTTTTCCCTTTGGGTATGTGTGTGAATGTGTGTTGGGTGTTTTATGTGAGTAGGTGGTTCTGTTTTTGTAGGGTCTCTCTCCCTATTTTTTTCATCTTCTGCGTGATCGAGAAAAAAGACATTACATCACCTCAGGGCCACAGGCCAAGGTGAAAAATGTCAGAATTAAATAATGAAGAATAAAAGCAGAAATCTGTGAAGCATAAAGTGTACACAGATAAAAAAACAATACACAGAAGATTCATGCAACACCCCCCCCCCCACCCCTCGTGCAATATGTGTTCCTCCTTATTGAGGAAAAAAAAGGTATGGCTAAGGAAGTAATGCAAAAATATGGAACAAGTGAGACGTCTGGCAGCATAATGACTTCGAGACTATGTTTCCTACCTCAACTTCTCGGACATGGTTCTCATGATCATCTTGTTCAGGAATGTTTTTCCTTGCCACTTGATTTTCTAAGGCAACACGAACTTGTCTTGCTCGGACACGAGCTTGTGCTTTTACCAGCGCTTGCATACATTGAAGTGTCTCTGCTGTTTGCCTTCTAACAGAATGACCCCTAATAAGGGCTTGAAGTAGAACTATTCCTTTCAAAGCTCGTAAAGCACGCCTAGCCTGGTAGATATGAACAAAAAAAAAACAGAAATCCAAAACCAGAAGCGAAATGAAATCATGGACTAAAATATCTTACTAAAGTTGTTGATTCTTTAACCAGTGCTTTACTAAAATGACAAAACTTGCATCTGAATACTGTTAAGCTAGGAAAAGAAGCCTCAGTAGTCAGTATCATAGTGTTTATGCTTTCTTGACCATTGAAGAATAATAGGACTCTAGTATTCCAAAATGGTAGAACCCCCTAAAAAGTTCTCCTTTTTCTTGCATCATTTGATTTCATATCGACCACACTAGCTGAAAGTTTCCAAGTTGCTTATTTGGATAAATCAATGAAAAAATCAATACAATCATAATCAATATATACTATACTTAGTGTATATCAGTAGGTACAGAATGTTTTGAAAAGATAACATACCAAGAACGCTCGAAACGCAGACTGGACAACAGTTGCGGCCAAATCTTCTTTACTATGATGTTCAGCCTGAGAAATTTGCACATCAAGTGATGTACTGTCTGAACAAATTGAATTTGAAATAGTCTGTGTGCTTTTGTCATCAGTCAATGCTCCACTTTGTACTGTAATTTCTTCGACTGCAAGTGCACCTCCAGGATCCAAAGAATGTTTCCGTTTGTGCAGCGATTGATTAGCAGAGCTTGTCTACAACATTGATAATTCATTTTTACGGTGAAAAGCTAATCCAATTAAAAGAAAAAAGGATATGATAGGTTAAGTAGAATGGTGATAATCCGCAAGTCAAGTTGGATTGCAGGAACATATGACAGATGTAAAAAATCGAAAATTGTAAATCCATAATATATACAAGTCACATATGGACAAACTACATATAGTTCATGACAGAGGCTACAATAGTCTGTATGTCATTCAATTATACGGAACTATTTGAAGTAAACAGTCAGAAATGTGCAAAGGAAGCTGAGCTAGCTCAGCGGGTACAAGTCCTCGTCGAGACGAATTTGGGTGCCTATTTTCTTCTTAATAACATGCCACCTATTTCCTCCTTGGTTGATCTACTTTAAAAAAAATGAATGTGTGCATGGAAAGGTTTAGAACTGTTAAAGCTTCAGATAGCTATAACCGAACTAGGCAAGTAGCTAACTGATTTTCAGGTAGGAACTTCAGTTTAGTTATATTCAGATTTCATTGCCTAAAGGACCAAACAGATCATCTTAAAAAAAAAGATTCCCTGGAGTAAGGACAGTTCAATAGTCTAATTGTGCACAAATCTATCATCCATCCATCGCTAACAGGCCAACTAGAAATTAAATCAGAAAGATGCCATTAAGTGCACAACCACAACTTTGTTTCAGCATGCTTTTTGTCTTTTCTTCTCTTCAGTAGGTTAGACCAGAGGGCATAGAAGCGTCGTAACTGATACTGCAGGGTTGCTACATCAGTGCACATTTAATATGCAGGGTTTGCTGGCATTAGCCATGTAATGTCAACAATATTTCTCAGTAATCGTCATGTTTCATGCAATCATGTATTCTTGGTACCAAACGTAATGGAATACACTAGTTGTCTTTATGTGTACTACTGTCTACTGAAAGTGAAGCATATTGGTTGATGAACAGGCTTGTGATGAAGACATGCCAACAACAGAAGCTATGTGGCATCCAATGAACAAGTTTTGGTAAACCTTCTATTCTTTTGCAGTTTTTCTATTCTTCAAGGTTTGTCATTCTCACAGAGAAAGACAAAGAACAAGAACAATTGCAGCTCTCCAAGTTGTGCTCACGAAAACAGGGAATAAGAAAAAATACTTAGATAAAAGTATTGTGCATCATTGATGTCCTGGGGTTCAGGCATCACATTTAGCCAAATTATAGTTAACCCAACGAGTTGTAATGTTTTAACTTCAGGTGTATATGGATTTTTTGAACATGGCAACATGAATAATTCACTAATGGGGACGCCCACAGCCCTGGATACGAAATCTGCACAAAAGAATAAACCTAGGTGGAATGCCATGACTTACAGTTTCACTGCTCTCAGCATTTCGTCCTTTTTCTTGCTTTTCTGCATTCTGCCCTTTTTCTTGTTTCCTTATGCCAACCAAGGATTTAATCCACTTGGATGAGATACCCATGATACTCCCTCCTTCCCTTTCGCTAACTCAATGACCTAAGGACAGTATGTTGCAGTGATTAGTACACTATATAAAAGTAAAAGTAGCTTCTGCTTAAAACTTAAGTTAGAACAAAAGGGCGATGGGTACAATCACTCAACCGAGAAACTCAACATCACAATTGCTGGAATTTAAAGCAATGTTAGTGGCACTGATCCAACAAAGCGCTAGCACATGCAAGTAGTTGAGGCAAGAACAAAGATATACAGAAGTCTCCGTGTGAAGATTCAAAATAAGCATCATCAGCACAATTTATGAAATCCAGTGATTAATGCAATAAATAATCTCGCTGACATGATAAGGTCAGTCGGACACCCACTATATTCTTATTCTCAGTCATTACTCTATCTGGTGGTAGTTGCCGTTGTCATTGATACCACAGATACATTACTAGTCAAGACTATGACACCAAACTTGACAACCGATAACATCTACCATTTACTGACCTAAATCTCTAGCCATTGAACAATATTAGGTATATCATTGTGAAGTTGCTAGAAATCCTTCAACATATTAATTGAAAAAATTCTCAAACAAATTGACCTTATTATCTCAAAATGTATAACCATGAACTGATTCAAAAGTAGAAACAATCTCAAATCAAATGGGCAACCTGATCGCACTCTATGCATTGGACCTAATAGGGAAGTAAAGAGTATTCACTCCACATAACAAAGAACCAAATGAAAGCATGGGTAATCGCCCTATACCACCACCATTATTGAATACAGTTTACCTGAACAGAACCAGAAAGGGGAAAATAACAAATAAGTAAGATTGATATAACACTTTTACAACACCATATAATTTATCGCAAATACAAGCAGCGCCTCTGAAGATACACATGGATTGGCCCAGAAGCCCCAACACTCCCCCAAGGCCCCAAATTTCAGCACAGATTGATATATAGAAAAATGCAGCAACCAGCACCAAAGACTACTTTAGCTTCTCCCTTGGCAGGCAAAAAAACCGAGCAAATCAATCATAGCCCAGACGGGAGGGGAGGCGAAACAGAGAGGATCAAGCAAAGCTCGGACGTCGGGCCCCACCAAAATCCAGCAAAATGCGACCCCAAACTCAGGAAGACGGCCACCAATCCGTCAACCGCCCCCCAAATCAGACGAAATCCGCACACAAAACAAGCCCAGGAAAACGAGCGCCAGACCCAGGGACGCGCATCGCCGGTTGCCACGCCCAATGCCCGATCCTTGGCACATCAGATGGGGCTGGAGACTCTCACCTGGGCGGCGGAAGAAGAGGAGAGAGCTTTTGCTTGAGACGGGGACTGCCGGGACGAGAGAGACCATGCCCCCTCCCCCTCGCGCTCCCTCCTGTCTCTCTCTGCCCTCCCCTTCTCTTTTGTTCGTGCCGTGCGCTTGGATTCCCTTGTCCCTCTCTCTCTCTCTCTCTCTCTCTCGTTTTTACATGCGCTTTTCGTCCCTTTGAAGGGAAAAATTGGGTAAAAAAAAGAAAAGGTGGTTGCAGTTCGAGGAGGGCACATTTGTACAAAGGCCCTTTGGAAAATGTGCGTTTTGTTTTTTAGCACGAGCGGGTGTGCGTGGAGATGAGAGCGTGGCAGGCTGGGGCTGTCTGGCCTGTGCTGTGTGCCTGTGTCTGGGGCAGGAGCCGTTGAGAATGAACGATTGGAACTCGTGTCTGACTTCTGACGAGGAGAGCGAGGATTTCTTTGTCATATTGAGACGCACGCAACACGACTTTCAGCCGTCGTATGAATGAAACCAAGTCCGAGCAGAGCGGGTAATGTTTCCTTTACATCGTAATATATTTCTGTTTATTGAATTTTAAGCGGAACAGATATTACATATATAGATTTAGATGCGAATGTAGAATTTGTAGATGTCATCATAGATAGTATGAAATAGGTGTCGAAATGGAAACGAACTTGAATAGTTGAATACTACTTCCTCCATTCCAAATTGTAGATGTTATCAAAAAATATGTATTTAGAAAAGCTAAACTTCTTATAATTTGGAATAAAGAGAGTATGTGCTTACGCGTAGTTTTAATAATAGGGAACAATTCACTAACTAAAGTCATGAAAGCAATAACATGACACGAAATACTCACCTTGACAAACTCGTTGGCGAGACACACAGAGAGGCTCTGCGGGCTGCAAAATATGCTTGTGTGAGTTGGATAGGATGGATTGAAAGGTTGGGCATTTGGAGTCAATAAAGTAATTCATATTATCCTATTATAAGCCTAATCCATCTCTATCAGATTTTGTTGTTTTGATGTCCTACCCACCTACCTAGCATCAACACACAACCCGAATTTGAATTATTTGTATCGCGCGGATATCAGAAAACTCTTATCCCTATCATTAAAGATCATATTTGGATCCGAGAATTATCTGTGCCAGTTTTATCCCTTATCAGCCATTTTGTGAAGTACATTGTTTCATTTCCATTTAATAGATGATGACACATCGATGCCGATGATGACATCACATAGAAGTTACATAAGAGAGAGTATATAAGTTTCATCTAGTTGAAATCAGTGTACACTGTCGCCAACGCATTGGAAAACCAAGTAAAACTCCATGTTAAGCATTCCATTTCATTATTCATTGTATTGGAAACTAAGTTAAACTTCACACCACATATCATTTTAATGCTATGGATGGTTCACAAAACCTATGAAATTATGAAGAAAAAAAACTATATTGGCCTTTGACTTATTTGACCCCCCTCCCCACCGCCCCCACTACCCCACCCACACCAATCTATATCATTTTCGGAGAATAAAATAAAACTGACCGGTAGGAATGGCTCATGTATACTCCCCTCGTTGCTTTCTAATTGTCGTTCTCATATATCGAGAAATATATATATAAATCAATATTACTGAATTTTGACTAAATATATAGAAGAGATTATTAATATAATATTATGGTACGTAATAAGTATAATTAGATTAATCATTGAGTATATTTTTATAATGATACAAATATTACTAATAATTTTTATAAATCTAATTAAATTTAAGAAAGTTTGACGTAGAAAAAAATCAAAACGACTAAAAAGAGATGGAGGTAGTTCATAGCCACAAATGCCCATGCAAATGTTTCCTTTACGTTTCAAAGAAGTGGCAGCATATATGTTCTCTTCCACTTCACGAGAAAAAGAGGGGGAACCCGCAACACCATTGCCAAAAAAAAAAACCCTAAGGACACCATTGCAAAAGTATGGCCTTCAACAAGCCTTTAATATATTTTAGAAGATCACCTCTTTCAATCATGTCACCCTCTTGAAACACTTCTAACTGATCCCTGTAAAAAAAATACCAGGTGATAAATACTCACCTGGGCGAAGGCATTGCCAATTGATACTTAGAACCTGATTGATACCAGGACTGATTATTAGCTAGTTAAAAATTAGCTAAAATTAGTTCTACCTAGCTATTAGCCACCAACTCTAGTTAATTTAGGCTAATTTTTAGCATCAATTAGTAACTAGCCTATGTGATCCAAATAGACCCTTATTCACTTGGACGAAGTTAACAATAACCACGGTGAGAGCAAGTAAATGTTGTAAATCATTCACACAACAAACAAACAGGGGTGTACCTATATTCATTTTAGGGGGTGTGGCCATATCCACACACAAATAAAAAAACAATAGTTAGAGCTATATTTTCACTATATATGCACACACGTGGCAAAAATTCTTGTACCCACATGACAAACGTACTTATTCCATTCAGATTTGCTCTACATTTGCCTCTGCAAACAAACATATCTTTAGGTGTCACTTTTACACTTTCGAGCATCTACAAGATTAATTACTTTACCCTTTTGTTAGTTTGTATGATGTTTGGCACGGCTATCTATAAGCGTATTCACGGGGGACAGAGCAAAATGCTACCCCAGGCCCCAACTTTGTACTAGTGACACATACATATGCTTCACGTTCATGGCTATCATCATGGTGTATTTCCCCTATTAGATACTTATACTTGATTAATCTAGCATAGTTTCTCCTATGAGATCCATGTAGAGTCAAAATTATTGAGCTGAAATTATGGCCGGATGCGTGTTTGATGTTTCGTTTAAGGAATGAGTTAGTTTAATATTTTTTTAGTTTATAGAATAGAATGAGTTATCAATTGTCACCTTATTTCCTACAAACTAATAATTGATAATGGTATGTGAGAAATAATTTGAGAAATGGACTCATCACATATCACATTATTTAAAATTAAGTGATTTCTCAAATAAACACCTTATAAAGGTGTTTGTTTTCAACGACCTATATATACCTAGTATTAAAAAGCAAAAAATTTCTCTCTCTACATTCTATTCTATCGCACATCTCTCCTTGTATGTATGTCTCTCCACTCTCTATAGCATAAAGTCTCGGCCAATTTACTAAGAGTATGCAATCAAGGAGATATTAGAATCCTAATTGATTTATTGTCATGTTTGTGACTAAAACTCATGCTCTGTCTTCATATGATTTATAATAATGCCCCAATAACAATATGAAGTCTGATTTAAAAACATATTAGAACAGATAACACAATATATAATCCCGTTGCTCATAAAGTGCATATAAGAGTATAGAGAATAAAAGGGGCCCAAAAATCTAAAGATCACGTAGTCTTCTTATTATCTGAAATATGTAATCACACGACTGATTGTGATTAATTGCGGTTGCGGCTATGGTCGTGGAACATTTGGTTCGACCAAACTCGTTCTATTCCTCCTCCTGTCCTCCACATGGAAACCAAACCACGGCCTTGTTTAGATACCCTCAAAATTCAAGTTTTTTTACTCTCTCTCCATCACATCAATTTTTAGCCGTTTGCATGGAGCATTAAATGTAGATAAAAAAAATAACTAATTGCACAGTTTAGTTGGAAATCACGAGATGAATCTTTTGAGCGTAGTTGGTCCACGGTTGAACAATATTTACCAAATAAGACGAAAGTGCTACTATTCATCGGGTTAAAATTTTTTTCAATCTAAACAAGGCCCACAATTATTTGCACAAGCACGAAGCACGTGTGTGAAAGTGAAAGTGCAGTAAAGCAATGGAAAGCCCCGGGCCCTGAGCCCTGACCCATTCGGGCCCATTCTGCTAGCCCAGCACCGAGAATACGCGTCCGCTGCGGCGTTGACGTACTCGCGGTCGTCTACAGACCCGACTACATTAACCAACGCGTATCGGCGGTGGCAAACCCTCTCGCTTCCCACTCCGCTCGGCCACCAGCTTTGACCGCCTCCTCCCCTCCCCTCCGCTCCTGCTCCTCCCCACCCCACTCCCCCGCAGGAGCGGCGGCGGCGGCGAGGTTGTATCCCGCATCGGCGAGCGGCACCGGCGGCGGCGGCAAAGGCAAGATGTTCGGGCGCGCGCCGAAGAAGAGCGACAACACCAAGTACTACGAGATCCTCGGGGTGCCCAAGTCGGCGTCCCAGGACGACCTCAAGAAGGCCTATCGCAAGGCCGCTATCAAGAACCACCCCGACAAGGGCGGTGACCCCGAGAAGGTCCGGACCACCCCCCGATCCCCTCTCCCCTCTTTGCGATCTGGCCTTGATCCGATCTGGCGCGCGTGATCCGTTGCGGTAGATTGAGGTTCAGGGCAGCCTTTGCGTTTGGTAGATTTACCTTTAGGAAGGGTTGCGTGTTGATCTTGATGTTTAGGTTCGAGGTTCCTCGTCCTGTTTCCATGACGTGATCGTTCGGTAGATTCGTTGATGCTTCTATAGGTGGTTTAGGAAGGGTTGCGTGTTGATCTTGATGTTTAGGTTCGAGGTTCCTCGTCCTGTTTCCATGGCATGATCGTTCGGTAGATTCGTTGATGCTTCTGTAGGTGGTTCAGCTGCAATCGGTAGTTCGTGTTGCATGCGCTAGGTTTGCAGCGGCTGATCCGTGGTCATGTTGTGTTACCGTGATTGCAACCTTAGTTGTGTGGGGGATTTGTGAGAACCATCTCCATGTGCTTGCTGCGTTCAGAATCCTATGCAGGTGAAAGAAAACAGCTTTTTAGCTTGCATGCCATGTGGGGTTCTCGTGGGCATGTGTTATAATTCACTTCACACATGTATATTGGCTAGTCTTTTCTTTTTGATGACAGGCAGCTCCGCAGCTGGTTCAGGGTTAAACATTTGTAGTTGGTGTTTTCATCATTTTCTTAGCAGTGCCTGCATTGTTCATTTTGTGCTGGAGGTTGCTCTTGTGACAACTAACTATTGCATAGTAGATTTGTTTTATTGGGTGAAATATGCTGTCAATTGGGGTTGTCAAGAGCTATAGCGGTTCAAGTTGTGGTTAAATCGTTACATAGTAACCAAGATGCATGGTGGTTATAAAACATTTCTCCCGAGCTTTGTTACTCTAATGGTGGTGTTATATTGTCATGGGAAGCTTATCTTTCTCGTCACCTGGATGTTTCAATGTGGTATCTGTGGTCACCCAGAAGATGTTCAATATCTGTTTACTTTACCCTCGGATACGATGTGTTATGTGTAATGTCTTGGAAAATAAACTCACTCAACTGTTAGCAGACGACAGTGGTGTAGCGTTTTTAGTAACCTACTTTATCATGTGGGACGAGACATGGCTGAATCCCCTGTTGATAGTTTCACGTAGGGAAGTTATCCTTGTCCTTGTAGTCATGGTTTAAATCATTGCAGGCGTTGATGTCACATTGAATGGCAGATAAAAGCATGCAGTGGTCTATAGTTGGTTTGTCGTCCAATGAATATTTTGATTGCCCTTTTGTATGTTCCCGTGCTTTATCTGTCTGTTATGCAGCCTATGCGATTTCTTATCTTGTAAAGAAGACAAGGTTTGCCTGTTTGGTATAATCACCTGGAGATCATTAGCTTTTTTTTTGGTGTTGTATACTAAAACTTTTTGTGCTTTACAGCTGTTACATATGCGTTTCCACCACATTATTTGTGCCAGTAATAATTTTTTTGCATGCTATACTATTTTTCCAGTTCTTACTTGCTTATTTTGTATATCATAATAGTGGTGGCTTATACAATGATAATTTTGTTTAGTAACAAAAATATATAAAAGTGACAGATGTAAAAATATCTGTTCCCTTCCTCAACTGATTCAGTATGTCTGCTAAATTTCTATTTTGATCCATGATTTTTAGAGTAAAAGCTTTATTTTTAATTCATTTCAGTTCAAGGAGCTCGCACAAGCCTATGAGGTTCTGAGCGACCCAGAGAAGCGTGAGATTTATGATCAGTATGGTGAAGATGCTCTTAAGGAAGGAATGGGCGGTGGAGGAGCCCATGTTGATCCATTTGACATCTTCTCATCATTCTTTGGACCCTCTTTTGGAGGTATTCCCTGGTGCTACCCATATTCATCTGTGACTTTTTTTTTTTTTATGCTCCTTTACCAATGTGATAACTGGCTTTTATATGTTATCTTCACAGGAGGTGGTGGAAGCAGCAGGGGAAGAAGGCAAAGGAGGGGAGAAGATGTAGTTCACCCACTTAAAGTTTCTCTGGAAGATCTTTACAATGGCACCTCAAAGAAGCTCTCTCTTTCGCGCAATGTCATCTGCTCCAAGTGCAAGGGGTTAGTTCTGTTTGACCTTCCCAAATAATCGAATCATTTTTCCAAAACCTTTGGTTGAGCATGCTTTCTTCTTTTTTCAGCAAGGGCTCGAAGTCTGGTGCATCAATGAGGTGCCCTGGTTGCCAGGGCTCAGGCATGAAAGTCACTATCCGCCAGCTGGGGCCTTCCATGATACAGCAGATGCAGCAGCCTTGCAACGAGTGCAAGGGGACTGGAGAGAGCATCAATGAGAAGGATCGCTGCCCAGGGTGCAAGGGTGAGAAGGTTGTTCAAGAGAAGAAGGTTCTTGAGGTTCATGTTGAGAAGGGGATGCAACACAACCAGAAGATCACCTTCCCTGGTGAAGCTGATGAAGCGGTAAGCTTGCTTAAGCATCAGTGTGATAAGATCTAGAGGTTGCCTTTTTATGATTTCAAAATTTATATTGATATGTTATGTTACTTGCAGCCTGATACCGTCACTGGAGACATTGTATTTGTCCTCCAGCAGAAGGATCACTCCAAGTTCAAAAGAAAGGGTGAAGATCTCTTTTATGAACACACCTTGTCTCTGACCGAAGCTCTCTGTGGGTTCCAGTTTGTTCTTACACATCTGGACAACAGGCAGCTTCTCATCAAATCAAACCCTGGTGAAGTTGTTAAACCTGGTAAGCCCTTTCTCTCGTAGATCTCAATTGTCACTTTGTGCTTCTGCAGTTGTATCTGTTGCTAATCCCTGTCTGAAAAATTTGAGCAGACCAATTCAAGGCGATAAATGACGAGGGGATGCCAATTTACCAGAGGCCTTTCATGAAGGGGAAGCTCTACATTCATTTCACGGTGGAGTTCCCTGACTCTCTGGCACCAGAGCAGTGCAAGGCTCTCGAGGCAGTACTTCCACCAAGGTCTTCATCCAAGCTGACCGACATGGAGATAGATGAATGCGAGGAGACGACTATGCATGACGTGAACAACATCGAGGAAGAGATGCGCAGGAAGCAAGCTCACGCTGCCCAGGAGGCGTACGAGGAGGATGACGAGATGCCGGGTGGAGCCCAAAGAGTACAGTGCGCGCAACAGTAAGCAGACTATTGGCAGGGTTGCGCTTCAAGTGCGAGAGTGGTCTCTGGTTTTGCTGTCGCTGAGATGCGAAATAGGAAGCTGATTCTACCCCTGCAAGCGGGGAATGTATCCTTTTTGCTCCAACTGAAAAATGCTACCCGGGCATAGCTGGCTACCTTTTGACTTCTGTTTGTGAGATTTGCTAGAGTGATGGTTTCAATATATATACGTGGACACTTAATGTTTGTGGAATGCTACTGTATAACGCACATATGGGTGCAATGTCTGTTGCATCGATGTGTGAATGACATCGCTGTTGCACATCGGCACATTTTTTATTTGTTTAATTTCTAATCGAGTGCTAATCAGTAGCGATATTGGAATGGTCTGATTGATGATGCCTGAAAATACGGACTTACAGATTATAATGTACTGTTGACTGTTGAGAAACAATAGTCATTGCGGATGAATGAAGAAGAAATGGTGAGCAGGCTAGCGTGGTTGGATCGTGACATGGAACTTCATGCCAAGTTTGCAGTAGTTGCCGACGCTGCATACGTAGTAGCGCATGCCTTTGTAGTCGAGCGGGACGACGGCCGGTGGGACGCGGAAGTTGTTGATGTTGTAGGGGTCGTCGGCAGTGCAGTCCTCGTACTCCCTCCTCGACACCTGGACCACGTCGTAGAACCCAATCGGGAACCTGAAAACTGAACGCGGATGTGGTGGCGTCAGTAGAGTGCTGTTGCAGAACGCAATGCAGGAGAATCCCAAGGGCTCACCCAGGTTGTCGCCGGCGTAGAACGTCGTGTTGTAGGACCAGGAGAGGTACAGGTCGTCGCGCAGCGGGATGGACCACATCGAGCCCCCGACGACGTGGTCTGTCGCCACCGTGGGCGGCGCCGCGTGGACGGTGAGAAGGACGACGGCGATCATGAGCGTGGCCATGGCCGCCGCGCCGAGCGTCCCCATCGTGGATTGATGCCCACCGCTGTTTGTTGGGTGCGACTGCGATGGCCGAATGCGCGCGACGAAAGAGAAGGAAACTGCTGTTCGCCTGTTTGTTGGGGCGCCAAGTAAAAGGGAATCCGATCAAAAAAAAAAAGTAAAAGGGAACCGTAGCTACTAGTTATTCATGATGCTTTGGAGCGGTTACTACCAATTGACAAACCGCTGCTAAGTGCTAACGATTCGTGCCAGTGCCAAGTGTGCCAGTGTGGCACTGATGATCTGCAACTATTCTGTATGTGACTCTAACATTGATTGTCCGGTGCCCCGTCCCCGTCCCCGTGCATCAAATTAATCGACAAGCTGTGGCTGTGGCCGTCGTTGTCGTAGGAGATGCAGGTGAAAGTACCGGGCCCTGGGCGGCTGGACGCGTTCAATTTCTGAATTTCTGATCCCCGATTCTTTCTCGAGGCCTTAATCGACAAGCTGTGGCTGTGGCCGTCGTTGTCGTAGGAGATGCAGGTGAAAGTACCGGGCCCTGGGCGGCTGGACGCGTTCAATTTCTGAATTTCTGATCCCCGTTTTCTCGAGGAAAGTACGGCGCAGTGCAGTCGCAAGATCGCCAGGAAAACTCCGACGGAACGGACTGATGACTTATCACACAATGAATGGCCTCCACTCCAATAGTCGAACTTGCCCTTTGTCTTGGTCACTTTCGTCAGGCTCCGCTCCAGCCGACCTCCGTACCTGTCCAGGGGGCAAGGGCGGTCGCATTTGAATGAAACACGGTGGATTCGGACATGGACAGCACGGAATTTCTCAAGGTTTCGCGCCGAAGTACTCAGGAGTCAAACGACCGCACAAAACGCCGGCAGGTGCAGCGCATTCTAGAGAAGAAACCAAATGGGAAGGAAGGCTTTCTTTCTAGCCCTGCGCTGCACTGCAATGGAAAGGCCCTTCGAATTACCCAAGGTTTGACGTAAATACAATTGCGCGCCGCAAGAAAAGGAGGAAGCTTTCTGAAACTTTCTAGGAACAACAACACCCATCGCTCTCTCTCGTCTCGTTCTCTCCCTTGTCAAACGAGCTGGCTATATACCACCAGCACTGCAGCAGCAAGAACGCCGAGCGTACCAAGAAAACCAGCACGCGTCGTGCGGTCCCTCGCGTTCTGCGAGCATGAGCCTCGACGCCGCCTCCGCGATCGCGGTCGCCGCGGCGGTGGTCCTCGCGGCGCTCATCGTGGCCATCGTCGTCGCCGCGTCCGCGGGAGCCTGCGGCGGAGGGCCACCGGGCCGTCGTCCAGGCGGCGGCGGAGGCGGCGCCGCGGTGCACGACGTCGAGCGCGCGCTCGGGGACGCCACGCTCGTGACGTACGAGCAGGCGCGGCTGGCGGCCGGGAAGAGCGGCGGGAGCGCGTCCGCGCGGACGAGGAGGATGGCCCCGCGGTGCGCGCTCTGCCTGTCGGAGTTCGCCAGCAGCAACAGCAAGGCGGGG
The DNA here is from genome assembly GCA_904845875.1 of Miscanthus lutarioriparius. Classification (NCBI taxonomy): domain Eukaryota; kingdom Viridiplantae; phylum Streptophyta; class Magnoliopsida; order Poales; family Poaceae; genus Miscanthus; species Miscanthus lutarioriparius. The sequence goes on from CAJGYO010000002.1 coordinate 115,762,773, forward strand.
GGCGAGCTCGTGCGGGTGGTCTCGGCGTGCGGCCACTTCTTCCACGCGGAGTGCGGCGTCGACGGCTGGCTCAGGGCGCGCGGGACGTGCCCGCTCTGCCGAGCTGAGGTGTGGACGACACTGCCGCAGCCGCCGCGCCCGGAGTGCCCGCCGTTGCCGGCGCGATCCGGCGGCACCACAGTGGGCTCGCGTTAGTGTGTCAATGTGCTACACATTTCATCCACTTATTCCGTTGGTGATTAGTGAGCCGTAGGATTTTACAGAGGATTCTTTGGCACATTATTTCAGAGGCAAAAGCTTCCTTTTTCTTTCTCTCTCAATCTTTTGTGTCGATTTGGTGAGACAGCAAAAATTGGTAGACTACGCAATCCTGAAAGACCAGAGCATCCGGTTTATAAAGCTGGAAGGTATGGTTTTGGAGATAGGCTAATGTCAGAAATTGCACCGGTCACAGTACACCTTGATTAGTGCCGACAGTTCATTGCACCCAGAAATGCTTATGTTTATGGATAAACTTTGAACCTTCAATCAAATATTCAAATCAAATATTTACATTTAGGTATGGAGCGAGTACAACATATCGCACAGAATCACTATACAACCAATGCATATATAGGGTATAGGACAAATCGCTAGAAAACACTGCTTACAGGATCTGAAGGAGCAACCACGTGGACCTCTAAATGAGCCACCAAACTTGCATCAAGAAGAGGCCAGCAGGTTCTTGAACCACAGCACTGAGTTCTTTGGGTATCTCTTGAGATTGTTGTCGTAGTCCACAAAGTACAACCCGAATCTCGAGGTGTATCCAGCGGTCCACTCCCAGTTGTCGAGAAGAGACCACACAAAATAACCTCTAACATCGCAGCCATCCTCCCTGCATTGTCAATGGTGAGCAGACCTTGTTTTTCATAACTTGGGTTGTATTCCACCGTTAGTTTTGTATCGATCTGGTGACTGTAAGATAAATGAGTAGTACTAGTACCTGATGGAGGCAGCTAGATTTGTCAGGTAGTCATTGTGGTACCTTATCCTCTTGTCATCCTTGAGTGCATTCTTCAGGGAGATGAAGGGACTGTTGCTATCGTCCATTCCTAAATCAACAGGGAAATTTTCATTAATTTCTTGTTTTTCGGTACACTGAGTGCTACAAATATCAATGGCCCAAATTTTAATGAGATTGCAAGCTAAAATGTCTGAAGTGACAACAATTTTATTTGTCTCGCGAGAGACGTCTGTACTTGCCATTTTCTGTTATGTACACCGGTGGAGTGTTGTATCTGTCCTTGACATAGTTCATTAGGCTCCTCATGCTGCCAGGTACAATGTATAGCCATATCGAGTTAGCCTGCATGGAGAACAGTGTGGTGAATTTGCAGGTCATATATACAGTAAGCTCAGAGAAAGAAAAGCAGTGCTGCAGCTTAGAATTCTCAGAAGATGTTCGGCTGATGGTTTCTGCGGCTGATAAGCCGGCTGAAGCTGATTTGTTGTGAGAGAAAAACACTGTTCCATTGACTGATAAGTCAGGCTGATAAGTTCAAGAGAAATTCTCAGCCCGATCGGCTGGGCTGGGCTGGCTGGCCAGCCCTCTCACAATCACACTGTTCACGCGAACCAGCCAGCAGTACTTCTCTCTCACATAAACAAACCAGCAACGATACGAATCAACCACCAACCGAACAGGCTGTCTGTCATATCGTAGTCATGTTTTTGCTGAAAGTCAGAACTCACCCTGTCCCCGATTGGCTTCCCATTTCTAAAGGCTGAAAAAACGTGAAAGGCATTAATATGTCAGCAAAAACCATTCATGCAATCATTCAGGGAGACAAAAAAATTAAGTTTGAACAAAAGATGATGCCAACTTACGGAGGCTAATGGTTCCTGTGTCTGCCAAGGTATTATTCAGCAGTGTCCCAACGACAGTGGACTCGTCATCCTGCGTGTAGAACGTGGTGTAGTGATTAATCCCCATGAAGTCCAGCGACCCCTTCACAAGAGCAGCCTCTTCAGCTGTGAACTTGGGCAGCCTGTTTCCGACCCTCGATCTCATTATCTCCGGGTAGTCACCAAAGAAGAAAGGATCCGCAAACCTTCAGTTTCAGATCAATCTATCATCTTAGCAAATAACTTCACCACAAACATACAAGTCTGAATTTAAGAGCTACATTATATATGTTCATGATACTGCTGTATACAACTTAGATTCAGGAAAGTCTTGTGTTGGGAATTTGTGAGCAGAATAATGTGTTGATGAACCTCACCATCCTAGCTGGAATTCTTGTGCCCTCTTTGTCGCTTCAACATCTGCCGTGGTGTTTGACATCGGCTCATACCAGATGACATCAAAAGATATCCCCAGCTGTCCGTTCTGTGTTGCCTGCATAAAAATCGGATCTCAACACTAAGTCCAAAGCTTGATTTCACACTATTCCACTTTGTTACAGTCAGTGTACTGCAGAGAGCAGAACATATGTATACACTGTCGATATATGCTTTATTTGTGCTATACAGCTTTAAATTTCAAATGAAAAAACAGATACTTCAGACCTTGTACTTCTTCATATAAATGTCTGCAACTGTGGCATGAGCCAAAATGATATTGTGAGCAACTATATAGGGTTCAGTACTTGAGTTGCCTTCCTTGCAGTAGAGATGGAGGAGCACCGAGCAGCGCCCTGGTGCCTGCATTCCGGAGTCGTAGCCCTGAACTGTAACGGTGTGTGGCTCGTTGAAGGTTATCCAGTGCTTCACCCTGTCTCCGAACGCCTTGAAACACACGTCAGCGTACACCGCATAATCATTGCTGCATTATATTCGGGCGATATATAACAGTGTGATTATGAGTGGCTAATCATGCTAGATACGTACAGTACAACTGAAGCTCCGAGAGGCTTGATTCAAATCTATGGACTATGGAGAGTGTGTGACAGTGACTCACATTATCTGCCTATCAAGCCACCCAGCGTACTTGTCTTCCAGGGCCTGGGGAAGGTCCCAGTGATACAGTGTTACGTAGGGCTCTATGCCTGCAAGAATGTTTCACCTGTCAAGACTTTTGGAGCTAATCTGGATTAAGGAGTTACGTTGATAAAGCCACAAGTTCAGTCTTGTAACTAGAATTTGTAAATCTTTATTTTAAGTGTGGCGATGTTTTATGCTCACCGTTTGCAAGCAAAGCATTGATCAGGTTGTTATAGTGGTCAATGCCTGCCTGATTAACCTCGCCAGTGCCATCTGAGGAAAAATATTAGGATATCACTGTTGGTGTGCTGATTTCATCTTCGATAATTCAGAGTTCAAAAGTATAAGGATTGCATAGAACTGCTTATAGAGTATAGTTTGGCAAAGCCTGAAACACATACTTGGGAAAATCCTAGGCCATGCAATTGAAAATCTGTATGCATCCATTCCCATGTCTGCCATGAGTTGAATATCCTCCTGAATTAGTAATATATATCAAGAAGAATTTTAGATTGTGTGAGCATTGGACATAAATAAATTGTCTACAATAAAGTATGAGTGCTCGTTAATAGTTTTCACCTCAAAACGGTGGTATTGATCGACTGCCACATCAGCATTGCTAAAGTCAATGATCTTTCCTGCACAAGGGCAAATAACATAAGTAATTGCCTTACAATGTTGAATAACAGGGTTATAAATCTCCCAACTACAAAAGAGCGAAGTGCAAATTGTTCCCTTTCTATTGTTTCATCCACATCAAGTCTCTGTAGGCTTCATGAAAGATAGTTATATTGATGCTAGTAGTATTACTAGCCTACTAGCTAAAACATTTTTTTGTGTCCCAAACTCATTCAAACCAAATTCATGGGTCTGGAAACATCCAAAGTATATGCCATATACTCCCTCCATCCCAAATTATAAGACGTTTGACTTTTTTGGCCCCAAGTTTGAGCACTCGTCTTATTTAAAAAATTTGTGCAAATATAGTCAAATTTAAGTCATTCTTGAAGAATTTTTATTAATAAACCAAACCACGACGAAAGAAGTGATATTTTACACAAAATTTTGAATAAGACGAGTGGTCAAACTTGGTGTCAAAAAAGTCAAACGTCTTACAATTTGTGATGGATTGAGTACATTTCAATGGATTGGAAATTATGTAGTGGTACGAGTGCATAACAGATTTGAAACTTGTCAGTTAAATTTCCATTTCAGGTAAATTGGATGCTTTGCATCATTTAAACTGAATCCTCATCCAAGAGCCCTGAAAAAATCCTATACATATATTAACCATGGTTAAACAGAGACTCAAAGTTACCAAATGTGTGAGCAAATTTGTCCCAAATAGCAGGTCCTCTTCCATCATCCTTGACTGCTCCCTCATACTGTAGAAATAGAAATAGAATAAAAAGCTGATGTAAATGTCAAACCTGTACACAGAGAACTCCCCCCATTTCACATGCGTTTTACATCTGTCACTAACATTTTTATACGGCAGGAGAGTACATGCCCTTAAGGGCATATTTTACTTTCCCCCTAGGTTTGACCTTGGCTTGGTTGTACCTGTCAATACTTTGAACCTGTTTAGGCATTGTCCAAAATACCAAATTTTCAAAATTCCACGGTGAGAATCTGTGGCTTGATGAAACATTAATTATAACCAAAAAAAAAATGGTGCACTGTTTGTGTCAAATCCTTTTGGACGAATTATTTCTAATTAGACTTTGATTAAAATATTAATAAGACTACGCTTTGTGTAGTAGCTTGCTGCCAAAAAATGATCCAAACGGTGCCTTTTTGAAGGCATCTTTTTTACGAGGAATTTTATTCCACGGTGAGAATTGTTGACCTCTGATTGGACCATTGCAATGACGGTGTGTGTGTGATCATGTGCTATTTTTTGGGATGTAATTTCTGGAGTGCTTTTATAAAACTTCCTTTATTAAAAATTGTGTAGTAGCTTGTAACGAGATGATAGATTTTGTCATATCTTTTATTTGATTTGAACACTTAGAATGAGTCTAGCAGTGTAGATTCGAGAGTGATCTTATATGCTATTTTTTTTTTGGATGTAATTGACTGAGAGATCAATAAAACTTCCTTTATTGGAAAAATTGTGACTAAGTGTAACAGATGGCGAGTGCCCATGTTTCTTTATCCTGATTTGAACACATAGAATGAGTCATAAGTGACGCATTCAGGTAAAGCTTATAGTTTCTGAGTAACAAAAGTGTCTCCAGCTTGCATATGGAAGAATAATAGAAGCACTCAACTCAATCATTTAACTGTCGTTTGTTTACACAAACAAGTAACTGCTGTAAATATATAACTATGATTTACTAAATTGCTAAGATATTTATTTTATTAATGGAAATCCACGTCTAAATAATATATGTAATTTGAAACTGCCCTTTTATTTTTGTGGAAGAATAATTAGGCATATTGATAAATAAGATCGATTATTGACAGATGATGCAGAAAAATTGGTTGACAGAAAATCCCAAGATACTATGGGCCCTCTACAATGAAAAAAAAATCCTATAGTAGCAGGAAAAGTATCTTTAATGTCTGATTTTTATTACAGTCATTCATTCTTCTAAATGAAGTTACTGTAAATTTCTCCAATTTTTGTTTGATCATTGTGATCCTTCTTGTGACTGTGGGATAACTTTTTAGAGACTAGAACTGGTAGAATAATTGATTGTATTGCTAATCCTTGTGGACGAATTATATAAGAGTAGCTTAGGGGCAAGTAGTCTCCCTTAGATATACATCAGAATTATGATCCTATCTATATAATTCATATATGGAGATATTAGCAATATAGTCTAACACTTTTGACATTTGCTATTATTCTTTAAGACACATCAGAAAGAGAAGGTAGAGAAGAAAGAACTTGTTCACCATTAGTATTTACCACTCCATCCGTTTCAAAATGTAAGGTACATTAGGATTAAAAAAATAGGTCAAAGTTCATAACTTTTGACCAATGACTAATAAAATTATATACATAGTATATAAGTTGTATTAATAGGTATACATTTCACATAACTTTTTTGTAAGAATCAATTTTGTAGAAATTGAGGACATATATTATAGGAGTAACTAATGATCAAAGCAAATTTCTTCTAAATACTTTCTCAAATCTTAATACACCTTATAAGAAGAAACAGATGGAGTACTTATACTGCTGATCTCCCTTAGACCGCTCTATATAATGTTCTATAGGCACCAGAAAAGAGAGGCACAAGAATAGTAAAAAGAAAGAGCTCTCAAACAGTATCAACATGTCATGCAACTCGAGCCAAGCAATATTACTAGCTTTCACCGTCTCATCTTTTCGCGTACAAGATGAGTCAGGACAATCTTGACACCTTGCATGTAGAGGACACAAGATTTTTCTTCTTTCTTATTTTGGAGCAAACGATTGTTGGTCATATTTTATCAAAACGAATAATTCATGTTCGATCTATCACTACCCTACACCGATAATTAAAACCCGGCCTCTTAAATAATTGAAATCATCTCTAAGACCACACCTATGGAAGAATCCAACCTGATACGCAGAAGTAGCAGTGCCGAAAACAAATCGCTTAGGAAAGCTGTTCCTCGTCAGATTTTCACTGCTTTGCGCTCTGCATCCTTGTGGTATGACCAGCAGAACAAGAAGGAGCACTACTAGGACGTTGCATTGCCTTTCCTTCATCATCCCTATGAGCCAGAGAGAGAGAGAGAGAGAGAGAGCTTTTCTAGCTAGCGTGCAAGGAACTAACAATGCTGAGGAGAATGCGTTATGCGTGGATAGTGCTCATAGAGAGGGAGAGGAAGAAGGGAAGGCTACATAATATATGCATTCATGTTATTAGTTCCTGTTGGCTGTTGCTTTGAATGAGAGAAGTATATATGGCGCATGTAATGTGATTGGTTTCCATCGAGATGCAAATTGGGAGCGGCAGGCCAGCAAAGACCCAAAAGTGTGAAGGGAAAGCTCTCGTCTCGTCCTTATCGCCCATCCGAAACGTACCCACAGAAAGATTGTGCTGTGTGACGATTTCAATGGTAAATTAAAGCAAGTAGCCACATAAGTTTGTGTAATAAGGTTTCTGTGAATAGATAGTCAATGTATGCAATCAATGGGTGAATTGCTGAATCGCCAACCGTGTGACATTTCCCCTTTAATTATTACCTCAATCCGGCCTAGAGTTCGGATATTCCAATGGATGCATTTATTTAATTTTAATTATTTTTATGAATGTTATGCGATAATTTCTTAACATTTGAACGAAGGCATGTGTTGTACTTGCAGTAAGCCAAAGTAACTACAATAGCTAAATGCTCCGAATCTGCAAATACGAAGCGTAATGGAGGACCAAGAAAGGTGCTGCTGTATAATGTATATGTCCACGGGCAGTTTGGCACAGTTGGTTGGGAAATTCGTCTGCTACAGCAGTCGTACGTCATTCACCATAATAATCTTACTTAGAGATCCCAAAGTAGCCCTCCAGTCCTCCACGTTACTAGAGGTCCCACCTTCCACGTTAATTGACTTAATTCTCACTACACGTATTGGGGAAAATATAAATTATAAAAATTCTGATAATTAGAAATACGGTAATAATGTCATGCGGACGTTTGTCCGCCTAGACGCTCTTTGGTGCGCTACGACGCTAGCCCAACTATCTCATTCCATCCATTCAGGAGTTTAAAAAAAAAATCCTCTCGCGCAGTGGCTCCTACCTCTCGTCCACTCATTCCTATCTGCTCGAGGGGCAATGCCCATCACCGTCGAAAGCCAAGAGGCACGAACACGCCAAGAAAAGCCAGCAAATCGGGACAAGCACTGCCTCGGTCGCGGCTGACATGGGTTTCCCGGTGGGCTACTCAGAGCTGGTGCTCCTGAAGTAGCTGCTCCACCTCCTCTTGCTGTTGGGGTACATCCTCCGCTTCCTCCTCTTGGCGTTCGACGCCGTAGGCCTCGGACCTATTGGATCTCGAGGATGACCACCAGGCGGTGTTGAGGACGGCACGGCGTGCGGCTGCCCTCTCTCAGTCGTGCGGACCGCTGCCTCCCCACCAACGCCGGCTAGCTGCCTACAAGCGACGCGCGGGCCGCTGCCTCCGGCACGCCGATGAGTCTCCATTCTTCCAAACAACAAGGAGATGTTGCGCTGAAAGCACACATTGCAAGTGTATATTTTAAGTGTTTCAGATGATTTCAGAGGTATGTTGCACGTGTTTCATACGGATGTTGCATAATTAGATCATAGATGTTGCATATGCTGCAATTGTTGCCACGTATGTTGCAAGCGTCTGTCCTCAATGTTTCATTTGTGTTTTTAGACGTATGTTGCAAGTGTGTTTATGTGGATGTTGCATATGGTCCACACATATGTGTTGCAAGTGTTTTATCTGGATGTTACGTATGTTTGCAATGGTTTTCAAGCGTTTTTAGGTTTTTTTTGCAAGTGTTTCAGAAGCATGTTTCAAGTGTTTCATCTGTCTTCAGACAAATGTTGCATGTATTGCATCTGGATGTTTTAGAAGTAGAACGGGTGTTGCACATGTTGCAATGTCACCCGCCTGCTGCTGCAGCTACTAAAGGGGGCGCGAGGGGTCGGGGGAGGCGCAGACGCCACGTGAGGTCGGGCGGGGGCGCAGACGCCGGGTTGGGCTGGCGCGGGGGCGGAGTGCAGGCGTGGCGTTATGACGCGCGCGTCCGTCCGGACATACGGGCGCTAGCACTACCGTTAGAAATATTAGCAAAACCGTGTGATATTTCCTCAAAAATTAGAAATACTTAGCCTTTTATTTAATATAGACTCTAACCATTATCATCAATAATAGCCATCGAACCTATTCATATTATATAAAAAAAATTCATCTGTGCCGTGATAATGGATTATTAAAATATGATAGCACATAAACCATAAAAAATACATAAATAGACAACTTTTGCTGTGAGACATCGAAAAAATATCATATTGGTCGATTCACAGCAAATGTTAAAATTTACCGAGTACCATTATAAAATTATGATTATTTACCATAAGATAGTGCACTAATTATTTTATTCATTTCTCAATTTTAGAAGGAGAGAAGGCAGGGGCTGCAGAGGGATCTCGTGCACAAGCGTCTCGGCTACAGGTTGTTTTTTTTTGACAGGGGATTAAGTGTGTATTTATGTCATTGTAGTAATTAAGAGTGTAACCTAAAAGTGAACTGAGCTTAGCTCAGTTGGTTAGGTTTCTGGTGGTGGAACCTGTCCACCTGGGTTAAGTCCTCGACTCGACACATGTGCTCGTATTTTCCTAAATTTATTTCAGGATTTAACGGCGTTGCGCTTTCAGTGATAGGCAACGTTCTCCTCGACGACGAGGTGACTGTGATGACTTCATCAATCTAGAGATGTGCCGGCACAAGGGTGAGTGTGCGTGCGTGTTGAGCATGTGCGTCTGTACTTGTGTGATTCGCCAAAAAAAGAGTGTAACCTAAAACTTACAAATAAGCACTAGAAATTTAACTTAACACATGGAAAAAAATAGCAAGAGCTAGTAAGATCAAAAGTTGAAAGCTAATACTCGGGTTCTGAGATTGCTAGGTGCACGCTAGCGGCGCCGCCGCGGTGCACGACGTCGAGCGCATGCTCGATCGGGAAGCCACGCACGTGACGCTACGAGCAGGCGTGGGCGGGCGGTACGCTGGCGCGGCACTGCGGCAGGAGTGCCCGCCGTTGCAGCCGCGATCCAGCGGCATCACAATGGGCGCGTACGTCATTTCAGCAGAGGCGAAATTACCCTTCCTTTTCGTGTTTCCTCTCAATCTTTCGTGTCGACTCTTGTGCTCCTTGTTGGATCATGGCAGTGGCCAACGGGCTGCACCCAACCAATATTCATTCATTCATTGCCAGGAAAGCAGGACTACGATGCTGCTGGGTGCTGGCCGCCGTTGTGTTTTGACCATGCTGTTGCTGACTGACGTACGTTCTGCCCCAACGCAACAAAGATGAAGCGGCCGTTTGTTTGTGACCTGACTTCCGACTGAGAATCGCAGGCGGAATATGATTTTGCCAAGAAATCAAGCTCCAAGGCCTGCTGGCTGCTGCCGATGCTGATCATCGGACTACTTGCCTACTGGCTGTCAGCAGGATCAGCACAGGTGGGCTGGTCCGCCGTCTACCACTGCCGCGTCCCACGGTGTCGCCGTGGTCAACTGGCCAGTGAAGAATGGACGGACAATTGTTGACCTACTATACCTTAAGCAAAAGCAACCGATGAAGAGAGTGTTTCTAGGAGCAATCCACCTCCCTCTCGACTCGGCGAGCAAGCTGAAATAAACACTTGCCATGGAGCTTACCGACGCGGCCGCGACCGCGAGCCTGCCTGACGGCGACGGTGTGGTCAGCTTGGCCGTGCCCGTGCGCCCGAGCGCCCGCCGTAGTGGGTGGGTGCATGTGAATCAGCACGTGTCATCTGCTTCCATTGTTGATTAGTAGGAGTAGGAGTACCTGCTATGCACCTTAAACAACGACCAATAATCTGATGAACACGGATTCGCAGTTGGCAGTCTCTTCTGCCGTTCTGCTGCGCACCGCGGGCTTGTCATTTCTGGTCACAATTTCCTTGCGATCCCTCAAATTCAAAGCTCAAAGCCGCACCAAACTCATTTCAAAGACAGGTCCGTGGCTAGTAAGTGGCTTCGTGCTGGCAAGAGCGGTCAGGAGAAACAAGAGGTTCACACACAGTTGCAGCATAGCCAGCTGCGTCTTATTTTCTGACAGCGATGGACTAGGCCTGTTTGGTTAGAGGATTAAAGTTGAGTCCCTGTCACGTCGGATATTTGACACTAATTTAAAGTATTAAACATAGACTAATTGCACATATCAAGACTAATTGGCAAGACAAATCTATTAAGCCTAATCAGTCCATGATTTATCAACGTGGTGCTACAGTAAACATATGCTAATGATGAATTAATTAGACTTAATAGATTTGTCTCGCAAATTAGTCTCTATCTATGCAATTAGTTTTATAATTAACTCATGTTTAGTTCTTCTAATGAGTATCCAAACGTCTGATATGACATGGAGTAAACTTTAGTCCGAATATCGATGACATAGACTAAACTTTAAACTTTAGTCTCGGATTAAAAAAAACCCCTCCTCAAACTCTAGCTCGCAAATCGCAAGCTTCTCGGCAAATGCAAACGCTCGGATACCCTGCAAGCGGACACTAATTTACGCAGTATTAAACATGAGACTGCAATTATAAAATTAATTAGCTCCTTCTGGAGTTGTTGAGATTAATTTTAGCCAACACACACAGATCTCGTCTCAAATTCTAATTATGCCTAAGCGCTAGGCTATCATTTGACGATGTGGTGTTGACAATAAACATGCTCTAACGATGGATTAATTAAAAAAGGCTTGAACAAGAGAAATGACGCAATTTCTGCTCGCGCCTCTGAGCAGCGACGCAAACCGCCAGTCGCCATAAGGCGGGACGGAGGCCGGAGTCGGCACTTGTTGGTAATTAGTTTTATAATTAGCTCGTGTTCATCGTCCTTGACGACGGTCTTTCTAGTTTAGCATTCAAATCTTTCTACTCGATGGATCGTTGACTAAACTTTAAACTTTAGATAATCAAGACTCATATATTATGGATTGATAAAAAAACTACTTGAAGTTGTCAAATTTAGGTTTAAAAAAACGTGGGATTTTTGTGATCGATGAATTCCCGAAAAAACTTACAAAAGAAAGAGAAAAAAGACATTGGGACAAAAGAAATAAGACATGTAACTAGATTTTGATGATCATCAAGCCATTAAATCATGCAAGGATACATCCCCAAATAAATCAATTCAAACCGAGCTAATCAATTAAATATGAAATAAAATGAGCACCTTATATATATTCTAAAAATCTAATAAAATTAATTTGATACCATAAATTTAACATTTTTTTTAGAAATTAGTCAAATTTAAAAGGTTTGACTTAAGAGTTTTTAGGAATCTATTTATTAGTCAGATGATTGAACACATAAGCCGGATACTAAAAAATAAAAATCGTTCAAAATAGCTAAATAAAATAAACAAAAGTACAAATATTTTAAGAATTCTCAAAATTCATGTAGTACAAGTACCAAGTCGATGTACTAACATAAACACAGCCTTTGTTTCATGAGAGTCATGAGACGAACTGACAGCGAAAGAAGCTCGCAAATCGCAAGCTTCTCGGCAAATGCAAACGCTACGATACCCTGCAAGCGGCACCACGAGCAGCTACGCATCAGTGCAGCGCTAGCACAGTTGGCCAGCTGCATTCATCTTAAGTTAAATTGGCTAGCTCCTTCCGGAGTTGTTGATTTGCTTGGTGTTCAATTCAGTGGATGAAACTAGATCTAGCCAACACACACACCATCTTTCACTATTCTCTGTGTGACAGGGGTCGACAACGACATGTTACCAAGGGGAGAGAGCATGCCAAAGGATATTCCATCCATTCAGAAAAGAATACCGCTCTAGTTAAAGTATATCAAATTTGACCAATTATATATAAAAAATAATTAGTTATAACATGGCATAAATATAGTTAGATTTGTCATGAGATCTATTTCCAAAGAATACTTACACTATCCAAAACATTAAAATTTTTGATTTGTATATTTAGTCAAAAGACACTTTAACTAAAAATACATCTAAATTGCATTGTTTTTGGGTCTACTCTCTCTTAATTAAAAAAGGAGATAAACTCTCTCCATCTAGGATCTTCCGTAGTGCCAAGTCAAACAATCTTGAAAATTAGATTTATATAAAATATATCCATATTAAACTAGATTTTTCGTAAGACATTCAGTCATAAAAGTTAATAAAATTACTAACTGAATATTTTGAGATTAATCCTCAGAAAAAAACGCTGAGGGAAACCTATACTATTAAAAAAAATCAACAATGGATTTTAGCTGACTCCGAGTAGGTCATAAAGGGGCCTGAACGTTGCTCGACAACGAAGCAGACTCATGATCATGAGACCTATTTTGTTTTGAAACTAGCAGGTAACCCAGCAAGCTGACAATGTATAGGATATGCAACGATTTGAGTCAATTACGATGCAAACATAACATTCGGTTGTCTCGCAGGGGTAAATTATGTAGCACTTGAAGACCAAAAGGAACATCAAATGTTACAGTATATAAAAAGTTTACAAATAGTGCCATACTCAGGACTGGAAAACTAATAAGAATCTGTGCTGCGATGGACAATTGCTGATGGTACTAAGCTTGCATATGTGGTAAAAAAAAACAGAAATGTGCTATAGTTTCCACTCCAAGCAATTGATCCCTGCGTACATATCCAAAAGCAGGTTTAGAACCTGATGTTAAAAGTAGAGGAGGGTAAGAAATAGAGTATTCTATTGGTAAAAGGTTTTTCGGGTGGGGGTGGGATGGGGATTATTACATATTACATACCCAGCTGTAGTAGCACCTTCCTCTTATCAGTGCCCCAGTGTATGGCAGGCCTATATGATGTTCAGTAAAAGAAAAGGAAATTTACTTATTCACAGCAGCAATGTACTTCAAAAATGGAAGAATCCTATCCAAACTAATGAACGAAATGTCCAAATTAAATTGGAGATGGAGAGGCCCTCTGTATATTTTGGCATACTTCAGAAGGTTGACTGAATATAACCTGAGATTCAGATAATTCACCCCAATATGATGTAATGATGAATTATTTCCTGATGACATGTTTTCCGGAATAACTTCCAACGGAAACATCTATAAAGGCAACAACAGTGCATCTACAATCTCATCTCGTGATATTACCACTGGCAGTTATCCCCAAAAGGGCACCATGTAGGTATTTCTTTTTTGAAAATTCGCCATGTAGGTATTGAGTGCATGTACACAATGTATGGGAAGGATATTTGCATTCTTGCGTCAACAAATAGCATTTTCGAAATTTAATTCAGCAGCTGCAACAAACCATGAATTCTACATTTTAGAGAAACGTTTGGTGGCAATGCACTGGGTTTAAAACTGTGTTGCAGCAAATCAGTAGAATAATGGCATTGGGGACTAGAAGAGAAAAGCTTAATTACTGAATACTGACTATATGATACTATCATGCATTGTCAATGGCAGGCATCCGTAGAGAAGCACGCCTTCTGAAGCAAATGAGCAAAACATTTTCCTTCCCACCTGCTGAGCACAAATGCTTCGCTTTTTAGTAAATAAAGGAAGTAAATGTGTCATCCTAGTTTGTCATCTAGATTTTCCATGCTCACAAATCAATAATGAGACCAAAAGGGAAGTGTAATAAGGCTTGCAAACCGTTAAGAGATATGAAGCGTGGCAGGTGGTCCTCACCAAAATAGCATCAGAGATAAAGAATGACTTTTCTCACCTTCGTTTCCTGCTTACGGCTAAAAGATCAAATTGATTCAGATAACTGTTGTGAATAACACAAAAGACTCAAGGAAGTAAATGTGTCATCCTAATTTCCCATCTAGATTTTGCATGGTCACAAACCAATAATGAGAGGAAAAAGCAACAGCAGCAGGATAATACAATACCGGGCAACCAAGTACATGCAATTTCTTTATCGAACAGGAGGCAAGCACATAAATTTTAGAATTGAAATTTAGAAGACTATATAATTGGTATTCACATGAAAGCACATATAATTGGATTCACATGTGCATACCATTTGCCCAAAAAAAGGAAAAGAGAAAATAAGAAGAGAAAACGCAGAATTGAAATTTAGAAGACTATATAATTGGTCTTCACATGTAAGCACATATAATTGGATTCACATCTGCATACCATTTGCCACAAAAAAGGAAAAGAGAAAATAAGAAGCGAAAACGCAGAGCAAACCTCCTGTCGAGGGCCTGAGGCTGGAGGGGGGACAACGCCGGTGCAGCATATGAGTATTCCTGGTAAGCCAAAAATACAAATGAAAGGTAAAAGGAGAGAAGTCAAGAAAAGGAAGTAAACAATTTGATATATGTAAAGCTGATCGACGTGTTTACTTACAGCTGAGCAATGGTCGTGGCGGCTTGCCTGCATCCGTTGCAGTTCTATAAAAAAAAATCAAAATCAACAAAGTTGCACAATCTCAAACGTTCGCAGACTATATATTGGTCAGCACTTTTCCCTCCGCCTTTGGTCCCGTCAGGCTGCCGTGGCCCGTGGGCGCCCCGCCGACGCAGGTACCCATGTCGGTTCGTCGTCTGTCTCCAGCACCGCCTATCACCGGAGATCTGAGGCACACCAGAGTTAGAGAGAGTGAGGGCAAGAGGAGAGGAGATAGGAGTGTACCTCATCGTGGACGCTAGATCGGAGCCCCGTTCGGTCCATCTCCGCGGCAGAGTCGCCGTAGGCCGCACGTGCGCTGCAGTGAGCAGCGGGGGCACGCGGCACGCCCCTCCAGATGCGGCGGCGGCACCCATTAATCTGCTATCAAGAGCATAAAATTCAGGGGAAAAAAGGGTGCACAGGTGCCGCCGAGGCGGAAGGGGGACGTTGGTGGTCCACTTGCCATGCGAGGGGGGCGTATAGGCGGCCGTTGCCGCTGCAGGGGTCCGCGAGGGCGAAGCGCGGCGGGGGAGGTGGCCGGAGGCGATGCGGCGCAACTGCACGGGCACGCAAGGGCGAAGTCGCGTGAAGGAGATGGCCGGAAGCGGGACGGCGGCGGTGATGGGCCGCGCCGTGGCGACCGAGGCAGCCGTACGCGGCGCGCCGGCCGGCGGAGGGCCCCCGCGAGGGAGGTGGCCGGAAGCTGGGCCGCGGCACCGCGGCGACCGCGGCCGGCGGAGCGGCGGAAGGCGCAGGCGCCCAGGCGGGCCGGCGTCCTGGCGTCGCAGGCGGCGGAGTCTGGATGAGCGGCGGGGTTTTCTCGGTGGCGTCGGCGCGGCTCGCGATGTTTACAATTCTCGCGATTCGGATAAATATCGTTATTATTAGTTTTATTGTAAGCGTGACATTATAATTTTATTGGACTGAAAAATGCCATTATACATATTTGTCGTGACCTGTGACCCACATGTAGTGTATATAGCTAGTATGTACATTCGTATGGATCCTTTTGTCCCCAGCTTCTTCATATATGCGTCCGTTTGACTAGATCGAGTCGATCCATCCATTCCCCACCGCCTCCTCTCTCTCGCTCGAACCCTAGATCGTGGGCGACGACGGCGGCGGCGACCGGCGACTGCTATCGATGCTAGTCGATTGAAGATCATGGTACAAGCTTAAGTACTATGGCAGTCGTGTCCTCCATGGAGGACGAGGCGCATGGTAACCGTGATGCGGTAATGGACGACAACATATCGAGGTACGCATCTAAAACCATTTAGATCTGACATGACTTTCCATCGACGAATAGGCTAGTTGTTACTGCAATTTGTTGTAGGACTCGTTGACTTGATCTGCTTACTTCCTACTAGGACCAACCTCTTCTCGCTAGAGATTAAAGTTGAAAGTTTCAATACAACAGATGTGTTGGGTAGGAAAGTTTACAACAAAGGTTCTGTGATTAAGTGGGATGTCGGGATAGGGTCATTTTCTTTAGACTTGTTGAGAGAAAGCTTGCGGAATAAAGTTAAATGGGTCTCTAACTAGTATGCATCTCTGTGGTTCTTTGACAAAAATGTGCAAGAAGATGTCAGATTAGATAGTGAGATTCAGATGATAGATTTGTTTGACATGTATAAGTCTAAAATGTGTTGCCGTGTGTTGGTAGGAGTCTTTAATAATGTTGTTTCTGATGCACTTGAGTATGAGTTGTTAGAGCCTTTATGTGTTATTCCACTTGATGATGGAGCAGTCAACCCTACTGATTTCAATCCTAATGCAAATGCTTCTACTGCTGCCATTCTAAATGCAAATGCTTCTACTGCTGCCATTCCAAATGCAAATACTTCTACTGCTGTCATTCCAAATGCAAGTGGTTTAACTGCTGTCATTCCAAATGCAAATGCTTCTTCTGCTGCCATTCCAAATGCCCAAGCTTCTACTGATGTCAATCCTTGTATTGCTGATGAGTCGAACGTAGAGCCTGATAGGGAGTCAGACATCTTTGACAATGAAGAGGAGTATATTGGGGTTGATGATGAGCACATCTACATTTCAGTACTACCTGCACACCCAGCCAACACTGACAGTGCCCAAGCATCTATTGATAATGATGATCCTGTTGTTGCTGATGGAGGTGCTCCTCTTGAGACAGAAATTGATGATGCAGATCCCCATAAAATAACTATCCTCCATGATCCTGAAAATTCAAATATTATCAAGGGAGAATTGTTTCCTGACATAGTAACATTCAGGAAAGCTATTAGACATTACGCTGTCAAGAAAGGTTTTGAGTTTGCTAAGTTACAAACCAACAAGACAAGATTCATTGCACATTGTGCTGCTGAAGGGTGCCCATGGAGAATTCATGCATTTAGGATTTTTTATAAGAAAACAATATAGGTTGGTGTGGTCCTTTTCTTATTGTTTGTAACTTATTCAATTATACATATGATATTCATCTTAATTTTTTATGTAGATTAAAACATTGCCTGCTGAACATAATTGTCCCACTACAAAGCTGAGGGAGGAAAAGATGATCAGTCAAGATTGGTGTGCAGATAGGTTGGTGGACTGGGTCAAGAAGAACCCAAATAAAGAAGCCAAGGATGCAAAGGAAAAACTAGAAGGAGACTATGACATTAAACTGAAATACTCCAAAGCATAGTCATGTTTGACGGTTGCCCTACAACAGGTTCATGGGAAGTACTTAGAAAGTTTTTAGCTATTGTTCAATTGGAAAGCACAGATAGAAATAAGTTCTCCTGAAAGCATTGCAGAGATAGAGTTAGAAAGGAAGAAGAAAAAGCACTTCAAGAGAATTTTTGTAGCCCTGAAGCCATGTATTGATGGCATCTTAGCTAGTTGTAGGCCATTTATAGGTGTAGATGCGTCTGCATTGCGTGACAGATATACAGGGCAGTCGGCATCAGCAACTGCTGTGGATGGGCACAACTGATTATACCATGTGGCATATGGTGTTTTTGATTCTGAAACAGAAGACAATTGGAAGTGGTTCATGCAGCAGTTGCATAGAGCAGTGAGATCACCTACAGGTTTAGTCATATATACTAATGCTTGTAAAGGACTTGAGAAGGTTGTGGGTGCAATGTTCCCTGAAGTGGAGTATAGAGAGTGTATGAGGCACATGTATAATAACTTTATGAAGCATTATCAAGGAGATGTGTTTACTAACCACATGTACCCTGCTACAAGGAGTTACACAGAAGGGTTGTTTAGGTGTCACATGCAGAAGATAGTAGATTTTGCCCTAGATGCAATTATCTTCCTTCAGCAACATCACAAGTTGATATGGTACATGTGTGGATTTTTAGAGCTAAGTAAATGTGACTATTTAACTAATAATGTTTCTTAGAATTTCAATGCTCAGATAAAGAAGTTGAAAGGACTTTTACTGCATGAACTGGTTGATGTGATTAGAGAACTCATAATGGAAAAGAGGTACTTAAGAAGGCAGATTGGTAAGGATATACAGGATGGTATATTGCCCAATGTCATCAAAGACCTAAACACTATAAGCAAAAACCTTTAAAGTTGTGAAGGTTGCAAGAAGTGATGAAGGTATAGCTGAAGTAACACTTATAGATGACTGGAACAACCACAAGAAGCACATAGTTGACCTGCAAGGTCACTCCTGTTCATGTAGGGAGTGGCAAATCATAGAAAAACCATGCAAACATGCCCTGGCATGAATTCTTTCCAATAGAGGAATTAAAATAGCAGATTTTGTGCATGAGTACTACTATATTTAGAGATTCAGGGCTGCATATGCTTCTAGAGTTGACCCATTGTTAGACAAGTCATAGTGGCTATAGGTTGACCTAGGCTTCAAAGTTTCCCCTCCTCTGCTAGGTAGAGCTACAGGTAGGCCGAGAGTGGTGAGAATTAGAGGTTGCCTTGAGAAAAATGCTACCAAGAAGAAGGTTAGATGTAAAAGGTGTGGAGATTTTGGGCACTTTTCTAAGACTTGCAAACAACCCGAGCTAGGAGAAGATGGTGAAGTTAGACTGAATTCAAAGGAAAAAAGGTAAAATGATTTGTATGCCTCTTTCTAATTCTTGTGACATTCCCTAGTTTTTGCTAATCATATTGTGCATCTGTAGGAAAAGACAACATGTGGAAGATGACGACAGTGCTGGACCTTCACAAATGAAGAAAAAAAAGAAGATAACACCTAAGAAGAATAGTGCACCCAAGAAGAAGAAAACACCTAAGAAAAATAAGACACCTAAGAAAAAAAGTAGCAAAAGAAAGCTGCTGCTCTACCAGCTAGTGTTGTGAGAAGCCTGAAGGACTTCTTAAACACAATGTGATATATTGTGATCACAAGCATGAAATTAGTTTCTTTTGTGGCCTGAACGTTATGTATTGTAGGTCTTGAACTTGATGTATGGTACGGCCTGAACTTGATGTATGCTAGGGCCTGAACTCGATGTTTGTTATGGTCAACACTGAATGTTTGTTATGGCCACCCTCTATTTCTGTTTAGTAATGGCCTAAACTTGATGAATGCTAGGATCTAAACCTATTTGTGTTCTGGTTATGACTGGATGTTTTATAATGAATCTGAACCACCTTGTGTGATATAAGCATGTAAATTATGGCCTAATTTATTCATGGCGTGCATAGACAGTTGCTGCTCCAAACAGAAACATCTATTTATTCATCACAAATTCACAGATTAATCACAATTATAAGAAAAAGAAGATGTGTTGCACACATTGACAGATTCATCATAAATTCATAAATTCACAAAACCTATAGAAACATTGAAAGGTCCTTGTTGGTTTTGGTAATTGAGTGACAACCTAGGTGGACTAATTGTGTTTATGTGAGATACACAGGTGATTAGTCCACAGGTACATGTGTGTGAGCAACATATGCCATGAAGGTGAAAATGGCTTAGAGATGTTGCAAAGCTCACACATGTGATGATGAAGGAGCTTATTGCACATGAGACATGACATTGAGTCATGTGATCAAGGTGGAGAAGATCAAGACAAGACTTGGCTTGATGGACCGGTTGCAAGCGTGAAGGGCAAGTGAAGGCTTTGAGTGATGGATGGCGTGGCGGTGAAGCTTGAGCAAGACTTGGCGCCATGGGGGCGATGGCAGCGGTGAAGGGCAAGTGAAGTCAAGATCGATGAACCAATATGATCACGTGTTGATATGAAGTGGATCATATCATTGTTGATAGTGTTGGTGCATGTGTTGCATCGACATTGGAGGAGATAGAATGGAATGCGCAAGGCAAAGGTATAACCTAGGGCATTTCATTTCACCGGTCATAGGTGTGTAGAGAAGTTTATGACCGGGTTTAGGATAGATGGCCGTACTATCAAGAGGGCAAACTTGTTTGCATATCGGTCATCTAGTGCCACTCGAGTGATCTAACTTTGCATTGTCGCTAGGATCGAGTGGCGTGGCAAGTTGAGTGGCTAACATCCTTTGGGAAATGATTGTGAAAATGCTAACACACATACACATGGTGGTGTACACTTGGTGGTGTTGGCACATTTACAAAGGAGGTGATGTTTGTAGGGTGAGATGGGTTTGGGTCCTCTCTCCTCTCCCCGAAGCTTTCGGATGGGATTCAACGCTTCGGGAAAATAGAATGCCTATTTTCTATTATGGATGCAAGTTCTTGTGGTTAGCACATTGGAGCAAGGGTGATGAAGTTAGAAGTGAAAGCAAGTTAGTCGCGAAGATGTTGGCGTCGGTCAACCGGCCGGACGCTGGATCTGAATGCACCACTTGGGTGGTGCGTCCGGCCAGCCGACGACGTCTGCTCTGGTGTGACCGGACGATGCGTCCGATCAAGTGACCGGACGCGTCCGTCGAGGTCGGTACTTCATTGAAATGACCGGACGGGGTTGTTGGGGTTCTTGATTTCATGCCGGAGCGTCCGATCGACAGATGACCGTTGAGATCCGGTGAACGGCGTTTGAAGGAGGGGACACGTGGCGTGCATCGCACGGACCGGACGATGAGGTCCAGCGTCCGGTCGATCCGACCGAAGCGCCCGGTCGGCCCGACCGCTGCCAGATGAAGGGGTAACGGCTAGTTTAGCCCTTGGGGCTATAAATAGAAGTGGCCCTCGGCCATGGCCGGGGAAGCACCTCAAGGGACTTAGTGTCCATGCTTGTGAGTGCTTGGGAGCCTCCATCACACACATACTTGATAGCGATCATCCGATTGTGTGAG
This sequence comes from Miscanthus lutarioriparius, assembly GCA_904845875.1. Lineage (NCBI taxonomy): Eukaryota > Viridiplantae > Streptophyta > Magnoliopsida > Poales > Poaceae > Miscanthus > Miscanthus lutarioriparius. Next base: position 115,784,033 of record CAJGYO010000002.1, read on the forward strand.
TGAGCGATTCTAGTGCGATTGCATCGTGAGGTTGCATCGAGTGGCACTAGGTGATCGAGTTGCGAGCCGGTGGTGCTTGTTACTCTTGGAGGTTGCCACCTCCTAGACGGCAGTGGTGGTCTCCGTCAAGCGCGCAAGAAGCTTGTTGGGCTCGGAGAAGTGCTTGTGAGGGGTACTTGTGCGCGCCTTGGAGTCATGAAAGAGCAACTTTAGTAAAGCGTGTCATTGAGCTACCCTCACTCAAGGGGTAGGTTCTTGCGGTGCCCGACGTATGCGGGCTTAGCGGGTGATGCTAATTAGCCGCCCGAACCACTAAGTGAGCGGTCGACACAACGGGGACTAAGCGTGTTGGCAAACACGTGAACCTCGGGAGAAAAATCATCGTGTCAACCTTGTTCTTCCGTTGGTTTGCATCCCCATTACACAAGCTTGCAATTACTTTTATATATCTTAAGCTTGTGTAGTTGCTCTTATAATTAGTTAGCTTGTGTAGCTTACTAGTTACCTTCTTGCTTGTGTAGCATAGAAGTAGCTCCCTTGCGTGGCTAATTTGGTTTTAGTAACCTTGTTAGTCACATTGGTTAGTTTGTGTAGCTAAGTATTTGCGCTCTCTAATTAGGCGTTGGTTGCCTTGTTATTGAGCATTGCTAGTGAGCTTAGTTAGCTTTGTGCTTTTGCTTACTAGCATGTGTAGGAGCTCCCTTGTTACTTAAAGTACTAGTGGCATAGGTTTGTGTGACCTTGCTCCTAGAATTGTTTAGGAGAGCTCTAGCTAGCCCGGCACCTTAGTTGCTTTATTAGTATCTTTGCATGGTGCTAGTGAACATATATAGAGGGATGTAGTCTTGGCTAGACCGATTATTTTAATTCCGCATTTATATCGGTTAGCCGACGCGATTAATTTTAGAAAAGACTATTCACCCCCCCCCTCTAGTCCGCCATCTCGACCCTTCAAACATGCAGTCCTTGATCACAGACACACAGTTGCATAGACAGAAATAAACATAAATTAGTAGTAGCACTTGACAACCTATAGGCTAAGATCACTTAACTCCAAACTACTGGAACCAAGGTGCATACTACTTCATTTTCAAACTACTGCAACTAAGAGGCTTACAAATAGATTTAGCATCACCACAGCAACTAATGCATTGCCTAAGCTAAAAGCCTTGTTCAATCCTCCATTCTTCAATTCTTTTATCTCCTGCTTCAACTTTAAAATGTCAACCATCAAGTCACTGATCTGAACCTTCAAGTCCATCATCCCAATCTTTGTGTCACTCTTCTGTTCTATGCCTTGAACCGCAGGAGCAATAAAAGGGCCCTGTACACCTTCCACTTCCACATCCCCGAGCTTGTTCAGATGATTGTTCCCACAAGTGTCATCGTTCTACAATTGACAATCAAAATCCTAACCCACTTAACACTATTTGCAGCTGGACGAACATGGAACCCAACATCAAAGGAAAAGCAAGACAAATTATCAAAAAATTGTTAGGCCAAGTGTAATACATATTGCCAGCCTTGCTCTTGCGTCTAATGACCTGGATCTTGCATTTGGGGCAATCGATCCGTGGGAGACCACCAACCTGGCTAGCACTTGAGCTGGCAGCTGTGGATGCCATCTTCTCTCAGCAAATGGGGCGGGGAAGGAGTAGCAGTAGTCACAGTCGACGCTGGTGCCAGCGGTAGTCGCGGTCGCCGCCGCCGCGAGCAGTAGTCGCCGCCGTCGTCGGTCGCAGTCACCGCCGTGGCCGACAAGCTAGGGTTCGAGCAAGAGAGAGAGAGAGAGGAGACGGTGGGGAATGGATGGATTGACTCGATCCAGTCAAACGGACGCACGTATGGAGAAGCTAGGGGGCAAAAGGGTCCATACAAATGTACGTACTAGCTGTATACACCTGCATGTGGGCCATAGGTCACAACAAGTGTACATAATGGCATTTTTTAGACTCTAGTGGAATTGTAATATCACGCTTACAATAAGACTAAAAGTAATGATATTTCTCAGAATCGCGAGAATTATAATGGCATCAATTCAATTAACCCTTTTTTTACTGCTCTGCGCTGGCGCGTTCCTGCTACTGGCACGACCTCATTAGGCGCGGAGGAACGTGGGGGAGGCATTGGAGTTGTAACACTCCTGGTGTTACGAGCTTGCTTAGCACCGAGATTTAGGTACAAGAGGGATTAGCCTATCAAGTTTTTGGGTTTTAAAAATTTATAACGCATGTGAAATGATAAGCGAATCCTATGTGACTCACTTTTGTGGACTCAAATAAATATCCAAGTTAACTTACTTGGTGCGTAAAAGTGCTAATGAAAATCATAACAAGAAAAATAGGAAAAATAGTTTTAATTGTTTGGCACGAAAAACAATTTCTATAAACAAAAATAAAACTTAACTTGTATTTAGTACTTAAATAAAAATTGAAGTACAAGTTTAGTAGATGGAAATGCAACTTGAACTTTTGGAAAATAAATATTGTTAACTAGTGTTTTGGGAGCTCAAAAATCAAATCCAAAATTTAAATATAACTTTTCGTTGAATCAGCAAGAAGTCAAAATTATAGTTAAAGTGTCATTTTTGGTGAATTGTATTGAGCGAAATAATTAAAGAGTGCTTAAATGTTTTGCTCCTATTAGTTAGTATGAAGTATGGACTATTGTGTTAAATGCTTATTGGTTGAAATTAATAAGGTTTAGGCCTTTTAAAAATTATAACAAAAGTGTTAATGGCTGTTAGTTCGAACTGAACCTTAACTTTTCTAAGTATGGAAAAAGTAGTAAGACAATGCTATCTTGACATTTAATTTCTAACAAAAATATTTAAACACTAGCCGCATGCTTTGGTATTGTTGTTAGCTTCTAAGTGAGTACCTGGGCATGGGGTAGGTCGTAGTTGCGTTGGGGTGTCGCGTTGCTCCTGAAAAATTCCCCAAACTTCGTTGGAACGCGTTGTAACCACGTTGTTGGCGCTCTATTTGTGAACCTACACTCCAGCGATGAGCCCATGTTTGCATCCTTTTATCTCCCTTTATGGTTGCTCTATAGTCATGATGATTGCTTTCGCTAGATGGCTGGCAGTGTTGGGTCTAGGTCAGCGAAATTGGTTGAGTTTCAATTGAGTTAACTAGCCATCTTTGCTTCGCTTAAAAATGCGTGCACGACACCGAGAGAAGCCGCTCGGCCTAAGTCCACGATCACCGTGCGCGCGGACGCTGTGGGTGTCGGTCTCATGCTGTGGCTGGGTCACGTCCGTGGGCCAGCTTGTGTGCACCAATGGTGCCCGCGTAGCGCCTCAGCCTGGCGTTGGTCGGCCCCGGCTGGCCGCGGTCTGGCTCCCGATGTGCCGTGCGTTGGGCTGAGCTAAGGTTATGGCTACCGTCGCTCGGTCGATGTGCATCCGCCCCACACTTTGTCCTACCTACCACATTGAGCCTTTGGCATCTGGCGCTGCCGCCACGTCTAGGTCGATGACCCCGGTCACCGTGGTGATGAGACGTTTCCCTGTCCCGCCCCGCTAGCCGATGCCGGTGCGACCTACTCGGGTCCGGCCGCTCCAATTCAAGCACGTCGCGCCAAGCCCTCCCCGGTCTCATCACCGGTGTGCACGAGCTCGCTCTACTGCCGCCGACCGGAGCCCCGCTTTAACACGCCCTATTGCTTGAGCTCATCCGCATGCTTTTCCCCATGACGTGGTCTCAGCCTAGGCACCGCGCCCCACCTTTCAAATTCACCTAGCCCATGGTTTCTCAGCCCATCTCCTCACATCAGTAAGTAGCAGGGAGAGCTACCTAGCCACCTCAACCGCATCTGGCCATGGTAGAGTCCTACGCCGCAACAATTCGGTGATTAGCTCGTCGTTGTCCATGTTCGCCGCCGTGACCTTGGACTGGGGAGAGAGGTAGGATTGGAGCAGTAATAGTTCAATTGCTTGTGGCTCTGAACTTGCTTTGACTTCCTCCATCTAGTGCTCGCACGGTTTTGGCCAGGAAGCTCACCATCGGTGCAGTGACGCGTCGGTGCCGTGCTCGGATGGCTGCTGCGTGGATCATTCACACATGGCCAGGCCATCTCAGCACCCCTCCGCCTCAGCCGCCACTGCAGCTCGAATCCTGGTGAGCTACTGGTGCTTATTCGCTAACCCCTTTCCTCTGATGGCGTCGTAGGTCATCGGGACGAACGCGCCGCCGCCGCGGATAGCCGCTCGCCGCTGTAGCTCGCGCCAGTGCGCCTCTGAGTCCCTAACCGCTGCCCATCCTTGCACGTTTAGCTGTAGATGGTGATCGACCCGCTAAATGGGTCCGCTCAGGTCTCTGGTGGCCGGCGTGGACGCCCAGTGCCACCGCTCACCGCGCCGCCGTGCACAGGATGACCGGGGGTGCGCGTGGGGAAATTTGGAAAAATCCAGGGGGTTAAGTATAGGATCTACTGGAAGATAAAGAAGGCATAGAGGGGGGGTGAATAGGCCTGTAAAAATTCAACTTGAAACTCTGTTATAATAGAGGGCGGCACTGTCGGCCTTATAGGGTGGCACTGCCGCTCTACAAAAAATAATCTAACATAGTTGAGATTTAACAGAGATGAACCTGACCCCACTAGCTGCTTAATCCTGCAATATAGAGTCAAGATCCAGTTCGAAGACTGGATACCACAGAAACTTCACACAAAAGTGAATCGAGCAACTAAACCCTAACAACAGCTAGCAATAATGTAAACAACAAGTATAGTGAAGAAGAAGCATGCAAGACACAAGATTTATCCCATGGTTTAGCTCACCACTAAGGTTTGCCTAAGTCCACGTTGTTGAGGAAGCCACAAAAGGCTTGAGCTTGCCACAAAGGCTTGCTTTACCCTCGTTCTCAAATCAAGAGAGTGAACTCCTGAAGTGAGGGGTGATTTCTTAGCTTTCAAGTGAGGTTACAAACCTCCCAAGGCTGCCACACGAGTTGGCAAGCACAAGGGCGATGCCTAGCTGGCTAGGAGCAAGCTCCAAGAGTAACGAAGCCTAGAACCACCGGCCAAACGTAAACCAAATGCTCTTAGACTTTAGGAATCAGTGGATCTCCTCTCTAATCGAGTTTTGCTGCATTTTCTCTCAAGTTTTGATGGTTGGAATCAAGGATTAGCTTGAGGGATGGAGGAGCAACAATGGAGGAGAGGGGTGAGCTTTGGTTATGTCTGTTTTCGAGCAGAGTGACTCAGTCGAGAAGATGACCGTTGTGGGCCGGGCCTGAAGGGTATAAATACCCCCCGAGCCCAACGGTCAGTTAAGGGCGGCACTGCCGCTCTTAACAGGGCGACACTGCCGCCCTAGCCAAAATAGGTAATATGATATGAAATTTGGCTGGCTGTTTTGACTAGGTGGAATGATGTAAATCTGTGAATTTGAGCATCTGATTCAACAGTTGACCAACTGTCCTAAAATCCCTCTTGATAGTACGACTTTTCCTAAATTCAAATTCAAAACATAAAAGAATTTAAACCTCCCTTGAGCTAGGTCTGGCCACCTTTTGTAATTAGGACACCTGCAACCTGTTCATCATCCTCATTCTTTGATTCACTGCTTGTCATCTCGATAAATCTCATTAGTCCTCTAATTTTGGTGGTCATCAATACCAAAACCCATAAAAGGGCTTGATTGCACTTACAATCTCTCCCTTTTTGGTAATTGATGACAACCTAATTAGAGCTTACAAATGATATGAAATCTAAACTGAGATTTTTCGAATCATGGGTGTAGGAGCCTCCCCCTAAATATGTGAATGAAGATTTGAATTCTCTGGCATAAGAGGCCATGATTCACATTTTAGGTGTGATGGGGAACCTCCCCCTACATCCATGCCTGCTGTGGGGTGCTGAACAAAGTATCACAGGAATAAACGTGATGCATATGACAGGTCATATCAGTTCAGGCACCTAAGATTCTGACTGATACAGCACAAGGCGGCACTGCCAGCCCTAGAGGGCGGCACTGTCGTCCTGACCATACTAGTCAGATAGCAATCAGATTCCTACAGAAGATCATGTGTATATAAAACAATCTAAACTTAGAATATAACAAGCTAAAACAATAACCGTGAATACATGTCCATATCCGAAGCAAATTAAATCACAAAGTAGCATAATTTCATAAAATAGAGTTTTGAGCGACTCTCAAACTCACAACCTAACTACTCTCAACGGATCTGAACATCAAACGCAGCAGTGAAGAACACATGGCATCGAAAAACTTGTTGACCCCTCTAATTATCTCCCCCTTTGGCATCAAATACCAAAAAGAGAAGAAAAAGAAGAGAAATCACTCATCACTGTCGGAGTCGACGCGGGCACGTCCGGCAACATGGGTGTGCGAAGTGAAGCGTGCTGAACGTCGCGGTGGTGCAACCCCAACTGAAGTAGAAGGCCCTACCTGATCCATTGAAGGACGCAGTCTCCTAGAGTATGTGTGAAGCAAAACTGCCTGTACCTGTGGATCGGCCTCTGTAGGGTGAATCTCTGCACCAAGATCCTGCTGCATTGGGGGCTCCTCAAAATGCTGCCCCTGTGGGCATCCATAGTATTGACTGAATGGCTCATATGAGTGCTCATGCTGCTAATCATCCTGCTGTTCATCATGGTGCTCATGTGACTGCTCCTGCTCCTCATCAGACGAAGAAAGGCGAGGAAAGTCAGGAAACTGAGGTGGCGACTGCACTGGTGGAAGTGGTGGTAGCCCTGCCATCTCCCTAGCATGTCTCACAGCTTCCCTGTTCTCCATTCTATCCTCATAGATAGTCTGAGAAGTATATGCACAATGAGCAAAGATTGCATTCATCCATGCACTCATCTTTTCCCACTTTGATTTCTTCTTTTCTTCCCTAGCCCTGGACGGCTCCGGAATATCTCTCTGTGCAGCTCCAGAAGGGTGAAGGCCTGCTGCCCCACTATCTCCAAGTCCTCCAGAACTAGTGTGCTGAGTAGTTGAACCAAGTCCCCCTAAGCCACCATGGGTGTTCTTGATCTTATAAACAGTGTGCTCACAATCCTTAGGGAACCACATGCCAGTCACTCTCTCAATCATAAACATGAGGTAAGGAGCATAGGGCAAAGATCTCCTCCCATCATCCATGGCATAAGCTAGCCCAACCCAAATGAATCTTAGAACATTAAACTTTTCACTGCTAGGAAACCTAGACAACACATTAGTAATATAGCCATTCAAATTTGTTGCATTGTCTTTAGGGTTGAGAGTGATCCTGAAGAGATTATTCATGATGTAATAAAAGCTCTTGAGCTTTGTCCTTGACCAATCAGGAACTGCAAGATTTTGATCCTCCCACATGAAGCTTACTTCCATTGGCTCAAGACGATGCTCATTATGTATCCTCTCATATCCCCTGTGGATGTGACCAAAACCAAAAATACGTCAGAAGGTGACAAAATCAATGCAATAATGTCGCCCATCAGTCATCCAATGAAGCTCATCCATTTCCCTGTTCCAAAAGTAAGTGGCATGAAACTGAGCAAGAATCTCCCTGTTCTAATCATACCTGAAACTCATGATGTCTGTCATCTCAAAAGCAGTCCACAGGTCTTGATTCTTTGTAGCAAACTAATGATCATTCCTGCTCTCCAAGTCACCAAAGTCAATGTCTTTGCATCTTGCTAATCTTGCCCTTTGACTTGGATAGAATGGTCAGTAGTATAAAAATTAGATTGGAAAGCATTCCAAAATCTATAATCAATGCCATCGGATCGCATCGGAGGAGTATGGATCAATTTCTCTAGCTTCACACTGTCTTCTTCCAACTCATGGAATAATCAACAACTCTATGACCATCAACTTTGTTTTGGGGAGGAATGAAGTCGAACCTATCGGTGTTATCTCTCATGTAGTTTGCTATCAAACTCTCGAAAGATGTAAAGGAGAATCAGGCCACACACGAATGGTTCTTCCCATCCTCTGAATATTTTCTCTTGAAGAAGGTCTTCATAAAGATTTACATCTCTGTGAGTGTAGCTACTTTGTCCCCGCCTCTTTTGACCTTTTGCTTGGTTGTCAACACCTTCCTTTTCCACGATCCATCTATACAATTTAAATGAGACTTGATAAGAAAGCGTAAAAAGATAATAAGTTAGAACACATTTTGCAAAGCGGGTTTAATAAGAAAAGAATTTTGAAGATGACATAGAAGGAAGCGGTCTTTGGATTTGGAATCACATGGTAGGGCTAAGATCTTGCCGCCTCCTGAGGCCGGCATTGCCGCCCTCAGTTGCTTCACTATTTCATCTTCAATTTTTTGTTCTGGTTAAATTCTATTTTCAACAATGTCTATTCATCATCACAATTTCAGAATCACAGTCTAAGCAAAGAATACATGAAACCCTAGCCTTGGATTTGAAAGATTGAGTATGAAAAACTTTAGTAACAATTTTTGATAAATGAATCCAATCCATTCTGAACTTCATCGGATTTGTGAGATTGAGTACAACAGTTAGAATCTGCTAGGGATGCCATTAATGGTCCCATGGGCGGCATTGCCGCTCTTCCCAAAATCATTCAACCGGTGAAATCCAAAATCAACTCGATTCAACCATAAAAAATCTTTCTAAACCCTTCATACTCCCCCTAGAAACTGAAATCCATGACTAAAAGCTTCACATTGCATAGATCGAATGGGGTTAGGGTTTTACCTTGCTTCCAAACCGTTGGAGTGGAGGGAGAAGAGAAGAAACGACTCGGCCAAGAGCCTCCTGCAGTGACCAGCGAAGAAGAGTCTCGACCTGCTGCAGGGGCGGCACTGCTGGGGTGGCAGGTCATGAAGAACGGCGGCGACGTGTGCTTGAGAGAGAGGAAGAGAGAAGCACGGGCGTCGGCATCAGCAGGGAGAGAAGGAGAGAGTTGGGTCGGGGGCTAGAGAAGGAATAAGTAGAAGAAAATGGGCCCCGCAACCTAGCCAAAATTGGATGAAAACGGATTAGTTTCCAGAGAGCGGCACTGTCGGCCAGGATGGGCGGCCCTGCCGCCCTGCCAATTTTGCATGGATTACGCTTAAACTTTATGACCTCCTTCACCTCAGATATGGATATATATTCTCTAAATATCATGACCAGTAATCAATGAACATTACAAACATTGGTCACAACACTTAGTTGGCCTTTTGAAATGATTTTAAAACACAATATAATATCCTTTTAAATCATTTTCCTACTTCACTAGTTAGTCAAACAGAAGTGTGCTATATTTCAAATCAAGTTACGAGAATCAAGTATATTTAGCTCACTACGCAAAGCACAAAACCTTGACTCATCGAGAGGCTTAGTGAAGATATCGGCTAGTTGTTTTTCGGTGGTCACATGATGAATTTCGATATCTCCTTTGGTTTCGTGGTCTCTCAAGAAATGATGTCGGATGTCTATATGTTTGGTTCTTGAGTGGCTTACGGGATTGTTTGCAAGCTTTATAGCACTTTCATTATCACACAAGAGTGGGATTTTAGTGAATTGACATCCGAAATCACGAAGGGTTTGCCTCATCCAAAGTAGTTGAGCACAACATGCACCGGCTGCAACATACTCGGTCTCGGCAGTGGAAAGGGCTACCCAATTTTGCTTTTTAGAACTCCAAGACACTAGGGACCGTCCAAGGAATTGACATGTCCCTGAAGTGCTCTTTCTATCTACCTTGCAACCGGCATAATCGGAATCTGAGTAGCCAAGTAGATTGAACTTGGAGCTCTTGGGATACCACAGGCCAAGGTTAGGAGTGTGTACTAAATATCTCAAGATTCTTTTAACAGCCATTAAATGGCACTCTTTCCGGTTAGCTTGAAATCTAGCACACATGCACACACTAAGCATTATGTCTGGCCTAGATGCACATAAGTAAAGTAAAGAGCCGATCATGGAACGATATACCTTGATGTCGATAGCTTTCCCTTCTTCATTTAGATCAAGTTGTCCATTAGTTAGCATGGGAGTTTTGATAGGCTTGTCATTCACCATGTCGAACTTGTTGAGCATATCATGGCTGTACTTGGTTTGGCTAATGAATGTCCCTTCCTTCATTTGCTTGATTTGAAATCCAAGAAAGAATTTTAGCTCACCCATCATGGATATCTTAAATCTCTTAGTCATAGTCCTACTAAACTCATCATAATACACATGATTAGTACTACCAAATATTATGTCATCGACATATATTTGGCACACAAATATATCATTTCTAACTTTGTGAGTAAAGAGTGTAGGGTCGGCTTTGCCTATTTCAAAGCTTTGTTTGAGCAAGAATTCCTTAAGGCATTCATACCATGCTCTTGGTGCTTGCTTAAGCCCATAGAGTGCCTTTTGGAGTTTATAGACATGGTGGGGAAATTTGGGATCTTCAAACCCCGGTGGCTGTTCCACATACACCAACTCTTGTATTGGGCCGTTGAGGAATGCACTCTTGACATCCATTTGGTATAGCTTGAAGTCATGATGAGCAGCAAAGGCTAGAATCATTCGAATTGCTTCAAGTCTTGCCACCGGTGCATATGTTTCTTCAAAGTCCAAGCCCTCTACTTGAGTGAAGTCTTGGGCCGCCAATCTTGCCTTGTTCCTTGTCACCACGCCATTTTCATCTTGCTTATTGCGGAAGACCCACTTGGTACCAATGACATTGGTATTGGGCCTTTCCACTAATTTCCACACTTGATTTCTTTCAAAGTTGTTGAGCTCTTCTTGCATGGCCATGACCCAATCCGGATCTCCAAGTGCTTGTTCTACCTTGAGAGGTTCCAAAGAGGAAACAAACGAGTAATATTGATAAAAATTTGCTAAATGAGAACGAGTTGTTACCCCCTTTCGAATGCTTCCAAGGATGTTCTCAACGGGGTGATCCTGTTGTATAGTTTGATGTAGCCTTGGGTGCTCAACACCTCTCTGTTCCTCTTCTGAACCTCCAGCCTCTTCTTGTTCAAAGATAGACTCCAGGTTGAGTCCTTGAGGTGGTGGAGTAGGAGTTGAAGGAACTGTTGCTGAGGTAGATGGGGCGGCACTGCCGCCCTCATGAGTGGCACTGCCGCCTTGCTGATGTTCAGCAGGTGAGTGCTGCCCTTGTTGATGGAGTATGTCAGCGGAAATTTGTGCAGCAATAGCCTGGGGATCCTCATCATCAGTGGCTTGATCTTCTTGTGGCCTAATATTGCCTATAGCCATTTGCTTGATTGTCTCACATGGTGGATCCTCCTTTCCTACAACACTTGAATCAACTTGCTCCACTTGAGAGCCATTAGATTCATCAAATGTCACATCTACCGTGACTTTAACTCTACCCATGGTTTTGTTGAAGACACGATAGGCATGCTCATTTGATCCATAACCAAGAAGAATGCCTTCATCAACTTTAGGTGCAAATTTAGAGGTTTTGGATCTTTTGTTAAGTATAAAACATTTGCACCCAAACACTCTAAAGTATGACACCTTTGGCTTGTTACCGGTTAGAAGCTCACATGAAGTCTTCTTGAGTTTCTTGTGTAAGTAGAGACGATTGATGACATGGCAAGCGGTATTGACGCCATCACTCCAAAAGAGGTCCGACGTCTTGTATTCATCTAGCATTGTCCTTGCCATATCAAGAAGTGTACGGTTCTTCCTCTCTACTACACCGTTTTGTTGAGGGGTGTAAGGAGTTGAAAACTCATGCTTGATGCCCACATCATCAAGAAACTCTTCAACTAGAGTGTTCTTGAATTCGGTCCCATTGTCACTTCTTATCTTCTTGATAGGAAGACCAAACTCCTTTTGTGCCCTTCTCACAAATATCTTGACTTTCTCTTGCACCTAGGATTTATCATAAACAAAGAACACCCAAGTGAACCAGGAATAATCATCAACAATAACTAAACCATATTTGTTACCCCCGATGCTTATGTAGGCGACTGGTCCAAAGAGATCCATGTGAATCAACTTCAACGGTTGTGTGGTAGTCATGATGCTCTTTGGTGGGTGAGGTACACCTACTTGCTTTCTGGCCTGGCAAGCACTACAAATCCTATCTTTCTCAAATTGAATATTGGTTAGTCCAATGATGTGGTTGTCTTTTAGGAGTTTGCCCAAGTTCCTCATCCCAACATGAGCTAGTCGGCGATGTCATAGCCAATCCATGCTAGATTTTGCCACTAAACAGGTCTCAAGCTTAGCTTTTCCTTTGTTGAAATCAACTAGGTAAAGCTTGTTCTTGAGGTGACCTGTAAAGACAATAGAGGAATCCTCCCTCTTAGAGACTTCCACACCCTTATCCATGAAAAGGCAATTGTAGCCCATCTCACATAATTGAGAAACGGACAGCAGATTATATTTCAAGGAATCAACATGTAAGACATTTGTAATTAAATGATCAAGTGTAATAGCTACTTTACCAAGTCCAATCACACCTCCTTTTGAATTATCACCAAATATGATATTCTCATCTAAATTTGTAGTAGGTAATATGATGAGAACATACTCCTTTCTCCGGTCATATGATTTGTACAGCCGCTGTCAAGCACCCAACTTGACCCACCGGAGGAGTATGCCTGCAACACAAGTTTAGTTCCTAGTCTTAGATCCCCAAATATTCTTGGGGCCTTGCATGTTAGTCACAAAAACTTTAGGAACCCAAATGAAAGTATTATGATAAACATTTCGACCATTGCCAACAAACTTGGCAAACACCTCCCCCTTGCTGTTGTGCTGTAAAACAAAATTAGAATCCAAACATTGAGGAGGTGTATTTGCCTTTGGTTGATAAGTATATCTATTTGGAGTGACCTAGATGGATTTCTTTGGTTTCTGGACAACTTGCTCTGGATGAGACACCTTCTTCTTGGGCTTGACATGAGCAGAGGAGGAGGAGGTGGTCTTCCCTATTCTGTGGGGGGCGGCACTGCCGCCCTTCACAGCGGCACTGCCGCTCATAGGCCGCGGTGCTGCTCTGGGCTGGCCTTGTGCCACCATCTGTGCAGACCTATCTGTACCTTCCTGCCCTTTGCTCACGAACTGAACACACTCATATCCATTGATTACCTTTCTCCCATTGGTTTTGCGACAGAACCGCCCAATTTATACAAGATCAAGTACGACTGTCCCAGCTAACACGTTGACACGCACATACTTTCACTTATATAAACCCGATAGTCCGCCGAGTGTCTCGAAAGACCTCGGTAAATCAACATCATAACCAAGATCACGTGATTAAGCAAATACACATCACATACGTAGAGTTGCAGCAGAAATAATATTACAAATGGGTTCACAATTAATAGTACAAGTTTGGCTTTAAAAACCAATTATTGAAAACAACATAGCTTTCAAATGATTACATTAATATAAGTTCCAAATACATTGCTAGCATAAGTGACATCCTCAGACAAAAGCATATAGATGAGAAGTAAATATAGAATCACCGAGCCCACCGGCGGTTAGCCACCATCATCAACAGGTCGAGAACTTCACCTGCAACAAGGTGGAATAAACCCTGAGTACTCGAATGTACTCAGCCAGACTTACCCGTCGTAAACCAGAAATAAAGTGACACCAAGGATTATGCAAGGCTTTCTTTAGTGGGCTGGCTGACTCGTTTGCGAAAAGCATAAGTTATCATGAATAAACCATTTTAAGTACTTTGCATCATCTTTATTATAACCTATCCATCTAGGTAAGCACTTGTACTATAGCAATCACTTGATTAACCAATAACATCCAGTTACCAATTTAGATTTAGCATATCCCATATCATCCAGATAACCATCATTGTTCCATAATAATTACTACCATGCTGTAGCTTGAGTCAAGTGCTAACTATCCAGGAGCGATGGCGATTCAAATCGATTATTAACCAGCTGGTAATTTATTCCTTACACAAACCTCACTCACCCGCTAAAGTGAGGTATCGGTCACCGAGTCAACTATCCGGGAAAAATCTCGAGTTTGCCAGGAATCACATGTACCCGGGGGCCGACCGACTGCCTTTCGGTCTTATCATCGCGCCCCTATGTCCTACCACGCCTACTCTGGTACAGTGCGCTGCGGGCAATCCACTTGGCCCGAATAATCTCCCAGCTTCGTGGTCAAAAGGTACGTTATTCGGCCAGCTAAATGTAAGGCACGCGTTCAACATGACCCGAGGCCCAACAACGGTCGGTCCTTAATCGACACAGATAGAAACTAACAGCACCCCAGAACCCTGTCTGGTTGTCTCCAACTTTTCTGTCCGGTCTCCAATTATCCATCACACAGGGTTAATTCCAGGATATCATTCTTTCCATAGCTAAATTCTTCCAGTAACCACCTATAATGTAGGTGACCGGATATCACCGATCGCTACCGGTCTAAGCAAGGCTAAGCAGTTATTCGATCCTGACCTAACAGGGTAAAAGGTAATAAGGTAGGCAAGGATAGTAATAAATGCATCAACGGTTTCAATCAACTCCTACAACTTAATGCAACAATATATAAACTCATATATATAGAAAGAATTGCTTTTATAAATTAGGAGACTTATAATGCTCCAGGGCTTGCCTGGGATCCCACACTGAGTCAGTGTTAGTTAGACGGCACTCGCAAGTGAGCATCTCCCGTCCTGGCGACATCTCAGGTCCTAGCATTTGCTTAGTCCTTCCATCTTCGGGATAGATCCTCCATACACCGTCTTCGGGTTCGGCTCCAACATCACGTCCTTCACGTGGTTCATCTAGCGCACCTAGATGAGATGCAAGATGCATGTGTATGAATATGATGAATGGTAACATAAGATGCATCACATAAGCATTCAAGACAAACCAGTTATTCACGGCAATCACAAAGTCAAGGCTGCAAACAGCAGCAGCTAATTTTACTCATAACAGGAGTTGTACTAATCCAAAAGACATGCAACAAGACAATCTGGAAATCTTATGAAATTTTCTACAATTCATCTTTAATCATATTAGCATGATTCTTAAGTTAACTAAGTCAAATATACCCATTTACAGAAACTGGTCCACAATTGACAGAAAGCAGCCATTTCTGAAACCCAACTTTAAACAGGCATAACTCACAAACCACAAGGCCAAATACCACCAAATTTTAACAAAAGCTAGATACATGAATTATCTACAACTTTGTTATTCTCATATTAAGATGATTTTACAGTTAGAAGGGTCAACTAATCCAATAATTGCATCTCTGTCCAAAACATAGACAGAAACTGACATGCCAATTTAAACAGCTATAATTGGAGTTATACATGTACTATAAATGTGATTCTAGACTTTTTAGAAATCTTAGAAAATTATAAACAACTTTGCTGTAAACACCTAAAGCTAATTATACTATTAAGAAGGCCCCACAGTAAGAACAAGGAAACCCTGTCTGGGTTTGGGCAGAAACAGCCACAGAGATTTAAGCAAGTATAACTCAAGATCTACTTAGCCAAAAATCATGATATTTAACTTTTTGGAAATCTTAATAAAAGTACTACAACTCATGTATTTTCATCAAGTCTTGATTCATAACTTAACTGAGCCAATTAATTCAAACATGCAGAACTATTCAGAGTAGGAGCAAAGCAATATGGGGCATTTGTTATTTTTATAACTCTTAAAATATAAATTCTAAACTCCTGAAATTTTTACCAGACAACAACAAGCACCTGATGAGCACTCCATAAAAATTTCACATTTAGTTGAGCAAAAGAACTACAGTTATGAAAAAGACAAGACACAACTAGTATTACAAACCTAACTGCACAAATTGATTTTTACAGTAAAAACTTTAAACTAAATCATGCCAAATTATATATCTAGTGCATAGATAATTTCACAAGGATTCCAAAAAGTACTCATTTACTATTTTACGATATTTTTACTAATTACTATGAATTTCCAAAGTTCCAGCCGATTTAAAACAAATAGATCCAAAAGGCACTATTCATATGAGTCACAGACTATGCAGTTAGGTCCCTCCCTTTTCTCGAATTGTTGTGCGATGTCCTTTGTCTTCTTTTAACCACAGAGAGCAAGGGATGGCCTGTGGGGAGGGCGAAACCCAGCCGGAGGAGGGCCGACGGCGACGGGAAAGAGCAGCGCGAGCACCAGAGGGTCCAAGAGCATCCAGGGGACAGCTCGGCTTGTCCAGAGGCGGTCCTAGGCATCTTGGCCACTTGCGAGCAAGCAGACGCGGTGATACAGCTTGCTGGCGGCGGCCCGAGGGTGGCAGCAGCAGGCTGCCTCGGGCTAGGAGGAGCAGCGCACGATGGCGAAGGTGGTGGCGCACGCGGTAGGACGCGAGGGAGCTCGAGGTGGCGGGGACGCGGTGGTGGCAAGCTTGGCCCGCCTTGGCCATGGTAGGCGCACGCTCAAGCACGGAGCAGAGCGATGTAGAGCGAGAGAGACGCAGCGCCGGTCTTGAAATGGAAGAGCAGGCGAGCTGGCGAGCGGCGCGCGCGCATGGAGGCCACGCGACGCCCGGCACCGAAGTCGGTCGGCCACTGAACCTAATTCAAAATCCTGAAGGAGCCGCAATACCACCTCAAAAATGTGCCTAAAACCCTAAGTTCGTCCATCCGTAACTCCTAAACCACGACGATTTAGTAAAAACTCTATTAGTAAAAGTTATATATCTACATGCCAGCTCCAACTTTTCTTAAGTGATCTAGGTCTAATTCACAAAGGATATCAAGTTGCATCATCACAAAGTCAGGCACATCGAAACTGTAAACTCACTTTGACTTAGAAAAAATCCTAAGTTCCAAAAATAGTACAATGTTGATTGTTGTGAGCTCTAAACGACCAAGTTAAGCACTGAATTAGCTCATGACCCAAAATAAAAGTTATTGATATAATCAAGTACTACAACTTTTCTTAAGCGTGCACTGCCATGCAAACACCGTAAGCAATAGTTCAAACCAAGTCAAAGTAGCATCACGGTAAAGCTTAAATCAAAGTTTTAGACCGAATGAGGCATTTTCTTGACCTCATCTCAACACGAACCCTTTATGACTTTTGTTGTAGAGTTCAATTAGAGTCATTTGGGTAAGGTAGCAAGGTTTCGTTGACGATCAAGAATTCCATTCACTTTATAAAATAATTCAAGCAAGGACATAACTCGTCATTTCATATGACTTCTTGATTCCAAACTTCACGAAACTTTTCCATGGATTAATATAGATGGGTATTGATGTGAGACACATGAAGATATTCCAATAACACCAGCCAAGCATATATCTTGAAAAGGGCCTATATGTAAAGCAAGGGTGCAATATCCAAGTTTAGGTTGGGGCTCATTTCCATAGGTTTGACCTTGACATCTTCATCATTACTTAATATGCCATATTTAAGCTCAAACCCATTGCTTAACTGGTGGCAAACACCTGGGGTGTTACCGCCTTCCCCCCTTAAAAGAATCGCGTCCCGAGATTCAGGACGAAAGACTTTTATGGAAGAGAGACATGCTACCAGTTTCCAATATCAGCGATAGCTTAAGGCTACATAGCTTCAAGCATAAGAGAGGCTAATTTGGTCAAGACACTTTCTGATACTTGTCCTTTGTAGTAAGTTTTGTCTGAAGAATTTCCTTCGCTGGCCTTCATGAAGTATTGTTACTTTGGGAGGAATCCAAGATAGCAATGTCCTACGTACTTCGTCCTCGATGTACGAAGAGCAATACAAACGTAGAATAAATACTTGTAGCATCTACTTCCATAGTGGATATAGCACAGACCATATGGACTTTGCACTAGATCATAATCTTCCGAAGGATACTCGTTGCAATGGTTCCATGTGTGCAGTTCTCTTTCTCTGATAACAATATTGTATTGTCTGAGTCTACCGAGTGAGTGGTAAACGTAATAGCTAACTCTGTCGGCTCAACGTTCTCGACGATCATTCCTTAGGAAGCCTTCGTATCCAAGTTGCAACAGTGATCTAGGTTGAATCTGATGCAACCTCTTGGGTAAAAACACATATAAGGTACCAAAGGCATGTTAGCATTGGAGAACCATTGACGTAGAAGGATGTTAGCGAGGCTTGGAGGACAACACAAGTTGCAAGTAATCACAAAACTCGGGTCTAGTTCACTACCAAGCAGGTTAAGTACAATTTGCCTTTGTGGTGCAGTTACACTGCAAGATGGGTTGACTTGCATCGTAGTAAAACCAGCTTTCTTAAACTATATTTGACATCGAGGCTTCCATTCTAGGGTCAATCAATATCTCCAATCCATGACCTGAAATCTGCGGGTTGACACCCTTCCAATCTATTTTTGACTTGCAACGGCACAAGTTGACTTGTAGAACATCTTGACTGCTCAACTATTATCGATACGAGAGGACAAAGGTATGGCCCAAACATGGGTGCAAGGAGTCTTCTCTAGGGCATATAAAGGATTATCTAATGGCAAGACAATGATCATGTTGCGAATCTTGGCATCAATTGTAAACACTCTCATGTGAAGGATGATCGCAGTCACCGCGAAATTGTAGATTCTATACCCTTTTGTTCTCTATTCATATCTCACAAACTACTGCTCCAATATGCACAAATTTTGGTGGGCATGTAGACCCACGGATCTTCTAACTAGTCACCAAAATTCAACTCAAACGGACACCGTTTGACCATCCAAACAATTCATCTACCAAAACTGCTCTGTTCTGAAATGGCAGCAAACCGAGCCGACAAGATATCTCTCAAATCCTATGTTTTACTCAACCAATACTCAAACCAACTTAAGACATTGAAGGTCCCTAAGCAAGGAATGAGATCACCAAGTTTGGGGTCAATCCAACTTTGTTTGAGTCACTAACCGCTGGCTTGAAGATAACCGGTTTAGTGCCACAAAATCTAGACAGATTTCGTGTTCTCCCTTTTCTTTGCTTCACACGTTGAGGTGTGTGTTTCGCACTCTCCAACCTTTCTCATAGCAGCAGCCTTTCCCTAGCTGAGGATGGAGGCTAGAGTTTTCCTCACATGCTTCTCTGGTAACACTTCAACCATCGTTCTAGACACCAACTTGACCATGCACAAGCATTGGACTTGTGGACTGTTTTCGCAGGGCACAAAACATTATTCCACATGTAGGGCATTTCTACATAGACAAGGAACCATTCCTATATATCCTTCGGCACTTCATCCAATAGAGTCCGGACACATGCGTTAGTGGCACCTTGGGGCACAAAGATGCTGACTAAAACTAGGGATGTGCTTTCGCTAGCTGCTACCTAACCGATATAACGTCTTGTACTATATACGTGATTGTCCAAGATGGAATTGACTTGATAGCACATTTGGAGAAGAAGTAGCACTTGCATTGCAGGGCCAGGTTTGTTGTTTCCTTGATCAACATTGTTCTGTGAGATCTGGCCTTCATAGTTACCAAATAGTCATTACCTAACTGAAGACTAACTTTCCTATTGGTAACAAATCAGTTGTCCCTCAACACTAAAAAGGTTCCAAATCTTTACTCTTGATAATAAAAATTATGGTCGAAGCCTACAGATGGTCGCCATTGAAGTCACCAGAAAGGGGTCACACCAAAGAAGGTCGGTTCGTCTACGTGATCCTTATGCACGTAAAGATTGAGGACTTGGATAGGAACTCCTATATACCAGGTGACCTATTACAGCACATAATATCCTGGTCCATTTATCATCCGACTGATAACTTGTTTAACCTTAAGTGTGGTGCACCTTTCTGATCCAACGAATATGACATAAGTTGCTCACTAGATGACCGACGTCATTACAGGGACAGTCACGTCGAGTAGAGTCACTTGTCTACCCTCTTGCAGTCTATCTATGTTCCTATTAGTGACCTGTTCTTCAAAGGTTAACCATTGGATGACTTCAAAAGGGAGTCCTATTGCATCTAGTTCGACATATAGATCACTTGACATGATAAGGAGAGATAACCAAGGAAGAGCTCACGTGAAAATAACACATTGGTGTAGTTCGGTAGTGGATCATGACTAGGAACCTCGATACCAGCGCGTGCCGAGCAGCACATCCTTGTGTGTGCACCCACAGGAGGCTCTTGGTTTCGTCGCGGCACCGTAGATCGCTAATCGTGGCACCATTACTGAACATACAACCCACCAGAATTCTCACGTGGCACAAATTTGGTTGCGTAGGAGCAAGCACAATGCGAAGGAGGGACAGCAAACAAAGGTAGTCACAAGGTTAGGAATCAACAAACAGGGGATCTGAAGATCAAAACACAATGCAAGAGAGCATAGCTTAATTGCCAAAGACAACTAAGCAGGGGACTCTTGCCTAATTTCCATATACGCCTTGTTTTCACCAAAGTGATTACCAGATAAAGATTAACATGAGATTTGGTCTTCCCTAGCAGCAACATGAGATCAAGACTGATAAACATCCAGAGACTTGAAAGGGTTGGAGACAAAACAACCAAGATTCAAGGGACAGAGCCAAGGCACTGACTAAGGATTCAGTTGATAAAACAACGACATGATCTACGAGGAAAAGGTTCCAAAGCCAGGGTAGATAGCGATTAGCGTTGCACTAGATCATCAGTAGAAGGAGCAATGAGATCTAACAAGGATTTTTGAGCAAGGTCCTCCCACACAGGAGCGGGACAACCACAAAACATGCGAGCAAAGAAGGGGGCTAAGCTTGGGTCAAAGGTCAAGCAAAGGCATGGATAAAGGTCTTCGTAGCACAACGTTCAGGTCTAGCAACCCCATGTACAGGCTTAGGTTCCTAAGAGAGAACCTAATTGGAGACGACAACCGTGCGATTACGTAACTTGAGCATTGTTCTAGGATAAAGCTATTTGACCCTCGCATGCTCACCGGGGACAAACGAGATGACAACTATGGCACTGCCTAGAAACAAGCATCCACACATTACAGCATAGTTTTAAGCAAGCAATTTGCATTCAATCAAATTAACTCAAGCAACTAATACTAAACACCAAGCTTTCACAACACCAGCAGTCATCTATAGCAACACAACCACACATAGACATACAAAACATGGTGGCAAGGTATTGTTATCTTTTATTTCCTTTTAGAAGCAAACATACAAGGCAAAGCTAATCACACACTATCTTCAAGCATAGTTATTCAAGCAGCATGGGACAAGGTATTTTGGCTAGCTTGACACAGGGAAGATAGTAACATTACTTAGTATTAGAACAAAGTGAGGGAAGCATATTTATGCACAAGCATAACCATAATGCATGCTCGTCCTATTCGTCCTCACGAAATTGCCAGCCTAAGGTGGCAATCACGTTCTATGTCGGTGGCATAACATGTACTCTCTCGATATATAGCTAGTCGTCAGCTACATTCAATCTACGCATTCGTGGTTAGCGCACCTACAGGCAAATTCATTGCATCCCATCCCCACAAGAGATAAATAAGCACACAATGAAAGCAGTAAACTAAGATACTCTCCATATATACATCCCCAGATATATATACTTCGATATCCATGGCTACCCGACAGATATACCCACAATTAAGTACCTTCATATATACATGTGTGTAACATATAAATATTCTAGTAACCACAGCTAACTCTCCCCTAGACCAATAGTTGGACGGTCATGCTCTCACAACTCACAGTTACCTGGGCGTAGAGGCAATTGATCCATACATTACCATTCAAGTGAATGGCATCCATACAATAGCACGCCGCATGGACGACGAAAGTAAAACCCCCATGTTAGTACTTAGATAGCCACCTAATAGTCCTTAACTGGGCATAAAGGAGGATGTCGCTAGCATAGTTTTGCAAATAAGTTTTGATAAATTTGCCTGTAGCTAAAGTTTTAGTAAAAATAGGAGTTTTAAAACCAAAACTTTGTTTTTAAAACTATGTACATGATAGTATTATGCTTAACCTTGCTCTGATACCAGCTGTGACAGAACCGCCCAATTTATACAAGATCAAGTACGATTGTCCCAGCTAACACGTTGACACGCGCATACTTTCACTTATATAAACCCGGTAGTCCGCCGAGTGTCTCGAAAGACCTCGGTAAATCAACATCACAACCAAGATCGCGTGATTAAGCAAATACACATCACATACGCAGAGTTGTAGCAGAAATAATATTACAAATGGGTTCACAATTAATAGTACAAGTTTGGGTTTCAAATCCAATTATTGAAAACAACATAGCTTTCAAATTATTACATTAATATAAGTTCCAAATACATTGCTAGCATAAGTGACATCCTCAGACAAAAGCATATAGATGAGAAGTAAATATAGAATCACCGAGCCCACCGGCGGTTAGCCAACATCATCAACAGGTCGAGAACTTCACCTGCAACAAGGTGGGCTAAACCCTGAGTACTCGAATGTACTCAGCCAGACTTACCCGTCGTAAACCAGAAATAAAGTGACACCAAGGATTATGCAAGGCTTTCTTTAGTGGGCTGGCTGACTCCTTTGCGAAAAGCATAAGTTATCATGAATAAACCATTTTAAGTACTTTGCATCATCTTTATTATAACCTAGCCATCTAGGTAAGCACCTGTACTATAGCAATCACTTGATTAACCAATAACATCCAGTTACCAATTTAGATTTACCATATCCCATATCATCCAGATAACCATCATTGTTCCATAATAATTACTACGATGCCGTAGCTCGAGTCAAGTGCTCACTATCCAGGAGCGATGGCGATTCGAATCGATTATTAACCAGCTGGTAATTTATTCCTTACGTAAACTCACTCACCCGCTAAAGTGAGGTATCGGTCACCGAGTCAACTATCCAGGAAAAATCTCGAGTTTGCCAGGAATCACATGTACCCGGGGGCCGACCGACTACCTTTCGGTCTTATCATCGCGCCCCTGTGTCCTACCACGCCTACTCCGGTACAGTGCGCTGCGGGCAATCCACTCGGCCCGAATAATCTCCCAGCTTCGTGGTCGAAAGGTACGTTATTCGGCCAGCTAAATGTAAGGCATGCGTTCAACATGACCCGAGGCCCAACAATGGTCGGTCCTTAATCGACACAGACAGAAACTAACAGCACCCCAGAACCCTGTCTGGTTGCCTCCAACTTTTCTGTCCGGTCTCCAATTATCCATCACACAGGGTTAATTCCAGGATATCATTCTTTCCATAGCTAAATTCTTTCAGTAACCACCTATAATGTAGGTGACCGGATATCACCGATCGCTACCGGTCTAAGCAAGGCTAAGCAGTTATTCGATCCTGACCTAACAGGGTAAAAGGTAATAAGATAGGCAAGGATAGTAATAAATGCATCAACGGTTTCAATCAACTCCTACAACTTAATGCAACAATATATAAACTCATATATATAGAAAGAATTGCTTTTATAAATTAGGAGACTTATAATGCTCCGGGGCTTGCCTGGGATCCCACACTGAGTCAGTGTTAGTTAGACGGCACTCGCAAGTGAGCATCTCCCGTCCTGGCGACATCTCAGGTCCTAGCATTTGCTTAGTCCTTCCATCTTCGGGATAGATCCTCCATACACCGTCCTCGGGTTCGGCTCCAACATCACGTCCTTCACGTGGTTCATCTAGCGCACCTAGATGAGATGCAAGATGCATGTGTATGAATGTGATGAATGGTAACATAAGATGCATCACATAAGCATTCAAGACAAACCAGTTATTCACGGCAATCACAAAGTCAAGGCTGCAAACAGCGGCAGCTAATTTTACTCATAACAGGAGTTGTACTAATCCAAAAGACATGCAACAAGACAATCTGGAAATCTTATGAAATTTTCTACAATTCATCTTTAATCATATTAGCATGATTCTCAAGTTAACTAAGTCAAATATACCCATTTACAGAAACTGGTCCACAATTGACAGAAAGCAGCCATTTCTGAAACCCAACTTTAAACAGGCATAACTCACAAACCACAAGGCCAAATACCACCAAATTTTAACAAAAGCTAGATACATGAATTATCTACAACTTTGTTATTCTCATATTAAGATGATTTTACAGTTAGAAGGGTCAACTAATCCAATAATTACATCTCTGTCCAAAACATAGACAGAAACTGACATGCCACTTTAAACAGCTATAAATGGAGTTATACATGTACTATAAATGTGATTCTAGACTTTTTAGAAAGCTTAGCAAATTATAAACAACTTTGTTGTAAACACCTAAAGCTAATTATACTATTAAGAAGGCCCCACAGTAAGAACAAGGAAACCCTATCTGGGTTTGGGCAGAAACAGCCACAGAGATTTAAGCAAGTATAACTCAAGATCTACTTAACCAAAAATCATGATATTTAACTTTTTGGAAATTTAATAAAAGTACTACAACTCATGTATTTTCATCAAGTCATGATTCATAACTTAACTAAGCCAATTAATTCAAACATGCAGAACTATTCAGAATAGGAGCAAAGCAATACGGGGCATTTGTTATTTTTATAACTATTAAAATATAAATCCTAAACTGATGAAATTTTTACCAGACAACAACAAGCACCTGATGAGAACTCCATAAAAATTTCACATTTAGTTGAGCAAAAGAACTACAGTTATGAAAAAGACAAGACACAACTAGTATTAGAAACCTAACTCCACAAATTGATTTTTACAGTAAAAACTTTAAACTAAATCATGCCATATTATATATCTAGTGCATAGAGAATTTTACAAGGATTCTAAAAAGTACTCACTTACTATTTTACGATATTTATACTAATTACTATGAATTTCCAAAGTTCCAGCCGATTTAAAACAAATAGATCCAAAAGACACTATTCATATGAGTCACAGACTATGCAGTTAGGTCCCTCCCTTTTCTCGAATTGTTGCGCGACGTCCTTTGTCTTCTTTTAACCACAGAGAGCAAGGGGATGGCAAGGGGGAGGGAAAACCCATGGAGGAGGGCCGGGCGACAGGAAAGAGCAAACATGAGCACCAGAGGGTCCAAGAGCATCCAGGGGACAGCTCGGCTTGTCCAGAGGCGGTCCTAGGCGTCTTGGCCACTTGCGAGCAAGCAGACGCGGCGATACAGCTTGCCGGCGGCGGCCCGAGGGCGGCAGCAGCAGGCTGCCTCGGGCTAGGAGGAGCGGCGCACGACGGCGAAGGTGGTGGCGCACGCGGTAGGACGCGAGGGAGCTTTGGGTGGCGGGGACGCGGCGGTGGCAAGCTTGGCCCGCCTTGGCCATGGTAGGCGCACGCTCAGGCACAGAGCAGAGCGTTGTAGAGTGAGAGAGAGAGGCGAGCGAGTGGGGGGGGAGAGAGACGCAGCGCTGGTCTTCAAATGGAAGAGCAGGCGAGCTGGCGAGTGGCGCGCGCGCATGGAGGCCACACGGCGCCCGGCACCGAAGTCGGTCGGCCACTGAACCTAATTCAAAATCCTGAAGGAGCCGCAATACCACCTCAAAAATGCGCCTGAAACCCTAAGTTCGTCCATCCGTAACTCCTAAACCACGACGATTTAGTAAAAACTCTATTAGTAAAAGTTATATATCTACATGCCAGCTCCAACTTTTCTTAAGTGATCTAGGTCTAATTCACAAAGGATATCAAGTTGCATCGTCACAAAGTCAGGCACATCGAAACTGTAAACTCACTTTGACTTAGAAAAAATCCTAAGTTCCAAAAATAGTACAATGTTGATTCTTGTGAGCTCTAAACGACCAAGTTAAGCACTGAATTAGCTCATGACCCAAAATAAAAGTTGTTGATATAATCAAGTACTACAACTTTTCTTAAGCGTGCACTGCCATGCAAACACCGTAAGCAACAGTTCAAACCAAGTCAAAGTAGCATCACGGTAAAGCTTAAATCAAAGTTTTAGACCGAATGAGGCATTTTCTTGGCCTCAGCTCAACACGAACCCTTTATGACTTTTGTTGTAGAGTTCAATTAGAGTCATTTGGGTAAGGTAGCAAGGTTTGGTTGACGATCAAGAATTCCATTCACTTTATAAAATAATTCAAGCAAGGACGTAACTCGTCATTTCATGTGACTTCTTGATTCCAAACTTCACGAAACTTTTCCATGGATTAATATAGATGGGTATTGATGTGAGACACATGAAGATATTCCAATAACACCAGCCAAGCATATATCTTGAAAAGGGCCTATATGTAAAGCAAGGGTGCAATATCCAAGTTTAGGTTGGGGCTCATTTCCATAGGTTTGACCTTGAAATCTTCATCATTACTTAATATGCCATATTTGAGCTAAAACCCATTGCTTAACTGGTGGCAAACACCTGGGGTGTTACAGCCCTCCCCCCTTAAAAGAATCACGTCCCGAGATTCAGGACGAAAGACTTTTATGGAAGAGAGACATGCTACCAGTTTCCAATATCAGCGATAGCTTTAGGCTACATAGCTTCAAGCATAAGAGAGGCTAATTTGGTCAAGACACTTTTTGATACTTGTCCTTTGTAGTAAGTTTTGTCTGAAGAATTTCCTTCGTTGGCCTTCATGAAGTATTGTTACTTTGGGAGGAATCCAAGATAGCAATGTCCTACATACTTCGTCCTCGATGTACGAAGAGCTATACAAACGTAGACTAAATACTTGTAGCATCTACTTCCCTAGTGGATATAGCACATACCATATGGACTTTGCACTAGATCATAATCTTCCGAAGGATACTCGTTGCAATGGTTCCATGTGTGCAGTTCTCTTTCTCTGATAACAATATTGTATTGTCTGAGTCTACCGAGTGAGTGGTAAACGTAATAGCTAACTCTGTTGGCTCAACGTTCTCGACGATCATTCCTTAGGGAGCCTTCGTATCCAAGTTGCAACAGTGATCTGGGTTGAATCTGATGCAACCTCTTGGGTAAAAACACATATAAGGTACCAAAGGCATGTCAGCATTGGAGAACCATTGACGCAGAAGGATGTTAACGAGGCTTGGAGGACAACACAAGTTGCAAGTAATCACAAAACTCGGGACTAGTTCACTACCAAGCAGGTTAAGTACAATTTGCCTTCGTGGTGTAGTTGCACTGCAAGTTGGGTTGACTTGTATCATAGTAAAACCAGCTTTCTTAAACTATATTTGACATCGAGGCTTCCATTCTAGGGTCAATCAATATCTCCAATCCATGACCTGAAATCTGCGGTTTGACACCCTTCCAATCTATTTTTGACTTGCAACGGCACAAGTTGACTTATAGAACATCTTGACTGCTCAACTATTATCGATACGAGAGGACAAAGGTATGGCCCAAACATGGGTGCAAGGAGTCTTCTCTAGGGCATATAAAGGATTATCTAATGGCAAGACAATGATCATGTTGCGAATCTTGGCATCAATTGTAAACACAACTTTCTCATGTGAAGGATGATCGCAGTCACTGCGAAATTGCAGATTCTGTACATTTTATTCTCTATTCATATATCACAAAATACTGCTCCAATATGCACAAATTTTGGTGGGCATGTAGATCCATGGGTCTTCTAACTACTCACCAAAATTGAACTCAAACGGACACCGTTTGACCATCCAAACAATTCATCTACCAAAACTGCTCTGTTGTGAAATGGCAGCAAACCGAGCCGACAAGATATCTCTCAAATCCTATGTTTTACTCAACCAATACTCAAACCAACTTAATACATTGAAGGTCCCTAAGCAAGGAATGAGATCACCAAGTTTGGGGTCAATCCAACTTCGTTTGAGTCACTAACCGCCGGCTTGAAGATAACCGGTTTAGTGCCACAAAATCTAGACAGATTTCGTGTTCTCCCTTTTCTTTGCTTCACACGTTGAGGTGTGTGTTTCGCACTCTCTAACCTTTCTCATAGCAGCAGTCTTTCCCTAGCTGAGGATGGAGGCTAGAGTTTTCCTCACATGCTTCTCTGGTAACACTTCAACCATCGTTTTAGACACCAACTTGACCATGCACAAGCATTGGACTTGTGGGCTGTTTTCGCAGGGCACAAAACATTATTCCACATGTAGGGCATTTCTACATAGACAAGGAACCATTCCTATATATCCTTCGGCACTTCATCCAATAGAGTCCGGACACATGCGTTATTGGCACCTTGGGGCATAAAGATGCTGACTAAAACTAGGGACGTGCTTTCGCTAGCTCCTACCTAACTGATACAACGTCTTGTACTATATACGTGATTGTCCAAGATGGAATTGACTTGATAGCACATTTGGAGAAGAAGTAGCACTTGCATTGCGGGGCCAGGTTTGCTGTTTCCTTGATCACCATTGTTCTGTGAGATCTGGCCTTCATAGTTACCAAATAGTCATTACCTAACTAAAGACTAACTTTCCTATTGGTAACAAATCAGTTGTCCCTCAACACTAAAAAGGTTCCAAATCTTTACTCTTGATAATAAAAATTGTGGTCGAAGCCTACAGATGGTCGCCATTGAAGTCAGCAGAAAGGGGTCACACCAAAGAAGGTCGGTTCGTCTACGTGATCCTTATGCACCTAAAGATTGAGAACTTGGACAGGAACTCCTATATACCAGGTGACCTATTACAACACATAATATCCTGGTCCATTTATCATCCGACTGATAACTTGTTTAACCTTAAGTGTGGTGCACCTTTCTGATCCAACGAAAATGACATAAGTTGCTCACTAGATGACCGACGTCATTACAGGGACAGTCATGTCGAGTAGAGTCACTTGTCTACCCTCTTGCAGTCTATCTATGTTCCTGTTAGTGACCTGTTCTTCAAAGGTTAACCATTGGACGACTTCAAAATTGAGTCCTATTGCATCTAGTTCGACATATAGATCGCTTGACATGATAAGGAGAGATAACCAAGGAAGAGCTCACGTGAAAATAACACATCGGTGCAGTTCGGTAGTGGATCATGACTGGGAACCTCGATACCAGCTCGTGCCGAGCATCACATCCTTGTGTGTGCACCCACAGGAGGCTCTTGGTTTCATCGCGGCACCGTAGATCGCTAATCGTGGCACCATTACTGAACATACAACCCACCAGAATTCTCACGTGGCACAAATTTGGTTGCGTAGGAGCAAGCACAATGCGAAGGAGGGACAGCAAACAAAGGTAGTCACAAGGTTAGGAATCAACAAACATGGGATCCGAAGATCAAAACACAACGCAAGAGAGCATAGCTTAATTGCCAAAGACAACTGAGCAGGGGACTCTTGCCTAATTTCCATATACGCCTTGTTTTCACCAAAGTGATTACCAGATAAAGATTAACATGAGATTTGGTCTTCCCTAGCAGCAACATGAGATCAAGACTGATAAACATCCAGAGACTTGAAAGGGTTGGAGACAAAACAACCAAGATTCAAGGGACAGAGCTAAGGCACTGACTAAGGATTCAGTTGATAAAACAACGACATGATCTGCGAGGAAAAGGTTCCAAAGCCAGGGTAGATAGCGATTAGCGTTGCACTAGATCATCAGTAGAAGGAGCAATGAGATCTAACAAGGATTTTTGAGCAAGGTCCTCCCACACAGGAGCGGGACTACCACAAAACATGCGAGCAAAGAAGGGGGCTAAGTTGGGTCGAAGGTCAAGCAAAGGCATGGATAAAGGTCTTCGTAGCACAATGTTCAGGGCTAGCAACCCCATGTACAGGCTTAGGTTCCTAAGAGAGAACCTAATTGGAGACGACAACCGTGCGATTACGTAACTTGAGCATTGTTCTAGGATAAAGCTATTTGACCCTCGCATGCTCATCGGGGACAAACGAGATGACAACTATGGCACTGCCTAGAAATAAGCATCCACACATTACATCATAGTTTTAAGCAAGCAATTTGCATTCAATCAAATTAACTCAAGCAACTAATACTAAACACCAAGCTTTCACAACACCAGCAGTCATCTATAGCAACACAACCACACATAGACATACAAAACATGGTGGCAAGGTATTGTTATCTTTTATTTCCTTTTAGAAGCAAACATACAAGGCAAAGCTAATCACACACTATCTTCAAGCATAGTTATTCAAGCAGCATGGGACAAGGTATTTTGGCTAGCTTGACACAGGGAAGATAGTAACATTACTTAGTATTAGAACAAAGTGAGGGAAGCATATTTATGCACAAGCATAACCATAATGCATGCTCGTCCTATTCGTCCTCACGAAATTGCCAGCCTAAGGTGGCAATCACGTTCTATGTCGGTGGCATAACATGTACTCTCTCGATATATAGCTAGT
Source organism: Miscanthus lutarioriparius (assembly GCA_904845875.1). Taxonomy (NCBI): domain Eukaryota; kingdom Viridiplantae; phylum Streptophyta; class Magnoliopsida; order Poales; family Poaceae; genus Miscanthus; species Miscanthus lutarioriparius. The sequence continues at coordinate 115,814,154 of CAJGYO010000002.1, forward strand.
CGTCAGCTACATTCAATCTACGCATTCGTGGTTAGCGCACCTACAGGCAAATTCATTGCATCCCATCCCCACAAGAGATAAATAAGCACACAATGAAAGCAGTAAACTAAGATACTCTCCATATATACATCCCCAGATATATATACTTCGATATCCATGGCTACCCGATAGATATACCCACAATTAAGTACCTTCATATATACATGTGTGTAACATATAAATATTCTAGTAACCACAGCTAACTCTCCCCTAGACCGATAGTTGGACGGTCATGCTCTCACAACTCACACTTACCTGGGCGTAGAGGCAATTGATCCATACATTACCATTCAAGTGAATGGCATCCATACAATAGCACGCCACATGGACGACGAAAGTAAAACCCCCATGTTAGTACTTAGATAGCCACCTAATAGTCCTTAACTGGGCATAAAGGAGGATGTTGCTAGCATAGTTTTGCAAATAAGTTTTGATAAATTTTCCTGTAGCTAAAGTTTTAGTAAAAATAGGAGTTTTAAAACCAAAACTTTGTTTTTAAAACTATGTACATGATAGTATTATGCTTAACCTTGCTCTGATACCAGCTGTGACAGAACCGTCTAATTTATACAAGATCAAGTACGGCTGTCCCAGCTAACACGTTGACACGCGCATACTTTCACTTATATAAACACGGTAGTCCACCGAGTGTCTCGAAAGACCTCGGTAAATCAATATCACAACCAAGATCGCGTGATTAAGCAAATACACATCACATACGCAGAGTTGCAGCAGAAATAATATTACAAATGGGTTCACAATTAATAGTACAAGTTTGGGTTTCAAATCCAATTATTGAAAACAACATAGCTTTCAAATGATTACATTAATATAAGTTCCAAATACATTGCTAGCATAAGTGACATCCTCAGACAAAAGCATATAGATGAGAAGTAAATATAGAATCACCGAGCCCACCGGCGGTTAGCCACCATCATCAACAGGTCGAGAACTTCACCTGCAACAAGGTGGGATAAACCTTGAGTACTCGAATGTACTCAGCCAGACTTACCCGTCGTAAACCAGAAATAAAGTGACACCAAGGATTATGCAAGGCTTTCTTTAGTGGGCTGGCTGACTCGTTTGCGAAAAGCATAAGTTATCATTAACAAACCATTTTAAGTACTTTGCATCATCTTTATTATAACCTATCCATCTAGGTAAGCATCTGTACTATAGCAATCACTTGATTAACCAATAACATCCAGTTACCAATTTAGATTTACCATATCCCATATCATCCAGATAACCATCATTGTTCCATAATAATTACTACGATGCCGTAGCTCGAGTCAAGTGCTCACTATCCAGGAGCGATGGCGATTCGAATCGATTATTAACCAGCTGGTAATTTATTCCTTACGTAAACTCACTCACCCGCTAAAGTGAGGTATCGGTCACCGAGTCAACTATCCAGGAAAAATCTCGAGTTTGCCAGGAATCACATGTACCCGGGGGCCGACCGACTACCTTTCAGTCTTATCATCGCGCCCCTGTGTCCTACCACGCCTACTCTCCGACAAAGGCGGTCATGCGGGCAATCCACTCGGCCCGAATAATCTCCCAGCTTCGTGGTCGAAAGGTACGTTATTTGGCCAGCTAAATGTAAGGCATGCGTTCAACATGACCCTAGGCCCAACAATGGTCGGTCCTTAATCGGCACAGACAGAAACTAACAGCACCCCAGAACCCTGTCTGGTTGCCTCCAACTTTTCTGTCCGGTCTCCAATTATCCATCACACAGGGTTAATTCCAGGATATCATTCTTTCCATAGCTAAATTCTTTCAGTAACCACCTATAATGTAGGTGACCGGATATCACCGATCGCTACCGGTCTAAGCAAGGCTAGCGGTTATTCGATCCCGACCCTAACAGGTAAAAGGTAATAAGATAGGCAAGGATAGTAATAAATGCATCAACGGTTTCAATCAACTCCTACAACTTAATGCAACAATATATAAACTCATATATATAGAAAGAATTGCTTTTATAAATTAGGAGACTTATAATGCTCGGGGGCTTGCTCGGGATCCCACATCGAGTCAAGTGTTAGTTAGGCGGCACTCGCAAGTGAGCATCTCCGTCTGGCGACATCTCGAGGTCCTAGCATTTGCTTAGTCCTTCCATCTTCGGGATAGATCCTCCATACACCGTCCTCGGGTTCGGCTCCAACATCACGTCCTTCACGTGGTTCATCTAGCGCACCTAGATGAGATGCAAGATGCATGTGTATGAATGTGATGAATGGTAACATAAGATGCATCACATAAGCATTCAAGACAAACCAGTTATTCACGGCAATCACAAAGTCAAGGCTGCAAACAGCGGCAGCTAATTTTACTCATAACAGGAGTTGTACTAATCCAAAAGACATGCAACAAGACAATCTGGAAATCTTATGAAATTTTCTACAATTCATATTTAATCATATTAGCATGATTCTCAAGTTAACTAAGTCAAATATACCCATTTACAGAAACTGGTCCACAATTGACAGAAAGCAGCCATTTCTGAAACCCAACTTTAAACAGGCATAACTCACAAACCACAAGGCCAAATACCACCAAATTTTAACAAAAGCTAGATACATGAATTATCTACAACTTTGTTATTCTCATATTAAGATGATTTTACAGTTAGAAGGGTCAACTAATCCAATAATTGCATCTCTGTCCAAAACATAGACAGAAACTGACATGCCACTTTAAACAGCTATAAATGGAGTTATACATGTACTATAAATGTGATTCTAGACTTTTTAGAAAGCTTAGCAAATTATAAACAACTTTGTTGTAAACACCTAAAGCTAATTATACTATTAAGAAGGCCCCACAGTAAGAACAAGGAAACCCTATCTGGGTTTGGGCAGAAACAGCCACAGAGATTTAAGCAAGTATAACTCAAGATCTACTTAACCAAAAATCATGATATTTAACTTTTTGGAAATTTAATAAAAGTACTACAACTCATGTATTTTCATCAAGTCATGATTCATAACTTAACTAAGCCAATTAATTCAAACATGCAGAACTATTCAGAATAGTTGCAAAGCAATACGGGGCATTTGTTATTTTTATAACTATTAAAATATAAATCCTAAACTCCTGAAATTTTTACCAGACAACAACAAGCACCTGGTGAGAACTCCATAAAAATTTCACATTTAGTTGAGCAAAAGAACTACAGTTATGAAAAAGACAAGACACAACTAGTATTAGAAACCTAACTCCACAAATTGATTTTTACAGTAAAAACTTTAAACTAAATCATGCCATATTATATATCTAGTGCATAGAGAATTTTACAAGGATTCTAAAAAGTACTCACTTACTATTTTACGATATTTATACTAATTACTATGAATTTCCAAAGTTCCAGCCGATTTAAAACAAATAGATCCAAAAGACACTATTCATATGAGTCACAGACTATGCAGTTAGGTCCCTCCCTTTTCTCGAATTGTTGCGCGACGTCCTTTGTCTTCTTTTAACCACAGAGAGCAAGGGATGGCCGGCGGGGAGGGCGAAACCCAGCCGGAGGAGGGCCGGCGGCGACGGGAAAGAGCAGCGCGAGCACCAGAGGGTCCAAGAGCATCCAGGGGACAGCTCGGCTTGTCCAGAGGCGGTCCTAGGCGTCTTGGCCACTTGCGAGCAAGCAGACGCGAGCGTCTGACTTTTGCTTGGGGGGCGGAGAGGCGGCAAAGCAGCAGAAGTCTGCCTCGGGCTAGGAGGAGCGGCGACGACGGCGAAGGTGGTGGTGGCGCACGTGATAGGGACGCGAGGGAGCTTTGGGTGGCGGGACGCTTGGCGGTGGCAAGCTTGGCCCGCCTTGGCCATACATAAGGCGCCTGCGCCGAGCCAGAGAGCGAGAGCGTTGTAGAGAGAGAGAGAGGCGGCGAGTGGGGGGGAGAGACGCGCAGCGCTGGTCTTCAAATGGAAGAGCAGGCGAGCTGGCGAGTGGCGCGCGCGCATGGAGGCCACACGGCGCCCGGCACCGAAGTCGGTCGGCCACTGAACCTAATTCAAAATCCTGAAGGAGCCGCAATACCACCTCAAAAATGCGCCTGAAACCCTAAGTTCGTCCATCCGTAACTCCTAAACCACGACGATTTAGTAAAAACTCTATTAGTAAAGTTATATATCTACATGCCAGCTCCAACTTTTCTTAAGTGATCTAGGTCTAATTCACAAAGGATATCAAGTTGCATCGTCACAAAGTCGAGGCACATCGAAAATCAAACTCACTTTGACTTAGAAAAAATCCTAAGTTCCAAAAAAAATAGTACAATGTTGATTATTGTGAGCTCTAAACGACCAAGTTAAGCACTGAATTAGCTCATGACCCAAAATAAAAGTTGTTGATATAATCAAGTACTACAACTTTTCTTAAGCGTGCACTGCCATGCAAACACCGTAAGCAACAGTTCAAACCAAGTCAAAGTAGCATCACGGTAAAGCTTAAATCAAAGTTTTAGACCGAATGAGGCATTTTCTTGGCCTCAGCTCAACACGAACCCTTTATGACTTTTGTTGTAGAGTTCAATTAGAGTCATTTGGGTAAGGTAGCAAGGTTTGGTTGACGATCAAGAATTCCATTCACTTTATAAAATAATTCAAGCAAGGACGTAACTCGTCATTTCATGTGACTTCTTGATTCCAAACTTCACGAAACTTTTCCATGGATTAATATAGATGGGTATTGATGTGAGACACATGAAGATATTCCAATAACACCAGCCAAGCATATATCTTGAAAAGGGCCTATATGTAAAGCAAGGGTGCAATATCCAAGTTTAGGTTGGGGCTCATTTCCATAGGTTTGACCTTGAAATCTTCATCATTACTTAATATGCCATATTTGAGCTAAAACCCATTGCTTAACTGGTGGCAAACACCTGGGGTGTTACAGCCCTCCCCCCTTAAAAGAATCACGTCCCGAGATTCAGGACGAAAGACTTTTATGGAAGAGAGACATGCTACCAGTTTCCAATATCAGCGATAGCTTTAGGCTACATAGCTTCAAGCATAAGAGAGGCTAATTTGGTCAAGACACTTTTTGATACTTGTCCTTTGTAGTAAGTTTTGTCTGAAGAATTTCCTTCGTTGGCCTTCATGAAGTATTGTTACTTTGGGAGGAATCCAAGATAGCAATGTCCTACATACTTCGTCCTCGATGTACGAAGAGCTATACAAACGTAGACTAAATACTTGTAGCATCTACTTCCCTAGTGGATATAGCACAGACCATATGGACTTTGCACTAGATCATAATCTTCCGAAGGATACTCGTTGCAATGGTTCCATGTGTGCAGTTCTCTTTCTCTGATAATAATATTGTATTGTCTGAGTCTACCGAGTGAGTGGTAAACGTAATAGCTAACTCTGTTGGCTCAACGTTCTCGACGATCATTCCTTAGGGAGCCTTCGTATCCAAGTTGCAACAGTGATCTGGGTTGAATCTGATGCAACCTCTTGGGTAAAAACACATATAAGGTACCAAAGGCATGTCAGCATTGGAGAACCATTAACGCAGAAGGATGTTAGCGAGGCTTGGAGGACAACACAAGTTGCAAGTAATCACAAAACTCGGGACTAGTTCACTACCAAGCAGGTTAAGTACAATTTGCCTTCGTGGTGTAGTTGCACTGCAAGTTGGGTTGACTTGTATCATAGTAAAACCAGCTTTCTTAAACTATATTTGACATCGAGGCTTCCATTCTAGGGTCAATCAATATCTCCAATCCATGACCTGAAATCTGCGGTTTCACACCCTTCCAATCTATTTTTGACTTGCAACGGCATAAGTTGACTTATAGAACATCTTGACTGCTCAACTATTATCGATACGAGAGGACAAAGGTATGGCCCAAACATGGGTGCAAGGAGTCTTCTCTAGGGCATATAAAGGATTATCTAATGGCAAGACAATGATCATGTTGCGAATCTTGGCATCAATTATAAACACAACTTTCTCATGTGAAGGATGATCGCAGTCACTGCGAAATTGCAGATTCTGTACATTTTATTCTCTATTCATATATCACAAAATACTGCTCCAATATGCACAAATTTTGGTGGGCATGTAGATCCATGGGTCTTCTAACTACTCACCAAAATTGAACTCAAACGGACACCGTTTGACCATCCAAACAATTCATCTACCAAAACTGCTCTGTTGTGAAATGGCAGCTTGGCCCGCCTTGGCCATGGTAGGCGCACGCTCAGGCACAGAGCAGAGCGTTGTAGAGCGAGAGAGAGAGGCGAACGAGTGGGAGGGAGAGAGACGCAACGCTGGTCTTCAAATGGAAGAGCAGGCGAGCTGGCGAGCGGCGCGCGCGCATGGAGGCCACACGGCGCCCGGCACCGAAGTCGGTCGGCCACTGAACCTAATTCAAAATCCTGAAGGAGCCGCAATACCACCTCAAAAATGCGCCTGAAACCCTAAGTTCGTCCATCCGTAACTCCTAAACCACGACGATTTAGTAAAAACTCTATTAGTAAAAGTTATATATCTACATGCCAGCTCCAACTTTTCTTAAGTGATCTAGGTCTAATTCACAAAGGATATCAAGTTGCATCGTCACAAAGTCAGGCACATCGAAACTGTAAACTCACTTTGACTTAGAAAAAATCCTAAGTTCCAAAAATAGTACAATGTTGATTATTGTGAGCTCTAAACGACCAAGTTAAGCACTGAATTAGCTCATGACCCAAAATAAAAGTTGTTGATATAATCAAGTACTACAACTTTTCTTAAGCGTGCACTGCCATGCAAACACCGTAAGCAACAGTTCAAACCAAGTCAAAGTAGCATCACGGTAAAGCTTAAATCAAAGTTTTAGACCGAATGAGGCATTTTCTTGACATCAGCTCAACACGAACCCTTTATGACTTTTGTTGTAGAGTTCAATTAGAGTCATTTGGGTAAGGTAACAAGGTTTGGTTGACGATCAAGAATTCCATTCACTTTATAAAATAATTCAAGCAAGAACATAACTCGTCATTTCATGTGACTTCTTGATTCCAAACTTCACGAAACTTTTCCATGGATTAATATAGATGGGTATTGATGTGAGACACATGAAGATATTCCAATAACACCAGCCAAGCATATATCTTGAAAAGGGCCTATATGTAAAGCAAGGGTGCAATATCCAAGTTTAGGTTGGGGCTCATTTCCATAGGTTTGACCTTGACATCTTCATCATTACTTAATATGCCATATTTGAGCTCAAACCCATTGCTTAACTGGTGGTAAACACCTGGGGTGTTACAGGTTTTACCTCCATGAGTGTGCCCAAGCCCATCTTTGATGCGTGGATTTCTTCCATCTTTGTATTGTGGCCTCTTTGGTTTTTCACCTTTGCCACCAACATGTTTCTTTCCTTCCAAACACCTTTTTCTTAACATAGCATTGAGCCTAGCAATCTCCTTTTTCATAGCCTCCAAGTTTGCAAGGTTAGTGGAATGAAAATTAAAGTCAAGATTATAACATTTTCCACATCCTTGGCTAGTGGAGGGAATAGAAGTGTCATTTGTGTTGGAGGGATGTGAGGTGCTCTCGCATACAAGGTTATATTGCTTCTCAAGTTTGTTGTGCTTTTCAATTAAGACACAATACTTGTCATTGAGTGCAATGTTTGCCTTCTTTGTGAGAGCATGTTCTCTTTGTTCTTCGGCCAAGGCCTTGCTCAAAGAGTTCAACTCACTTCTCTCTAACTCAAGAGCTTCCTTGCAGCCAATATACATCTTTTCGGTTTTCTCAAGATAATCATCTCTATCGACTAGCTCGGCTTTGACACTTTCTAATTCCTCCATTAGATTCATAATAAAGAGCTTGGTTTTAGAATCCAACTTCTTAGTCAATTTAGCATATTTCTCAACATCACTAGTATCATCATCACTAGAATCACTAAGTTCACTACTAGAGATGTCACTAGGAGGTGGAGGAGATTTGGCTCTTCGTTTTACCTTCTCACCCTTTGCCATAAGATAAACATGAGTGGAGCGGTGGTCATCATCATCGGATATGTTGTTAAAGAGCCTTGGTGTAAAGGATGACTTTTGAATAGCCACAGTTGCAACCTTCACATCCTCTTCACTTGACTCCTTAGTTGAGTCCCACTCATACCCAATGTGTGCCTCTCCCATTTGCTTGTATCTCCTTTTGTGTTCATGCTTGCCCTTATTGTTGTCCCTCTTGTATTTGTTTTCTTTCTTGTCATAGGGACACTTAGCAACGAAGTGCTCCGTGCTGCCACAATTGTAGCAAGTCCTCTTCTTCTTGTTGGGAAACCTTCTTTGCACTATCTTATACCCATTCTTTTTCAACCCCTTGTGATAGCTTTTCATGAACAAAGCCATGTCATCAATCTTCATATAATCAGCCCCATCATCTTCATCTTCACTTGAGGATGAACTTGGATCATCATTTTGTAGAGTTGACTTGATTTCCTTGGGTTTACTTGTTGATGCTTGCTTGCTGCCCTTTGCCTTGTTGGAGGTGCCTTGATTGCTTGATTTATTTGCCTTGAGAGCCACTTCCTTAATTTTCATGCCTTCTAACTTGGCTTGCAACTCACTAAGTCTTCTCCTCTCATTTGCTTCTTCTCTTTGCATGTCAAATGTCAACAAATCTTTCAAGCACATCATTTGATGTGAAGTGCTCAAACTTCTTATCTCTAATCAATGTGACTACGGTCTTATTTCTTGGTGAGTAAGCTTCCAACATAACCTTCACCACTTTGTGATTATCAAGCTCATCACATCCATAGCCTCTAATCTTGCCCACCAAGGTCATCAATCTATCAAACATCTCTTATGGCCCCTCTCCATCAACAATCACAAACCTATTGAGCTTGGCCATCAATAAATCAATCTTTGCCTTCCTTACTTTATCAACACCTTCATGTGCTAGATGCAAACTGTCCCAAATCTGTTTTGCAACATTGACATTCATCACTCGGTTGTACTCATTTCCATCCAAGGCACTAAGAAGAATACTTGTGACTTGGCCATTGAGATGGATAGCAGCTAGCTCTTCATTTGTTGGTGCTTCGGGATCTTTCGGTGGCTGCAATTCATTCACCACAATCTCCCAAAGACCGGGGTAAAGACCTACAAGATAAGCACTCATTAAGTGTTTCCACTTGGCAAAGTTTGTCCCATCAAAACGAGGCAACTTGTCCGCGGGCACATTGACAAAAGATCTCTTGTTATGGTTAGACAAATAAGAATAGTTAAAGGATACGGCGGCATATTTGTTCTTGTTGTTGTTGCTGCCCTTGTCCTTGCTATCCTTCTTTTTATCCTTACTCTTCACCTCCTTGCTATCTTTTGAAGCATGGTATGACACATCATTATCTCCATCGTCCGAGCTACTAGAGAGCTCACTAGATGATGCATCATACTCATTCTTCTCTTGCTCTTTAGCTCTTGCTGCCCTTCTCTTAGCTCTTACCTCTCTTGTGATTCTTCTAGCTTCTTTTCCCTTCTTCTTGTCTTTGAGCCGCTGCTCTTCCTTCTTCTTTTCTCTAGCTTCTCTTGTTGCGATCTTGGCGGCTTTTCTTTCTTTTCTTGCCTTTCTTCTTTCGGCATCGGTGGTCTTGGGTTCTTTAATTGTGGCATCGCTTGCTGTGGACATGGACAGCTCGCTGCTGCTGCCAACATCCTCAGCGTGCACACCACTTGCTTCCGCAACGCGAACGGTCTTCGAACCTTCTCCTTCTTCCATACTTCACATGGTGAAGCGTATACGAAGCAACCTCGCTCGGATACCACTTGTAGGATCTACTGGAAGATAAAGAAGGCCTAGAGGGGGGGTGAATAGGCCTGTAAAAATTCAACTTGAAACTCTGTTAGAACAGAGGGCGGCACTGCCGCTCTACGAAAAATAATCTAACACAGTTGAGATTTAACAGAGATAAACCTGACCCCACTAGCTGTTTAATCCTGCAATATAGAGTCAAGATCTAGTTCGAAGACTGGATACCACAGAAACTTCACACAAAAGTGAATCGAGCAACTAAACCCTAATAATAGCTAGCAATAATGTAAACAATAAGTACAGTGAAAAAGAAGCATGCAAGACACAAGATTTATCCATGGTTCAGGTCACCACTAAGGTTTACATAAGTCCACGTTATTGAGGAAGCCACAAAAGGCTTGAGCTTGCCACAAAGGCTTGCTTTACCCTCGTTCTCAAATCAAGAGAGTGAACTCTTGGAGTGAGGGGTGATTTCTTAGCTTTCAAGTGAGGTTACAAACCTCCCAAGGCTGCCATACGAGTTGGCAAGCACAAGGGCGATGCCTAGCCGGCTAGAAGCAAGCTCCAAGAGTAACAAACCCTAAAACCGTCGGCCAAACGTGAACCAAATGCTCTTAGACTTTGGGAATCAGTGGATCTCCTCTCCAATCGAGTTTTGCTGCCTTTTCTCTCAAGTTTTGATGGTTGAAATCAAGGATTAGCTTGAGGAATGGAGGAGCAACAATGGAGGAGAGGGGTGAGCTTTGGTTCTGTCTATTTTTGAGCAGAGTGACTCGGTGGAGAAGATGACCGTTGTGGGCCGGGCCTAAAGGGTATAAATACCCCCTGAGCCCAACGGTCAGTTAAAGGCGGCAGGGCCGCCCTGTTAAGGGCGGCCCTGCCGCCCTAGCCAAAACAGGTAATATGATAGGAAATTTGGCTGGCTGTTTTGACTAGATGGAAGAATGTAAATATGTGAATTTGAGCATCTGATTCAACAGTTGACCAACTGTCCTAAATTCCCTCTTGATAGTACGTCTTTTCCTAAACTCAAATTTAAAACATAAAAAAATTTAAACCTCCCTTGAGCTAGGTCTGGCCACCTTTTGTAATTAGGACACCTGCAACCTGTTCATCATCCTCATTCTTTGATTCCCTGCTTATTATCTCGATAAATCTTATTAGTCCTCTAATTTTGGTAGTCATCAATACCAAAACCCACAATAGGGCTTGATTGCACTTACATTAAGTGAATTCGTTAGAGAAAGGAAGAAATAATATTAGGATCTAGTCGTGGTTCAGGAAAAGTCCGAGGGCTCATTTGCTAAAGTGCCAGCGTGGGCTCCCCACCGTGGGCCATCTCGCGCGTGGGCCGCCGGGTCTACTGGGCCAAATGCTTGCCACCGGCCCTTTTGTTTTCTAAAGTATTTTCTAATTTAGTTTCTAAGGCAAACTTGTAAATGCAATATAAATTTGTGTAGTTGGTCAAAAATTGTGAAACTAATTGTGTTAGGTTCCTAAAATCATGATATATCTTCTAGTATATTTTGTTCATATAGTTTTATAATATTTTTAGAAGTTATCTAATTAATTTAAAATGCTTAATATTGTAACATATAAACTTGTAGGAATTGTTGTGATAAATTGGTGATAGTGTTGGCTCTGAAACTTTCACAATAAATTCCTAACACTATTAAATGCTCACTGTAATTTTTGTAGCTCCATAATAATTAGTCTGTTAAGGTAGCTAAATGAGCCCTAGTTCGAAAATATATATTTAATCAATAAAATGCCGAAACACCTTGGGATTTTAAAACTAGAACATTTTTTGGAGAGAAGCCTTGCTCGACAATGTGGTACATAGCCTAGTATGTTAGTCGTTAGAACTAGCTTGTTAGCTTGAGAGGCATAATCGTATTTCTAAGAGTTTCGGTTACCGTTGATTATTTACGTCTCTGCGTTGCATCCACGTATATTATAATAGAAACAACGATGGATTGCGGAGATGATCGAAGTAGCGGAAAGGATGGTGCCTTGATGATCGTGTCACCATGATGGAATGCCAACTTCTATTATTCTACACTTTATTTTATGCTTGTGCATTAAGTTTTGAGGAGTTGAATGAAACCCACTTGCATATATATATATATATCCTTATTCTACGAGTCCTACTAGCATGTCAGAATCGTGTAGATTGCTATGTTATAGGATCCGGTAGAAGTCGAGTGATTACCTATCACTCGAGTGATAGGTAATATATTATTGTTATTATTATATTACTATCACATGTAATATATATGAATGATAATTGAAGACCGGGCGGAATAGTACTTTGGATCTGGACTTGGTTGGGCATTTGAGCGAGGCTCGGATTGTATTTGTTCTGCCTGTGTCGATTGAGGACCGTCCATTGCTGTGGATGGTAGTCAGGTCACAAACTTATTATCCTGAGCACATACTTGCTTATACGAGCAGGAAGGCTCATTATGCTCTTATCGTGGGTTCTGGCTCTTTCCGGACCGACTGATTGGAGGCGGGGAAAGGTGGAGGTCTAAGCACTATATTGAGACCGGGTCTCAAGCGTGGGGCTTGGAGTCCAAGTTTAGATGGGAACTTGGACCCCTTGACAGGAGTGGAGTGGGTTGGTCTTGTTTGTGCCTAGGGTATAAGCGAGGCGTGTGTTTTGGGGTACCCAGCTATGATACATTGATTCACGAATCGTCGTTTCTGTGAGACGGCACGACTTGGCTATGGTCTAGCACCGTAGTAAGACTTGGAATATGAAAGATGATAAAATAGTTCTGATTGCTTACCACATGCTTGAAAGTAGCATAGGAGCTTACATAGAATGGATAGTTAATGAACTAATGATGACTGCTAATAAAATTTAATATAAGGACACACGTTTAGTAATGCTTCCGCAGATGCAGTAACCCACAAGCCAATTAAGCCTTGCATATCCTTAGAGTCTTTTATTTTCCTTCTGTCGGGTAAGTCTTGTTGAGTACAATCGAGTACTCAGGGTTTTATTTCCCCCTGTTGCATGTGACTGAGGAATGGTAGACGGCTTTTGTGTATGGAAACTTCTTGGTGGGCTCAGCGAGGATTTCCTTACGTTGCTGACATAGAGTTTATTCAAAATTTTCACAAAATGTTTTTGCAAAGGAAAAGACTTAAAGCCTGTTATCATTCCTTTTATATAAATGTTACTTATGTTAGCGCTTAAACTTATCATTAAATACATCTTAGCTGAAAACTCTGATAACGTTGTTATATTCCGCTATTATAATCAATTAAGGTAATATTCTGCTACTGCAATAAAGTGATGTAAGAAATGGCTTAAGAATGTTGTAAGCTTTATTCTTTCATTTATGATCTTAATGGAAAAATGTGGATTTTGAGTTCTCTCTTGGGGTGTGCTCGATGGAACAACGCGATTTAGTACACTCTCTTGGGTATTTAGTGTCTAATGGAAGACAAGTACTCTTGAGAGGACATTAGATTAGGTGGTTCTGCCACAGCAGTGGCAGGCAGCGTGGAGCAGGCGTGGCGAGCATCCAATGGCTGCAGGACGGATCGGACGGTTAAGGAAGGTGAACTGTGGATGAACAGAAACTTGGTGTGAAAAATGGAAGGTGAATAGTGCCCAGTCATCAGGATGGGAGGTCTTTATTATATATAGAAGATAGAAGATGACCTACCTGTGTTGTTCCCTTTTAAATATACTTATTATACTCCTATCTCTTACACCCTCTATCCCTAAAGGTCATTGTAGTTTGTTCCAAGTGAAATCATCCTATGTTCAATCAAGATTAAGTATGGATGTAGGTTGAGCGGCGTTAGTGTCTGGTTAGGGAGTCGAGGTTGCCTTTAGACTTGCTGTTTTTTTTTACTACCGGTGACATCCGGTAAATATATATATAGCAACAACTTCCTTTTTCAGATTCATTCACATTCCCTACATTTGAGTCAAAATTTCATAAATTCTGAAAAAATCGATCAAATCTTTGGTGATCTTCGGTCCTACCGGTCCTCTTGCGACAGGTAGGCCCCCAACCCTGCTGCCAAACCATCATAACCTGTCCTCGATGACAAAACAAAACAGAGCTTGGACCTGAAACTGAAATAATAGATTAGGACTTTGAAGCATTCATTACGTACTGTCTCTTCATTTGGCAGACGCGGGGTCTGACTTGAATGAATTAGATTAAGCACTCGTGCGCAGATTAAGTACCCCAATGTGGAGAATGTGATCACGGGACGGACGGGCGCGGCGAACGAACCCGGTCGAGTAGGATACGTACAGAGCTCAAGCCTCAAGGCTACTAATCAACCAACAGGCTAATGGAATGGAATGGAACTGAAGTGGAGGGAGCCGGTGCTATTGCCCTTCCACCGTTCCACGTTTTGATAAGAGGCTAGGGGAATTTCTAAATTTTGTACTAGGAACATCTCTACCTAACCCCGCGTCTTGTTGGCAAGTGGCAACGAGGAACGCCCTATTGCTTTGCTATTGGGCGCCCAGGCACAGTGTGCAGGTCGATCAGCGGCCTGTGCCGAGCTGCAGCTGCAGCCGCAGCCGCAGCCGCAGCCGCAGCCAGCAAGGTGTGGATTGTGGAAAGAGCCATCCAGGAGATCGTGCCGTGCGTGGTCCTGGTCCTGGTCCTATATTATAGTAGATCAGCCGGCAACGAGGCGCGAGATCGGGATATTACATAAATTACCATCGCCCTATATTTGAAGTGTCTGTTAAAAAATGTTTTCTTTGTTTTTACTACGTATGTTGTAAAGTGTTTTTATTTGAATGTTGCGTATGTTTTTCATATATGTTTGCAAGTATTTTTGTCCGGACGTTACGTATGTTTTGCAATGGCTTTCAAGTGTTTTTAGGTGTTTTTGTAAGTGTATCAGACGCATGTTTCAAGTGTTTTATCTTTCTGCAGACGCATGTTGCAAAAGTTTCATTTGTATATTTCAAAAATAGATTTAATGTTGTACATGTTGCAATATGACTCATCTGCCACAGCCACCTGCCCTAGTTGCTGGGGCGTTGTGTATGCTTGTCGGAATCGGAGGGGTGGAGCGTTGCGCGACTACGGACGTACGGCAACCGTGGGCGTTCGGACGCTAGAACTGTCTTTTGACTAGTACTCCAACTGTTAGGATTTTTGCACAGAGGGTACTAGTTACAGAGGTTGTTGTTGAAATAGCCAGGAAATTTCTAGTGTCCCGTGAAAATCCATCGCATTGTGTCTGTCGCATCGGAGAAAAGGCAAATTATATATATTTTTTCTTACGAAAGAATGAAGAATTAATTAATCTGTAAAACCGGGATTTTGAATCATCGAGATCACTTGTTCTGAAGACAAAAGGCACTACCACTACAGTTTCTCTTTTCGAGGAAAGCAGAGCTTTAATAACAATCGTCCAGAAATGGCATCACATTTCCACCTCTGCGAGCAGATCATATAGATGCATTTTTACCGGCAGCACTCTGCGAGACCTGTTTAGATCCGATTCAAATCAATTCATATGTGTTGGGGCGGATTAAGATAGAATTGGATCGAGATGAATCCGACGACATCTAAACATGGATTTATGATCTATTCGTTCCCACCTCAATCTAGGATTGGGGATGAAACCAACAGGCGTTTAGGTGACGCTCCAATATCGCGTGTTTGGTTGAATGGGACCACCAATGGATATATAGTGTTTGGTCGAAGGATTGGATTGGACTGGATTGGATTGAAAAGAGAATATACCTTGAAGATGCTTGGATTTTAGTGTTTCGTAAAAATCTCGTGGACTAGCTTATCTATGTCTTCTAATCTTTGTCATTAGTAAATAAATTAAGGAATATTAGTATGTTATATTATTACTTAGTAATTATGATGGTATAATTAGTTTTGATAAGTGCTAATACGTTGATTAGTGCATGTTTCGTGTGCTAATTAGGGTATTAGTGGTGCTAATTAACCTATTTTATTTTTAATTAGTGATTATCATGACAAAATTAGTATCAGTGCATATTTATTAGTGTCTAATTTGTTGTTATTATTTTTAAATAATAGATATAATTAGTCAATTGTTCTCATCCCATCCACCTTAATCCATCCGATCAAACAGAAAAATGGTTCATCTCATCCATGCAACCAAAAATACATCTTGAACATCTTTATCCCAATACCCATATATCGCTATATCCCATCCAACTTCGTTCTCCAACCCAACGCAAAGTAACAGCTCCATGTTGTTCCTTTTTTCAGAAGCTCCAAACCATGGACCAGGGCTCGCCACGTAGGCAACTGGTTCGCAGTAGAGTTGACCACGAGATGACGTAATGTTAAGTGGGCAGAGTACTGGAGAGACGAGAGACCTTAAACAACGACCAATCTGATGAACACGGATTCGCAGTGGGTAGTCCCCTCTGCCGTTCTGATTTCTTCAAAGTTCATTAAAAAAAAGAAAACCACCACAACTCATTGTACAAATGTAAGGCCAGCTTTGTACGGCTCTAAGACAGGTCCGTGGCTTCGCGCTGGCAAGAGCGGTCAGAAGGAGCACACAGTTGCAGCATAACCAGACGTGTATTATTTTCTGACAGCGGTGGACTAAATCCAAGTTGGACAGTACTTGAAGTTGCCATTTTGTACAAACAACATGTTTGCTAGTTAGTTTCTAGGCTGATTAGTTCAACTAGTGCTGCTTTGTTGTGAGAAAAAAATATTGTATCATGACTGATAAGTTCGGACTAAAACCAACAAACGAACGGTTATTTGTTTGACGAGGGTCATGCATGAGACGAATTGACAGAGAAGGAAGAAGCTCACACAAGCTTCTCGGCAAATGCAAACGCTACGATACCCTGCAAGCGGGGCTAGCTCCATTTATCTTAGGTTAAACTGGCTATAGCTCCTTCTGGAGTTGTTGATTTGCTTGCTGTTCAATTCAGTGGATGGAGCTGGATCTAGCCAACACACACCATCTTATCTTAATATTAATAACTCAAGGTTTTGAGATTAATCCTCAGAAAAAAAACACTAGGAAAAAAACAAACATTCATCCATGGATTTAGCAGACTCGGTTATTGTTGACAACAATAGCCATGATCATGAGACCTATTTTGTTTTGAAATTACCTACCTGTGTTGCTCCCTTTTAAATATACTTATTATACTCCTATCTCAAAAATACTCCTATCTCTTGCACCCGCTATGTTCAACCAAGATTATATAGAAGAGTATCAATATTAATGACATCAAGTAGGCATCCCATCAAAATATTTTTTTTTGTGATGGTTCGGTTCAGGATAAATTAATTTTTTAGGGACGAAAGAAATAAAGAATTACTAGAGCACAAGTATACAGATAAATAAACAGTGCCTTCCAAACAGAGTTGGGAATTTCAAGCGAATTTTATCGATTTTTGGTCGTACCTGTTACCTCCGGTAAATACATATAATGGCAACTTCGCTTTAGATTCATTCACATTTCCTACATTTTAGTCAAAACTTCATAAATAAAGTATTGAAAAAATTTGACCGAAATTTTGGTGATTTTCGGTCCTACCCGTCCCTTTTGCGACAGGTAGGCCCAACAACCCTGCTGCCAAACCATCGTAGCCTGTCCTTGATGACAAAACAAAACAGAGCTCGGACCTGGAACTGAAATACTAGATGAGGACGAAGCATCCGTTACTGTCTCCTCATCTGGCAGAGGCAGACGCGGGGTGTGACTTAAGAATGAATTAGATTGACTTTAGGCACGTACTCGTGGGCTGTGCACAGATGAAAGCCCTCTTCGTTTGATTTATAAGATGTATTTTTTTAGTCAACGAATAATATTTTTTCTCGTAATAAATTAATCAACCGTATGTTTTTAGCCAAGCGAACTGGGCAGAAGTACCCAATGTGGAGAACGTGATCACGGGACGGGCGCGGCGAGGCGAACGAACCCGGTCGAATAGGATAGTACAGAGCTCAAGCGGTCAAGCCTCAAGGCCACTAATCAACCAGCAGGCTAATGGAATGGAACTAGAGTGGAGGGAGCCTGTACGGTGCTATTGCCTCTCCACGTTTTGATAAGAGGCTAGGGGAATTTCTAAATTTTGTACTAGTAGGAACAATGACTCCACCTAACCCGGTCCGCGTCTTGTTAGCAAGTGGCAACGAGGAACGCCTATTGCTGCTGTTGGGCGCCCAGGCACTGCGCAGGTCGATCGGCGGCCTGTGTGTGCCGAGCCGCAGCCGGCACCGGCAAGGTGTGAAAAGGCAACTTGCTCGTCGCCTCGTCGGGGCTCAGGAGTACAGTAATACTCAACGATATAACTGGTCGCTCGAACTTATCAGCCGTACCGTTTTAACGAAATAATAATATTTTTCTCTCACAATAAATCAGGACCAGCCAGTAACCGCTTTATAAGCACATAGTCGACTACTGATGGATTTTGGCAAGTAGTACATTTTTTAGGGAAAATCCTATAAAAGAACCGCAAGTCGTTTTTAAAATTAAAATCCCGCTGGTTTGTCACGATCTACTAACACCTCGTAGCGGTGTGCCGGTGTCCCTTCTATTATATGCGGGTGTAATTTGCCAGCAATCAAAGCTCGTCCAACTGAGGAGAGCAACTCGGATTGCCTGCCGCTGACGACTGGGCCGGTCCCCTCCCCAAGTGGAACTGGAACCGGCCGGCGATCGATCTCGGCGGCACAAGTCGTCGCGGTCTGGCGTAGCCGCGTGCCACCGGGTCGCCGACCAAGCTGTCACCCTCACCGGAGCTCTCCTCTTCCTTCCGCGTTCTAGAAACCAAACAATCGGGGGAAGAAAGAGACGGCAACAAGAGGCCTCGTTTTGGTCCCTCGAAAAGTTTTAACGTAACACAATTGTGTACATACCATACCAACTACTCCCATCTCAACTCAAGGAATGATGGATGAAGACAGCAGGAAATCCTCAGAGACTTTCTACGAACAACCCCCACCTCTCTCTCTCAGTCTCTGCCTCTCTATCTCTTTCTGTGACGACAACTGAGGCTTGTTAAATAAACACTTGTCAATGAGCTGAGATTATATATATAGCACTAATACTAATAGCAGCAGCTGTGCAGCAACGACCAAAAGACAACCGCTCGTCGTCGCACTCGCACGCACCGGCCACCGGCACCGCCCAGCAGCAACCAGGCAACCAGCATGACCCCCGACGCGGCCTTTGTGCTGGAGATGGCCGCCGTGGTCTGCTTGGTGCTGCTCATCGTCGCCATCGTCGCCGCCGCCGCGGGCGCCTGCGAGCCTGTCGCCGCCGCCGCCGCGGTGCACGACGTCGAGCAGGCGCTCGGGCCCGCCACGCTCATGACGTACGACCAGGCGAGGACGAAGGCGGCCGGCAACGGCGTCAACGGCAAGAAAGGGAGAGCGCCGGCGGCGGAGGAGGAGGCGCCGTCGTGCGCCATCTGCCTGTCGGAGTACGCCAAGGGCGACGAGCTGGTGCGGGTGCTGCCGGCGTGCGGCCACTTCTTCCACGCCGACTGCCGCATCGACTGGTGGCTCCGGCAGCGCGGCACGTGCCCGATCTGCCGCGGTGGTCTGCGGCCGCTGCCGCTGCCCCTGCCCCTGCCAACGAGTCCGGGGTGTCCGCCCATGCCGCCGCGAGTGACCGGCGCCGCCATGGTCCGCGGTAGGGGTTGAATCGGCTCAGCTCGCATTCTTGATTCTTGGTTAGTTGTTAGGAGTTTGCAGAGGAGACAGACAGAGGTGAAAATGGTGCAGGCGATAATTTTGTTATGGAGGCCTTTACTTTAAAACAAAGCACTGTAAGCATTTTTCAAAAAAAAAAAAATTGTAAGCCTTTCTGCTACCAGAAGTTTTTACATTTTGATGCTGTCCACCGTTGTTTTGGATTATGGGAGAAGACACAAAGGGTGCGTTTGATTCGTGTCAGCCAACTTTTGTCCCTGCTCAGGTTATTTGACTAGCGTTTGGTACAAAGTACGTTTAGCTAAACCAGGGGGGATTTTGGCTGCGCCATCTGCAGTATAGTAAGCAGCAAAGTGAGGCTGATTCCAGGACCGTCGATTCGTGCACGGTGCACCCTGGCCTATTTTGGTTTCGGCGCATGGACATGCACAAGCTGAAGTCAACCATCCAGTGGTTGTGCGTTCTTCGATTGTTTTGAATTACGAAGCTTGAAACGTTAGTATTTACTAAACGGTATATCTAATCTTAAATTTGTTTTGGCTATTGTATTTTTTTATGATTTTATCTCCAAAACAAGATCCTACATGCATGGCTACAATTCAACGAAGAGAAAACATAAGATCTAGACCCTACACGTCATACACAAAGCTATAGTACACCTTGGCATGCATTATAATTTTAGTTTAGTCACCATCAAAATATCTGCAATATAACTAAATTTCGGTCATGCCCTAATTTAGCTATAGCCAAATATGACTTGACCAGCTAGAACATGCATCCAAAATGGCCAATGTCAGTATACTGAATTACTATTAAACCGTTGAGGAAAAATGTGTAGCTTTTTTTTTAGAAAAAAAAGTGCAGTTGTAAAAGTAAAATTGACATCATGACCACTCATTCAAAAATTCGGTGTACGTTATAGGCAGGGAGAAAGTTTTAGCGCGTGTTTAGTTACAGGAATTTGGAATTTGGGGCCACTGTAGCACGTTCGTTTTTATTTGGCAATTAGTGTTCAAACATGGACTAATTAGGCTCAAAACGTTCGTCTCGCAATTTCCCACCAAACTGTGCAATTAGTTTTTTTTCGTCTACATTTAATGTTCCATACATAAGCCGCAAACATTCGATGTGACAGATACTGTAACACTTTTTTGGATTTTAGGGTGAAATTAAACAAGGGCTTACTACTCTGTACTAGGTTGACTGTGATGACAGATTGGACAGAACTTTTCCTCTGTAAACAACGACTAATCTGCTTAACATTGGCTCGTCGTCTGCGTGTGGACTGGACCATTTCTTGTTAGCATCTTTTACGACTCCTTGGAAGCTGCTAGAAGCCGATACACAGATGCGAGGCTTGAGATTTTCAAATTAACCAAGTTGTCCCTCTACACACAATGATTGATGACTAGTTTGTTTTGAACGATAGTCGGCGTGTGGACTTGACCACTTCTAGTTATGATTTTCTTATGACTCCTTCAAAGCCACACCGCATTCGATGTGTGCCCAGTATGACAGGCTTCGTGCTAGCAGGAACTATGAGGAGGAAACAAGAGATGATAGAATCATGCAGTTGGCAGTTGACAGGATGATCAGGTAGTACTGTACTTCCTTGACTTTTTACAGCAACAGAAGTTACCAATTCGGATCAAAACATCGTGTTTGGTGAGGCCAACTGACAGAGAACGAAGCTCAGAAGTTCCTCTCTTACACGAATTAAAGCAAGCCAGAGGATGATGCCTTTAGGTACCTTTGCAGGCCACCCTGGCTGAATTCCGACTCCAGTTTTCTGGAGCTGAGCAGTGCATGTCAGATCACCAGACGTTGAATGATATACATATCTCACGCATTCTGAATTACTGGAAAAAAAAAACTGATTCAACATAGGCTTCCACAAACATACTCTGTTCAGGGGAAATATCACACCACCAAACAAAACATCCATCCATTCCAGTATACTGAAAAGAACACGACAACTATTGCAGATGCCATCCTTCTCCAGATGTCAGACAGAGACTCAGAATACACTCAAATCTTTCACTAGAGCAATGCATCGTATATTCAGGGGGCAAAGGACTAGCAGTAGAACATGGACCCCTTCAGCTCGTTCTTTATCTCTGGAAGTTGCTTCGGGCCAGCGCCAGGAGCAGCTGCACTGCCGGAGCTTGACGCTGACGCCGTATCAGAGCCTTTGGCGAGGTAGGCGAGGGCACGATGTGCGAGCTTTTGGGCGTAGAATGCGGGAGGAGCTGCCATTACAAACAATCAGCATAGCATCACGTTAACATTTTCTTCCATGCACTATGCAAAATTGTGGTAGTAAGGTTTTATTTTTGTTTAACAGTCGTGCTTCTGCATCTGTACATGGATGTAGATTACAGATTCAGCCAGAACCGTCCAGTTCAACTGCAGTCTGGATGTTGATTTCACTAGATACCGTGCTTGAGCAGGAAAAAAATGGGGCAAGTTCGTTTAAACTAAATTATCTGTGAATACAGAGAAGAATGTCATACCGATCGACACCGACCGAGTGCCGCTTGTATAACTGATGAGAGACAAAATAGGACAAACTGTCAGACAGCTGAACAGCTCAAACTGCCAAAAAAAAAAAGCAGCAAGTAACAGCATGCTTACGTGTAGCACAGGTTCTTTGTGAGAGCCTGCAGTTCATCTGCCGTGAAGTTGTTATCATCTCGCAGCACAAGGTACTTCACAGGACGCCTTGGCCCCTGCATTTTCCACAGTCATCCAATCTTTATTCCTTGGATACAAATTGACAAGACAGTCAAGTTATTGTGATATTGTGGACATCTTACTTTGACATCAGCTTGGTTGCAAAGGAAGAAATCAAATTCTGCTGGGTGACAGATCTCACTATCAACCACTGTGCCTACAATTTTTTCAGGAACATGTGGTTAAGATGGCTTATGAAACAGGATACCATAAATTGACTGTTGTGAATAATCTCGTGGTTCTAAGTTCTAACCAGGCTCAACAATTTTCTTCGTAACAGAACGGAGCTTATATTTGTTGTCCATGGGGGACAGCCTTAGTCTATGCCTCTTCTGCACAACAATGAAGGTGATTTGTGGCTTCTCATTATCATACAGTGTGTTCCAAGCCTGGAGAAGAAAAAAATAGTTGTTACCAAATGTTCTAATCAAATATGATATTGGCAAGCACTATTTGCTCTCAAATTACTTTACCTTTTCTATCGCTGGGATTTCTTTCTCCAAAACTTGTTTGAACCGACCCTCACTTATGCCATCCCTAGTAATCAAATACATAGCAGAAGGACATAGAGAGAAAAGCAGTCAACTGTTAATTTTCATGGAATGATGATCAAAATAACGCATCACAGAACAAATGAGATGTTTGAACCTGTAGAATATCAGCTGCTGGAGCTTCTTGTTGGACTCGTTTGCAAATGCATGAAGGAGCTCCCTTCAAAAGTTTCATAAATTAAAATGCAACCTAATATGGTGGCATGCATGTTCAAATAGTTACATAGATTGAAGGTCTTACTTGACAATGTCTTCAAGGCCACTGATCTCTTCAGTGTGACCTTGTGCACGAACAACACTATTATACTTAGACACCTCATGCCAGTCTTGGGATGCAACGACCTAAACAGAACCTCAGGCAGCATCTGTTAGTTTAATGATATGAAAATGGAAAAGGCACTGTGTCCATTTACCAAACAAAAGGAAACCTTACAGAAGCAATCGAAGGGGCAGCAGAACCATCTTTTTTTTTAGAAGGGTGAGAAACATGAGCACCAAATATAATCGTCGGCTTGTTTGAAACAACCGGTAAACTCTTCTGCACGTCATCGAATACTGAGTTCCTTCCTCCAGCCTATCAAGATGGTGAATATATCATATCATGTTGAACTGCCAGTTTTTATAAAACAATATACATGAAGAAGCGAATCTGAGGTTTACCTTGACATTGATCTTAATAGCAATATTTGCCAATATCTGACTATTTTCCGTGAAGACATTTGACCTTCGACAACACTGTGACACGAGACCAATATCTGTCTCACAGATCCTTTTAATATTTCCTGTGGTTTGAAGTAATATCAGGCATCACATATATGTAATAGAAGTGAAGAAATTATGTATCCAATCATAGACACTACCATATAAACTGCCATTTTTATCTGGTAGTATAGCAAGCAGTAAATCAATCTTCTGATGTCTCAGCTTGTTCTTCGCTTCCTGATAGCATTTACGAATACCATCTTCAACTTGATCTGGACGTGCAGTGAATATTGGGAGCTTCAAATTGGCAAATTCCTGAAATTAAAGTCAAAAAGGGTAGGCAATACAGTTTGGACCTAGAGACAGTAAAAAAGGATGATGAAAAAGCATATTACCACTCCAGTAGTACGAGATATTTCAGCCAGCTTAAAGCAAAACTCCTTAATATCTTTCTCGGATAAATCTTCACAAAAGTTAAGACATGCCCAGTTGCTGATTTTGGCACCATTTATTACTTTCTGCAAACAAAATATTCAAGCAATGGTTATAGATTAAGAACAAATATATGTACAACCAAAATTCATGGAAAATTAAAGAAACTTTTTTCTTGATTCATTACTTCACTGAAGAACGCAATAGCAAGTAAATGATAGAATGGCACTACTGGAAAGGTTCTCAAAATGGATCTTCATTGAAGCTGTAACATTAAGATTGGTTTAGCAGTTCATGACATACCTTGTCTTTCATATTCCAGTACCCATTCATTGGAAACCCCGTCTTCTGAGATCCAGAATCATGATACTTAAGCTACAACAGCAACAAAAGGGGAGCATATAAGACAATCACAAACTTCTTTAGACCCAAAAGTACTACATCAGAACTCATGGAAGCAGGAGTACATTTGGAGGTAGCAGAACTCTAGCATCAACTGTTGCAAGATTGTCATCAACTTCTATGTCAAAATCATTTGCACGTTTGGTGCGTCTGTACTGCTCCTTATCAACAATCTAAGACAAGTGGAAGTTAGGTTAGCAAAAACTTAAAGATATTTTTTTATCAGTTTACAGCTGTCACAACATTACACGAAGTGCAGTGAGATCATGAACCTGATGACAGGATTACTCCGGTTCAGGATGGATGCAGGCTGACTTCCTTAGAGTAGAAACCTGACTAGCTTCCAGCTTCTTCTGGTAACACTGCCTGGGAACTATCTTGCAAACCTGAAATTCAAATTTACATTCGGAAACAGCAGCAGAGTAAGGAAGGGTAAGGAGTATAGAAGCATAAGACATCATGTTGAAGTTGAGAAGTCCATAACTACTATGTTTAAAAAAAAAGAAGGCCACAACTACCAACCTCTATAGGAAGATAGACTGGATTCTGCTCGCTGCGAGCGATGATGCATGGGAGAGATTTGTATTTCAGGTCCAGGCTGTATATTTCTCTGAAGTAATTAATGACTGTCGTTGTGGCTCCACTAGATTGAAAACTGATATTTTAAAGGCACCATGAAACGTTTGAGTAGTAAAAAAGAAGTGCTGTTGACAGAATTTAATGGCACCATGTATTTCTGAACTAGAGAGGCTAAGTTGAACGTAAATGCAAACGAGAGGAATCCTACCTCAAATCATTAGTAGGATTCACTGACAAACCAGCAATTCTGTACTTACGGCGTCTATTATCTCCTAGGTGTGTGACTTCAATCCTCACACCCCTGAGGACCTTCAAGAGCTGAAATTCAGAAAACAACAACATACATCTGAAGTTCTGATGTGCATAGTGCATTTTGTATCAAGGCCGGAGAAAGCATGGATACCTTGTCATACTCAGGTTTAGTCAAGTTTCTATCCACAACATCCATCTTTAGGATCTTCTGAACGAATTCAATCAATAGCAAGGGTTGAATGAATACAGATGAGGACACATCTGCAATGGAAAAATTACTGCACGTTACAAATTCGGCAAAGACACGAGATCTGAACTGCAATATTACCAAGTGCAATCGCAAGTTTTTCTTTCAATCAATCACCTGAAACTAAGGTGTCCACTTGGTTTGAACTGAATATGATTTACACCAACCACATGAAAATGAAATGAACTTATACAAGTACAGATTTGTATCCAAATTTCCCCTATTGGCCAGTTCTGCCATCTAAACATCCTATCTGTGTTTCTGACCATACTGTACATAACTAAAAAGGAAAACCCACATTTAGAAGTGAAGTGATATCTGACCTGCAATCAGAGACAAGCAGTTCTGTGTTGACCTGATGCTCTGATAGAGCCCCTTCCATGCGTCAACACCCAGTGTACGATCCGTTGTGGCAATCGCGGCGCATCTGTTCACAGTCCAGAGACGAATAACATTATCATCCCAAGTCATGAACACAGTGAGATAATCAGAGACAGCGAATGTTCCGTTTCTTACTTCATGTCATTGCGCTCGTTGGAGACGACGTCACGCAGCACGGTGTCGAGGACCAGCAGCGCCTGCGCGGGGATGTCCGTGGGGTAGCCCGCCAACAGCATTCTCAGCTATAGCAGGCTAATCGTTGCGGCATGGTTGATCACCACCTTGTACTTCCTGTCCATCCTGCACAATTCGTCGAGCATTTGCATCGCATCTCTGCAGCGACCGAGATGAGATGGGAGAAGCAGAGTTATACGTACTTTTTGTCGCCGCCTGTAGAGAGGGTGACCTCGAACTCCTTGGTGTCGAACGGCAGCGCGCCCGCGGTGAAGAGCGAGTCGCGGTCGTCGTACGCGGGGAAGCGGCCGCCGAGCTCCGTGTGCTGGTTCTCGGACACCAGCTTCGTCATGACCTCCCTGTACGCGGCCTTGGGCGTCGGCTCCGGCGAAATGGTCACCTACAAGTACAACGAAACAAACAACCATAAACACGGGAACCCACGGCAATGGCACTCAGTCAGATTAGATCAAAACTAACAACGAAGAGTACTGGACGAGAGAGCACGAGCACTTACGTCGTACTGGTGCAGGCCCTCGTCGACGTGGCGGCCGAGGAAGCGGTTGGCCCTGACGACGCACGGCGTCCCCTCGGCGCCGTACCCTGGTCGCGGAGGGAACACGGGCTCGGCGCGGCCGACGTGGATGCCGAGCGCCTCGAACTCCTTCCACAGCGGCGCGGCGGCCTCCTTCACGAGGGTTGGCCCAGCTTGGCGGATATCGGCTGGCGGGCTCTGGCCGACGCGCGAGGGGTCGTCGTCGCGGTGCTCGTTGCGGTTCCCCGCCTCAGCGCCGCTCGGGTTTGCCTCGTCTCGCCCGTTGCCGCCGGAGTCTCTCTGCCACGGAGATGCCTCGCCATGGGCGCAACTCCCCTCGCGCTCACGCAGGAGTTTGTTACGTACTTGGAAGAGAAGAAAAGGGAATGGGGAGGAAGAGATCAGTTCAAGTGTTTAACACGGCGTGCACCACCGGCTTATATAAAGCTAGCGTAGGCCACGGTAATTCTCCAAGAAATGTAATGTGCAGTGAATTCTCTTTTTCACTGTATTTTTTGAAGCTGTCTACTCAACACGGGTCACGGGACACGGATGTTCTACAGCAGCTCAACACTTGATTTTTTTTTCTACCGTCTGATCAAGATCGGACAGCTCTCCTTCAACCTTGACCCGTTTCTCCATTCTCCTTCACATAGCTTCCATGATGGCCGACGAGGCCCCGCCTTACCTGGGACAGCGGATCCACTCGTTTCAAGAGCATCCAGTTGAATATTTATCTTTATAGATAGCTAAAATGTCAGCAAATTTTTGAAATCAGCCCAAACAATCATTCTCCCCTTATGACTCTCAGTGGACGTTCGATCCAGGTGCTAGCATCTGAACGGTGCACGCATAAGAAACGAGAGTAAGCACACTAGTAGTAGGCCCACGCCGTCTTGACGTCGCCCACGCTGCCCCGAATGTTGCCCGCGCCATCAGTCGTTTCCCACACGCATCTCATATGCAACACCGATCTACTTTTTAAATATCCAGATGCAACAGTTGCAATATATAGAAGAAGACAGATGAAACACTTGAAACAAGCGTCTGAAACATTTGCGAAAACACTTGAAAAAAATTTGAGAACCATTGCAAACATGTGCAATATTCAGATAAAACACTTGCAAACATACGTATGAAACACCTGAAAACACTTTGAAACATATGTTTGCAACATGCATGTATATGCAACATCTAGATCTATTTTTGCAACATCCAGATAAAACACTTGCAACATACGTCTGGAACAGATGAAATATTTATAACATACATTTGAAACATACGTGTATAGTTGTTACAACATGTGCAACATCCCGATCTACTTTTGCAACATCGATATACAACACTTGCAACATACCTCTGAAATATCTGAAACACTTGAAACATACTTTTGCAACATACGGTTTTCACCATTCTTCTTCCGTACGACGCAACACAGAGCGGGGGAATGGCCGATTCCGGCAAGCTGGCAGGTGAGGATGGTGGTGCGGTGAAAGTGCATCTAGCTCTTTAGTGGGTTTTGGATGATTGAATGACAACGTGATTAGAGGTCTAACCCGTTTGCTAAATGTGGACATGTAATAGGTTATCTCACAGGTACTTAATAAAAGCCAAAATGATGTGTTGTTGTATAAACAATCTAGTTCAAGCACAAGACAACAATGCAAATAGAATTCATGCAAAGGCTTATTTATTGTGTGATTTCCATGTACTATGTGAAAGCAAGCCCGTTAAAAATTAGTTGACGAGACATGAGGGATCGCATATGGAATGGTCTCATATTTGAAGCTTGCTAAATTGAAATGAAAAAAATGACAATGCAAATGAATGGATGATTCAACACAAGATGTGACTTGATGGCTTGAGATGGTGAAGATAGCAAGGAAAGGCTTCGAGGTACTAAGCAAGGGTGAAGGGCAAGCGACGGCTTGGCGGTCGAAGAACCTAGTTAGGGTGAAGAAGAAAGTACTTGCATTTAGTTGAGGTACTAATCAAGCTATGATTGTCATATTGATGTGGAGGATCAAATCTATATTAGACAAAGTGTTGAAAGTGACTTGATGCATTTGGAGTTATTCATATTCAATGAATGGAATCAAGTCACGTGCTCAAGATGGCTATGCTCAAGTGAAAAAGATTAAAGTTGACATGTTGGCACCCTTACTTGATGAAGAATGGAATACACGGCTTCGGTTGAAAGAGATCAACTCAAAAGGTTTAAATTCGTTATACTTTTAAATTTGAGTTAATAGAAATGCCGTACTATTAAGAGGGATGCATCATGTTGATAGATAATGTTTCATAAGTGCTCAAGCCAACCCATGTGAGTTTTGAGTGTTTGAGAGACAAAAGAGCTAACCTGGTTTTTGCTGGTCTAGCAATACCGATACCGGACATGTCCGGTATTTGCCCAGCAATGGTAATATTGTTGATCTCGTGTTGGTTCGTCGGGAGTTTCGACGTTAGTCGGGAGTTCCGACGTCTCACGCTTAACTGACTTGGAGAGTTCACTGTGGTGGTCATACTGGACATGTCCGGTCCGGTATGGACGGCCAGAGGCCAACGGCTAGTTTTCAAATGTCTTGAGGGTCGGGGTTTCCGACGTGAGTCGGGAGTTCCGACGGTCGAGAGTTCTAACACCTCACATACTTTAACTCAGTTACCATGGTTTTCAAATGAGCTGAGGGTCAGGAGTTCCTGTAACACCCCAGTTGTTTGTCACCAGTTAAGCAATGTGTTTGAAATCAACCCTGACATGTTAAGTGGTGATGAAGGTGTCAAGATCAAATCTACAAGAGTGAGCTCCAACTTAAACTTGGGCAACACACATTTGCTTGCATATTGGCCCTTTTCGGATATTTACCTAAGTAATGTTGAAGGTGCTTATTTCATGTGTCTCACCTCAATTTCCACCTACATGAATGATTGGAAAAGTTTCATGAAGCTTGGAATCAAGAAGTCACATGAAATGATAAGTATATCTTTGTTTGAATTGCACTATTAAGTGAATGGAATTATAGGTCATCAACCAAACCTTGCTACCTTGCCCAAGTGACTCTAATTGAACTCTACAACAAAAGTCATGAAGGGTTCGTGTTGAGCAGAGATCAAGAAAATGCATCAATTGGTCTAAAACTTAGATTTAAGCTTTACCGCGATGCTACTTTGACCTGTGTTGACCAAACGCTTACAGTACTTGCATGGAGTTGCATCTTAAAGAAAAGTTGAAGTTTAAGTGGAGTAGAACAAAATTTGTTTTTGAACCAAGAGCCAGATCAGCTTGTAAGCAAGTCAAACCGAGCTCTCAAGTTGGAATCCATGCCTGTTTTGGGAGCTCGAAATTTTGCCTAAGTCTATAAAACTGAAGATCAGTTTTCCAGTTTCTTGTGACCATATTCGATGCCTTGTAGTTTGTTAACCAGCTCAAATTTGACCAAGATCCTTTAAGAAATATTGGATATCTCGTATAGCTCTACAACATTTGTTACTACCGTTTGTACCAAAACTAAAAGTATTCGGAGTTAATAAGGGACGAAGATTGAGTTTCAGCTTGTATTTTTGAGGTGGTTTTGATCTGTCATTCAGAGTTTGGAACTGGAACAGCACCATGGCGACCATGCAGAGCCGAGCGCCTCCTTTTGTTGTCGCGCGTCCTACGAGCCTTGTCGCGTGGCCTCCTCGTGCCTCACCTGTGCGCCACCTCGCCTAAGCCGAGTGACGCGTTTAGAAGGGGAAGACCGAGCCAATGCTCTCTCATTCTCCCCCTCGTCCGTCGCTCCCTCTCGCTCTCTCGTCCACCATGGCCGACGAGTGAAGCTCTAGCGCCACCATGTCTCGCTGCTCCGCTCCTCTGCTGGGCAAGCCAAGAGCGACCGCCTCCCCAAGCCCTAGGCGGAGCCGAGACCCACCGTGTGCTTGCCGTTGCCGAAGCTGCCGTTGTCGGCAGTGTCGTCCTTAAGCTGCTCAATTGTTGTGCTGCTGCTGCCTGCTGCTTGGCCGGCCAAGGTCAGGCGCAGCAACGGCTGGATGCGGCCAAGCCCCAGCGCGGCCTCTCCTTGCCGCCGCCGGCCGCTTCCCCGCTGGCCGAGCTGGCTCTGCTGCAGTCCCGTCGTATATAGAAGACGAAGGACTTCGCGTGCAAATTTGAAGAAAGGGAAGGATCTTTCTGCGAGACCATAGACTCATTTAAATAGTGCCTGAAGGACCTGTTCGCTGACGTTGATTTATGTTTTCCGCAAGGTCCTCGATGCAAGATTTAGATCCCTTTTTCTTTGATTTAGGCAGATTTGAGTGATCCACTTTGAAAATTCGTAGTAATTAGTAGAAAAATCGTAAAATAGTAAATGAGGACTTTTTGGAATCCTTGTGAAATTGTCTATGCATTAGATCTATAATATGTCATGTTTTAGTTTAAATATTTTACTGTAAAAATAGATTTGTGCAGTAAGATTGTAATGCTAGTTGAATTTGTTATTTTCCATAACTGCAGATCTAGGGCTCCAAATAAAGTGAAATTTTTATGGCATGCTACTAATGTGATAGTTGATGTATGGTAAAAATTTCATGAGTATTGGATGAAGTATGAGTGAGTTATTGGTTTATCTCGCTCTCACATGATTTCTTGCAATAGCAAATTGTCTTTTTCATAGAGGCAGCTATACTTATGCAAATAGTATGAAATTTGTATAGTAGACTATTGAGAGGATATGTGAGCTACTGTAATGTTTGTAGAATTTATTGTGTATTTTTGGTATATGTTCATAAATACACCTTGATGTTTAAATAAATTAAGAAATGCTTTAAGAAAATTTATTTAGAGGTGAGCATCATGCTTTCTGGTGTTCTTTAGTCATGTGTGAAATGTTGGTAAGGTTGGTTTTGCCCAATTATGTGTTTGCAACATAAGTTAATAATTATTTTCTTGCCGATGTGGTTTATGGACAGATCTAGGAACTTAGCAAAGTTCTTTATGATAATGTGCTTTGTTGTGAAACTTGTTTATACAAAAGTTGTAGATAATTCATGTATCTAGCTTCTGTTAAAATTTGGTGTCATTTGGCCAAGTAGTTTAAGAGTTACAGTTGTTTAAAGTTGGGTTACAGAATTGATTGTTCTCTGTCTTATTTAGACCAGTTTCTATAAATATATAATTTCGACCCACTTAACTTGTGAATCATGCTGTGATGGTTATAGATGAAATGTAGAGAATTTCATAAGCTTTCCTGAATGTCTTGTTTCATGGCTATTGGATTTGTATAACTCTAGTTATGATCCAAACATGAAGCTATTGTTTCCAGTCCAGAAATAGACATATGCTAGTTGTGGTTGTTTACTCCATGTGTTGCTAAGTGTGGCTTATGCCCTTGTTGATGGTCAAGTTATGATACTTGTGACCTTGTTAAACTTGTGTCATGCTTGATGTGCTTGCTCTCTATAGTTAGTTGTGTGATGTTAGTTAAATAGCTATTGGTGTCTATGTCTTGCATAATCTTGTGTTTGTCTTGAATGCTTATGTGATGCATCTTTTATTACCATTCTTCATATTCATGCACTTGCATCTTGCATCTCATCTAGGTGCGCTAGATGAACCACGTGAAGGATGTGATGTTGGAGCCAAACCCGAAGACGGTGTATGGTGGACCTATCCCGAAGGTGGAAGGACTGGACAAGTGCTAGAACGGGAGATGCTCACTATGCGAGTGTCGTCTAACAAACACTAACCTAGTGTTGGATTTCAGGCAAGCCCCGGAGCATTCTAAGTCTCCTACTTTATAAAAGCAATTATTCCTATATATGAGTTTATATATTGTTGCATTAAGTTGTAGGGGTTGATTGAAACCGTTAATGCATTTATTACTATCCTTGCCTACCTTATTACCTTTTTACCCTGTTAGGTCAGGATCGAATAACAGCTTAGCCTTGCTTAGACCGGTAGCGATCGGTGATTTCCGGTCACCGACATTTATAGGTGGTTACTGGAAGAATTTAGCTATGGAAAGAATGATATCCTGGAATTAACCATGGGTGATGGATAATTGGAGACCAGACGGAAAAAGTTGGAGGCAACCAGACAGGGTTCTGGGGTGCTGTTAGTTTTCCGTCTGTGTCGATTAAGGACCGATCGTTGCTCGTCCCTCTTGTCATGTTGAACGCATGCCTCACATTTAGCTGGCCGAATAAAGTATCTTTCGACCGCGAAGCTAGTGACACTATTCGAGCCGGGATAAACTCGGATTGGCAGACTGGTGCTGAAGGGGGTATGACGAGGACGCGAAGAGTGAGCCCAAGGTGCGTCCTGGCTGTCGGGCGGTCCCTGGGTAGTGCGGTCCCTGACTGTTATCCCGCGGCTACTTGGAAAGTGTCATTGGTGATCTGTAGCTCACTTGATCGGTGAGTGTGGTTTGTGTGAGGAATAAATCACCAGCTGGTTAGGAATCGATTCGAATCGCCATCGCTCCTGGATAGTGAGCACTTGACTCGAGCTATAGCATCGTAGTAATTATGATGGAACACTAATGATTATCTGGATGGTATGGGATATGCTAAATCTAAGTTGGTAACTGGATGTTATTGGTTAATCAAGTGATTGCTATAGTATTGGTGCTTACCTAGATGGATAGGTCATAATAAAGATGATGCAAAGTACTTAAAATTGTTTCTTCATGATAGCTTATGCTTTTCGCAAATGAGTCAGCTAGCCCACTAAAGAAAGCCTTGCATAATCCTTGGTGTCGCTTTATTTTGGTTTATGACGGGTAAGTCTAGCTGAGTACATTCGAGTACTCAGGGTTTATCCCACCATGTTGCAGGTGAAGTTCTTGGCCTGCGGAAGATGGTGTCTAACCGCCGGTGGGCTCGGTGACTCTATATTTACTTCTCACCTATATGCTTTTATCAGAGGATGTCACTTATGCTAGCAATGTATTGGGAACTTATATTAATATAATCATTTGAAAGCTATGTTGTTTTCTCTAATCGGTTTTAAAACCCAAACTTATATTATTATTTGTGAACCCAATTGTAATATTATTTCCGCTGCAACTCTGTGTATGTGATGTGTATTTGCTTAATCACACGATCTTAGTTGTGATGTTGATTTACCGAGGTCCTTCGTGACACTCGGCGGACTACCAGGTTTGTATAAGTGAAAGTATGCGCGTGTCAACGTGTTAGCGGGGACAGCCATACTTGACCTTGTATAAATTGGGCGGTTCTGTCACAGTTTCGACGGTCGGGAGTTTCGGCATTCATCGGGAGTTCTGATGCCTCACAACACCACTGTAACTCTGTTACCACGTGTCCAGTATGGCAACGGCTATAAAACGGCTAGTTTTTCCAATGGGGCTATAAATACCCCCAAGCCTCCACCTTTGGAGGCTGTTGATTCTGCTGATACACTTACACATTTTTGAGCCTTGCCAACTCTCCCAAACCCTCTCTTAGTGGGTGTGTGATCTAAATCGCAAAATCCATTTGTGGGTTAAGAGAGAATTCGAAAAAGAGAGAAAGCCACCACTTGAGCACTTGTGCATATTGTCTATTTCATGATTTGCATTTGTTACTCTTGGACTCTTCGGTCCTAGACAGTTAGGCGTCGCCGGAGAGCACCCGAGAGATTATGGTGTGCCTCGGAAAGTTTGTAACGGTCGATTCCGCCGCCTCGGAATCTACTAGTGGAAGGAGAAAAATGAGTTGGAAAAGACTCCGGCTAGAGTGACCTTCGTGGTACCCTCTAGGGCTGACCTTCGCTGGGTCGTCCGCAGCCTCTTCAACAGAGAGTAGGACTCGAACGAGTCCGAACTTCGGTAAAACAAATATCGTGTCTCAATTCGTATTTCATTTGATATTTGTGTTGCTCCAGCTCTTGTGCAGGTTCTCTGTGTATTTTGTCATCTCTAGTAGGTACCTGCAGGTTGGCTTGAAGATAGAAATTGAAAGAAGCAAGTTTGGGGCTGCTCTGCAAAAATCGTGTATACAGGACACGTCCGGTATTTCCTACTTGTACTGAAAATATTTATTCTCTGTTTTAACTTTGTGTTGCAGGGTTGTAGCTTCTAGATATATTCTTTATACCTTATTTACTCTGTGGCTAACTTGTGAGGGATGGTATTACTCTTAATTTGGAGTTTCCCTTTTTCTAAGTATTTTCGCATTTAAGGGTGTTAATTTTTAGAAACGCCTATTCACCCCCTCTAGGCGGCATCCTAGGTCCTTTCATGTGGCCTGACAACGGCCAGCTGCGCCTGCGCCCGGCCAACGACGGCCCCCTTTCCTAGCCGCCAGGCTTGGGCACAGCGGAGGATGGAGCACGGTATGACGCGGCAGGGGACGAAGGCGGGGATGGGGCGGCATGGGGGATGGTGTCGGCGATGCGCCGGAGTGGGCTGTGGCGTGGCAGAGTGGGGCGGGCGGCCACGCCATGCGGCGCAGAGTGGGGAGAGGAGCACGGAGCAGCGTGGGATGGGAGCGGATGCGGCGCTGCCGCACTAGAAAAGGCCACGACAAGGAGTCTCGCGCTAGAGAAGGGAGCAGCGCTATCTTTTTTTTGAGAAACGGATTGACAGGTGGCACTGGATAAGACGGAGTGCGAGAGGCAGAGTGCTGTCTGGTCTGTCCGTCCATCCAAACGTCCTATAGGGAGCATTTCCGTATACCTCTCTCTTCTAACCCACAGGTCCAACAAAGACCACTGGCTGTCATGCGGGCACACGAGCCGAGTAGTTCTGTCAGGATTATTAACTTTCTAACATTGTTACGGTCACAACTTCTCAAATACTTCCTCCGTATTAAATTACAAGTCATTCTAACTTTATTGAGATTCAAAGCATCTCAAGTTTGATCAAAATTATAGAAAAAATTACAAAGATTTATACCATCAAATAGTTTACTATAAAAATATAATTAATGAAGAATCTAATAATACTTAGTTAGTATCATAAATATTCTTATTTTATATTGCATAAATTTAGTCAAAATTGAGATGCTTTTACTCTAAAAAAGTTAAAATAACTTATAATTTAGGACAGAGGGAGTAACTACCACTATACTTTCGTTAGTAGAGAGAGAAATATAGACTAGAAAAATATCACTTTGCTCGCGTGGCACCTTGTGTTTGTGCCACCCCTCCCTGCTCTAGTCCAACGGGCGACGCCCCGTGTGTCTGCTACCGCACCGTGCTGCTCTTAGCCCACTTTGATGGTCAGTCGCTACACTGTTCGCTACCACACCGTGTTCGACTTCTGGTAGGTGTGTATGCCTGTACAGTGTACCTCAATATGTCCTCTCCTTCTATGCTGCCCTCAGTTCAGATTTGGATTCTTTGACTTGACATTGGACTCTGGTTCGAATTCGAATTGTAGGGACGAACAAGCACGCCAACGGCGTCCTACGAGCGCGGCGGCGGTCGTACGACAAAGCGTTTGCGGTAACACCTTTACCTTGTCTTCGATTAATGACTAGTCAGGACTGTTTGATCACCGGACTAAAGTATAGTCCGTCGTTGGATAATAGACTAACGTAGACTAATTAAAAAAATATAATATGTTCTACTCATCCATTAGCCTTTATTAGTTTTTTTAGACAATGATTAATTCATGTTTGGACCTTTTATTTAGTATCCAAAACATGGACTAAATTTTAGTATAGTCCATCCAAACACTTCTTTAGTCATATATATAGATATGACTAGCAAACATGCCCGTACGTTGCGACAGGAGAAAAAATATCAAATACATTCATGAAAAACGATGATAGGAAGTGTTGCATGTCTATTTATGTTTTTTCCTTTCTATGAAATTTAAGACCTCTAATTTATTTTAGTATAACCATGACATCTATAATATTAGTTCAAACTGGTAATAATATAACAATGTCCAATGAAACTTGTATCAAATTAAATACAAAATACAACATTGATAGATTTTTTTCTTCTGCTGAAAAGCACAAAAAAATTTAGATGTAAATATATGATACTATCCATGTGTTTCTATAGTTAAATATTTAGTTTTGTTATTTTCTTCAAGGACCATAGAAATCTGTAGTTGGTATCTCTGATTAAAGTCGGCAAGGAGTTAGTTGTTGACGTGTCTAGAATTCTTGTGCTTATGACAGGAGACCTCTTAATTTTTCACATGGCAACTCCCATTGAGGATTGTAGAGATACATTTATTTAGACGTGCTTTGAAAGTAAATGGATCAAGATATCAGCTCACTTGTTGATTAGTTGGAGCATCGAGTAATCTAGAAATTAATAAAATAGATTTTATTTTTAATCAGATCACAAAACTGCATAAAGGGCAATGGTTCAAAGAATAGTGTTGTGTTTATTATTTGTTTTTACATTTATTTGAGAAAAAACAAAAAAAAAACCACCGCTGTGAGGAGAAGATTTTGGGGAAAAATAAGACCGAGCGGATGCACAACAAAGGAACGTGCGAGCCAGACAAAAAACTTGCAGATAAAAAAATTAGGAACAAATAAAACACCATAGCTGAAGATTTACTCTTATTTTTCTTTTCTATTTAGATTAGGATTAGGATTCAATATCAAAATCGATCTGGTCTATTTAGATTAGGATTCTAAATCATGAGGGCACGGGTTGTATATAAGTCCTCACGAAAGAAACTCTCTATTGTCCGGTAGTTAGAGGAAGACGGACCAAAAAATGGATGGACCAAAAAATGGGCTAAAATTTTACCTCTTCATTATTAGGTATAGATATAGATATAGATATAGATATAGATACTGTTCGGCTGGTGGTTTCCGTGGCTGATAAGTCGGCTGATGCTGATTTATTGTGAAAAAATACTGTACTATAGCTAATAAGCTGAGTGATAGGTTTAAGCGAACAAGGTAATAGATAGTTATATGGCCCCGTTCGGCTAGCAGAATTTTGGCTGAAACTGGCTGAAAAACACTGTTCTTGCTGAATTGTTGTGAGAGAAAAACACTGTTCCGGCTGAAAAAAGAAACCGGACAACCCGAATATAGGGTAAGCCGAACGGAGCCATTATATAGAGGTATAGGTAATATAGGTAAACCGTCGTCCGCCCCCACAGATGACCGGCGGTCGAGAATCGAGATCCGGTCCGAGCTCACTTCTTCGTCTTCCTCTCCAGCTGCGTGCACTAGTCCGAGCTTGTCTTCTGCTTCGACTACGGTGAGGATGGCCGAAGCTTTTTCTTGACTGCGAGATCCTCCAAACGGCCTGTTTTATCTGACCTCGGTTTGTTTTAAAGCTCGCTTCCTAGCGAAGCTAGCTTCCAGTCGTCGAAGCGTGGTTAGATAATCTGTTCCAAATATTTAGATAAAACACTACTCTTTTCGCTAAAATTTGGCTGATGCTGATTCATTAAGAAAGAAAAACACCATTCTTTCGCTAAAAAGTACTGTTTCAAAAAACAGGGCGAATCAGCGCCCAGTCGTCAACCCACCAACGGTGCCGCGGCCTTGGAGGCGACCAAGTACACAGCATCATCGGCCACTGATCATCGGTAGCCTCCATTCCTCCACTACCTCGTCAAGACGTCAATACACAGCCTGATGTCGCCCATACTGTGGCCTGTGGCGAAGGCAAGCCGTTTCCCTTTCATGGAGGCACCCATCGGAGATGCACTGTGCGGCGGTTAAACGGATTCTCCTCCGTTACCTGGCGGGGATGATTAACTATGGACGCCGGTACAAAAACTGCGAAGGATTGGATCACTGCAGAGACAGTGATCATGCCGTTGATGTGGATGTGCGCAAGAGCACAACCAGAGTTTTTTTTTGTTTTGTGGGCTCAAATCCGTCTCGCACGCATACTGTTGCACTTGCACCGGAGTACAGCTGCTATAGCAGAAGAAGCAGCGTGTGTGGCTGAGCAAATTGATCACAGAACTTACCCGCTACAAGTGTATACAGCCATTTGAAACAGATACAAGTAGCCGGTGCATCCAAAGAATGCAAGAATTTTGTAGGAATCCCCCGTGAATCAATTAATTTTCACTTGAAAAAAAGTAGAAAACAGATACACTAGAAAGCCCAATAAACCTCACGCCCGTCTCTATAACACCCTAAAATTTACAACATTTTAAAATAGTGAAAATTGATTTATTACGCATTTTTGTGGGAATTTGAATTTAGGAAAAATAATAAATTTTATCAAATTAAAATCAAATATAGGTCAACGGCCATGAGTGTGCATTCATGCTGCTGCATAATAATTTTTGAGTTGGTGTGATTTGAAATCAAACCTCAAATTGTTTTAAATTTGTATTTGGAAATTGCTTTGGAATATTGGAAAAGGAAAATAAGCTTCTTTTTCCTTCCTCTGTTTCGGCCCGTAGGCCTGCTTCTGCCGCGCGACCCATTTCTTTCCCAGGCCGCCGCTCTTCCTCTCCTCCCCGCTTGGGCCGAAGCCCAGCTGGTCGGCCTGCCCGTTCTCAGCCGCCTCACTCCCTTGCGCGCCGCACCGCAGCGGCCCAGCCAAACGCCCGCGCCGCCGTTCCTCCCTCCGGCCGTTGACGTCCCGGGCCCACCGGTCAGGCCTTCTCCTTCCTCGCGCCGTAACAGAGCTGGATTCTTCCCTGCGCCGTCGCCTTGTGTCCGCTTCCGCCACGAGCTTGGTGCTGTGCCGCCCAAGCATACGCGCCCTATAAATAGCGCCCGTGCCTGCCCCGCCTCCCTATCCCATCTGCCACAAGTTTTTTCACCCACGCAAGCCGCAGCCGCGCCTCGCCCTAGCGCCGCGTCGCCTCTACTGCCTCCCGCTCCTTGATCTTGGGTCCGGTGAGTCCGCCGTCGCTCCCTCTATCTCCCGGGCTTTTTATTTGGTCGAACCGAGCGCTGTAGCCTCCAAACCGCAAGCTCCAGTAAGCTCTCCCATGGCGCCACCGCCGTTTTCTCGCCGCTGGCACTGTTTCAGCAAGGCTGGTTTTCTCTCTCCCCGCCAGATCAAATCCTAGCCGTTCAGATCTAATCCAATGGCCCAAGATCGAAGATACCCCTTCGCCGCCAGTTTTTCAAAAACACCCTTACAATTATTTCAGACTTAACCCGCAGTCCAAAGCGTGTTTTCAGATTTCGTTTCTTTCTTTTGAAAGCGTATTTTGGTTCGGTTAGATTGAAAATACGTTTTCAGATATTTATAGTTTTGCCACTCAACTTGTTTTAGCCATAAAATCTCCGATTTGATCGGTTCAAGTTGCGTTAGGTTCGTAATTAAGTGATCTACATGTTTATGCTACTGTTAAGTAGGTTTCCAACTTTTAAAAATTTGAGATTAGATTTAATCTATTATTTTACTAAAGGAAAATTTGTTTAATTCATAACTTCTTCGTTTTAGCTCCGATTTTTGTGATCTTCACGTCTGTGTGTTCGTAGCAAGACGTAGATTCCTTTTCTAAACTTTTCATCTTAATTTTATATTGTTGGTGTACTGTTCTAATCTATAGCTTTGTTTGCTTCGCATGATTGCTCCTGGATATTTGTATGTTGTTGTATTATCGAGTATAGACGGTGAGCAATTCGTGGAAGATCAAGGGTATAACTTTGACGAGCAGGACCAGCAGGAGTACTTTGCTAAAGGCAAGTATAGCATGGGATCATCCTTGTTTTCTATTCACTTTAATTCATTAAATTCATGTTGCATGTGTCACCTTGATAGGAATTCCCTAGAATTGAACTTTTACCTTGTTACCTACGGGTTATGCATTGGGTAGCTTTGCTAGTACTCAATTAAATCATGATCTTGTAACTTGACTAATGGTATATGCAATAAACATTAAAATATGATTTTTTAGCAACTTGGAAACAGGGGGCTGGAGTATTTAGCTACTTTCAAAATGCTTCAGATTCCTCTCCTTAAGGACTTATCTAGAAGTGATCATCCGGGACTTACAGTACAGCTGTGAGGGCTACATAGCTCTAGCTTTAGCTCAGTATGAGGACATTTTCTAGCTTGTTAGTGGTTACCTTTATTGGCGTAAGAATGGCTTGCCGAATGGGGTATATGACAGCATATACTCTTATGCGTATAGTCGTGAAGGAATTATGCCATTTGACAGGGGGTTCCTATATTTGTTTGCCAAGTGAATCTAATGGCCCTAACTTGTTAGACGAACCTTTGAAAGGCTTTACAGTGACCCCTGCCTGCTCACCTTGGAAGTGTTTTGAGAGTAATTAACCCGGGCATATGGGTATCACTACTCACAGTGAAAGTGTACAACCTCTGCAGAGTGTAAAACTGGTATATCAGCCGTGCTCACGGTCACGAGCGGCCTTGGAACCCTTATGGAATAGATGAACACTAAGAATTGTCTGTTTATGCTATTCATTATTTATGTTTACATTTGATCATGTGTTTTGCATTGGGAATTGAAACAGCTTGTTGCTACTCTTAAGCTAAAATTGTGACAACTAAAAGATGAGTGTTGTAAACCTGTGTCAAGCCTTTTAAGCCTCATGAACCTCATGTTACACTTGTTCAGTACGACATGTACTTACGCTTGTTTATTTTCATTATTTGGATAAAAATCCCGGATGGGTAACAGATGGCTATGAATATGATGATTTTCCTGAGGACTACTAGACTTGTGGTCAACCAGTCGACGTCCCTGTGAAATGAAGCTTCCGCAAGAGATCTTTTATTATTTCCGCTATAATTATATGTTAACTCTCTCTTATTCGTGATGTAATAAACACTTATGATGATACTATTCATAATTTGTCGGCTTATGTGTGTGACTGATCTCTGGGCGCACATAAGATTTTGTACTTCATTTTATCCTTAAAATTAGGTGTGACAGATTGGTATCAGAGCTGTGTTGACTGTAGGACGCAAGTCTAGTTAGCAATGGTCGTTTTTAGCTTCTTTTGCTTCACTCATTTCAGGCTTTCCATCTCACCCTTATTATTTGCTAAAGTTTTATGCTTCTTTTGCCTTATTCTATTATGAAAATTATTGCTTCTAAACTAATCTAACTAAATCTAATTCTGTAGATGCCTCATGCCACCAAGACTGCTCGCATCAGCACTGGAGGATACTATCCGCCTCATGGTTTGTCTATGGAGCCTGAGGAGGAGGAAACCTAGGAACAAGAATTTGATTCGCCAACACCGCCAACACCTATACCTATGCCTGCGCCAGTCCAGGAGGAACCTCAAGAAGTCGAGGTCGTCCACTTGTCCGACGATGATGATGAGGAAGACGTCGTTGAAGAAGATGAACCGATCCCGCCCCTAGGGTGGACCACAAAGGTATGGTATAAGGCATGATATGAATCCTCCGTTTCACATCACCGACTCATGAGCATGCTTCAGACCTACTTACGGTGACTGGGATGCAGCTGTGGAGTACGTCTACGAAGAACTGAAAGGTCCTAATGGCTAGAGGGGGGGGTGAATAGCCTAATAAAAATTTCTACAACAACACTTAACCAAAAGGATTAGACAATTATGAGACGAAGCGAGTTTTGCACTAGCTTACTAAAAAATGCAAGCCACCTACCACAATTCTAGTTTAGGTAGAATCTATTCACACAATAGCTATGACACTACTCTATGTTAGTGTGCCTCAAGGGCTAGCTAAAGAGCCACACCAACCAAGCATGCAAGCTCTCAGTACTAGCTACACTAAAGAGCTTGACAACTAGTTTGTGGCAATGTAAAGAGAGTGATCAAGAAGGTTATACCGCCGTGTCGAGGAAGGATCCAATCAATCACAAAGATGAATAACAATGAAGACCAATCACCTTAGAATCAAATGATGAACACAATGATTTTTACCGAGGTTCACTTGCTTGCCGGCAAGCTACTCCTCGTTGTGGCGATACACTCACTTGGAGGTTCACGCGCTAATTGGCTTCACATGCCAAACCCTCAATAGGGTGCCGCACAACCAACACAAGATGAGGATCACACAAGCCACGAGCAATCCACTAGAGTACCTTTTGGCGCTCCGCCGGGGAAAGGTCAAGAACCCCTCACAATCACCACGATCGGAGCTGGAGACAATCACCACCCTTCGCTCAACGATCCTTGCTGCTCCAAGCCATCTAGGTGGCGGCAACCACCAAGAGTAACAAGCGAAATCCGTAGCGAAACACGAACACCAAGTGCCTCTAGATGCAATCACTCAAGCAATGCACTTGGATCACTCCCAATCTCACTATGATGATGAATCTTTGATGGAGATGAGTGGGAGGGCTTTGGCTAAGCTCACAAGGTTGCTATGACAATGAAAATGGCCAAGAGAGTGAGCTTGACCTGGCCATGGGACTTAAATAGAAGCCCCCGTGAAATAGAGCCATTGTACCCCTTCACTAGGCACAACGTGGGGTGACCGGACGCTCCGGTCCGATCGATCGCACGCTGGCCCTCAGCGTCCGGTCACGTGATTCACGCCACGTGTCCCCTGCTTCAAATACTGTTCATCAGATTTCAACAGTTGTCTGCTGACCGAACGCGTCAGTTAGAAAGTGACCGGATGCTGGACTTCAGCGTCCGGTCGTTTCCAGTAAGGTTCCAAACGTGATTTTTTCCGACCAGACACGTCCGGTCATGCTTGATCAGACACAACCCAGCGTCCGGTGCTTAACCCTAATCACTGTGCCGTCTGACAGCTCGACCGGATGCAGCCTTTCAGCGTCCGGTCGCTGAGTGACCCAACATCCGGTCAGAAGACTGACGCCAGCATCATTGCGACCAACTCCATTTCACCTCTAACTTCTTCACCCTTG
This sequence comes from Miscanthus lutarioriparius, assembly GCA_904845875.1. NCBI lineage: Eukaryota > Viridiplantae > Streptophyta > Magnoliopsida > Poales > Poaceae > Miscanthus > Miscanthus lutarioriparius. The sequence continues at coordinate 115,857,334 of CAJGYO010000002.1, forward strand.
TTCAAATGTGCCAACCACCAAGTGTATCACCTTGTGCACATGTGTTAGCATATTTTCACAAACATTTTCAAGGGTGTTTGTTTTCCACTAGATCCTAAATGTATATGCAATGAGTTAGAGCATCTAGTGGCACTTTGATAACCGCATTCTGATACGAGTTTCACCCCTCTTAATAGTACGGCTATCGATCCTAAATATGATCACACTCACTAAGTGTCTTGATCACCAAAATAAAATGGCTCCTACAATTTATACCTTTGCCTTGAGCCTTTTGTTTTTCTCTTTCTTCTTTCCAAGTCCGAGTACTTGATCATCACCATGGCATCACCATCATCATGTTATGATCTTCATTTGTTTCACCACTTGGAGTATGCTACCTATATCATGATCACTTGATAAACTAGGTTAGCACTTAGGGTTTCATTAATTCACCAAAACCAAACTAGAGCTTTCAATCTCTCCCTTTTTGGTAATTGATGACAACCCTTATATAAAGATATGAATTAAAATTCAATTGAATTCATGTTGCTTGTCCAAGCATATTTACCATGTGTAAAAGGATATGGACAAGTTTCATGAACCCCAAATGGTAGTAATTGCTCCTCCTACATATGTGCTAAGAGTTTGGATTGTAGCTTGCATATATGATTAGATAGGAAGTACATGAGACAATATCTACCAAATGATGCTAAGGTATAAAAGATGGACCTTTGAAGCGTGATACCAATCGGAGTGCACCATTATATCATCCGTAGCACCATAATTAGCTTGATACCACTTGGAAACAACACTTTGGAAATGAAATCATTAGATGTCCTATGGATGCTAATTTTTCATTTCATCATTTCAAGTTTACAACTAGCATTCATCACACAAGCATGGATATTTAAAATTTAAAACTTATGCCATGCAAGCAAACATATGAAATGCACATTCAAATGCACCCACAAGTTCATGAGCTTACTCCCCCTACTTGTGTGCTCAAAATTTTAATTGATTCCTTTTCTTTGTCATATCTCTCCCCCTATGTTAAATTCTCTCCCCTTTGTTGTCTTTTCACTATCTTTGTACACTAATTTCTCCCCCTTTGTCATCAATGACCATAAAGGTTTAAAAAGTGGATAGGTTGAGATTATCAATGTCAATCAATGGGGTGAGGATCATTTTCCCAAATTTGGTTCAAACTAGAATATTTGCCAAAGATATTTAACTCGGTTTGATCCAAGGACAAGCTTCTTCACACCTCCTAATAAGGGTTATCTTGTACCATGTTGAGTTAAACACTTAGAGCTTATTTTCTAGATTAAACACTAGGTTTACAAGCCCACAAACATGTCATATGCTATCACTAGATCAAGTCAAGCATAGAAGCAATAATGATACCATATAAACATCAAATTCATTTGGTTTTCATGAATGAGCCTAAATAAAATGGAGAGATGACTAGATGCACTAAACATGTCCTTAACAAAGATGTATGCCATGCCAATCAACTTTTACCTTGGATTGCTCGAAGGAGAGGCATGTCATATAAGTGGGGGGTGCATCAACACATATTTGAGAAATCCAATATGTTCAACTCATTCCTTAGCTTGCAAAACCTTTTCTCATCCAATGGCATGGTGAATATATCGGCAAGTTGATCTTCGGTGCCTACACTCTCAATGCAAATGTCCCCTTTTTGTTGGTGATCTCTTATGAAATGATGGCGGACATCAATGTGCTTTGTTCTTGCATATTGAACCAGATTGTTGGTTAACTTGATTGCACTCTCATTGTCACAAAGCAATGGCACTTTCTTGAACTTGATTCCAAAGTCATTCAAGGTGGCCTTCATCCAAAGTATTTGTGCACGACAACTACCAGCGGATATGTATTCGGCTTCGGCGGTTGATAATGCAACACTATTTTGCTTCTTTGATGACCATGAAATAAGTGATCTTCCCAACAATTGACATGTGCTCGAGGTGCTCTTCCTTTCAACCTTACATCCCGCATAATCTGAGTCAGAGTAACCAACTAGCTCAAACTTTGCTCCTTTGGGATACCACAAACCGACATTTGGTGTATGCTTCAAGTACCTCAATATTCTCTTTGTAGCCTTCAAATGACTTTCTCTTGGTGAGGCTTGAAATCTTGCACACATGCATACACTAAACATGACATCCGGCCTTGATGCGGTCACATAGAGTAGGCTTCCAATCATAGACCGATACAACTTTTGATCCACCATATTTCCACTTGCATCACTATCCAAGTTGCCATTGGTTCTCATTGGTGTGCTAATGACTTTGCTATCACTCATGCCAAACTTCTTGATCATGTCCTTGATATACTTGCCATGACTTACAAATGTACCATTCTTCAATTGCTTGATTTGAAGACCAAGGAAGTAACTTAACTCTCCAATCATGGACATCTCAAACTCATTAGCCATCATCTTTCCAAACTCATCACAAAAATCTTGATTGGTTGATCCAAATATGATGTCATCAACATAGATTTATAATACAAATAGATCTTTTCCAATCTTTTTGATGAAAAGAGTGGTGTCAACCTTGCCCATTGTAAACCCTTTAGAGAGTAGGAAGTCCCTCAATCTCTCATACCATGCTCTAGGTGCTTGCTTCAAGCCATACAATGCCTTCTTCAACTTGTACACATGGTTGGGCTTCTTATTATCTTCAAAACCAGGAGGTTGCTCAACATATACTTCTTCATTGATGTAACCATTGAGAAATGCACTCTTAACATCCATTTGATAGAGCTTGATGTTGTGGGCACAAGCATAGGCTAGCAAGATTCTAATTGCTTTCAATCTTGCAACCGGGGCATATGTTTCTCCAAAGTTAAGACCTTCAACTTGTGTATAGCCTTGTGCTACCAATCTTGCTTTGTTCCTTACTACTATCCCATCTTGATCTTGCTTGTTTCTAAAGACCTATTTGGTTCCAATCACATTGTGTCCCTTTGGTCTTTCTACCAATTCCCATACTTGATTTCTTGTGAAGTTATTTAATTCTTCATGCATAGCATTCACCCAATCAACATCCTTCAATGCTTCATCTATCTTTTTTGGTTCAATGGATGACACAAAAGAGAAATGCTCATAAAATGAAGCCAATCTTGATCTTGTTTGTACACCTCTAGTAATATCACCAATGATAGTATCCAATGGATGATCTCTTGCAACATTGGTTGGTTGGAGGATTGGAACTTGATTGCTTACACTTGCTTGATCATTGGGTTGAGATGATATACTAGCCACTTGATCTTGTTCATTGTCATGAGAGCCACTTGTACTAGCTTGATTTGTATCATCTTGCACATTTGAGTTGGAGAGCACTTGCACTTGATCATCTTCATCATCATTCACTTGCCTGGGCCTCAATTCACCAATATCCATGTTCTTCATGGCATTTGAAAGTTGAATGCCTCTAACATCTTCCAAGTTCTCATTCTCTTCTTGTGAACCCTTGGTTTCATCAAATTCAACATCATGAACTTCCTCAAGAGTACCACTATCCAAATTCCAAACTCGATATGCTTTGCTTGTAGTGGAATAACCAAGTAGGAATCCTTCATCACATTTCTTGTCAAACTTGCCCAATCTAGCGCCTTTCTTCAAGATATAGCATTTGCAACCAAAGACTCTAAAATATGCAATGTTGGGCTTTCTACCATTCAAGAGCTCATATGGTGTCTTCTCTTTCAATCGGTGACAATAGAGGCGGTTGCTACAATAGCAAGCCGTGTTGATAGCTTCGGCCCAAAAAGATTGACTCACATTGTACTCACTAAGCATAGATCTTGCCATATCAATGAGTGTTCTATTCTTTTTCTCAGCAAGGCCATTTGATTGAGGTGTGTACTTGGTCGAGAATTGATGACTAATTCCAAATTCATTACACAACTCATCAATTCTAGTGTTCTTGAACTCACTACCATTGTCATTTCTAACTCTCTTGATAGTTGTTTCAAATTCATTGTGAATGCCCTTGACAAATAATTTGAATGTTGCAAATACATCACTTTTATCCACTAGAAAGAATACCCATGTGTATCTAGTGTAATCATCCACTATCACAAAGCCATATTTGTTACCACCAATGCTAGTGTATTGTGTTGGCCCAAACAAATCCATGTGCAATAACTCAAATGCTTTACTAGTGCTCATCATGCTTTTCTTAGGATGGGTGTTTCCAACTTGTTTGCCGGCTTGACAAGAGCTACAAAGCTTATCCTTCTCAAATGCAACATCTTTCAATCCTCTAACCAAGTCATGCTTAACCAATCCATTTAATTGTTTCATTCCAACATGACCAAGCCTTCTATGCCATAACTAACCCATGCTAGACTTAGTGAACAAGCATGTAGATAATTTAGCTTCACCAGCATGGAAATCAACCAAGTATAGATTCTCATATCTAAAGCCTTTGAAGATCAAATTAGAGCCATCTACACTTATGATCTCTACATCATCTACCCTAAATATGCAATTGAATCCAAGATCACACAATTGAGCCACGGATAGCAAATTAAAGTTCAAGCTCTCTACTAGCAACACATTGGATATGCTCATGTCATTAGATATTGCAATCTTACTAAGCCCTTTGACCTTGCCTTTGCCATTGTCACCAAATGTGATACTATCATAATCATCATTGCCATTGGTGTTGATTGAGTTGAACATTCTTGCATCACCGGTCATGTGTTGAGTGCACCCAATATCAAGAACCCAATGCCTTCCTTCGGATTTGTAATTGACCTACAAAAGAAGATCAATTCTTTTTAGATACCCAAACTTGCTTGGGTCCTTGAAGGTTAGTCACTAAGCTCTTTGGTACCCAAATGACTTTCTTCTTTGAGCCCATCCATGGTTTACCAATGAACTTAGCATTCACACCATTTGTACCCTTAGTAAGCATATAGCATGAATCAAACTTAAGGGAGGATACATTAGCATTTTTGCTCTTGTTGGTACATTCATGCTCTTTATGACCCACTTGCTTGCAACTAATGCAAAACCGACCATTGTTCTTCACAAAACTAGTCTTATGAGGAGCAAAGGCTGCCTTGCCTTTTTTGGGGGTATAGCCCAATCCCTCTTTGTAGAGAGAAGCTCTTTGGCTACCCAAGCACATAAGCAAGCGGTCCTCACCACCATAGGCCTTAGCCAAAGTGTGAGTGAGCTTATTAACCTCCTTCTTGAGATTCTCATTCTCAACCACTAGTGAAGCATCACAAGTGAGACCGTCACCACTAGAAGAGGTGAAAGTGGAAGTACTACAAGAAGGGTTAGTAGAAGGAGCAATGATAGGCATAGGTAGTGATTCATCAATTATATCACAAGTTAAACCTACATCACAAGTATCAACATGCTTCTTTTTATTTTGCTCATCAAGCAAAGAGGAATGAGCCTTTTCAAGCTTTTTGTGAGCCTTGCCAAGCTTCTCATGGGCATCCTCTAGCCTCCCATGAGATGCATTGAGCTCATCAAAGGCTTGCTTAAGGACTTTTAGTTCCTTACGCAAGCTTTTGCATTCCCTTCTCTTAATATCAAAGTGTTCTCTAGCATCTTCTAGCATGTCAAATAGTTCATCCTTAGTAGGTTCATCATCATCACTATCACTATCATTATCATTTTCATGTTCATTATCATCATCATGTTCTTCATCACTTTCATCATCACAAGATTGTACCTTAGTGGCCTTGACCATGAAGCATGATGAAGAGTCGAAGAGAGAAGGCTTTTCATTTATGGCAATGCTTGCTAGAACCTTCTTCTTGGTGGTCTTGTGATCATCACTATCATTATCATCATCATCACTTGAGGAAGCATCACTATCCCAAGTGACCACATATGAACCACCCTTCTTCTTCTTGAAGGCCATCTTGTCCTTCTTCTCTTTCTTTTCCTTCTTGTCCTTCTTCTTGTTCTTCTTGTTGTCATCATCATTGTCGCTATTGTATGGACATTGAGCAACAAGATGATCTTTGCTTCCACACTTGAAGCATCTTCTTGACTCTTCTTTGTTCTTAGATGAAGACTTCTTTCTTCTAGCACGATAGCCCTTCTTCACCATGAACTTGCCAAATCTCTTGACAAAGAGAGCCATCTTCTCATCATCATCATCATCCCATGAATCATCTTTTTCATTTGATGTTTCTTGCTTGGCTTTGCCCTTGGATGATGTGGCCTTGAATGCCATGCTCTTCTTCTTGTCATCCTTCTTCTCATCTTTCTTCTCCCTCTTTTCTTCCTTATCATCATCATCTCTATATGTATCATCGGTCATTATGTCTCCCAACACTTGGTTTGATGTCATGGTGTCCAACCACTCCTCACTAGAATAGTGACCAATGTACCAAATCTTGAAGGTAAGCATCTCAAGAACTTATTTGAGAATTCCTTGTCCTCTATCTTCTCACCAAGTGCCTTGAGATCATTTACAATCACTTCCATTCGATGAAACATGTTCGGCACACTCTCATCTTCCTTCATCTTGAAACTAGCAAATTTATCCTTGAGAATGTATGCCTTTGCACCCTTGATTGCCTTGGTGCCCTCAAATGATTCTTCTAATTTCTTCCATACGTCATGAGCTCTCTCAATGTTCTTGATTTGCTCAAATGTTCTCTCATCCAAAGCATCATGGATGGGACTAAGAGCAATGCCATTGTTTTGGAGTAGCAATTCTTCGGCGGCGGTGGGAGCCTCTTCATCTTCTATCTCAATTTTTGTTTCTACCACCTTCCAAATCTTCCTATTGATTGACTTGATATATGTTGTCATCTTAGCCTTCCAATAGGGATAATTTGAGCCATCAAATTAGGGTGGCTTCTTGGTGTTGTTGATTTGAGTCATTTTTACACCGAAGGTTGTTAAGCCTCAAATCACGGTGACCTCGGCTCTGATACCACTTGAAAGGTCCTAATGGCTAGAGGAGGGTGAATAGCCTAATAAAAATTTCTACAACAACACTTAACCAAAAGGATTAGACAATTATGAGGCGAAGCGAGTTTTGCACTAGCTTACTCAAAAATGCAAGCCACCTACTATAATTCTAGTTTAGGTAGAATCTATTCACACAATAGCTATGACACTACTCTATGTTAGTGTGCTCTCAAGGGCAAGCTAAAGAGCCACACCAACCAAGCATGCAAGCTCTCACAACTAGCTACACTAAAGAGCTTGACAACTAGTTTGCGGTAATGTAAAGAGAGTGATCAAGAAGGTTATACCGCCATGTCGAGGAAGGATCCAATCAATCACAAAGATGAATAACAATGAAGACCAATCACCTCAGAATCAAATGATGAACACAATGATTTTTACTGAGGTTCACTTGCTTGCCTGCAAGCTACTCCTCGTTGTGGCGATACACTCACTTGGAGGTTCACACACTAATTGGCTTCACATGCCAAACCCTCAATAGGGTGCCGCACAACCAACACAAGATGAGGATCACACAAGCCACGAGCAATCCACTAGAGTACCTTTTGGCGCTCCACCGAGGAAAGGTCAAGAACCCCTCACAATCACCATGATCGGAGCCGGAGACAATCACCACCCTCCGCTCAACGATCCTCGCTGCTCCAAGCCGTCTAGGTGGTAGCAACCACCAAGAGTAACAAGCGAAATCCGCAGCGAAACATGAACACCAAGTGCCTCTAGATGCAATCACTCAAGCAATGCACTTGGATCACTCCCAATCTCACTATGATATGAATCAATGATGGAGATGAGTGGGAGGGCTTTGGTTAAGCTCACAAGGTTGCTATGACAATAAAAATGGCCAAAAGAGTGAGCTTGACCCGGCCATGGGGCTTAAATAGAAGCCCCCGCGAAATAGAGTCGTTGTACCCCTTCACTGGGCACAACGCGGGGTGACCGGATGCTCTGGTCCGATCGATCGGACGCTAGCCCTCAGCGTCCGGTCACATGATTCACGCCACGTGTCCCCTGCTTCAAATACTGTTCGTCAGATTTCAACGGTTGTCTGCTGACCAGACACGTCAGTTAGAAAGTGATCGGACGCTGGACTTTAGCGTCCGATCGTTTCCAGTAAGGTTCCAAACATGATTTTTTTCCGATCGGACGCGTCCGGTCACGCTTGATCGGACATAGCCCAGCGTCCGGTGCTTAACCCTAATCACTGTGCCATCTGACAGCTCGACCGGACGTAGCCTTTCAGCGTCCGGTCGCTGAGTGACCCAGCGTTCGGTTAGAAGACCGACGCCAGCATCATTGTGACCAACTCCATTTCACCTCTAACTTCTTCACCCTTGTTCATATGTGCCAACCACCAAGTGTATCACCTTGTGCACATATGTTAGCATATTTTCACAAACATTTTCAAGGGTGTTAGTTTTCCACTAGATCCTAAATGCATATGCAATGAGTTAGAGCATCTAGTGGCACTTTGATAACCGCATTCCGATACGAGTTTCGCCCCTCTTAATAGTACGGCTATCGATCCTAAATGTGATCACACTCACTAAGTGTCTTGATCACCAAAATAAAATGGCTCCTACAATTTATACCTTTACCTTGAGCCTTTTGTTTTTCTCTTTCTTCTTTTCAAGTCCGAGCACTTGATCATCACCATCATCATGTTATGATCTTCATTTGCTTCACCACTTGGAGCGTGCTACCTATATCATGATCACTTGATAAACTAGGTTAGCACTTAGGGTTTCATCAATTCACCAAAACCAAACTAGAGCTTTCAAGAACATACACACCCTCTTGAAGACACCTATTGGAAGACCGGGGTGTGCATCACCATCAAGGATGCACAGAAAGACGCATATCAGCTGGATTCAAAGTATGCGCACCTTGGTCACCGTGCTACCATGGAGGACAGCATAGAAGATGTAGTCGCTGAAGCTTACATAGGTCTCAGTGGTCGTCAATTCAAGGATATGAAGAATGACCAATATCGATTCCTCCCTCACCAACACCCAGAACTGGGATGGGCGATGATGGACCCATAGGGCACGGATCCAACAACCCAAGTGATGGTACACTTTAGCTATGAGTTCGTAGCAAAGATTCGCCGACTGGAGGATCAATTGAAGGCACAACAGAAAACCATCAAGAGACACCGACAGGTGATAGATGAACAAAGGGTGTGCCTCAACTTGCCAAAGATGTATAAGGAGCTTCCCCATAAGTCTCGCCCATAGATGTTGGAGTCCATTTTATGTAATAAAACGATAGTAGAACGGGTCAAGTTGAGTCTAGTCGACTCTATTAGTGCGGTGTGAACATTGGTGTGTTTAGTTGATTTGTTATTATGTTTATGTGTGAGTTGGATCTTTGTAATGAGTGCTGGAACTTTGTGGGCATGTCTGCAAGTTCCATAGTTAAGAATATTAAAGATTGGCTCAATAAATAAATAGTTGGGTTTGTTACATCTTGTTCTCTAGGAATCTATTTTTCGGAGCAGTCTGTCCTTATCTCAATGCCAATTAAAATCTACTTGACCAAAAATTATGAAATTTTTATGGAAATAACTAGACTTAAGTATAGTTCCAATGCTTCTAGAATCACCCCCATATCTGATCTGGTTTGTGAGATATCTCTATTTCAAGATAAAGTTTCTGTGCAGTCTAGAATCTGGGAACAGTTTCGGTTGTATCTTGTTTTTGAGTAACCTAATGGCAGAATCTGGGAATGTGGTCTGAATAAGAGTTGTATATAATTTCTTAAGCTTTTCATCCATATAAAGTACTCCTCATTTGGATTTCTGGAACTCGATATATGACTATTTTACCGAGCTGCTGATGTTGAGACTCGTCCAGAAAATTTTCAAAATGTATTCTAACTTGGAAATTTTAAAATTTTGAATATTTGATAGCAGATGTCTGGAAGAGGAAGAGGCCGAGGTCGTGGAGGTGTTCCCCCACATCTACCACCACCACCACCACCGTCTATTGAGCAACTCTTGGCAGTACAAACACAGATCATGCAAGCGTTGGTGCAGAATCAATAGAACCAACAAGTTGGTGGGGCACCGCGTGATAAGCGTGGTGAATTCTTGAAGGGCCGTCCCCCAGTGTTCCCTGATGCCACTGATCCACTGAAAGCAGATGATTGGCTTCGTGCAGTGGAGAAGTAGCTCAACATAGCACAATGTGATGATCAGCAGAAGGTGTTGTACGCTTCAGGACAGCTCTAGGGTGAAGCTCAAGACTGGTGGGAGTCATTCGAGTATGGACGTCCCGCCAATGCTCCCCCTGTCACCTGGCAGGAGTTTAGGGAGAATTTCAGATCCTATCACATACCAGAGGGATTGATAGAGCTCAAGCAGGAGGAGTTCAGAGCTCTGAAGCAGGGATCCAGGTCCATTGCTGAGTACCGTGACAAGTTTGCTCAGTTGTCACGTTATGCTCCAAATGAAGTGGCTGATGATGCTGACAAGCAACGCCGCTTTCTCAAGGGTTTGTATGATGGTCTGCAGCTCCAGCTTATGACCAATACATACCCCAACTTTCAGACGCTGGTGAATCGCGCTATTGTTATTGATAATAAGTGCAAAGAAATGGAGGCCAAGAAGAGGAGGCTTCAGGGACAGGCCTCTGGGAGTAATACACGTCTGCGCACCAATCCTCAGCAAGGCTTCCAGCAGAGGTTTCAGGGACCACCCAATCAGTGGAATCATGGCTAGTACCCTTAGCGCAACCTAAACTAGCAGCAGGTTGGCAATCAACGTCCCCAGTAGCAGAGTAGTTAGCAGACACCACGATAGGGAACACCCAACAACACTCCCATGAAGACCAGTGCACCTAGTACCCCCAACGTATGCTATCGCTGTGGAGAAGTTGGGCATTATGCTAACCATTGCCCTAGGAAGCAGAATCAGCAGACACCCCAGGGTCAGTAGAGTAACCAGAAGGGAACGCCGCAGAAGCCAGCACCCAACATAGGAAAGGTGAACCATGTGTCTACCGAGACGGCACTTGCGGAACCAGAAGTTATGCTCGATACGTTCAATGTCAACTCAACCCCTGCCACTGTTCTTTTCGATTCTGGAGCTTCACATACATTCATATCACAAGCATTTGTTAGAAACCATAGCATACCATTATGTGCTATGCAAAATCCCATATTAGTAAACTCACCGGGGGGAAGTATGCAAGCTTCATATCGTTGTCTTCTGACTAGTCTATTCTTAAGGGGGGTAGAGTTCAAAGTTCGCCCCATTGTGTTGAGAGCATCTGGTATTGATGTGATTCTGGGTATGGACTGGATGAAGCAACAACAAGCAGTGATTCAGTGTAAGGAGAAGGTAGTTGTTGTGACCGCACCGAATGGGGAAAGAATCAGTGTTGATGTTGTAATACAAGCACAGCCGACAACCACCGTGAACCAGCTTGATGATAGCGGCAATAAGGAGGACCCAGTGGTTGATGAGTTTCCAGATGTGTTCCCCGATGATTTGCCAGGTATGCCACCTGACCGTGACATTGAGTTTATTATTGAATTATTACCTGGAACTGCACCTATAGCTAAGCGTCCATATAGAATGAGGGTTAATGAATTAGAAGAACTTAAGAAACAAATAAAGGAGTTACAGGAGAAAGGTTTTATTCATCCTAGTTCGTCATCTTGGGGAGCACCGGTTATATTTGTTGACAAGAAGGATGGTACTCAGAGGATGTGTGTTGATTATCGGTCGCTCAATGAGGTTACTATCAAGAACAAGTATCCATTGCCTAGAATTGATGACTTGTTTGATCAGTTGAGAGGTGCTTGTGTTTTCTCTAAGATTGATCTTCGTTCTGGCTACCATCAGCTGAAGATTCGAGCAACTGACATACCTAAGATAGCTTTTACTATGAGGTATGGTTTGTATGAGTACACCATTATGTCCTTTGGTTTGACCAATGCACCTGCCTACTTTATGCATTTGATGAATAAGGTGTTCATGGAGTTTTTGGATAAGTTTGTAGTGGTATTCATCGATGATATATTAGTATTCTCCAAAACAGAAGAGGAGCATGCTGAACATCTAAGGTTGGTCTTGTAGAAGCTCAGGGAACACAAGTTGTATGCTAAGCGAAGCAAGTGTGAATTCTGGTTGAAGGAAGTTTCTTTCCTAGGACATGTTGTCTCTAATGGTGGAATCGCAGTAGATCCAAACAAGGTAAAAGATGTGTTGAATTGGAAACCACCAACAGATGTGGGGATTAGCTGGATATTACAGAAGATTCATAGAAGGTTTCTCTAAACTTGCCAAGCCTATGACAGTTTTGTTGGAGAAAAATGCCAAGTTTGTGTGGTCCGAGAAGTGCCAGGCTAACTTTAAAGAATTGAAGAAGAGATTGACTACTGCACTAGTATTGGTTTTGCCTGATTTGAACAAGAGTTTTTCTATCTATTGTGATGCATCTCGTCAAGGTCTCAAATGTGTTCTTATGCAAGAAGGCAGAGTAGTGGCTTATGCTTCCTGATGGTTGAGAAAGCATGAGTTAAATTATCCTACTCATGACTTGGAGTTAGCAGCAGTGGTTCATGCTTTGAAGATATGGAGGCACTTTCTTATTGGGCATAAGAGTGACATCTATACTGATCACAAGAGTCTGAAGTACATTTTCACTCAGATAGATCTGAATATGAGACAGCGTCAATGGTTAGAGTTGATCAAAGATTATGATCTGGAGGTACACTATCATCCTGGAAAGGCGAATGTTGTTGCTGATGCTCTTAGCAGAAAGAGTTATGCCAATGAGGTGCAAGTGACATCGATGTCAAGTGAGTTGTGTGCTGAGTTTGAGCGACTGAATTTGGGCTTTGTCACTAATTGGAGCAAGAAATACGTAAAGGACAGTTACAGGATGCGAAGTTGAAAGAGATAGCGGAAAACATAATGATTGGTAAGGCACCAGGTTTCTATATGGATAACAATGGAACTCTATGGTTTGGGAAGAGACTATGTGTGCCTAAGGATAAGGCTATACGAGAGGCAATTCTTCGTGAGGCACATGAGTTTGCTTACTCTATTCATCCTGGGAGTACTAAGATATATTTATATCTGAAAGAGAAGTATTGGTGGTACATACTGAAGAGAGATGTTGCTGAATATGTGGCTTTGTGTGATACATGACAGAGAGTCAAAGCTGAATATCAAAGGCCTACAGGATTGCTACAACCAATGAAGATATCGGAGTGGAAGTGGGAAGAAGTTGGTATGGATTTTATAGTTGGGTTACCACGTACTCAGAGAGGTTATGATTCAATCTGGTTAATAGTAGATCGGTTAACTAAAGTTACTCACTTTATACCGGTCAAAACTACTTATAATGGACCAAGGTTAGCCCAGTTATATATGGAAAGAATAGTGTGTCTACATGGAGTTCCCAAGAAAATTGTGTCTGACCGAGGTACCCAATTTACATCTCATCTTTGGCAGCAAGTACATAGTTCGTTGGGAACAAAGCTGAATTTTAGTACAACATATCATCCTCAGACAGATGGGCAAACTGAGAGAATTAATCAGATATTGGAGGATATGTTGAGAGCTTATGCGTTGTAGTATAGTACAAGTTGGAACAAGAGTTTGCCTTATGCAGAGTTCTCATATAACAACAGTTATCAGAAAAGTCTCAATATGGCACTTTTCGAAGCTTTGTATGGACAAAAGTGTAGAACCCCGTTGTTTTGGAATCAAACGGGAGAAACTCAAGTGTTCGGACCAGATGTTTTAAGAGACATCGAAGAGCAAGTAAGGATGATTAGAGATAACTTGAGAGTGGCTCAGTCTCGATAGAAGAGTTATGCCGACTCTAGGAGAAGAGAATTGGTTTTCGAAGTATGTGATTATGTGTACTTGAAGGTATCACATATGAGAAGTGTGAGAAGGTTTAACATGAAAGGAAAGTTAGCACCAAGGTATATTGGACCTTTCAAGATTTTAGAGAGGCGCGGAGAAGTAGCTTATCAGTTGGAATTGCCTGAGAGTTTGTCAGGAGTATATGATGTGTTCCATGTGTCTCCGTCGCGTGCCCTATCCTCCAGGCGTGGGCGGAGGTCAAAGCCAGGCTGCTCATGCCGCTGCCCCGTCGATGGTTGTGCTAGCCGAGAAGGTGGTTTCTGGGCACGGTCAGCTCCGTGTGATGAAGCTTGCATCCCAGGCCTATCCCATGGTGCTCCGTGCTCGTCCAGATCCCCCATGTACAACGAGAAGGATGGAGGTATGTACTGTATGTGCCAAAGCTGGAGTAGAGAATCCGGAGAGGAGAAGGTGTTGTCCCGGCTGGGTTAGCAGCGGAGGCCAGGGCAGCCGCGGTCATTTGTCACCCCCTCGTGCGGCCTCGGATCCCACTGGACTGCCGCGCTGTTGTGCCAAGTGTAAAAGTGACAATTTTATATCTTTTCTCTCCATTGTGTATCAAAGTCGTATTACCGGCCGTTGCAGTGAGATCTCGCCGATCCTTATAATGCTAAATCTCCCGGGCATGGCAACCATGCCCTAATTGTTTTTAGCCGGGTCACACACCTCGCACCCGCATCAGGTTCTAACACCTCTCTCATGAATTCCCCAGTGTTATGCTATTTGACATGTCCCAAAAAAAAATCCACATAATCATGTCACTGCCACACTAGCACCTCTCTCACTTCCAAAAACCATGTCATCTGTTGCTGAATGAAGGGTTGGAGATCGAGCTGAACAGAATGGAGCGTGGAGCCACAGGCAATAATCTTAATAAATAGTCTGTTGAATTTGATGGATGAACAAAGAACAATTTACAGCTTGTTCTGCAAAAATGGTCCCTTCAGTTCCCCGGCAGCAAGAGCAACCATTGGAGCGGGAGCTACAGCCACTTATATGCAGCTTGATTTGGTGACGGGAGCTAGAATCACACAAACGCGATTTAATTGGATCGGATTATTTTACACGTGACGAAATAATCAAAAGTATGCCTCCCAAATCAGGTTGCTGCACATACCATACCATCTCCCATTTGATCTAGCTGCAGAGAGGACAGGGCACGAGTCCGTTCTCGTTGCACGCGGAGCACGGCACGCGGCTGGCAGCCGCGACGGTGGCGACGGCGCCGCCGGCGTCATGGAGCCAATGACTGCCGCTGCACCCGACGCACACCACGAACCACGCGCCGCCGCAGACCGCGCACGGGCCTTCCCCCGCGCCGCGACGCGGCGCGCGGCGGAGCACGGGCCGGAGCTGGGACCGCTCGTGCAGCGCCACGACCTCCTCGGTGCCGCCGAGGTACCGGCCGTCCACGAAGAGCCGCGGCGGCAGGGGGAACGCGCCGCCGCCACCGCCGCCCTCCTCCTGCCCCTGCCCGCAGCGCATCAGCGCCCGGAGCTCCTCCCTGTAGGCCGCGTGCATGGAGACGTCGCGCTCCAGGAACGCGACGCGGAGGCCCTCCAGTAGGCGGCGCACGCGGGCACAGTCCTCGAACGTCTTGCGCACGCCGCGGATCGACGTCGTGTAGAGCACCACAGCGCGCTCGCCGCCCGGAGGACACCGCAGCTCGAACGCCTCCAGGGGATCCGCGACGCCCGGCCCTCCTTCTCCGCCGCCGTCCCCGTCCCCGTCGTCGTCGCGGCGTGTGGCCACCTCGAGCGCCTGCGCGTAGGCGTCGACGGCGCGGCGGAAGGCGGCGAGGAGGTCCGGGTCGAAGAGCGTCGCGGACGCGAGGTCCGGCCGGCGGTAGTGTGTGGCGCCATCAGCGGGATCCTCCCCATGGTGGTCCGAGCTGAGCTTCATCTTCTTGGCCTTGCGCGGGGTGACACCCGGCGAGACGTTCTCCTTGTCGTCGCCGTCGTCGACGTCATCGCCTCCACCGCCGGGCACCTCGGGCGCAGCCCCCGCTTCATCGACCAGGGGCGGCTCCTGCGGCGCCGGTTCTTGGAGGTGGCCGCACGGCGTCGCGGGCGGCTGAGGCGAGGGCCCGGCACCGGGAGGCAGCGCGAGGAGGAGGTTGGACGACTGCGAAACGGCGGCGTTGGGGAAGGACTGCAAGGTCCTGAGGATCCTCGATCTGAGCCCTCCCATTTCTCCTCTCCTCCGTCCCGTCCCCTCTCACTGACTCGCACACTCTCCGCCCTCTGGTAGTGTGGTGTGATCGCCACTCGCAAGTCGCAGTTGCCGGCCGTCGCTAGATTCTGGGAAGTGGAATGGGGAAGAGCAAAGGGGACGGATCAGTCTCTCTGCGCGTTTTTTTCTCTGTTATAATTTTTCTCTGTTATAATTTTATTTGGGTGGGCGCAGACGCCAAAGGTGCGTGCGCCGTTGGGTGCTTTGCAACGGCTAGAACGGAGGAGGGGGCGAATTTGTCAGTGTGAAATTCCACCTTGCCGTTTTCAAAGCAAACAGGCGAGCAACGGCTAACTAAGGTCTACAGCCATCACAGAACATCTAACACCAACCACCAAACAAACTGTCAAGAAAACCTTAACGACTGCTGATGCAGCACACTTCAGTAGCGAGTACCATACTCAGCTTGCTCGGTGGTAATACTGTTGCAGCAGCCAGCTCTCTTGACAAATTTTATGCTACCGAGCAAGCTCAGCAGCCAGCCCTCTCCCTTAGCAAATTTATGCTACCGAGCAAGCTGAGTACTGTAAATACGGCCAACAAACAGATGCATCTGGTTGGTGCCTGAAGGTGGACAGGGAATGACCCTGCCACGCTAATGGCTTTATTTATGGATCATAATAAGTTCAATAACACAAGGCAATAACACACACAACGTCACGTTACAACAGTCGGAGACAGTACTATGTCCTCCAGTCCTCTCCAGAGATCAATGTAGACCACGCTAATAACGAATTACACTTACACCGGGTAGTACAGAGCTTAAGGTGGCTGAGGCGGCACAGGCCAGCCCATTGCCCCTGCTGCACACCACCACCATAAAAAACGGAAGGGTAACTAAGTGCTGGGCAGCCTAGTGCTACTCAGCGCTGTCAGGTTAACCACGATTACAATTCTCAAAGCAAATGTAGGGTATTGTCCTAAACACACAACGCGACAGAGTCCCATCTGAGACCAAGCTCCCTTATGTGCACCTCACAGCAGAGGCACCAGGTTGGATCTGCCCCTTGTTGTCGCAGTTCGCTGCCGTCGGTTCTTGGGGGGCGGTGTTCACCTGGCCTGAATTCTCAGCCTCCTTTTCTGCCACGGCTGGAGGAGCATCTGCCTTTGTCTCAGCCACAAGCGGGGCTGCTGGTTCAGTGGCACCTCCATTCTCTTTCTTCTCTCCCTCTGAAGATGCCAGGGACGGCACCGCAGGTTCAGCTGCCTGACCGTTCTCGGTCTTCTCTTTCTTCTCTTCATCAACAATTGCAGGGGGAGCTGATTCGGACTCAGCTGGCTTTCCGTCCTCTTTATTCTCAGATTCTGGGGCAGCAACATTATTAGGCTGTGCTTGGCCTTCAGTACTTTGTTCAGTCTTCTCAGCTGCATCTACAGCAGGGGCCACCTCTTTCTCATCAGTCTTCTCTGCTGCATCTACAGCAGGGGCCTCCTCTTTCTTATCTTCACCTTCCTCAGTCTTCTCTGCTGCATCAGCACTTGGGGCCTCCTCTTTCTTATCTTCACCTTCCTCAGTCTTCTCTGCTGCATCTGCACTTGGGGCCTCTTTCTTCTCATCTTCAGCATTGTCAGCATCTTTCATCTCCACATCGGTACCTTTACCTTCCTCCGAAGCACCATCTTCTCCAGCCTCATTAGCATCCTCTGCATCTTCTTTTTCCTGCTTTTTGCCCCTCTTAGAGCTTGATCTTCCCCGTTTAGGGGTCTTCTCACCCTCTGGGCTCTCAGTTGCCTTGACCTTCTCGCTTAAGCGTGCTGAGCGTCTGGGAGTATCACCTGCTTACAAGATTTTTAGAGGGAGCAGCAAGACATTGAATATTGGGAAACCTACTAGTACAAAAAGAGATGAATTTACAATAAAACTAAGTAGAAATGATAAAGAAATGATGAAACTAGATGCCTACTGGTTCCCCAATCAAACTCTGAAGATGCAGGGCCTCCAGGATGAGCTTTCAGGTACTGGGTCAGCTGTCTCTTGCTCTTAATTTCCTCACCAGTTGGGGAAACAAAAATAACCTCAAATCGTCCACCTCGAGTTGGGGCAAGCTGCAATATAACATGAACAAGTTAGCATAAAAAATATGCAATGAAACTAAAACAATCAAACATGGTACGAGTGAAATTGAACTTTAAGTCAAGCTGCTTGCAGGTAGTGTTCTTATATAATACCGACCAACGTAGCAAAGGGCCAACTTGTTACAGGTATATTCATTTCAACAAATATTGTCTGCCAGATTCTAAGTATAATTACTTCAACAAATTCATCAACAGGAGCAGGCTCACTGTCGTAACTGGGACAGAGCTACAGTTCATTCTATAAATAGAGGAAGACCTTTATTGCCAACCTTCAGAAAATGATTAAGCCAGTAGGCCCATATTCAATTTTAAGAATGCAACCAATCCGAAAAGGTTGTGATAAAGAGAAGGCTCATGCCACCAGCCAATTTCAAATCATCATAATCTCTTGCAACACAAGACTATAAATAACATGAACAAGATTACAGAAGTTCAAGCGAGATATATGTGAACCAATATCCGCAGTGCTATTGATCCGCTTTTTCCCAGAATATCTTTAGATGAAGTCCTCATTTTTGAAGAACCATGCACACCCAAAAGAAGAAAAATTTCATGATCTACACAAAACAAAAATAAAGCCAACAGTCCTGCATGATTATCACTTGTTTTATACATAGGAATCAACAACAAGCATATGAAACTTACCACAACAATAAATCATCCCAAAAGCCAAAGATGTAATCAATGAGCAAGGACAAAAGAATCCTCACCAAATGCCAGGGCACTGTTACTATCCAATGTAAAACACAGGTCGGATGTTATAATCATTTGATGCATTTACAACAATGTGCTATATTCCTTCCCTATCTGAACTCGCCATATGCTAGGACCCTATTAGGCAATTAATGTCTAACTGTCTATCTAATGAATCTTGAAAGGCTTGTATTTCACTTCATGGACGAAAATATGAAAACAATGTGCTAACTAAGATGTTCCCAGGAGCTTATCTGTACTATCAGCATTATAAAACCAAGTGAAGGATCCAGCCAGCTAGGGAACTCTCCAAATTATGCTTATTTTTCCTTTCAATGAATAGCATATGCAAAATCAAACAAAGAACATGCTTAGTAGGCTATCAGCACCACGCTCAACAAGCCACGCACCAACCCTCCACACAGATCAGCTAAAAACAATTTCAAAGAAGTTACACAATATAACCAAATAAGCCAAAAATCATAGAACCAAATGAGCCAAAATCAAGAGAGAAGATGTCAATATAAGTTAAGATGTTGCTAAGGACCAGATGAACTCATGATCGATTGGGTATAGTCTAGTCAAGTTGTCAGTGTTACCGGGTCACAGGTGAAGGTGTAAGTGTCTGATTCGGGTGCAAGTGTAAGGCCGTGTTTGGTTTCTTCCTTCAGCACTGTGCTGCCTAGCTAAGCAAGGATTCCAGGCAAGTCCGGGTGTTTGGTTTCTCTACCAGAGCGCGTTGGATTCTGTGCCATTAAGACTCTCCTCGCTTCTGTGAGAGAGCTGAAATGGCTCACTTCGTTGAGCAAGGTTCTCGTTGTCTGTGTGCGTAGAGCGAGGTCAGACCAGGCGAGATCACCGTGAGAATCAAACGTGCCCTAAGTGTCTGATTCAGGTGCAGTGTCCAATGCAGTGTACTATACAAAAATAGGAACAGACATGCATCTAACAAATATTACTGTTATCTTCCTTTTTTACACCTACTATATACATGTAACGAATATTAAAGAGTATATTTCTGCCACTTCCTTAGTATGTTAGAAGAGGAAACAGATTAGAGTCCTAGCTGTAATTAAACATCCACAAGAAATACACATCCAATAGTGCAAGATTAAGAAGGGAAAAAAAGGAAAAAACAGAAAAAAAAAAAGAGTGAGATAGGCTGCCATTTACTGGCCCACACAGCCCACCTCTTCGTTTGTAGTGGCTGACCAAACCCCTACAAACTCAATGAACTAAAGCGCAGAGCTGCCACCAGTCACCTGTCCACACTGCCTTAATCTTACAAGCACTAGAGCTGTGTCGCCACATAAGCCCTCCCCTAGACACCATCTCTCACCAATGGGTACCAAAACAGATTGCTTGCATCCACCTCATCTATCCTTTGTGCTACCCTCCATTTCACTGAAGACATCTATGCTGCCAACCTGTGTGGCATAAAACACGACCACTGGTGTCCAACACGAGTCAATGCGCCAAAAGAGAAGGCGTCCATGTTCCACTGACGCTGTCTCTTAATAGCATCTATCTATATCAGTGGAACTAAATACATTAGTGCAGGCCAGCCAACTCACATTAATCAAGACTCAGCAATCCACCGACCAAAATTACCATAGAAAACAACAACGGAAGCAATTTGTCGTACACGTAAGCAAAAGCAGCACATGACTAGAAAACCTACAATCTAACCAAATCTACAATGAAGTTATTCCACATACCAGAAAAAGGCAGTATTGAGGTGAGCTCATGATTTCGAGTTCCCTTTAAATGAAAGAAACTAGACCTATTCGCATCTGACTCGTGTCTGAATAATTGAGGTTTCCAGGCGAGCCCTTAACTTTTATGCGTTGCAACAAGAAATTTCATGATTTTGTTGAAGAAAACCCGGGCAAAACGACAAACTTTGTTTTGACACCTTTCCAAGAAAAAAGGCATTGTTTTAAAAGCTCAAATTTCCCGCGTCAAGTTCAACTATGCCGCTTCATTCCAACTCGTGGTTGTATAGCATTGATTAGGACTTAGGAGTTGGAAAGAAAGCATTGGGCTCGCTCAGCGGTGCTAGTAGCATAGTGTGCTGCAGCTGCTGCTGTTTATTTCCTCTATAGAAGAACAGTGATTGCAAGTGCGCTGCTGCAGCAAGCTTTTCCGAGAAGGCCGATTAAGCATAGATTTCCTTTCAATTCCGGAAATGGCTGAATTTAGAAACATAGAAACTTCAATCCAATCAAATCACCAGAGGATAGCCCATAGTTGGAACATCGAACAGGCTTCCTTAAGAGACAACATGAGATAAAATAGATGGCGCAGCTACGGTAAACCATGTTAGGATCCACCCATACTGAATCAAATAAGAACCAAAACACACTATCGAGAGCTCTAAAGTCGAAACTTACTTATACAGTGCAAAAACGTTCATGCTCTGTTCGTCCAAAAACAAATGATAAACGTAGCATCACGGCTACAACAAAACTACAACCAAAAATCAGCTAAACCGAATCCAACGGAATGGAGGACCTAATACATCTACATAAATGGACTCAGATGCTGCAATAGCGAGAGCTATAAAACTGCAGTCTACAATACTCGAACTCGCACATGGGTTGGACTTGGATGCTGCAAGCCAATCGCGAGCACGAACAGTGAGCTGAAATCAAGCTCCTAAAGCTTATAGCCGTGTTCACATGGCCTTAAGACTAATAAGCAAAATAACAAACGCCCCCACGAACGACATGAATCAATCGAGCTCGAAACCCTAGAACCCGACGCCCCAGCCCCGACCGCTCGGTTAGGGAAACCCGCAGCGGAATTCGCAGAGACGGAGCCCGAAACCCCCGGATCCGAGCGCTAGCAGGCCCCCGCAGGCCTCGGAACCGCGACCGTCGGGCCCGAAGCAAGCGGCGTGCAGAGAGCGTGCGAGGAAAATTGGAAGGGGCCAGCCAAGCGGGCAGTGAAGGGCAAACCTTCTTCGTCCAGCCTGAGGGCGCGGGGAGCTCGGTTGTGCTGGGATCCTTCTTCTCCGGCGTCTCCTCGACCGCCGCCGCCGCCGCCACGTGCTCCTCGCCGGTTGCCATACCGCTCGCCGGGTTTCGAGTTTCCTCTTCCCGCTCTCGCTGTCGCAATTCGCAGAGGCTGATGCTGAATTGGGGAATGGGTGGGTGGGTTGGACTTGGAACGGGTGGGGGACCGCGGGGACGGCAGAAATAACGGCCATCCTGGTGGCCCTGCGCCCCAAGTGTCTCGGCCACGCAGACGGCGTGAGCGACCGGGAGCTCGCATGGACCCGGTGGATGTGCTCGTGAGAGCTTGTCGGCAGATCCGTGCGGAGCTCGAGAGGTGTAGGGATCGTGGACCGGGTGCAGGTTCTGCTCTCGTGCGGCCGCGGGGAGCAAACGGCGGGACCGAGAAGGTGGCAGAAAACCGCATTGCATTCTGCGAGACTGGACGATTCTAGTCCGCTGGTGTGCGATGTGTGCTGTGCGCTTGTGCACGGAGCGAAGTATGATACGCTAGCCGGCGGAAGGTAGTGACCGTTGACAAGTGGGGCACGCTTAGACCTTGGAGCCTTGGAGGGCCCAAGCGTGGGAGTGGGAGGCCGGCTCGTCAGCGGTAGAAACGTGGCGAGTTTCGATTGGTTCGAGCTTGGATAGTGAGCGCAGAGGTAGATGCCGATCGCGCGATCCTATCGGTCGCTGGGCACGTGCTGCTGCTTGGAGGGCGTGGGATCTGGGACTGGGAGGAACACGTGGCCCGGAGAGGACAAAGTGAGATGGTTCCGCGGTCGCCGCCGGATGGACGATCGTCCGTGGCAAAATGATTTTTTTTCTACACAATAAGTATCATTCTCACTTTTGAGAAATTAAATATTTTTAGCTTTGGTCAAATATATACAATAAATCATTAATATTTATGATACACAATAAGTATCACTAAAATAACTATTAAATATAATTTTTTATAATAAATTCATTTAGAGATATAAATATTGCTAAAATTTTTTAAAAATCTAGTCAAACTTAAAAAAAGATCGATTAGCACGAAACCTAAAACGACACTTTTTTAAGGAATAGAGAGAGTACTAAAATATTAAAAAAACTAAAACTAAATGTTTATTAAGGCATCTCACTTGTCTTAGCGCGATTGGATAATAGAGGCTTGTTCGGCTGCGGCTGACCAGCACTAGCTCGTGCTGTGCTATAGTTCTTTAAGATATTTTCAGTCGAAGCCCGCAACAGCAGGTGTGTGGTTCAGCCGATTAGGTCCTACATCATGCCATTGCGTAAGACATGACTCGAGATGCCATGCTAGTGCGTGGAGATGGTGCCGGACATGTGGAGATGAAGTGGCAAACTCGGTAGCGCCACGTGTAATGGCATGACTGAGTCGTGCCACATACCCTGTAGCCCTAGTGTGGTTAAGTCCATGGCATGACTTAG
Source organism: Miscanthus lutarioriparius (assembly GCA_904845875.1). Taxonomy (NCBI): domain Eukaryota; kingdom Viridiplantae; phylum Streptophyta; class Magnoliopsida; order Poales; family Poaceae; genus Miscanthus; species Miscanthus lutarioriparius. The sequence continues at coordinate 115,880,609 of CAJGYO010000002.1, forward strand.
TCATATGGATGGCGACAGGTCAGATGTGGTGTGGGTGGAGGCAAATACTTGTCCGCGACAACACCTGCAAAAATATTGTCACACTTGTCCTTGACACACCCTCTATGGGTGCAATTTTAATTTGCATCCTTGCCCACGCACGTGGTTTTTTTTCTCGAGCATGTAGGAGAATTGTGCATCATTTCATTAAGATGAAAAGAGGGTACATAACATAAAAGTACAAGGAGAGAAGAGTTCCCAAACAAACATACACTAACATACAAAAAAAACTTACAATCCACACCTTGCCCTTTGCGAAAGAAAACATGACCAACACTACCAGAGGGCAAAATCAGTTGCTCTAAGTTCAACACTGATCAGAAAGCTCGTGTAAGCTTTTTTGTACTAGCCATCTGCAATGATCTGTAGCACCAACATAATGTTTGGTCTTGCTAGTGTTTCCACATCTCCCAGGACACGAGAATGGTGAGAGAATTGAGACCCTTCCTGATTTCCTTTCGCACCACCAACTAGCAGCATGTTCGTTTGGTTGTGGCTTGTCGTAAACGATCGTAAATTTTCAGCCGGAACAGTATTTTTCTCTCATACAAATCAGCCAGCAGTACTTCTTCACGAACCAGCAACGAAACGAACCAGCCTACCGAACAGGCTCCAGAGACGCATGGCATTGTTGCACTGTGGCGAGCCGGTGAGATAGCAATTAGGCCCAAAGGTTGGAGAATTATGCACCACACTTGTGCGAATGCATAGGAGACTAGCAGCCTGTTCACTTGCCTCGTAAACGATCGTAAATTTCCAGGCTGGAACAGTGTTTTTCTCTCACACCAAACCAGCAAGCAGTAAATAATCCACGATACGATACGGCCTCCCGAACAGGCTGTAGAATGTGTTGGATGGATCATTGAACTGGTCATAAATGGGCTGTGGGCAGGCAGCAGGATGTGAAAGTCCTTTCTTGGAAAGTCGGCTAGAAGTTCTACACCGTTTTTCCACAAGGAACCACATGAATAATTTTTGCATTGAAGTGTAGCCCAAGATCTCCAATTTTTCTCCTAAGGGGCAAAATGGATCGTTCCCATGAAGAGAGCATTAAAGTCAGACTCGCTGGAATAAATTCTGGAATTTGAAAGTTCCCAACGATCCTGATCAGCTACCCTTGATGCAGCTCTAAACCATCCACTAAATCCTAAATAAAGAAGATACTCTTTGAGGAGCTGAACAGAGAGGGCACCCTTGATATCTCTTATCTCTTACAACTAAAAAGAACAATGCATTGACACTTTTTGGTGCGACATTCTAACGTGGGCCCATAGTCCTGCCTGTTGCGTTCCCGCAGCCCTCGCTCCTACATCCATCCCTTGCAACAAAATTCTTCCTTCCAAATTAGTAATGCACAATTATAGCAATACAATTTGCTAAATGAGGACTATATATGAATGATTGATTATAGACCAATCTCCATTCTTTTCTTTTGGAAGGAAGAAAGAATATTAAGGATTACGTGAAACCGAGCAACCAGATCACCTTCCATGCACGGCGCCACAATAGTGCATGCAAACAGGAATCGTGCATGTGCAATCAAGAAGGAAGCCATGCAACCAATCAAGAAGGAAACTGCCATTATCAAAGACCACACCAACCACAAGCGGCACGTTAGCATGGCTCATCAATCTCTTCTCTCATCATGTCTAAAAAGACTAAAAAGTGGACACCGTTTTGGTGCGACAATCCAACGTCGGCTCGTCGGTCTGCCTGCGTGCGATCCCATGCTCGTTATCCCACCCGGCCCACACGGCGCTTCTTCCCTAAAAATGCCACTCCACGTGAGAATCATGTGATCACGTCTCATCATATGCCACTAATAGACGGAAACCTACGGCCAAACGGCGTCCACCTGTCGTAAGCGCTTGTGAAAAAATATCTCAAATTGCCTGGCCGAATAGGAAGGAGGGGAAACAGACGTCCATCTGGGCACAATTAACTCTCATGAAAAAAAATCTCACGTCTCCAGCCAGCCAAATAGGAAGGGAAGAAACGGACGTCCATCCGGCGTAATTAAGGCTTGCGAAAAAATATGTCACTTCTCTTTCCTAAAATCACCTTACATGCAAGCCTATATTTTCATATTCTCTCCTCCTCTCTTTCCTTGTAGCGACAACCGCACAAAAGAGAGGCAGACGAGATCAGACACCATATCCTGCTTCCCCACCCCCACCACGAACCATCGTCGCTCTGGCCATCATCGATCATCGTAGTGGATCGATCATCGCGCAAGCCGCCGTTCAGCTCATCCTGCCCGTGGAAGAAAGGAAAGGAACAGCGTCCAGCGGCCAACCGAATAGCTAGCGTGCGTCTCCACCATGCCCTCCCCACCGGCTCGCCGTCGTCAAAGGATCGGTACGTCTCCACCAGCGTCTTCCACCGTTGTTGCCCTCTTGGTAGGGCAAAGTCCACTATCCTTGTCAGTTTGACAATTTGGCTGCCGCACCCATCGATCTCGGCAGTACTAGGCGTAACCGCGCATAACCCCGCCTACCGCATCATCACCTAGGTATATATGTCTCCAAAACTTTCGTGGGCAATCGTCATGGTTAGTATTCAGGTTCTTCTCCAGCTTTCAAGTGCAAATTCCTGTTTGGACGTTCCCTATAGTATTCAGGTTGCTTCTCCCGCATTCATTTTTTTAGGCCTCCATTTAGGTTCTATGTCATCCAACTAAACAAGCCAGTTAGGAGCAAGTACCGCAATACAAATTTATATTTTTGTTTATGATAATTGATGTTACTTTAGCTTTAAACAATAATTGTTTATATGCAGGCCATACTTTCATAAGCAGGACAGCTGCAGGTGACATATTAAGATCGAGTTTTGTCCTGGCAGTTTGCAATAAGATTGTATTGATTTCTTCAAAAAAATAAGATTGTTTCGATTTTATGCTAAAACTAAAATTATATTTTAATTGTTCAAGCATCATGAAGACGGATTTACAAAAAACAATCGTTCTGAACATCTCTTAAATTACATTTTAATTGTTCATGCATCATGCTTATGTTGACCCTGTGCATGCTGGAGCTTTGGCCAAGAGATGGCAGGGAAGTAGCTATAGGAATTAATATGCTCTATTTAATTATTCTTTGCAATATTATTTGCTTGATCATAAGGCATAAGAGCATAGCAGTTATGTTTTAGTTCAGTAGTTGAAGTCATCTTGCGAACAGAAGCACCGTGCAATTTATTCATGATTCAAATCTTGTGTTTTTGGAGCTTCCTAGAATTTTTGTTCTGGTCCACATATAGTTTTCGTGTTGTAGAGGCTGTACTACTGGGAGCAAGAATGCCGCAATAGCTAGTATTGTTGTGGTGGTTCTCACGGTGTGTAACTATTTTAGTGTTATTAATAGTATATATTTAGTTTATGTACTTCCTACCAATAAATTAATGAACATGCTTAAGAGAGGGTATATCATCATTTCGTTTTCTTTTGGGAAAATATATGCATCATTTTGGTATTCAGATCGAGCAATGGCGATCCAGCCCCGAATGGTCGCGCTAGACCGGCGGGTGCAAACTTCGTGGCACTCGCATCCGCCAGGTAACACAGCACTCGCGCATCCTCCTCTCCGGCATCGTCTCCCTCCCTCCTCCACCGCCGCAACCGCTGGGACACGCAAATGTGCGATCTTAACATCGGATTCGGCTCCCCTCGCGCCCTTGGTCCCAAAGGCATCGCCTTTGCTCTGATCTATGGTTTTGTGTGGTCATGGGTTGCTTGTGATCTCTTCTCTAGGGCGGTTTCCTGGGCGGTTACTGACTTAATGTTGCGGGACCGAAAGTGGGTCGCTAGGCTGTGGTTCTTGCCGCCGTGGAACACCAAATCTGGAGCCTAGAGGAGAGTGGAAGCCTCTGCGCCTCGTCGATGTCCGATCAAGGCTATCCATGCAGATTGAGCTATACTTTGATCAGCTTCATAGCAAGTGATGATTTTGAGTAGTTAATACCTTCTTACCAGATATATTTTAATCTAGCTAGGTGGTGGGGAAATAACAAAGGACATAGGGATACCTTCATATTTTAAACTTTTCCTTGTGCATAATATAATACTATATAAAACTTGACTGTGAACAGGGGCCATGGCAGCTTAGGAAGCCGTTTACAGGGATCATCTCCTATTCCAGAGTCACTGAAAAATGTTCAAGTTAAAAAAAAATTAGAAAGTGATGCTTCTTGATTGACTACACTGTCGACCTCTTCTATATACAATACTGAGTTCTGAAATCTGAATTATATTGAAATTTTGCTTGCCTCTAGTAACTACTTGTGTTCTAGAAAGGGTGAGTAGCTTTGTTGCAATTTTATGATCTATGACTTCTTAAGTATGATAATCCCATTACAGTATGTTAGAATTGTAGTCTGTTCGTTACAAATCTTTTATATTGAATTAAATAATTGCCTACATCTCATTGAGTTACTAAACTAGATCATAATTCAATACTATGGGCATATGGTTGAAGGCATGTTATATTATTATCTAAAATATGAAGAAGGGTGACCTTGGTATACCAGTTCTGTACGAAGCAAACTGATAATTCATGGAGATGGTTAGTTTTAAAAGGTTGAGGAATCAATTAATCTTGTTATAGTGATATGAACTTTTATGTGCGTATGCACAAATGTACAATACTATAAATGCATACCTCGGTGATTGCAAACCATCGATGAGAGTTTTAGCCATGCACAAGATTCAATTTGTAATATTGAACATCACGCTCGCATTATCGTTTTTTTAACAATACAACATGTTCATGCTCAAATTATTAGGACATTATTTATCCTGTTGCAACGCACGGAAAGGTCTATACAGTAGAGTTGGTGAGCCTGCGACGCCGCGCTCTCCGTGAGAGTGTTAATTTCATGAACTTTTCTTTTTGATTAAATATTACTTTAACGTCGGTATTTAATTTCATAGTATTGTTATCTTATCGTGCGATCTGTGTATTTTTAGTATAAAAGTTATGTTAGTTTCACGAACTTTGCTTTTTGGATTAAATATCACTTTAACATCGGTATTTAATTTCACAGTATTATTATTTTATCGTGCGATCTATGTATTTTTAGTACAAAAGTTTAGTTGTCCTATAGCAACGCACAAACACGCTACCTATCATAACCCTAGATGTGAGATAAGCCCTATGCCAAAGTGCGACATTTGATGGCTCATTTTGGAATTGTGTTAGCCACCGATCAGACCAGAAAATGGTGTTCTACCCATCGCCTATAATAGACTCCATAGCCATACTAAAAAGTGCTTGGGCATTATGGGTAACCTGAATAGGTGCTTGGGCATTATGGGTAACCTGAATAGGTAATCCAGTCTAAGGGCCTGTTTGGTTGGAGATCCGGATGACTTGCTTAGCAAAAAGTGCTGCCTGGAAGTTGCCTGTAAAGCTGATGAGTTTTGCCTGGTAAGGCAAGGTCAGAGAAAGTCTGTTTGGTTGGATGTCCTGTGCCTGAGAATGCTTATGCGAGTGAAATTTTACTTTTTTTATTGTTTGTATATGATTAATGAACGCTATTATTGTGTGTTTACTAAATAAATAACTTAAGTTAATTATCTATTCTTTGTTAAAATTTTAATTTTAATTTTTTTTCTAATGACAGATCTCTATATGTATTTAATTATAGTAGAAAGAGATAAGTAAAGACAAAAAAATTATTTTTGTGTTTAGACAGTAAAAAAAAATTTGTCGCTACGTGACTCCTATTCCATTAGCTAATCATGGTGATTAGGCGAGACAACACTCATGCCAGAGCGAGGCGCTCAGTTTCGAATTACACTATAATATTTTTTGTGTACAAATATACAATAATTTATGGTATCTTATATACTATGTTAGCGTTTATACATGGAAAAAGGGAGAGGAAGAACCTGCTGTAATCATGGTCTTATGGAATTAATTAAGTGACCATTAATATCAATAAAGATACTTTATGTGTTTAGACCAGGCAAACTACGCAGCCTGAGCCAGGCGGACGTTTTCCATCGCCTGGGCGTGCGCACGGCTGCCTGCGTCAGTCAAGCTCTCAGGGCTTCATCCAAACACTGCACAGGCAATTTCCAGGCGAGCTCCTAGCCAGGCATCACCCCAGCCAACTTCTTCCCCGTCGGCGTCCAGCACTCCTCTCGGTTGGCAACCTCCGTCACGAGCGCGTCCACCTTCCCCTGCGTTGCCAGCATACCGACGGGAGAAATTTTTAACACCGTCACGGACACAACCCCGCGCCCGAAACAAGCTTCTGAGGAGTCAGCGCGCGCTCCAATCCCCTGTCTGGCCCACATATCAGAGAGAAGGGCCGAAAAAGAGGGCGCGGACTACTCAGGTGCCAAGGGCGCGAGATGAAACAAATTTCGCGAACCTTATCCTCTCCTTCGCCCGAGAGGCCGCGACTTCTCTCGTTGGTCCAAATCTGTTCGTCTGCACGCTACCTCCGTCCTCGCAAAATCGTCGGTTGCCTTTCGTTCCTCACCGCCGGGTGCCGGCGTGACGACCTCCACCACCGATGGCTTAATCCCAGCCACCAGCCACAAGCGCCCCAATTCCCAACTCCTTGGGCCGCCGCCGCCACTCCTTTGGTCGCCGCCGCCGCCAAAATCGCCGCTCTCGCTTCTCGATGCTGCCACCAGGACCGTTGCGCCGCCGCTGGTAATTACAGCAGTAAGTTGGCAACCCTGCCTCTCCTCTCCCTACCAAATCACCCCCGTCTCTCTCTCCAAATTATACACTAAAAGAAGCTTCTAGATCTGCATGCCATGAGCGTTTAGGGTAGTGGTGCTCGGTCTTGTTTGCTTCCCTTTTCTTTCTCATCAAAATTTCAGTCCGTATCTTCTTCTTGCAGGTAGATTCCATCAAGAGAGCAGATGATTTGAGTGGTCGGCCCAACATTTAATTTGTTCTTACTGGCTGGCTACCTCGATTCCTATTGGCTGCACATGGCTAGATCTATCCAGAAGAGCATGCTCCTTGTAGACGCAGTCCTTTGAGCAGGTATGGGAGTGCTTTGCCCTGCCCTCATAATCCCTCATTTGTCTGGCGTAGGGCATAACTTCATAATCCTAATAATCCTGCTACAATTTCAAAAAAAAAAATCCTGCACATGGCAAGATGATGGTTCTGCAACATTGACGGTCTCAAGGAAATTTCTTGTTTTTTGTATGGTGAAATTTTATTTTTTATTTTTGTTCTGAATCAAATTGTGTTGTTTAATTTACACCAGTTGGGAGAGGGGAAATATTGTCAGATAATTTCTTGAGCATTCACCATAACGTGTGTGCAAGCTTCCATCCTGCAGTCCTCAAATCTTAAACATTGTGTTGGTTAGTTATCTCTCCGTTTTTTTTTTGCTGTACTCTATGGCCATTCCATCTGGTTCAGATTGCAGACTGGATGATATAGTACACAGCAGGGAAGTATTAAGGCTTTACTTCATAATACTGATTTTCCATGTTAACTATGCATTACTATTATGGTTCTGAAAAAAAATTGTTCACTGATTTGCATCTGAAAATATTAGTTCCATACTTTGTACGATGCAGTAAAAAGAATTTAGTAGTTTAGTGTTTTATTGGGACTGGTTTAATGTTTCACACAACACTTCACATTAGTGTCAGTTTTATAATAGGACTGCTATCATGGTGTTTAACTATTTTAGTGTCTTTAGGACCATTTTAGTGTTTTGCACAACACTACAGATAGGCTTCAGGAATATGCTTATTTCAAGTTCCATACTAATCTGGGTTCAAAAACTTATTTTTGGGTTACATTTCTTGTTAAGTATGCACAACTGTTATCGTCTGTATTATATTGTATTTGAATTGGAATAAAAAAGATTCTACTTCTATACTTCACCAAAGTACTTAATGAGGATTTAAGCTTCAGTGATTGATGCAGTCCTTTAATCATCGAGCAGATAAGCGAGCGGGGCAAGTGATGTCTCCAACAGTGTTGAGATGAGAGTCAGGTGCCCAAAGAAAAGATGAAGACTATTATGTGGTAACTGGTGAGTGCTGCACGTCTAGTTGGATTCTTTTAGCTGCATGCGGTTGGTCCTTCCTGTCAATAGGTTCTGCATGTTTCCAGAAATTTATCTTCCCTGATGTCCTAATAGGAATCATATAAGAAACATTAAGTGTCCCAGATTTATTTTGCATGACTCTGATGTTTTTATCTCATATATCTTGCTTGAAAGTTGGATACCAATATTCATTTTTACCATGTGCGGCAGACATTTTTACCCAAGGTAAATCGTGTGCACTAGTTGTAGAGGGGAAATCATGGTCTGATGTTTGATTGAACTTGCTTCGTCAACTTAACTCTGTTCCAGTGCTAGGGAATTAATCTATTCTATGCTTGTTACAATTAATCTGTCTGGTATGCCAGTAGAGACTGTTATCATGCATATATGGAAGCAGAAATCATGTTTTTTTAATTGTTACATTTTTTTGGCACTGATCCTACTAGAAGGCAACTAGTGCCAAGCTGTTATTATTTAAAATGAGCAGCTTTCTGAAGTACTCATGGGGATTAAATCTGAACCTATATCTTGGGATTCTTCTACTCATGTTCTGTGGTGGTTGCGGTCTAAAATTTGTATTTGCCTTCTGGTTATATTTGTTGTGACATGAGTTGTAAATTTAGGGCAAGTAGGCTAATATAATTGGTTGTTGGTGTTGCTAATTTTTGCCTGTAGAACTGAGTTACCATTTGGTGGTGCCTTATGGAAAGCTTGAGATGGAGATACCAGCTGATGTGCTTGAGCAGGAACAAGACGAGATGGTAAGCACTTGCTGACATGAATGAATGAATTAGTAAAGTTTCATGCTTGGCTCAGTTTTAGCATAACTAATCATTCAAATACATGCGACACTAACAACTAGCATTATATGTCAGCAGTTGTACAGAATGTGGGAAAGGGGAAGCATTGTCTTTACTTATATTTGCTTGAGCTCTAACTGTCAAACTCAGATTTGTACTGAATGCCATATAGAGTGATCAGATTTTTTTTAAGAGTGATCGGATTGCCAAAACAATGAATTTGGAGATTATTGTAGTGCTTATTTATTATGTACAGCATAGATGAACCCCAATATAGTATCACTTTGCTTGGTTCTTTGACTGATGGTTTATTCGTGGAAGTAAATAATCAAATTTGCTTTAGTTACTATATTCCTGGTTTTATAGATATAGCGGGTCAGCTTCATTGTCATCCTTTGTGGCCCTCCCTGCTAGTAGTGCTCTCTATGGTCACTCTTTTAATTCAGAGACATTGGACAAGCAATCAGCTATATTGTTTTACTATATATTCAACAAGATTTCTCATGAATCGTTATATTTTTCTTGTTTTGGCTGTAGGATATGGAGATAAATGGATGTGTAGCAGCTACTGTGTATTGCTGTCAAAGGGCTTGTAGGAAGTAGTAATTACTAAACTTCTATCTATTTCCTATATGTTAGTTGCATGAACTATAGCACTGTAACTTGGGTATGCGTTATTTTGTGAGGCCTTTAGAATGTAGCTTGAGATTTGTTGACCATTGAGCTATATAATGTATGAACAACTTGGATGATGATTATATGTATGACACTTGAGTGTAACATTTAATTCTCGCTGGTGTGTGGTTAAAAGGATTAGCTATAATTTAAATAGTTCAGTTAGTGTTTATCCACATTAAAATATGTCAGTGAGCTTTTATTCATATTAAAATGAAGCATCCGTGACGGCTAGTCACAGACAGAGAAAGACTTAACCATCCCCGACGGTACTGTAACGGACGGGGAAAATTTAGATCTTCCTTGACGGTACTGTAACCGACGGGGAAAGTTCGAACCTTTCCTGACGGCAAGGAACTGACAGGAAACATGTTTGCTGACGGAGGAGGAAAAACCGACAGGGTAAGTCTCTCCTGACGGTAGCAACCGTCAGGAATCATTCCGTGATGGTTTTCCGTCAGGGAAAGTAGGCTTTCCCTGTCAGTCTATCCCTGACGGATTATCCCTGACGGCAACCGTCACGAATGATCATCCCTGACGGTTTTTGACACTTCTCCTGACGGAACTGGCCGTCACGAAAAAACTTGGCTGGGGTAGCTTGCGTCCAGGTTCGTATCCAAACAGGCCCAAAATGCGTGAAGGATCTGTTTTCCAAGACACGCGAAGCATCCATCCTAATTTCTCTAAGCTGTGAATACCTAGTCCCCCAAGTTGGATCGGCTACTACACCTTTTCCAAGCAACCAAACAATTGTCTCTGTTAACCTTGTCACGCTCTACCCACAAGAAACTTCGGCTTTTTTGTCGATGGTTTTGATCGATCACCCATTTAGACAAGTCTAATGCAATCTCACAACTAATATATCATCATGATTGTATTAATAATTATAGAAAATTGAAAAGAAGCGAAGTTTGTTATCTATATGTCACATATCTAGTCATCCACCACACAAGTGCCATGTAATTATATATTTGTTAAATGTACTAAAAAAGCAACTAGACTTGATACTTAGGTGCCAAACATATTGTTAGCATCTAGACGTGGATACTTAGGTGCCAAATATGTTGTTAATATATCATCATGATTGTATTACATGGGACGTTCCTCGTATTTCGGAGCCCTAATAGGAACCATGCGAGTGCGATTTAGCACACGTACTCCATCCTTATTCATTTCAGGGTGGGACCTGATGAGACTCACGTGTGTGATTTAGCACCCATGCCTTACCCTATCAGGTGCAGTGCTCGTGGGTTCAATTGTCATCTTTAGCCAGCGCGGCGTTCGCCCCTTTTTTCTCCTTACTTCTTTTGTCCTGTCCTAGCGCATGCTCGAGCTCATGATCATGGCGCTGACATGCCGCCCTCTCGTATAGATCAACGCCTCATATAAGGACTGATCTACACGAAAGATGTACCTCCTCTTGCTCCTGTGCTATCGATCTATTTTGCTAGTTTTCCCAAAGGTTTTGGTGCAATAGAGAGGGGATTTAGAGAAGGACAGCCATGGGAGAGGAAGGGAAGGGGTAGGGGAACATGAGGAAGGAAGGGGTGGTCGGTCCGGGGAGGAAGAACAGGATAAGGCGAAGGTGTCGGTCTAGAAGAGGAAAAGGGTGGGCTAGTTAGCTTGGGCTTGCCCAAGGCTAGCCCAACAAAGTCTCCCTTTCCCAATTTCCCTTCTCTTTTTTCCCTTTACTGTTACAAGCACATCTCTCATAAATATGAATACCCCCCGCATTACAAACCTACACGATCTTGGAGTATGTGTACGAGACTAACTCTTGATCAACATATAGTTTTTCTTTCTCTTCTGCTCTCTCCATTATAAATTATAAGATATTTTGGCTTTTCTAGATACCTAGATTTTACTGTGCACTTGGATACTCCCTCGATCCTAGTATACAAGGCGTAAACTACCTTTGGTCCATACGAAGGAACATATTTAATTCTCTCTCACACTACTTCATGGATACACATGCCTCCAGAAGAGAGAGAAAGAGAGCACGTCTTGTATTGTAGGACTTGAAATAAAAAGTGGTTGCACCTTATATATTAGGACAGAGGGAGTATACGCTATGTCTAGATATATAGCCAAAACATCTTATAATTTGAACTAAAAAGTATTAAAATATAAAATAATATGTTTAGAGCTAACTCATAAATTAATATTGGAGGTGTCCTTAGAAACCTTGGAAAAAATTATTTGGGCTGTAGTCCAAACCCATAAAACGAATCGGCTAAACGACAATCTTGCCAGGGCCTAAATTGCTGGGTCCACCGACCGATTCCGGCCCATCATTGAGAAATGCGGTCCATGACGAACCCGCCCCTGCTCTCACCGTCCCCGTGCCCTCTCCTCCGCCGCCGCCTCCACCTCTCGCGCGCCTCTCGCCGCCGGAACCCTACCGCCGGACCGCCACCTCCTTGTACTTTCCGCCACCGCCTCCCGCGCCACCTCCCCGCTGCCATGTCCTCCGACTCCACCACCGCCCCCGACTCCGTCGTCGCCGACCCCAGTACTCATGCCCTCAAGGTCGCAGACATCCGTGCCGCCGGACACGCTAAGCTCCAGGTAGGCACCCCTTTCGTTCTTAATACCGTGTGGCTTTTAGCTTCCTTGGTACCTAATTAAGATTGCCATTTGCTCAGGTAATCGCCGACTTTGATGGCACGCTCACGCGGTACTGGTACGACGGCGCCCGCGGGCAGAGTACGTTTTCGCTTCGCTTCTATTGCACAAGTTTTCGGAGGTTCTAGTAGTAATTAAGATTTTGGATGTGTTGAGAGGTTTATCTGTGTCTGTGTGTGGGTGCCAGGTAGTCATGGGCTGCTTAGGCAAGGGAACGAGGAGTACGACGCCAAGAGGGAGGCGCTGTACCAGCACTACCACCCCATCGAGATTTGCCCCGACATTCCACTCCTGGAGAAGGCCAAGTTCATGGAAAAATGGTACTAAGTCCGTAATTCACAATAAATGAATATATCTTGGTTTTAGCTGGCATGTAGATTGTTGGTGCAGTGAGTGAAGTGTGCTCTTACAGTGTTCATTCTTCTTATATGGATAAGAAGATGTCACCCCATTGCTGGAGTTGTATTGGTAGAATCTGTGAAGTTGGGGTAGCAGAAGCATATTTGAAATGCATAGTGCTTGACTCTGGATCCAGTAACATGGATATAACATTGTTAAATGCAGAAGAGCTGTCTAGCAATGGTTAATCTTGACTGGTCATTCTTTATTTAATGTCTAACTGTGTTGTAACCCACGTAGTTCTAGTATGACCATTAAGCCTACTATGTATATTTTCATGTCTGATAGTTTGGGATTCTGTTCGTCGCAGCATCTGAACAAACTGAAGTGTGAGCTTTCTTGTGTACCATGGTACCTGAAAAGTGAAAACATTTACAGCAGAACTTAAAACTGAAAAGTTTTCTTCAAACTATTAGTTCTCTGACGAGCTTCTGGTTCCTACCATCAGTTGCCTGCCATTTGGTTTAAATTTTTAATGCAACATGAAGTCATGAACCTAATTATATATTTTTAACAGCATGAGCCGAGTCGCTTACAATTGAAGTTGTTGTGTGCTACAGGTGGGAGAAGACTCATGGTCTCCTTATTGAAGGTGGTCTTACATTAGAAGCTATCACAAAATCTGTCTCTGATGCCGCAATTGCTTTCAGAGAGGGTGTGATGGAGCTCTTTGAGTACTTGGAGGTTTGATTTTCGTTTGTCAAAGCCTTCTCTATTGTTGCTGTTGCTATGTTTAGTTAACTTTTTTTGGGACATGCCTAGATACCCTTTTTGGTGTTCGGTATGGATTAAGATCAGTAAGAACTTTACCTATGTCGCTACAAGCAAAAGAATTAACTGTTAAGTTGCTTCATAAGAAGTTTGAAGCATGCAAAACCTTCTTTGTTTCTCCCTTCCTTATTTTCTTTTGATGCCACCCTAATAAACTTTTTTTTATTTCTGTGTTGTCCTTTTCCTTTTAGAGTGATTCTGATCTCCAGTTCTTTCGCTCTTATCAGTTTGTCGAACTGAAAGGCTGCAAATTTGTGGTGCTCATTTGCGAAGTTTTTTATTTTTATTTTTTTTATATATATAGTTTTAGGTATTTCTTCTTGTAGAGTTTGTTAGCATATCTATCAGCAAGCATGTAGCATTGACTGAAGTTTGCTATGTTGTTACCTGCCCTCCTGCAGAATTCTTCTTCTTGTCTTGTTGAAGTGAGTTTTGCTGTGCATATTTCAACCCTCAATGTTTCAACTTGTTCCATAAAAAGTATCCTTGTTCCTTTTCTACTGTTTGCTTCTTGTTTTGTCTTAAATTTATGTCATCAAATGATTTCCCTACTTTGACTGTTATGCATCTGGATCCTCAAACTTACTCTGCAGATTTGTTTGGATGCACCACATTTCATATATGCTTCATGAGTTCATAGTAACATATTATGCTTATCTCCTTAGGTTAGAACAACTTCTAGTGAAGAGACCATTTCCTAGAATTCTGTGATGCATAGTTCTCTTTTCATCCTGCATGTCCTATGTGTAGTGTAGGTGACAATGTGATATTTTGGCTAGATCAAAACGGGCTTACCTGGGGCAAGGCAACAACATTTTCAGGATGGAGAAGAACTAATTGATAAGTATTTTGGTGAATGTTTAATTAAGATTAAGACTTTCAATTATAACTTCAGGAGAGAGATATTCCAGTGCTGGTATTTTCTGCAGGACTTGCAGACATAATTGAAGAGGTAAGCTATGAAAAGGAATGATTCAACATATGTTGTGATGAATTTAATTGCTGACTGACACTGCGACACATCTCGCTGCTCCATTAGGTCTTCCGGCAGAAACTACACAAGTCATTCAAGAACATCAAGATTGTCTCCAACAGGATGGTGTTTAATGAAGAAGGCCGTCTTGTGGCATTTAAAGGTGAATTTTTAATCATCATAATCTTCTATTTGCAGTGATGTTTATTCATCATGAATTCTATGTATGGGTATAGGATATTTTTTTTTAAAGAAGAAGAAAAAAACAGTGTCATTTCTTATTGCGTTAGTTGTTTACTCAAGGAAACTCTTGGCCTTGCAGAGTTGTTGTTACTTGTCACAGGACATCTTTTTTAAGATTTACTTTTAATTGGTACATATACCTGTCCTTGTGGATTGGTGGAGCCCTTTTTTCCTTGACTAATTTTTACCATGGGGTCTATGAATAATTGATTGCTTGGTTACAATCATTGGGTAAAATGTATGCTGTTGCCTGTCTTCTGATAGAAACTAACAAAAGCCTAATGCAGGGAAAACAATTCACGTTCTAAACAAAAATGAGCATGCCTTGGACATGGCTGCTCCAGTGCATGGCAATCTGGGGGAGGATCCAAATGGAGTTATTGATGACTATTCATTGGTGAAGAAAAGGACCAATGTGCTGCTACTTGGCGATCACATTGGGGACTTGGGGATGTCTGATGGTTTAAACTATGAAAACAGGATTGCTGTTGGATTCCTGTTAGTAACTTTTTTATTGCCTTGCTTCATTCAAAGTAACAGTGATATTACCACTTTGGGACTACCATTTTTAATTCTGCTCAAGTCAACTAAGCTGATTAGTGTTTTCTTGACATACATAGCAAGTAGTATAATTGCAGGCAGTTTTTAATGATAGTGAAATGTTGTTTCTCTTTGTATTTTCCTAATTTCTGTCAATTATCGACCACACAAAAAAATTTGTTTCCATACAGATTTGTGCATCAAGTAATGCCGAACTGATTTTCCAGGAATGCCAACATCGAGAAATCTTTGAAGGATTACTCTAGCTCATTTGACATTGTATATCTGGTGAGACATGGCTTAGCATGTTGCAATTTTATCTGTTTCCTCCAAGTTATTGTAGTTTTACATCTTATTCAATGCCTGTTTAATGTAATTTGCTTTTGACGTTCCATTCAATGCAGAATGATGCTCCAATGCATGGAGTTGTGGAACTTGTGTCTGAATTATGTCCATAATCCAATGATCTTCAATTGCCCCTCAGAAAAAGGAAATCTTTCCCTGAAGTTTGCTATTGCAGTTCTCTCAACTGGAAATCTAAGGATTTCACTCTTGCTAACTAAGGCATGCTTCCTAAGCAGCTGTTGTATAGGCTCATTTCAGGGCCAAAGAGCCCGTGGAACAATAATCATTCTTGACTTGTAAGCTAATCCAATGATCATGTGCACTATGAAATTTCAGCATTATTCCTTGAGTCTTTGCTGTCATTTTTTTAAGATATTCTATGATAGCTCATTGATTCTTGTTAAAAGAAAGGTAATTTCATGGGTGAAGCACAGATGAGGTTGGTTGGGCAGACCAATAGCTGCAGATGGAGCTAAGGTATACTCATCACCTTCCTGAACCTACTTCACGTTCCTACGAATCCAATCTATCTGTAAGGCAGGCTGATCTCTTTGTTCTGGTGGTTGCGAGATCTATTTGTGGTTTTATCGTGACGAACTACAGCTCCATACAGCTCTGTTTTTCTGGTCAAGGATTGTGCAACTTGCAAGAATCATGAGATCTATAAAGTGAAGGAAATATATCATATCGTGCACACCCGTATCATGTGCATCAAAAGCTTTTACGTGTCGTTCGGTGCCATGTACCAAGCCATTCTCCTGTAGTCTCCTTTTAGGTAGGAGCTAAAGACCACCTGTCCATCTAATAAATCTGATGATTTTCCATACCCATCTTACATGATGAAATGGTTGTAGTCCCCATGGAAAAAATGATGGCCAGCTCATCTCAATCAACAAGATTACAATAGGAATGTTTGGGCAGTGTGGCAGTGGCTATAGTCAAAGATCATATTTCCAATCCAATGCATGCATCATGGGCATTCATTGGACGCTTGCAATGATGTTCACATCCTAGATGAACAATCATACTCTGACCAAAGATGTTGTATGAGCAGGTACGAACGACCTGTATGTTGTACGAAAGTACAGAGCATTCTATTACCATTTCGTTTTCCGTATAAAATGAACTCTCAATGGTTTTCGCGCTTTCGCTACTCGCTATAAAGAATTAACTAAGTACTGATCAGGAGCTGGAGGCTGTGCACAGAACAATCGTGAGGCATCAAACCGAGCTCGTGGTCTCACATGTCAATCCCCCAAAAGAAGTGGACATCGTCAGCAACTCGTGGGTGCATTCTCTGAAAAATGCACTTGCAGTTATCACGCGGATTGGATCCGATTACTGAACAGCATTTCATGTGCTACTGCTTTTACAGATTTTGACAAATGCATCAAGGAACTTCAGTTAACAGCGAAAGAGTCATAATTTTGGTCACAACAGATCCAGTTATTTCCATATGCAGCACACAAAGGCTCTGAGAAACATAGAACACAAAGCAGTCAAAATGCACGGGCATATGCTGCTTCCAACTGAGTAGCAGATTCAGAACTCGTACCTTCATACTTGTTGGGAACATATTATCATGTTACATCTACAGATAAACAGGTCTCTAGTTCATTATAACAAAGGGGAATTCCTCCTCGATTGGTCATACAAGGTTGCAAAAGATTACAACCCAGCAGGATTGGGAAGATAGGATCATACAACCTCTATACAAAAAGCTATGCCCAGGAGGAATAACCCATAGTAGTCAGTTCATATTAAACAAATTAGTACAAACAGAAGAACCAAAATCTTCATCTAGGTTCGTCTTCATGCAGGGAACCAAGGAAAAAGGGGTTCTCAATGTTGAACATCTGGGCAGACCGTCGTCATGTCTTGGGTTCTTGGCCACCCATGGTGACAAGCTATACAACAGAGACGGCAGGTGTTAGTGCAACTTCTATTGTTGGTGGTGGCTCAGGCCATGAGAACTCAAAAGGTGCAGCCATGGTAAGAAGCTGAGTGGTTGACGCAGTCTCTTTTGGGGACGACTGGGTGTACTGGAACTCAATTTGGAGGCGGTGGTGCAATGGGGTTGATGCCATCAGTCCTTTCTTGATGTCCACCTGTAGTTCCCGGATTGGTATGGCTGCCAAGAAACTCTTGATGTATTCTTTACATGATTCTTTGCCCTTCGACACAAGCACGTCCTCTTCAGTATCATTCCCACTGTCCTGGTCAGTTGAAGAGCTCTCAGAACCTGAAGAATCCTTCAATGATCCACTTGAGTCAGGGCTAGAAGGTTTCTTTTCCCCAGGTACCTTGTGAATTGTAGTATTGTTGTCAAACTTCAAAATGTATGCCTGGTTGCACCCTTCATGGAGCCTTTCTCCAAGGGTATCGATAATGTAATATGCATCATGCTCAACCTTGAGTAGAAAAAAGTGGTCATTCCAACTTACTATGTATAAGTTAGGGCTCTCACGAGATGAAAACTCTGCCGCCTGGGCAATCTCATCCCAGATGTTGTCAAATGACATGGCACCATTAAGAAAGTCAAAACCACTCATTTCATCATCGCCTTCGGGCTGGAAGAATCCAATAAAAGATTTGCTGGGGGAAACTGTCAGTGGGCGAATCTTGGCATGAAGGACAGTTTCAAGATCAAAGTGCTTGTCAGGAAAACGCTCTCTATATGTCCCGTTCTCACAAAGGTTTCTCCACTCCAGTGATCCTTCACGGATAAGGCTGTCAAACTGTGACTGGATAGGCATCATATTCTGATTTGCTTGGAACCAGTCTGCAATAACAGCCACAAGTGCTGTACATGCGCTCTCCCCAGCTACTCGCTCACTTCTCTGGTCTATTGATGCAAAGAACACCTGGGATGAAAGCTTCATATGGCCATCGCGGCTAATTATCTCCTTCAACTCCCAATTTCCAATGACAAAATTTTCATCACCAAATTCTGACACCATACCGTATGCTGATCCATCTTCTCCTCTTGATCCCTGAAATCCAAAGATGCATTGCTTAAAATAAATATCATGAAGCTGAAGTGAATTTGTGAAATATGCTGATAACTTGTTTTACAATGTTAAAATAGGAGGGAAGATTTACCTCTGAAACAGATTCATCAGAAGATGTTAGCAAGCGTCGATCATAGTCAATATCATCACCTCCCTCTTCCCCATATGCCTTTTTCAACAGAGGCTCACCTTTAGCCTTCAGTGACCGCAAACTCAGTTTCCTCTTTCTCCAAGGAAGTATACTGCGTTTAGCAGTTAGCAACCCAGTCTCTGTGGTTGATGGCAACACTTTCTCTACATGGAAACCAACATCAGATTTTCGGTTACTATAATATATCCAGTCCTCATGCTCCCCATCAATCTTTGCATGGGCATAAACTAGGCCACCAACGTAGTTGACAGACTGCAGAGAGCCATAACTGAAAGACTTCCTGATAGTTGAATCTCCAAATTCATCTTCCTGTACTATGCCATCCAGATCGTCATCAAGAGACTCAGTATCACATGGATATTCAGCACCATCACTGTTAACACAGAACTTGTTTTCGCCACCTTCCTCATCTTGGCAAGTCTTCTTAGGCCTTCGTGTCGACACCAGATCTGTGAGAATTTTTACCTTTCTCAGCCCTGCTTTAATAACCGAAACCTCATCTTTTCCTCCAGGAAGAGAATCACCAGATGATGGGGACAATGGCAAGGTTGCAGCAGGTCGTTGTGATGCATCAGATGCTTCTTGAAAAGCTCTTAGTTCCACCATACTCAGAGTGAGCTGCACAAAAATAAGATCAAAGGTCACATTGGTATAGTGATTTAAAGGAGTAGTTTTTTTTTTTTTAATTTGAAGGACAACTGTTGACCGGAACTTCTAGTTCACATCGTAAACTCACATGAAGGGATGGGGCTGGTTCAGGTGCACCACCAGGTACAGACAATGGGAGAATTATCTCAATCGTCTCTCCAGCCGTCAATGCATAATCTGCTAGATTGAGAGAAGCAGTTCCCAGAATTGATGGTTTATTCTTTGGGCCTTTGTTGATATCCTGTGCCGAAGAAATAAGAAGGAAGATCAGACTTGCTTGCAAAGATGAAATCAGCTCAAAAGAAATATACACAAAGTTGCCAAGGGATGATATCTCCAAAGCTAACATATAAAACAAAATGTTCTGATTGCCTTGACAAGGAAACTATCTTGTCCGTATAGTACGTAGCTATATTCGTCATCACAAGGTAGCATGTTACTGTCAGGAAGATAAACTTGCTCCATACTAACAGGAATATGGATACAGAGATTTCTTTCCTACGACCAATCAATGGACCATATGACATCAGAAACAACTAGTGCGTTTTTCCTTTTGATTGAAATGAAATGTAAGTGGATTATTTCTCCTACTATAGTTTACAAGAGAAGTAAAACACATAGTACTTGTTACGTTACACACGGACACAGGAAAGTTCAAGCAATTAGAAAACATTAATCACTTAACAGAATAGATAGGTGGGACTACACACATCAGTGCCAGCTGCAAAAAAGGGCAAAGAAGAACAAAAACTTGAAAGTAGAGAATCAAAATGGATAAACAGGATACCCTGATCAGAATTTCTTACTTAGAAACGAAGTGCCTGTTTGGACCTCGGAATAGGAACCCAAATCATTAGGATTTCAGGTCCAAGTCCAACTAAAATCCAAAAACTACGGATCACTTTCCCATTTCTAAACACACCATAAGTGGAGCAGAAGTAAAACAACCAGATTCTGAACACAAATTTTTCTACTGGACAGAGCCAAACAACTGGGAAATGATGCAAATATCCAACAGGGGAACACCGTAACCATCCAGTGATACACACTGTATAGTTCGCTGCATTGTTATGAGGAGTATGAACAACAGGAGCAGATAGTAGAAGAGAATCCAAGGAGGAGGAGACGCTCACGCTGAAGACGCAGAAGGCGAGCTCCCACGGGTGGAACGCGGCGCCCTCCCGCTGCGACGCGGCCGCGAGGGTGACGACGCTCTCGAACTCCTCCTCCCACGCCGCGCCCGCGTCCTCCCGCGTGCGGTTGCGCCTGACCGCGGCACGCCGCAGCGAGCCGAGCGCGGAGGCCCTGGGCCCCTTCCACCTCACCTCCGCCGCGACGGCGGCCCTCGGCGCCTCGCGCTCCGGCGAGGCCGGCTCCGCCGCAGGCGCAGGCGCAGGCGAAGGCGAAGGCGAAGGCGGAGGAGGCGGCAGCCCCTCCGCCCGCCGCACCACCAGCCGCGCCCGGAACTTGCGCGACGCTGGCGGCCGCGGCCACCGCATCATCCTCGCCACCATCAGCGGCGCGCCGGTGCCCCCCCGGTCACCGCGCGAGGCGAGGGTCGCAGAGATCGGCCGTAAACCCGGGGTTTGGGGGGATAAGTAAGTATCGACGACTGAGTCTGAGACGGCAGGAAGCGGACAAGGGAACGCGGTTTCGGCGGTGGAAGGCGTCGGACTGAGACTGAGAGAAGCGAGGCGGCGGCGAGGCCAGCCGGACCGCGAGGTGGGAGTGGGAGTGGGATTGGATTTGAGCTTTGAGGTGGGTTCTCTCAGGGGGGAGCCGGAGGAGGAGGAGGAGGGAGGCCCGCGGAGGTATGGAGCACGGGAGGAGAGAGAAGCGGAGCTCCGAAATAAATAGGAAGGTGAACGTTGGGTCGGGGGAGGGCGTTGCCGTTGGCGTAGCAGACTGCAGTGTGGTTCGTCGTCGTTTCCGTTTGGGGTTTTCTTCCTGTTTTTTCTTTTTGCCCCGGGCATATTTGCCACGTTCGCTGGGCTAATAACACATAGCTAAAAATACTATTAACTAATTTATCATTAAAAAAAATACTATTTATTGGTAAAAAAAACGATTTATAAACTAAACGAATATGGCGATTATCCTTCCACCTTGACGTTAGATTCCGCGGTGGAGCCCACTGCAGCCTTTTTCTACGCCGTCAATTTCGTCTCGTGTGGTTTTAATTTCCCCATTTCTCGCCACATGGATTTACTCTAACTTTACGCTAGAGTCAAGGTATATATTTTAAATATGGCTAAGTCTAATATTGACAATGTTTATGATATCAAAGTATAATATAAAAACAAGAGGATATACAGTATTTTTTGATAAAATATAAAGCGCTTTTTTATAAGAAAGTATATATCTTATTTCTTAGGAGTATACTGTATTTAATTTATTATAGCGACAAGCTATATACGGAGCATGTAGGAAAAGCTACTTTGTGGGTTGGGGCAGCGACGTGGGGGCGCGTGGCGTTGCAAGTTGCCTGGCGGCAAGCGCTGAAAAGAAGTGTGTGTGGCCGTGGGCCGTGGCGGGTGCCCGCGGCCGTGTGCGCCGCGTTGTTTTTGCCGCGTCGTTTGACGGGAACACGATTACACGATGGCGGGCACTGGCACCGGGGGAAAGGGCGTGTTCCTCGTTCGTTGCGGTTCCGCCTGCGCCGAGATGGTGTCTGCCGGCCGCCTTTGAAAGTCTCAAAGCAGTTTCAGCAGCTGTCGTTTGTGGCTAAAACATTTCCCTTTTTCGTGCTTATTAGCATAAGTTAATTCAGCACTAAGCAATCTCCGGGTCCGGGTAGAGAATATTATGAATATTACGCAGGAATATATGATTGGTCGATGCCGAACGAATTGCCGATGCATAAGCATCAGCATATAGCAGCTCGCAAACCACAAACAAATTCCATCTGTTCGTCTCCAGGCTCCAGCTGCGACGAGGTGGACAGCCTGTGCCGTTGTTCCATTGGAACAGATGCCCCTTGGATTTATAAAAGCGCGATTAGCGCAACGCAGACGTTCCATCTGTCTCGGCTTCGGCAACAAGAAGGGATCCCTCCAATTTTCTTATCTGGCGATTGATATGTGAGATAATATACTATGCTGAGTATCCTACAATTGTTTAGGAGTACAAGGAAGGACAGGCAGGACGACATTTAATTTATTTACGTGTCACATGGATCATCGAGCTCGAGGAGGACAAAATGGAAGGTTTATTAGTTGGCCACTTGGACACATACGCATGTCGCGTGGACATGAAGATTAGCCGATGATCACTGCTTCCTAGGGTGACCGGCCCACCGACCCACACACGCGCGCGCGCGCAAGAGCCAAGACGATTCCAGATGGCTATATACTAGTAATGTGTTTGCTAAAGTTTTATCTCTTTCTCAATGGACGGCTGTAGGGAGACCAATTAAGCTGGCACGGCTCACAAGTCACCATAAACACAATGAATTGTACGGGTTATATAATACTCAATTCATCCTAAATTGGAAGACGTTTGACTTTTTTGACATCAAATTTGATCACTCGTTCTATTTAAAAATTTGTATAAAATATCACTTCTTTCGTCGTGGTTTGATTTATTAATAAAAATTCTTCAAAAATAACTTAAATTTGACTATATTTGCATAATTTTTTTAAATAAAACAAGTAGTCAAACTTAAAGATAAAAAAGTCAAACGCCTTCTAATTTGTGAAAGAGGGAATACTATGGAAGGCCAGAGAAAGGCGTTAGAATATACAGCTCACGTGCACGACACATTGTTCCAAGGAGAGGCAGGGCGAGTCCCTTTACCTTTACTAGTATAGCACAGATGCCATCGATC
Organism: Miscanthus lutarioriparius; assembly: GCA_904845875.1. Lineage (NCBI taxonomy): Eukaryota > Viridiplantae > Streptophyta > Magnoliopsida > Poales > Poaceae > Miscanthus > Miscanthus lutarioriparius. The sequence continues at coordinate 115,903,686 of CAJGYO010000002.1, forward strand.
TGATCGATGCTATTGCGGCCCCGTTTAGATTCAAAATTTTTTGGATTTTGGTCACTGTAGCATTTTCGTTTGTATTTGATAATTAGTGTCTAATTATGGACTACTTAGATTCAAAAGTTTTGTCCCGCGATTTCTCACCTACCTGTGTAATTAGTTTTTTTTTCATCTACATTTAGTACTCCATGCATGTACCGCAAGATTCGATGTGACAGTTACTGCGCAAAATTTTTTGAATCTAAACGGACCTTTAGCTGTTGGTACGCGCTGTCCGGACTTTTCCTGGAGCCAGAACACATGCATGGTTCTCGTACTGCATGCCCCATTGTTTTTTTTCCCCCAAATGCTCTGGGCCACGGAGACAAGAGATATGGAAGAACTCTTTTTTGGAACGGTCGGAGGCACATAAACTCTGGAGTCTTGTTATACAGCAACGAACGTGACAGGCACCGCCGGTATACGTCACGCGCAGAGACGCATGCACGTTTGAAACGACCTGAACAATTTTTTTTAAAAGATCTGGAACGTAGCCGGCATATATTAATAAGTACTCTCTCCGTCCTAAATTATAAGACGTTTGACTTTTTTGACCTCAAATTTAACCATTTGTCTTATTCAAAAAATTTGGGCAAACATAGTCAAATTTAAGTCATTCTTGAAGAACTTTTATTAATAAACCAAGCCACGACAAAAGAAGTGACATATTGTCCAAATTTTTTAATAAGACGAGTGATCAAACTTAATATCAAAAAAAGCCAAACGTCTTATAATTTAGGATGAATTAAGCAGAAGAAAGCGCTAGCGGCGCAAATGGCTCCCGAGGGTTTGGTAGACCGCCAAGCTACGCAAGAATACTAAATGGACTATTCGCAATCTAGGAGTACAACGATGATCCACAACAACTTGGCTCCCAAAAAGCAACACAACCTACATCTTCTAACTCGTTAAATAAATAGCCTGTTCGTTTGCTCGTAAACGATCGTAAATTTCCAGTCGGGAATAGTATTTTTCTCTCATACTAAATCAGCCAACAGTAAATAATCCACGATACGATACGGCCTCCCAAACAGGATGATTTCTTCCATTTCAGAAAACCATCGTTCAGGTGCTGGCACCATCCCTTGATTAGCGCGAACAACTCTGCACCAAACTTGAGGACATGGCAATTGCACGGCGAAGTGCTGGTCATGAAGCACCTGGGAATGCTCAACGAACAGACAAAGCCTTCCATAACAGTCAAGAACGCCTACGACAGTATCTCCGTCGATCAGCTAAACCCCTCACATGCTGAGACAATGTAACAGCTCTTTCCTGACTCAGTGACTCTGGACAAGAAGAGCGGGTGAGGCGCCGCGCAAGCCAGCGCGTCTCAGTCGCTGATGCTAGCTAGGTAGAATGATTAGCGAGTAGTAGCCCATGATCTTCTTCTGTTAGGGAGGGCCGGGCCAATTGTACAACACTAACCCCCCTAACGTGTTATGTTCGTGGTGCGTCATTTTAACTTTCAATCTTTCTCGATCTTAATACAAAGATGTGTACACCTTTTGCATATTCGAGAAAAAAGAGCATGACAATTATATATGCTGAACCCGGACCCATACAGGCACAATGAACACCTCTGTCTAAAACCTGTATGGAGTGTGAGCTTACCAAATTTCCCAAGAAGACTCAACCATCTGCTTGCACTCCCAGACTGAAGTTGGTAACTCATTTTCCCATACAACTCCCAACCAAACTGTCCACGCAGGTACGCACCCCAGATACGACCTGAACAATGATACGTTAGTCGGACTCTCAGACCATGTGCGATGTGCCTCACACACTCCTCGTTCCTCCTTTTCCATTTCCTGCTCTGCACTGCACTGCATTCATCTATCATGACGGGCATGTCGACCCGTTCGATTCGCTGAAAAAATAAATCGAAATACTGTTTCGACTGATTTATTATGAGAAAAAAATATTATTTTAACTAAAAAATTAAGTTAAAAAATACGGATTATAAGACGAGCGAACATGTCCGTCAACTCCCACTACTCGATCGGCGACATTGCGGCTCCGGTTCGTGGCGTCTGGCCTGTGCAACCAAACTCCAACAAGCTGCTTCCCTGTCATGCTGTGTGTCGTCTAGCATTCTAGCAAGATCGTGTCTACACAATACACAGGAGTGGGGCTGATAACATGTATCTTTCCTTTCCAGGTACTCTTGTAGATATATAAATTATAGATCTTTAAAAAAATCAAAATAACTTATAATTCAGACGAAGAAACTAGTAAATGATATAGATAATACCTTGTTGCGTGCATTTGTTATTTTTATATTTTAAAATATTATTAGTATTGAGGTGATAATTAGTTCATCTCCTCGTCAGTCCCCAAATCCGCATGGAGAAAGGATTAACCGAATTGAATAGGCCCACATGGTGATAACGGCCCTGTTCGCTTCTCTTATAATTTATACTTTTTAGCTTGTTTTTTCAGCCGAAACAGTATTTTTCTCTCGTAACAAATCATCCGGAACAATGTTTTGACATATTTTTTCAGTGAAGTAAACCGAGCCAACAAATGGGAAGTGCATTATGTTGTGCTTTTGTGACTCCCTGTGGCCGTCTACCTGAATTTTCCACCAAAAAAGGATAAAGTCAGTACACTAGCTCTGAAAATCTTGAGTTGAACAAGACTGTATATCTACAGCGTGATCGGCTGGGGCTGGCTGGGCTGGCCAGTCTCCTCACAAAGCACTGTTCATCTGAACCAGCCAGCAGTATTTCTCTCTCACATAAACGAACCAGCAACAATACGAATCAGCCCAACCGAACATGCTGCCAGTGAGAGATGACTGAGTGGACTTGTCTCTAAACGATATGCAGCCTGTTCGGTTTGCTGGTTCGTTTCGTTGCTGATTCATGAAAAAATACTACTGACTGATTTGTGTGAGAGAAAAATACTGTTCCAACTAAAAATTTACGATCGTTTAAGCCACGGACAAACGAACAAGCCGATGATGGTCGTCTTCTTCACGGGTACTGCAGGTGTGCATGGACCCGGCCAGCCCCCACGCACAAAGGTAGTACGGTGCTACCCTACGCAGTAAGCACGCACAGCCAGCTTAAATATTAGTGAGTGAGATCGATGTGACTCTCTAGCACTGAGTGGGCATTGAGAACGGACAACACGTACTAGTGTCCACTAAGCTGTCCTGGCCGGTGATGAGTGATGACAACAACAACGCATTACTTGTTTTCAGCAGTAGCTAGCTAGGTTTGGTCCTTGCTTGCTTGTTCCAGCTAGCACTATCAAATTAGCCAACAAGCTAGTCCTTCTAGAAGAACATCCGTTATGTATATACTCTCTCTGTACATAGAAGAATGTAATTCTCATATTTTGAGAAGTCAAACAGTCTAAACTTTGACTAAAATTATATAAAAAAGTACTAACACTCATGAGATAAAATAAATACAATTAGATTAGTTATAAAATATATTTTTATATTAAATTTATTTCGAGACATATATGCTAGTACTATCACTATTTACTATATACTTAATCAAGTTTGAGCTACTTTGTCCGACACGATTTTCATAATTACATTGTTTTAGGAGATAGTATTTTTATGGACACACTCCTCTTCTGGGTCACAGTCACCCACGAGACTCGGCCGGCATCCATCATATCTGCTTGAGCTGATGTCATCAACTTACACGCACGCACCCACCCAAAAAAGTGAGCTAACTAGAGATTCGGAAACTGGGAAATGCCCTCCAAAACTTGCAGCACTATTTCAAATGTTCGTGTTAGTAACACGTAGTCTCTCTATCTTAAATTGTAAGGCGTTTTGAATTTTTTAGATATATTTTTTTATTATGTACTTAGATATGGTGTATATCTAACTACATCAAAAATTTATTTAATGTAGTGTAGTTTGCAGACTAGAGGAAAGTTCCACTAAATGATAATTAACATGGGTATATTGAAAATCTTAAAAAACTGTAGGTTCTCAATTTTAAAAGAATTCCTGCCAAGATGATAAATCTTTCTTTCTTATTATCTCGTTTCGTTCGTTCGCACCTACTAGATAAGCAAGTTCGTTCTCACGTAGTTTTATTATATTCGTATTTGTATACTGAATTGTGAGGCAACTTTTGCTGATGTATACCGAGTTGCCCCTCTGCACTCACACCTTGTGATTCCACGTGCCACGTCCCTAGCTAGTTTACTCTTTATCATATAAGAAAAGAAAAATGAACAGGTAGATGCAACTTTCGGAACTCGTTCGCAATAGCTCTGGATGATAGAAATATCTACATATACACACTCCGTTTCGCGCACCCCATGTGGGGCCCGCGCTGTCCCGGACGTCACCAGCATCGAGAAGAGGGGGAGGGGCGGCGCCTGCCTGCGCCTCTGGTTTGGATACCCAGCCGACGCCGGGAGGAGGAGACACCGAAGCGAAGCAACAGAAGACGAGGAGGGAGATGCAACATTTGTAACATATGTCTGAAGTCAGATGAAACATTTAAAACATGCATCTGAAACACTTGCAAACATATGTTTTGAAACATATGCAACATCCAAATAAACACACTTGCAACATACGTCTGAAAAAATAGATGAAACATTGAGAACAAAAGCTTGCAACATACGTTTACAACTATTGCAACATATACCACATCTCGATCTACTTTTGCAACATGCATATGAAACAATTGCAACATACCTATGAAACATCTGAAACACTTAAAACATGGCTTGCAACATGTATTTTCACCATTCTTCCGTACGACGCAGTGCAAAGTAGGGGAACAACTGGTTCTGGCTAGCCAGCGGCTGAGGATGGTGGTGCGGCCTAGCAGCGGCCAGCTGCGCCTACGCCTCGCCTAGGCCTGGCCAGTGACGACCTTGTTGGAGTTACAGACAGTGAAGACGGGAGTGCTGGTGAGAGCGCGTGCAACCTCATCGGGCGCGAGCACGAGAGATAGGGAGGCGCCCCGGGGACCTGGTGTGCACAGAGCCGCAGAGGCGAGGGCGTGGCGCGGGGCGTTCTGGTGGGAAGCCAAACGGGATAGGTGGTGCTAGAGGAAGGACGCGGCAGCAGCATGCGGGTTTGGAGGCGGCGACACAACGGAGGGGAAGAGGGTCAGGTTGGACACGGGCGCAGTGGCGAGGGAAAGGGAGGAACCACGTGGAGATGGAGTCGGGGCGGCGACATCGCGTGGGTTGCAGCGGTGAGAGGCGCTTCGTTGGTGGCGTGGCGTGTGAGGTGGATTTTTTTTTGAGAGAGAGAGCGTATCCAGACGGACGGACATCCTCGTCCTATCATTATTGTATACATTATACGTACTACTGTATAGTCTTATGGTTTCCACAATTTCTTTTATATATGGATATATATATATCATGAAAATGAGAAACGAAGCCGGCCGAATCCCGCCAACTATGCAAAAGGTCAAAAAACATCAAGTCAAAAAGAGTGGCAGGATACCGCATATACATTATGCTACATACCAATGATATATCTCTGATCATTGAATACGTTACGTTGCTCTGCTCTCTCATGTCTGCGGATGGAAGCGTGCCAGAACGGAATGATAATTGGATGAGGAGGAGGACCATCCCCGTGGTCCTCGCTGAGCTAGCGTACATTAGAGAGGGAGGTGCATGCACGCATGGATCGGCCGGAGAAGATGATCTCGCGCTCGCCCAATGAAATCAAATCAAATCCGATCCGACCCAGTTGCAGCGCCCAGTTGCCGCAACACTCTAGTTGCAGATGCAGTCATGCAGACGCCGGCGCACCCGTGAACCATACTGAATACTGATGGCATGACGGTGACGCCAACGGAAGACCGAAATGCGTGCGCGACTACGTATACTGGACAGCAAGTCAAACGAGCTATCTTTGCAGATGTGCCTACAGGCCAAAGATTTGCCCCACGCGTGCACACATTGGGTGACAGATGATTACTGATCAGGTATCAGTGCCAGCCACTACTCCCTCCACTAGAAAAACCAATACAGTCTTATAACCTGGAACAGAAAGAGTAGTATTTATCACTCTCGGTTTGTATTACTCTATATGTTTGTAGATGAATCATATCGGTAATGACGATTTTTACCACTCTCGATTTATATTATGAGATGCGGCCAAGATTCTGCGATGAATTTAATGTCGAATTGTTTTGATTTTTAGGCAGATTATCAGTTGTATATATGTTGGATTTCTTGAAAGCGATTTCGAACTTAGTTGTATTTCTGAGATGAATAATGCGTGCATGTGTGCCTCATGCATGTTTGATTATGAGATCAATTGAGACCTGTATGTATGTCCAATCCCTGAGATGATATTTGTTCCATGTGTATTATTGCTCGAGTGAAGTCAGAATGAGTTCATTTTTTTAACTTGTTTGAGCCTTGAGCGGCTCTCACAACGGAGCTAGTAAGAACATCTCCACCGGAATACCTAAACATACTTCGTTCATAATCTAAATTTGTTGAGTGGAGCAAAGAAAAAAACAGTCAACAACTTTACTTATTCCGGTGCTTTAGTAGGGGTATCTACTTTTGTATTGACAGTTTTTTCAACCACCACCCTCCTGTTCCCTTCGTCCTGACCACTGAGTCTGTGCTTACCCACCGTCGTGTCTGCCTGTCCGTTGCTACCTTGCGCCCGGCCACTCTAGGACCTGGACTCCCACCGTCATCCTCGACTAATTCTGCTGCTTTTCCAGCTCGTCGGTGCCAGGAAACAAGAAGTTGCACCCATCCGCCGCCGTCACGCCCCCGATCATGAACACCTCCCTCGCCGGCAACCTCCCCGCAGTGGTCCGCTGGCCCGACATCTATCGTCGTGCCACCGTTTGTCGCCGCGCCCAGATCTGGCTTCCCTCCCACGCCGGGCTCCCCTTCCCTTCCCTAGATCACCTCCCCTGTCGTTTGCCACCGAACCATTCCCAGATTTGCTTCCCTCCCCCGCCAGGCTCCCTTCCCTTCCCTAGGCTGCCTCCCCCATCGTTCGCCGCCGTCCCACACCCGACCGTGGCCAGATCTAGCCTAGCTCCCCGTTGGCCCTTCTTCTCCGGCTGAGCTCCCTCCCACTAGGATCCCTCCCTAGCCAAGCAAATAAGAAACGACAGAAAGAGACACAGTGACAGACGGGTTCACATGTAACTGTATATGCTCAATAAAGTAGAGACATTGATTTAGGTACTATCGTTGGAGATAACAGCATAGAAAATATAGAGCGCCCTTACTCAGACAAGTAGGTAGTCTTTTTTTTTATAGTAGCTATGGAGATGCTCTAATGACCGCATATGTGGGGGCATGTTTTTTTTGTTTCATGAAAAATTTGTCACCCCGGTTATTATACCGGTAGTGATAGGCTGACAGCTTACAACAACATGCGTTCTTACTGTTCGCTCTAGCAGTGAGCAGTGATGCTGATGCATGTATCGGCGTCAAATAAACTTTACTTTTTTCATGTCATCACGTAGCCATGCACCCTAAGGAAAAAAGAGAGGTGCTCCCGGGCGGTGCTCCGAAAACATCCAAAAAAGATGAAAATCTCATCATTTTACAAAGAGTCAAATAATGTTAAAAAAGTACTGATATCTATGATGCATAATATAATATGTATGATTATATATATGAATCATGTAATATATTTATTTAAAAATACAAATATTGATATTATTTTTTTATAAACCTATTAAATTTAAGATTATTGAACTTTTTGAAAAGTGAGATTTTCATTTTATTTGGGACGGAGAGGGTACATGTACTTTGTGTGGCTCATATATATGCTATATAAAAAATCTCAGACTACTTCAGTTTCTTTTTGGGTTTCTGAATTATTTTCTCGCGAATATGCTTGGAGAAATCCCAAGCTAGTGGTACCGACCATGAGAGAGGCAAAGGAGCAATAGGTTTTCGTTCAAAAAAGCTTCAAGGAACTCTGTTGAGTGTTGTGACTTGTGAGTGGTCAAGCAGGAGACTAATAACACATCAAGATGGAGAGAGATGCCGAAGACATAATGATGCCAACAAATCACCAGCCTATTTGCTGGTTGGTTTCTGGACTGATAAGCTCAGTTAGTGCTGGTTTATTGTGAGAGAAAAACACTGTTGGCTGATTGATAAGCCCTGACTAAAACCAACAAGCGAACATGCTGCACATCCCCAACGGCCCACGCCTATCGATCCTCTTGTCAAATCACATCACTAACCTAGCTCTCCTCGTCAAAATCGATTCAGGCCGGCCATCATGATCACCGGCGATCCGGAAGTCGCAACGCTGCTGGACCGGATGGAGCCAGCAACAGCAAGCATGCATATATGTGGACGAGGGCAGAGACTAGCTATAGAGTGGTGGCGAGCACAGCGGCTGAAGGCAAGTCGATCACAGGAGTTAGTGGCTATTACTAGCTGTTTGACTTGGCAAGAATTCTGCTTTAAGATAACGCAGCCGCCCGTCCTAGTGGTGAGCTTGTAAGCTGTAATAATTTGAGCCACCACCTGTGTGAAGAGGCGGAACCAGCAACTTTAATTGACATATCGTATGCGTGATGAATATGTATAAAGTGTATATTTCAATATGTTTTTCTATGCTTCTACATATGTAGTTAGCGTTCATTGCAAAAAACCATAACATTATGATAAAATACGAGTTAAAATGGGCCAAATATGCTTTGTATTGTATTACTAATAAGGGTATTAAAATTTCCCCCCTGTTTGGGGGGGGCGGGGGGGGGGGGGGGGGGGGGCACGACCCTGCTAGCCCCCCTGTTCCGCCTCTGCCTGTGGCCCCGTTCACTAGCCTGAATTTGGCTGAAAAATACGGTTCCAGTTGAATTGTTGTCAGAGAAAAACACTGTTTCGACTGAAAAAAAGCCGAACAAGCCGGCTTTTGTGACCAGCCGAACGCCACCTGTCTGTCTACCGGTCCTCCGATCAAAAGCGTTGTTGTGAACATTGCCACCGTCTTGTACTTTTTCCTACAAAACAGTTAGAAGGCACGGCACAACATACTTTTGTAAGAAACGTTGGACTCAGCAAAGAATTGAATAACAACATAATCATATATATACTCTCTCCGTTTCAAATTATAAGTCGCTTTGACTTTTTTGGTACATCAATTTTGCTATGCATCTAGATATAATATTATGTCTAGATATATAGCAAAATGGATGAAAAAAAAGTCAAAGCGACTTATAATTTGAAACGGGGAGAGTAATCATTAGTTAGGACTAGCAATATTGACCGGTAACCGTTGGGGAAGCCATAAATTAAGGCCGTGAGTGTTGCTATTACAAATTTGCCTGACGATGAAATCTCACCGGGCATAATTTAAGGTTAAAAAAATTGTAAAAAAGGGTGATCTTTCCTTTATGTGGGTCAGAAAAATTCGTTGTTAGCACCAGCAATCCGCAACCGCAAGGCCAGAAAAAAAGAATCAACTTGTTGTTCAGGCTACTTTTTTTACAAGAGCACAAGGGTCAATTTTCTAAGATTAAGACAAGCACAAGAGCCCGACGCCACAAGCCCAAAAAAGGTTGGAAAAAGCACAGCTACCTCGTGCTGCGCTAGGAATTGGCAACACGTCATGGGGTAATAATGCCATGGAGAAGGGAGAACCTAGAATATGTTGTTTTCACCTTACTTGTCCATTGCTTTTAGTTAATTTTCCATGGCGGATCAAATATTCTTCAGTGTTTAGTCACGCAGTACTGGTAGAGTGCACAAAAGGAGTATATATACCCATGTCAAGACGACGTGTGTAAACAAATCTAGTCGAAATTAATTATAAGATGAGGCCAAGGAAACGAATCTAGATGCCGAAATTAATTATAAGATCATTCAATCCTATTGTGCTAACACTGTGCTAGGTTTCTTTCCTGTGACCTAACGATGCTTAATGACACATGCGTGGATTGTGATTTGTACAGTGGAGAGGCAAGTAGTAAATCCACAAACAACGCTAGTCGCTAGAGTAGAAAGCAGAAGACCTCTGCTGTATTGCTGTTAAATGGGCTATGAATTGTACAGGCCCACAACCTTTGTTGTGCCCGATGAGCGCATTTGGACGAGTACTGAACTCGGCCCAATAGGTTACGAAACAAGCATTTTTCCAGACAAAGAGACGATACTCTTTTACCTTTTATTTTTCCTTTCAAAATTCAAAATGGCGGATGGTGATGCCTTTCAACCCGTCAAACCAAAGCGCTTGCCATGTAAACACGCACTGATCGATGGAGACCTGATGTGCTCCAACTCCAGCACAGCACACATTGTAGGTACATACAATTTAGCAAACTGTTTTCTTTACAGTCATGCTTCTCTGCTCTATAAATTATAGTACTCTTAATTGTGAAATGGGAGTTGAAGCTTGTATGTGCTTCAAAATGTGCATAACTCGCTGAATCAGGCACAATCCACCGCCTTTGGATTTTTAGGTAATAAAACTCAATTTTGGATGGCTCGTGTACGTTCCTTGGCGACTACGCCTCCGGCGTCTCCATCGCCGGCGACTCCATTTTCGGACGCCCATGGCACTCCTTCCATTCCTTCCCATCGCTCGCGTAAGGCGTGTCCCGTCGAGGGGCAGGCGCGATCTCGTCTCGCATGTAGAAGCGGGTGCGCGAGCGCGAGACACCTACTCGTTCCCGATGGATCCTTCACCGAAGGACCTCGATCAGAAGGTCATTGTGGCCAAATTCCGGCGTGATGCTGGAGTTCGCGATGTTCGACGTGTACAGGGTGCTCAGGGCAGGGGGCTTGTTCTGGCTGGACCACTTCGTCTGCGCCGCCGCACGGCTGAACGTGACTTTCGCGCCGATGATTGATCGCGTCGGGTTCAGGAAGCTGCGGTGGAACACCGGCAGGGGAAAGGAGAAGGAGAAGTGGTATGTGTCGGCGCTGTTGGCGAAGCCCATGACATGAACATGAGAACATTTGTGTGTGTTTGTTTTTTTACAGGGAAATTGTGGCTGTAATAATCCTATGAATTATGTCTCGTTCATTCTTGCTTCTTGTGTATTATGACTTTTTGCCCAATTGTAGAAAAATACAATACATTACGTGCCAGCTTCCTATTGGTTGATAATTGTCTAAGACCAAAAAGAAATTTAGCAAATTACGGTGCCTAATTGGAAATTTTTGAGGTGGAATTACAATCTCTACAACTAAAACATTCATAACTAAGTCTTCTGAATTATCGTTGATTGGTGACCAACTGTAGCTTGGTATTCGTGCAAAGCACGTTCTCTTAGTCGAACTATTGAGAGATTAGATTCTTAATTGTAGAATAGATTCTAAAACATATATTGTGAAACACAAATTTGTTATGATTATCTTTCCATAGCACTTGATTCCTAAAGAAGTGCAACCTTATCTTTCGCATATCGTAGACATGAAGTGATGCGACAATTGAAGTTGATGTTTTAGTTTTGCATTTAAATTTAGAGTTATATTTTAACTATCTATCTTTCATGAAGACTTATGTAATATTGATTGAAACATTATGACTGTGGTATCTATTTTACATAACAGTATAACACACGCTCATACATATGTTATCGTGGTATTATGTGTTCCCGTTGCAACGCACGAGCATTTACCTAGTCAAGTAGAAATATATATCCTTGTCACAATTAGGTACTACATCAATGATATTTTATTTTTTAATGGTAAAATTAGATGACAACTCCACACTTGAGAAAATTACCAGTTTACCACCGATCTCCGAGGCGCGTTCGTCCATTGCTCCAGTTGCTACGTACCATGGGGGTGTGTGTGTGTGTGTCAGTTTGTCACTTGCTAGACCGGGTCCATTTGTGCAAATGAGGCAGAAAGTTTGGTTAAAACTCAACCTATTCACAGGTAAAAACATTTGCATATATAACATATATGTGGAGGTAAGTAAGCAACATCAATACATGAACCAAAGACACCAGATTTTATAGTGGGAAACAACCTATTCATTTTAGTATTTGACGGGAAGGGCAAAAGGAAACGCAAGACATCAAAAAAAAAAAAAAACCCAAAGGAAACGCAAGATCCGACGCGAGCTTAACTGGGCCACCATCTCATCTCCAACCGAATGCTCTCTCTTTCGGCCTGGCTGATTTTGATTTCGTAACTGGCGGCCTTGTTGCTTTCTGGGTCCTTTTTTTTTCGTGTTCAGTTCTCCCAGAAACCATATATAGGCAATTCCACCTGTGTTGGTGGGTAAGGCCGCCAAATGATGTGCTGAAGCTAAATTGTGATGGTTCCTTCCTCCTAACTGAGAAAGCTGGCAGCTGGGGCTTTTTGATACGTGATAGAGATGGTGATGTGGTAATGGCGGGAAGAGGCAAGATTAATAACCTTTTGAATGCTTTCCAAGCCGAGTTGGTTGCCTGCTTGCAGGGGGTGCAAACAACAGTTGATTTGGGCATTGGTCAGATCATCTTGGACACTTTTTGACCGAATCAGTAGGAGAATCCCCTACCTTTTTTTTTGCTTTTCCATTAAATGAAAGAATGATATGTATAACAAAAGGGAAACAAGACAGAAAGTACAAGGCATCCAGGCCCAAAAAGAAAAAGAGGAAAATTACAAATAATTATCCCTCCATAAACTAAGAATGGCACCTCTATCAGGTCTAGCTTTGGTACACACCAAGCCAATGTCTGCACTGAAATGTCTCTTCCATTGGTTGATGTCTCTCTGTCCATTATTAAAAATAATTTTGTTTCTTGTGGTCCAAATCACCCAACATGCCGTGATGACTATTTCCCTGAATATGATGTTGTCAAAGTCTGCTCTGGCTTGAAGAATCATGTCGAGGGGGCTGAGGTTCAGGCTCCAGATGATTGGAATGGTTGCCCAACAGTCTCTGCTGAATGGACACTCGAAAAATAAATGGAGACAAGTTTCTTCAGAGCCCAAATTACAGAGAACATAGTCATAGTCATCCAGAGCCATATTTTTTCTCTTTAGTAGGTTCCTTGTATTCAATCTGTCTCTTAGAAGCAGCCAGAAGAAAAAATTGTGATTACCCAAATTACTTGAGGCCCACAACCATCTGAAGAGTGGGGAGGCTGCAGTGGTGCCTATAAGAATCTTATTTGCTTTTTTGCTGCTGTATCTCGTGGAACCCCAACTGTAACTCCATGCATCACTAATAGAATCATCCCAAACTCTATCTTGTATTAACTGTTGCATCTCCTCCAGCTGTGCAGCAGCTAGTTGAGAAAGTGGAAGACTGAAAATTCTGTCCATGGTTTGGTTTAGGTAGAACCTGACAGAACATTTGGGTTTCCTGGCATAGGAGAATAGCTGGGGATATTTATCTTTCATGGACTGCTCCACCCAGAAATCTGACCAGAAGAGTACTGAGTTGCCTTTGTTGGGATAGCACAATGCAAGACTTTGAAATTTTTCAAAAAGTCTCATGATATCTTTCCACGAGAAGGATCCCACAGGGCTTCTGGCTTGGGGTGGGGTTTGACTATTAGAATAAAATTTGGACCAAGTAAGAGTGACCCAAGGAACATATGCACAGTTATAGAACTTATCCAGGAATTTCATCAACAAGGCATCATTTTGTTCCTGTATATCTATACTGCCAAGCTCTCCTTGATCCTTTAGTTTGCAAGCTGTGTCCTAAGCAGCCAGACAACTGCCCTTCCTGTTTATGTCTCCCTTGCTCCATAAGCAGTGCTTCCTAAAAATGTCTCTCTGTTTGATAACTTGAGGTGGAATTTTCAAGCTACACATGTAAAATGTTGGGAGTGCTGAAAAAACAGAGTTCACCAGGATGAGTCTTCCATTGTAAGATATCATCTTACTAATGCCAGATAGCCTTCTTTCTATTTTTGTAAGCAGGGGTGCATATTCAGTGATGGTGGGCTTGGTGGTTCCAAGGGGCAAACCCAAGTAGGTGAAGGGCATAGTACCTACTTGACACCCAAAGGTGTTAGCAAGGTGTGTAGCTCTGTCATTGCTCATGTTGATGGGTACCAGGAAAGACTTTGCAAAGTTGACATGGAGGCCTGCAGAATCTGAAAATGATCTGAGCAGGCCTTTGAGATTGAAAAATACCCTAGCATCACCAGGCATAATGAGAAGAGTATCATCAGCATATTGAACAATTGGATAATCTTCTTGATTGCTGTCACTTAGGGGACGTTTCAAGATCCCAGATTGCCATGCCTTATTAACCACTGTTTGGAGCAGATCAGCAGCTAGAACAAATAAAAGTGGGGAGAGGGGGTCTCCTTGTCTAACCCCCTTTTGCAGTTAAAAGTTTTCCCTGGGATGCCATTCAGTAAGAGAGATGAGCTTCCAGAACTCAATAGATTATGTATCCATTTGACCTATTTGTCTGAGAAACCTTTATGCTTGAGGACTTCCAAGATTACCTGATGCTCAAGTTTGTCAAAGGCCTTTTCAAAGTCAAGTTTCAGGATTACTACCTCTTTTTGGAGTGATGACAGAGGTGGAGAAACTGAAAGGATCATGGATGGTTCTTCCTTTGATGAAACCATATTGGTTGGTGTGAACTAGCTGTAGTATCACAGTTTGTAGCCTTGAAGAGAGGATTTTGATGATACGCTTCAAAGAATAGTTCAGAAGTGAGATAGGTCTATAATCATTGATAGTTTTAGGATTATCTTTCTTTGGGATCAGAGCAATGATTGAAGAATTAATGCTCCTCAGGTCAATGTTATGACAGTAGAAGTCTCTGAACAATCTGATAAAGTCATCCTTAACAATGTGCCAACATTTTTTTTATGAGTAACCCATTAAAGCCATCAGGCCCAGGGGCATGATTATTGGGCAAAGACTTGATCACCATCTCAACCTCTTGCTGACTAAAGTCAACATCTAAATCCTCCAAATCATGTGAGGTTAACAGTTCTCCATGGTTGTAGCTCATGCCTGTGTATTCACTGACCCCCATTCTTTGCTTAAAAGCAGTCCACAACTGGTTGGCCTTCTGTTCATGATCTGTTATGGAATTTCCCTCTCTGTCAGATAAGGCAATAATAAAGTTCTTTTTATGAGCAATAGTAGCCAAGGTGTGAAAAAATTGAGTATTTTCATCCCCAATCTTCACCCATCTCACTGTATTTCTCTGTCTCCAGTATGCTCTTTTTGACTCCAACAAGCTAGTCAGATGATTCTTGACTAGTTTTCTGAAGGCTGTCTCAAGCCTTGAAAGGCTTCTCTGGTCTTCAAGACCATCCAAGAATAGTAACACCCAATTGCAATTATATATGAGTTTACTCAGATTAGACAGATTCTTACTCCAGGATTTAAGGCTTGCTCTGACTTGTTTAAATTTCATTGACAGGTGTTTGGCTGCATTGGCAAAGTAAGGAGAACTATTATAGTGGAGATTAACTGTATCTACAAATCCAGGATGGTCCACCCAAAAGTTCTCAAACCTGAACAAATTTGCCTTAGGTATACTAGTACCAATGTGCAAAACATAAGGAGTATGATCAGAGATGGGTCTTGGAAGAGGCTGCACAAAAGTTGCAGGAAAAGTGAGGGTCCAATTTGAGGATGTGAAAACCCAATCTAGCTTTACCAAGAGAGGATCAGCTTGCGTGTTACTCCAGGTGAAATTTCTCCCACTAAAAGGTATTTCAACCAACCCAAGGTCAGATATAACTTCATTGAACTGATTCATTTCTGTGATGTCTCCCCCAGGTTTGTTTCTGTTATCTGGGCTTCTGATGAGATTAAAGTCACCACCAAGGACCCTGTCCTCAAAATCAGTAGTGTCAAGATTCATTGGCCAAGTGATGAAGCCTTGTTTCTGTGGAGTGCTAGTAGGTCCATAAATATTGGTGACAAAAAAAGTTTTATTGTCGAGCATGCATAAAAGTTTAACTGTGACATCATAGGAGTTAGCTTGGATGATTGTGCCATCAAAGAGACTGCTGTTCCACACAGTGAGAAGGCCCCCAGAAGCACCAGTGGAGGGGAAGAAGGCAAATTGATCCAGACTTCTAGGACAGAATTTCTTAATGTAAAATCTATCAAAATTTTCTCTCTTGGTTTCTTGTAAGCAAAGCACTTGGCAAGCACTTTCAATGATTTTGTCCCTTATAGCATCCCATTTTTCCTGGGAGTTAATCCCTCTAATGTTCCAAAAAAGAATCTTGCTATCTCTGTTATTACTATGGTTACTCTCCATTTAAACAACAGGAAGGTGGTGTTAATTGTTTGAGCCACCAAGTGCCAAACACAAATGTAACAAAAGTCTCCACGTAGTAAGAAGAGGAACAGGAGAAATAAAGTATGCTGAGGCAAAAAAAGTAGTAACAGATAAACAACAAGTATAGATAGATCGACATTATAAAGATAAAGGAACATTAAAACATTGTCTTGAGTAAAGCTCCAAAAGGTGCTGAACCACCTGATACATCCATACAAATCATCTTGGAGACTGACGCCCAGGAAGTGGTGCGAGCAATGAATTCAACAGCATATGATGACTCAGTTGTTGGTCACATGGTTGAGGAGATCAAGTTCCTTTCAAGATCAAATTTCATTAGTTTTGAGTGTGATCATGTGGGTAGATTATGTAATAAAGCCGCTCATGAGCTGGCTAAAATGGGTTATTCGTGTCCTGAGGGTGAGGAGATCATTTCAGACTCCATACCTGATGACATTTTTGTAATTGTTGCTAACGATTTGTTAGCCAATGAGTAATGAGTATGCCCAGTTTCAAAAAAAAAAAAAAATTCCACCTGTGTTGGACTTGGTGGACCTGTTGGTTGTTCATGTCAATTTCTCTAGTGTATCTACAATGTACTGCTAGTGTTTGATGGGATGTGTTGTGGATGCTCCAGAGTCCAGGCCAGCTGTTCATACCACTGCCAAAGAAAAAAAGAGGCTATAGGGAGTACTATATTATATCGGTGATCACTAATGAGTGCCAACGGCGGCCCACCCATCGATGGATGGCCTTCCTGGAATAGAAACTCGCTCACTAACCCCAATGCGCGCAAGTCGCGTTACCCCCCGTGCGCGCGCGTTAACGCGCCCTGACGCGACCCAAGTGCGGCGGGCGACACGAGTACATGCGGTGAGTGGAGGGCCGGGGCGTCGTTTTGAAAGCTGAAACGCGACGCGACGTGAACAGAGGACCTACTGTCAGAGGTTGGAGGATCCGAGGTAGCACACGAACGGCGGGCACCTACTGTCCGGATCCCATCATCCCCACCGTCCATGCGTCTCCATCGTACCACCCCCCCTACTATACGTCCTATTCTCCTACTGGGCAGCCCGGCGACTGCGTGCACTGACTCGTCCGTCACGGCGTTTCAAATCGATCCCATCCGACCGAGGCTTGTACTATCTCGCTAGAGCTAATTAAGGCTTGACGACGGAGGCGGCGCTGGCAAACCACGCGCACGCATCTGGTTCGAATTCCCCGGGCCGGACACGGTGGGTGTGAGTGCAGTCTCATGTGTTAAAGACTTAAGAGCTCGGAATATATATGCATCAATGTATGCTTTTCGATGCCGCACCATGCAACGAGAAGAGCAAATGCTTTAATTTGCAATACTAATATAGTGCATCCTGAATCATCTATCCTTTTGAGAAAAAGCGGACGAAGTAATGAAACTCCCATTGCCTTGTTTGCTTTGGGAAGATAATTGGATAGATGGATCTGTTAGAGCAGCCAAGCTAAAGTACCCAGAATTATTTTCCTTTGCAAAAACTAACAACATTCATATCAGTTGCTCTGGTCAACAATGCCCTGTTCGCTTCTCCTATAATCCGTCATTTTCAGCTTGTTTTTTCAGCTGGAAGAGTGTTTTTCTCTCACAACAAATCAGCCGGAACGGTATTTCGGCTTGTTTTTTCAGCGAAACGAATGGGGCCAATCTGCCCAATCACCTGTTCCATTTACCCCTGTCAACCACAACTTCAGGCACTGAGAGGAAACCTGGAAGATCTTAATGTAAATGAGGAGAATATGACTTGTGGGGATATACATGGGGATCAAATATTTTCTCAGCAACAAAAATTTATAGGAGGTTGATTGGACAACACCAAGTTCATCCTGTTTTCAGATGGCTGTGAAAAACAATTTGCCAACCAAAACACAAGATCTTCTTTTGGTTGCTCTTAAAAGACAGGTTAAGCACACGAAACATCCTTAAGAGGAAGAACATGTGCATTTGGAGACATATAATTGTGAACTCTGTCAACTAGCAACAGAAGAAACACTCCACCATCTATTCCTAGAATGCCCCTTTGCAAGATCCTGCTGGGGAATTTTAAACTTAGATATACAACCTCAATCAAGCTTCCCAGAAGTGATCCTTTATTTCAGAGATCAACTGAATTTAGAATTCTTCCTAAATGCCGTCATTTTGATGTGCTGGACCATTTGGGGAGCAAGGAATGATGTAATTTTCAGAGGAATTGGCCCAAACCTTCACAGCAGTAAATTATCCTTCAATAGAGAATTGGCATTAACTGCTATAAGAGCAAAGGAAAGCATCTCTCAGACTTATAATCAATGGATTCAGAATTGGCCTTAACCAGACTTCTAGATAGTTTCTTTATTTTCTCTCTCTTTGTTGGTTTCTTGAGCTCTTTCTTTGTAATTCTTGTATTTCTCAGACTTCTGTCTTTTAATAAATCTCCTGTAGGGGCTTAGGCCCCTCCAGTTTTATCAAAAAAAAAACTCCCATTGCCTTGCCCTAGTAGCGAACTAAGGCTTTGTTTATTTGAACTTTGAGCCACGTTTAGACCACTAGCTTTTACCATTGGTAGATAAAATTCCAAATCCCTTATGCATGGCATTGATGTGTTATCAATGGCATAGAGGATCCACACACATGCCATTGATCGTGGCAAATTATAAAGGGTTGCATAAAGTGGTTAGGGAGGGTAGGCAAGGGCAGTCAAAGTGAGAAAAATATATAGGGAAACACTACTTTTCCATATGTGTGAGGGTTATCTCCCTCATGTGCGTGTCATCACGCATCCGTCCATTCGATGTGCATAGGTTGAACCCAACCGTATGTAGGCCCCCAACCTTATTGCGGATTGCTTCTTCCACCTTGTGTCACACGGAGAAACCCTTGCTCGTCGCGCACACTATTCGTCCTCCTTGCATGCAGCGATACGAAGAATTCAATGTTGCCCTATTTTAGGGTTAGGGTTCAGGTTGACGCAAGATAGATTGAATGACGAGTTGTGTGGAGTAGCCCAATGGCATTGGGGCCTATGCTCTTATGGCCAACAATGAGGTCAGTCCTCCTATTTCCTCTCTCTTGCAAATAGGGAGTCATGGTGATGGCTATGGTAGGGTTTAGGGAAGAAGAAGGGGACGTACAAGCTTAAAGGAATGGCCGTGGCAACTGGCTAGCCAGGCGATGGTGGTCGTTGGCAAACTGTGAGGTGAGGTGACGAGGGCTTCACCTTTCGTGCAATGGAGTACGGTCGACAGGGACTTAGGAGGGTAGGCGAGGGCAAATAGTCAAAGTGGTTAGGGAGGGTGAGGTAGATGTGGTGGTAGACAACCTGGTGTTCGGCGGCCGTAGAATAAGATAAATAGGTGTTGGCCAGAGAAATACTTGAGTGCAGAGGTTATTTTTCTGTCGGCAAGTTAAAAGTCAAGTGCGCAGTTATAACACGATTAGGTGGGGAAAGAGTTGGCTTGTTGGTCTATTCTTACCATGGCAATATATATTATCCTCATATTCCTCCTTCCCCCTTCAATTTCTCCATATTGCTAGAACCACGATGGTGTACTCGGAGTCCTCTGGATGGCGAGCATCAGGATTGGATCCCCGCATCTAGATGTGGGCCGTTATATCCACAAGTATGAGGCCCATTCAATTCAGATCAAGCTAGTTAGGCAGGCATCTATAGAGACTAGGGAAAGCATGCATGCGTACAACATCAAATTTTGGAGATGGTACAGGAAGAAGAGGGCAGAAGTAGTAGCCTAGCCTATCATCAGATCTCTGAGCCATGTGCTATATAGCTCGATCGATCCGCAAGGACACACACGGCGCGATCGATCGGATAGATCGTCATGCATGGAGACACAGTGCATGCAATTGACAGGATCGGATGAAGGCGCCCCGGCCCAACAGTACCGCATCCACCACACATATATAGCTAGCATTCGAGGTAGCTTTTGACAAACAGGCTAAATGCATTCCGGATACGGAGGATTCTGAAAGCTTGTGTGTGCCTGTTTAGTATTTTCTACTTTAGTTCTCATGTTAATAGAATGAATTGAGAAATCCTGCAACCTCGTAGCGCGAGAGGTGATACTTGTTAGTATCCTGCCAGTACTCATCCATTAATTACGCGCGTACGAGAGTGTTTGAAGTGTGCATTACACTATAATTTCTACCTAATATTAAACGAAATGTTTTTTTTTCTTAAATTTCCATCCATGGCTTCTCGATCAGAGGTCTTCTGCACGCTTGCCCATCTCAAAATAAGGAATTTCGTCCTCATAGATTTTATTTTGGAGGTTATATCTTATCATTCTGTCCACCCATCTTAGTGTTTAGTCCTATACGCCATCAAATAGAATGGCAAGAAAATCTTGCAGCTTGTACAATTCAATCAAACAAACGATGGGGTAGTCTCGTGCATATATGCTTGCCCATCTCAAAATAAGGAATTTTCTTCCTCATGGATTTTCTTCCGCCACTCAGAGGCCATCTAAGTTAGTATCTCTACTCATCTTAGTGCTTTAGTCGTATACACTGTTAACAAAATGGCGATAAAATCTTACATTCGGTACAATTCAACCAAAAGGAACGATAGGATAGCCCCATACACAATCGCCACATCTCAAAAGAAGGACTTATCTTCCTCCCATATTTTCTTGTGCCACTCATAGGTCATCTTAGTCAGTCAGTCCATCCATCTTAGTGTTTTAGTCGTATACGCCATTACCAGGACGATAAGAAATTGCGACATTGCGGCCTATATAGTTCAATCAAACATGGAACGATGGAACAACCCCGTGCACACTTGCCACATCTCAAGAAAATGAATTTTCTTCATCATCCCATATTTTCTTTCTGTCACTCAGAGACCATCATAGTCTAGTTCGTCCACCCATCTTAGTCTTTCAGTGTCGTATACACCCTTAACAGAACGACAAGAAAAAAAATCATGCGGCTAGTATAGTTCAATCAAATGAAAGGACGAATAGCCCCGTGCACACTTGCCCATATTAAAATAAGGAATTTTCTTCGTCCCGGATTTTCTTCTACCACTCACAGGCCATCTTAGTCAGTGTGTCCACCCATGTTAGTGCTTTATTCGTATACGCTGTTGACAAAATGTCAAGAAAATCTTGCGGATGGTACAATTCAACCAAAAGGAATGATAGGATAGCCCCGTACACAATCGCCACATCTCAAAAGAAGGGATTTTCTTCTTCCTAGATTTTCTTGTGTCACGCACTTAGAGGCCATCTTAGTCGGTCTATCCATCAATCTTATTGTTTTAGTTGTATACGCCATTAACAGAATGGTAAGGAATTGCGGCATTGCGGCCGGTATAGTTTAATCAAACGCGGAACGATGGGATAGCCCCGTGCATACTTGCCATGTCTCAAGAGATGAATTTTCTTCCTCCCATACTGTCTTCCTGTCACTCAGAGGCCATCTTAGTCAGTCCACCCACCCATGTTAGTGTTTTAGTCGTATACACACCCATAACACAGAATGGCAAGAAAAAAAATCTTGCGACCAGTACAATTCAATCAAACAAAACGATGGAGGTAGCCCCGTGCACACTACTTAGGACTCTATTTGTAACCTCACCCAATTGGCGCCTGTAAAGGCCCCCTCACGGCCTCACCCCTCACTGGGGGTAGCCCCGTGTACACTTAGGACTCTATCTATAACCTCACCCTATCTATTAGCACCTATAAAAGGCGTCCCCTCACGGTCTCACCCTTTAAGACCTTATTTGGATGCACATATATCCGTCTCAATCCACATGTGTTGAAGTGGATTGGAGTGGAATTAAACTAAATTCCATTCCATTCCATTCCACTTCAACACATGTGGATTGAGGTATATATATATATATATATATAAAAGGCCTAATGATTCATCTTCGCGGACGTGACACAAGGTGGAGACGCTCCGTCCTTGGCATATGCATCATTGCATCCCACGGGAGAGTTTCGTCTTCTCTAAACCACAGAACCGCGCACGATGAGCTCCCGCCCGGCCCGCGTCTACCACTGACGAACGTACAGGCTGTGTTGTCCACGTTCGCCATGCATGGGCGGAGAACGTACGCATCTCTTGTTGAATGCTGATCACTCTTTTTTTTTTCTCTCACACTCGCATTGCATGTATGGGTGGTGGAGCACTTGAGCGAGCCTTGCTTCCGTACGTAGGCTCGTCCAAGATGCCACATGGCTACCTCACAAGTATATATACCACCGGCCTCAAGTGTTAATAATAAGTACAGTAATAAACAAAACAAAATTCATTTTCAGTGTGATGAAAGCTGAGCGTGCGCGCGTTAGGTGGGGACAAGCGTCGTGCATCATCAAGCTCAGCTCTGACGTTCTCTGCACATATCACTGGGTTTTATTCAATTTTCGTCGAGTTCTGGGGATTTCTTTTCTCCTTGAATGCATAGGGCTTTTTCTTCTCGCCTTTTCGTCCTTTTTCGTGAGAAGTACGGCAAGCGAAGCAGGAGGTGGCGGTACGGCGCGAGGGAGACGGGTGGGATCCAGCTGACCGGATAGAGAACATGACATGTGATCATCATCTTCAAATGTAATTTTATCGTAGCTGGTGTCTTTATATATATATATATATATATATATATATATATATATATATATATATATATATATATATATATATATATATATATATATATGGATGAAAACGGTACGGATATTTATTCGACCGTTCGTTCGACCGAATAAATATGAACACCTATCTGGATAGTTACTTGGATATCCGTATTTTTTTTCGGATACGGATAATAAAATAGATATCTTAGGCGGATATCAAATACGAATGTAATATTATCGATATCCGGCGGATATCGGATAATCCGGTTAAGTATCGGATATATCCGGATATTATTCAAACGGATATTATCCGGATATTATTCAAACGACCTTGGATGGAGGAATGATCAAAATAAAAATTGTAGATCTCAAAAAGTTATGAAACTTTGTTGTTTACAACTTTTTAATTTGAAATCATTTAGTGCTTCAAAATGCTATTTGAATTTTAATTTCGAAATGGTTAAAGAACGCCTATTTCTCTTTTTAATTTTTGGCTAAAACTTGTAACTAGTTTCCCCCCCTCGTACTAACTTCAAATTTGATAATTTTTTTTTTCTAAAATTTTCTAAAATCATGTTATATCAATTTATTGTGTTCTTATAGCTATTATTGTGTTCATCTTTTCATGTGACTGTATTCTATTTATTTGAATTTTGAATTTCAAAAAATAGCAACTTCAAACGTCATTTTCAAACATTAAATGACTTCAGCTGAAAAAGTCATGAACATAAAAGTTGTAAAACTCATCAAGATCTACAACTTTTATTTTGGTCATTTGTTCATCCGAGATTGTGGTAGTAACATTGTTCATAAAATTTACATCTATCTCTTGTAGTTTCATAAACTATAAGAGAGATGTGTGAGATTCGTGAATAATGTTACTACCACTATGTTGGATGAACAAATGACTAAAATAAAAGTTGTAGATTTCAGAAATTTATGAAACTTTATAATTGAAAACTTTTTTATTTGAAATCATCTTGTCAAGAAAAACTACGTTTGAATTTCTCAAATTTAAAATTTGGATTTTTCAAACGACCTCGGAATCTCAGATGGAGAAACAACAAAAATGAAAGTTTTAGATCCCAAAAAGTTATGAAACTTTGTTGATTACAACATTTTCATTTGAATTTGTTTAGGTCCTCAAACAATAATTTTTTGCTTTTTTTGTTTTTTTTGTCTCGAATTGTGATTTTTGGAATTGGGCCAAAATATTACTTCTTGCCCAAACGACCCAATCCTCTATAACCCTAGCTAAGCTAGCTGGCCCATATATAAGTTCATATATATATATATGCTGCTTTTATTCAATATCTGAATAGATATTTGTATTCGACCTTCTCCGAATCCGATTCATACCGTATTCGATACTCATTATTCATATCCGTAACCGAGTCAATCCGTATTCGTATATGTATCCGAACGCTATCCGTGTCCGAATCCGAATCCGAACAGAAATATAAAAATAAATATAATATGAGTGATATCCATTCGTATCCGATCCGTTTTCATCCGTACATATATGCAACAAGTTGTCGTCCGTGGATGGAGACCACACACACAATGCGTGGTTGTAAATTAGCTAGAGTACGTATGCATAACGCTGTAGATCATGCACACCACCATGAATCTAAGGGTCTCCCAACGAGAGGATGCGAGAGATAGCTAGCTAAATAATACTTCTTTCATTTCAAATTATAAGAGGTTTCGGCTTTTCTTGATATATAGCTTTTGTTATGCACTTAGATATATACTATATCTAGATAAATAGTAAAAACAATGTATCTAGAAAATGCAAAATATTTTATAATTTGGAAGGGAGTAGTAACTTAGAGCATCTTCAAGACTTTTTTTTTCTTAAACTCACTCTCTAAATCCTTATTTAGAGAGCCAGTTAATAAAAATTGCTCTCTATATATTTTCATCCTCCAATAGTTTCTCTATATCTTGTGCGTACTCTGGAGAGCCATTTGCGCTCTAGAGGATGGTAATATTTAGAGATCTAATTGAAGTAGTTGTTGGAGGGCTTTCTTCACTAAAATCTCTATTCCTATCAATATAGAAGGATATCAAGATACTCTACGAGTTGCTATTACTACATGTGTCGGGTTCATAAACCCGGAGTCCCACATGGACCGGCTTTCCAACAAAGGCTCAGCCTAACGGACAACGTTGCGAGCAACGCGCAACTCATGGGCCGACCCAAATACCTAAGACGATAGGCTAGAAGGACGATCCGATCTCCGACCAGAAGGCCTGGCCGAGGAGGAATGGCACCCGCTTCCGACTCTGGCCCGCCTCTCTGACCGGAGCGCTCGCTTCGGTCTCCAGCCCACCTCTGGACGGCCTCTCCGACCGGAAGGCCTGGCCAAAGCTCTACTTCCGACTCCGACCCGTGTCTCCGCCGGGGATACGCCGAACCCCTGCTCGCTGCTCTTCCCCAACTGGCGCATTCAGAGCCGACTAGGACTAACCGACCGGGGACGCCCGCTCAGTAAGGACTAGGGAACAGACGAAGAAAGTAAGGCAGGGCGCGCAAGTCAAACCGCAATACCAGGGACCGTACCCTGTGCACCTACTAGACAGTACCCTGTGACCTGCCTGGCATGACAGAACCGAAGCAGTGTTGTAGGCGCCGACATTTTCCCCTACAGTGTTGTGGGTGCCATCAACTCCCATACCAGACAAATACGGTAAGCCACCCCCACATGCCTCTGGGCATCGACAGTGTTGTGGGCGCCGACATTTACCGTACCAGGCGAACATGGTAAAACCCCTTGCATGCCTCTAGGTATCAACAGTGTGGCAGGCGCCGACGTCTGCCATACTCGAAGAAGACAACACAAACCTCCCACATGCATATGACATTCAACAGTATTGTGGGCGCCTACCATCATCCTGTACCCGCCGACATGGGCAACAAGGCTTAGTAGCTCACGCACTCTCTCCCTCTCACTTGTAAGGCCATCCTCTTCATCTATAAAAGGGGATGCACTCTCTCTAACAAAGATAAGTTCATTCAGATTCAATCAGATCGATCAAGTTCACTTAGCACATAGCGGAGCTCCCGTCACTCTCAGTCCCTCTGACCAGAGTCCGACCCCTCATCTTTCTCCTTCTCTTTTGTAACCCCACTACAAACTTTGAGCACCTGGGCTCAGGAATAAAGTTACCGACCGACTCAAACTGGACGTAGGGCACGTTGCCTGAACCAGTATAAATCTGGTGTCATTGAGTGCTAGGCCACCTCCGATCACAACGTACGACAAAACTACAAATATTTACGTGTTGGTCACTTTCTGCACCGACAGTTGGCGCCGTCCGTGGGGAAGACGCCGTACGTTCAACACTTTTTGGTCATCGGATGGTCCATTTTTCTGCCACCTTTGCCATGGCGGGCTCGAGCGATATGACTCGCTTCGACTCATCGGAGTTTCCCGCACTCCCACCTGTTGGGATGTGGTTTCCACCTGTCTTCGAGCCATCCCAGGCCTTCCTCTTCGGAAGCCTGGACTTCACCGCCGACCGGCTCGGCATACTACACCTCCGCGAGGAGGCACTCGTTCTGGCGCCCGTCAGACGGACGCCCTCCATCGGCTCCGGAACGCACGACGACTTCAATGACGAGGCATCTGCGTTTCATTCCGAGCAAACTCTCTGCTCAAACCCCATTGTGAGTAATGTATATACTGTTATTTACTCTCTATTTACTATCTCTCGCCGATTATCTAGAGGGACCGTACTGTCTGCACCACAAACACCGTACGGCCGGTTCCCCTATGGTCTCGTGTCCCCCGTGGACGCGTAAGCTCGGGGGCTCCGAGGGACACTGGCGTCTTCCCCATCACATCCGAATTCGTGGGAATGGCGAGCTACGCTCCCACCACCTTCCAGGAACTCCTGGATGACGAGGTTGAGAGTGACGGCTCTAGCATCGACGACGCAACACCTAGCCACCATCTGTCCCGAGAGTGCGCTATGGCGGACGCTCTGGGACAGCCACCGGTGGTTGCGGAGTCTGCACAAACTCACACCCCTCCGGACCCGCGTGCGGAGGCCCTCGTGCTCGCACAAGGGCACGCTGAGGAGCTACGACAACGGCGACAGAACCAGCCGTCGCCTGTGCCGGCGCGCTTGGTGCAGCACGTTGCGCCCCATGCGCATGACCCGGCGGGCGGCGCCCAGGGTCACGCCCGCCAGGTCCAACGTGACATCATGAACGAGGGGAACAACCCCCCATAGTTCACTCGGGCTAGCCAGAATATCGCTGCTGCGGCAATGCTTCTGCGCGGCGTTCCTGAGCCCGTCAACCCCTAGGAGCGGGCGGTCGACCGGAACCTCCGGGCACTAGTAGAAGCCGCCACTGTTCAACAGGCGGAAAGCTCGGCATCGCAACTCCGACATGTGCCCTCTCTCCCCACTAGGGGAGTGGGGACGCGCCAGACAGATCGCTCTATCCGCTCGCCGCTACAGCCACCGAGCACGACACGGGAGGCAGCGACTGCGCCGTGGTCTGACCTGGCGCCTGCTCTACACCGACCATCGGTACGCGAACGACCCAGTCCGCACCATGACGCTCGCATCATCATCAGCATCCGGCATCATGCCCGGCATGATGATGACGTCCACCGGGCGGCGATGAGGGTAGGCGATGCGGGTCCCGGCCGAACCATAGAGGGGAGCGGTGAAACGCGCCCCAGGCATGGTCGTCGGCCAGACAACCGGAGTCCCAGCCCTGAGGGCCTAGGACCACGTGCCATTGGCCGGCTGTAAGGTCGAGATGGCGGACTAGAGGGGGGGGGTGAATAGTCCTTTCTAAAATTAATCACGTCGGCCAACTGAAACAAGTGCGGAATTAAAACTATCGGTCTAGTCAAGACTACACCCCTTTATTTATGTTCTCTATCACCTTCCAAAGACACTAATTAAGCAACAAAGGTGCCGGGCTAGCTAGAGCTCACCTAACCAATTCTAGAAGCAAGGTCACACAAACCTATGCCACTAGTACTTCAAGCAACATGGGAGCTCCTACACAAGCTAGTAAGCAAAAGCACAAAGCCACCTAAGTTCACTAGCAATGCTCAATAACAAGGCAACCAATGCCAAATTAGAGAGCACAATTACTTAGCTACACAAACTAAGCAATGTGACTAACAAGGTTACACAAACCAAATTAGCCACACAAGGGAGCTGCTTCTATGCTACACAAGCAAGAAGGTAACTAGTAAGCTACACAAGCTAACTAATTACAAGAGCAACTACACAAGCACAATGTATATGAAATATAAATACAAGCTTGTGAAAGGGGATTGCAAACCAACGGGAAGAACAAGGTTGACACGATGATTTTTCTCCCGAGGTTCACGTGCTTGCCAACACACTAGTCCCCGTTGTGTCGACCGCTCACTTGGTGGTTCAGTGGCTAATTGGCATCACCCACCAAGCCCGCACGTCGGGCACCGCAAGAACCTACCCCAAAAGTGAGGGTAGCTCAATGACACGGTTTACTAGAGTTGCTCTTTGTGGCTCCCGCGGGGCGAGCACAATGCCCCTCACAAAGCTCTTCTCTGGAGCACCGCACAAGCTTCTTGCGGGCTTCGACGGAGACCACCACCAAGCAGTCTAGGAGGTGGCAACCTCTAAGAGTAACAAGCACCACCGGCTTACAACTCAATCACCTACTGCCACTCGTTGCAACCTCACGATGCAATCGCACTAGAATCGCTCTCTCACACAATCGGATGATCACTATAAAGCATATGTGAGATGGAGGGCTCCCAAGCACTCTCAAGCATGGACACAAAGTCCCCCAAGGTGCTCAGCTCCAGCCATGGCCGAGACCCCCTTCTATTTATAGCCCCATGGGCTAAACTAGCCGTTACCCCTTCACTGGGCAAAACTCAGGATGACTGGACGCTCCGGTCGTATCAACCGGACGCAGGACCTCAACGTCCGGTCAACGGATGCTCGCCATGTGTCGCCTCCATTCAACCTCAGTCACTTGATCTCAATAGTCAAGTGATGACCGGATGCAGCTGCTCAAAGTGACCGGACGCAGCAACCGCAGCGTCCGGTCATTTCTAGTAAGGTACCAGTCGTGACCGGACACGTCCGGTCGGTCATGATCGGACGCAGCATCAGTGTCCGGTCCTTCTCCACCTTCTCTGCGTCGCCTACGTCACCGTACATCAGCCTGACTAGACACACCCTACCAGTGTCCGGTCACTTTCAGCGCCAGCGTCCGGTCGAAGACCGACGCCTGCACGCTCTCTGCCGCCACTGATCAGACGTAGGACCCCAGCGTCCGGTCACCACGTGACCAGCGTTCGGTCCACTCTGTGAGACCCTATCTTTTCTGTATAGGACGCCGGTGGCACCGTCGGACTGCCCGCACTCTACGGGCGGACACTCCGTCGGTGGAGTTTCTAACCCTTCTCGCCTCCCTTTCATCGCTGAGTTGATCCACATCAACTCCAACTTCATCTCCTTTATAAATGTGCCAACACCACCAAGTGTACACCATCATGTGTATGTGTGTTAGCATTTTCACAATCATTTTCCAAAGGATTAGCCACTGAACTTGCCACGCCACTCAATCCAAGCGACGATGCAAAGTTAGATCACTCGAGTGGCACTAGATGACCGATATGCAAACAAGTTTGCCCCTCTTGATAGTACGACCATCTATCCTAAACCTGGTCATCAACTTCTCTACACACCTATGACCGGTGAAATGAAATGCCCTAAGTTATACCTTTGACTTGCGCATTCCATTCCATCTCCTCTAATGTTGATGCAACACATGCACCAACATGATCAACAATGATATGATCCACTTCATATCATCATGTGATCATATTGGTTCATCGATCTTGACTTCACTTGCTTTTCACCATTGCCTTCGTCCATCTGCGCCAAGTCTTGCTCAAGCTTCACTGCCACGCGGTCCATCGCTCCAAAGCCTCCGACTTGCCCTTCACGCTTGCAACCGGTCCATCAAGCCAAGTCTTGTCTTGATTCTCTCCACCTTGATCACATGACTCAATGTCATGTCTCATTTACAATGAGCTCCTTCATCATCATATGTGTGAGCTTTGCAACATTTCCAAGCCATTTTCACCTTCATGGCATATGTTGCTCACACACATGTACCTGTGGACTAATCACCTGTGTATCTCACATAAACACAATTAGTCCACCTAGGGTTGTCACTCAATTACCAAAACCACACAAGGACCTTTCACCGACGTATCCGGAGAGCGTCGTTCCCACAGCGCTTTCGACCTCCCACCAACATCGCCAAGTACATCGAGGAGACGAACCCCGGTATTTGGCTCAAAGATTTTTGGCTCGCCTGCCGAGCCAGAGGGGAGGATGATGATCTTTTCATCATTCAATATCTCCCCATCTGTGTAGGGGAACATGTTTGGGCGTGGCTTGAATTCCTCCTACACGACAGCATCCGTGACTGGGTGGACCTCAAGAGGGTCTTTGTTAGAAATTTCTAGGGGACGTATGTCCGCCTTGGAAACTCCTGGGACCTCAAGAGCTGCCAGCAGGAGCCCAGCGAGTCCCTGCGGGATTACATCCGCAGGTTCTCCCAACGATGCAACTCCCTCCCTGATGTCGTCGACGCGGACATCATCAGTGCATTCCTCTCCGGGACGACCTGCGAGTCCCTGATCCACAAGCTTGGCTGCCTGAAGCCCCGTACCACCCGTGACCTGCTCGACGTCGCTACTAACCATGCCTCCGGTGAGGAGGCAGTTGGAGCGGTCTTCAACAGAGGCTAGGACAAAGGCAAGGCCAAGCGCGTGGAGCAAGATGAGGGCCCCTCCACACAGAGGGGCAAGAAGAACAAAAAGGATCGACGCCGTCCAGACAACACCGCGTTGGTCGCCGCAACTGATCGCACGGGCAAGCAGCCCCAATAGGGCCTGCCTGACCACTTCAATAAGCTCATGGATAGCCCATGCACCAACCACGCCTATCCCATCAAACACCTCTACAAGGACTGTGAGCTCCTCAAACGTTTTCTCCGATAGGCCGGTGGGCCAAAAGAGGGAGACGGCAAAGAGGCGCCAGCCAAGAAAGGAGGCGTGGTGGGCAAGGACGGAGACGGCTTCTCTGACCCTGAGGAGTGCATCATGATCTTCGGTAGATCTGATGCCATCTGGTCCAAATGCTAGCACAAGGTGCGCTATAGGGAGGCATGTGCCGCCGAGACGACTGTCCCCTCCTTCCTCAGCTGGTCGGAATCTCTAATCACCTTCGATCAGAGGGACCATCCCTCCCATGTCGTGAGACCGGGACGCTACCCGCTCGTCGTCGACCCCATCGTCCACAATAAGCACCTCACCAAGGTGTTAATGGATGGAGGCAGTGGCCTCAACATCCTCTACGTCGACACCCTCGATGCCATGCGCATCGCCCGATCGGAACTCCACCTGGTGGGCTCCCTCTTTCACGGGGTGATCCCAGGAGCGTAGGGATACCCACTCGGGCAGATCGACCTGCCCATCATGTTTGGCAATCGAGCCAACTTTCGCTCGGAGGTCCTCACCTTTGAAGTGGTGGACTTCCCAGGGTCCTACCACGCCATCTTGGGGCGGCCATGCTACGCCAAATTCATGGCAATCCCCAACTACACCTACCTCAAGCTGAAGATGCCAGGACCAAATAGCATCATCACCATGAGCAGCGCCTTCTCGCACGCCTTCACGTGCGACAGTGAGCATTTTGAGCTCACCACCGCGGTCGTCAACTAGTTCGAGCTCCCACGGCTTGGGGAGACTTCGACCCCAGCAGTCCCAGACTGCAACAAACCAACTTCCTCGATGGCCTTCCGCCCGCTCGAGGAATCCAAGGCAGTGGGGATTGACCCCACTGACCCAACCAAGACGGTGCGGATCAGGACCCAGCTCCCGGCCAAATAGGAATGCGAGCTCGTTGACTTCCTGCACGACTGCACGCTAATCATGATGTCTTCACATGGAAGCCATCTAACATGCCAAGCATACCATGGGACGTCACCGAGCATGCACTATGCCTCATCCCGAGCTCGTAGCCCGCTAAGCAATGCCTGTGCCGCTTCGACGATGAGAGGCGAAGGGCCATAGGCAAAGAGATTGTCAAACTCCTGGTAGCCAGATTCATCAGAGAGGTATTCCACTCTGACTGGCTCACCAATCCTGTTCTTGTTAAAAAGAAGACCGGGAAATAGAGAATGTGCGTTGATTATACTGGCCTCAACAAAGCGTGTCCAAAGGATCACTTTCCTTTGCTGCGCATAGACCAAATAGTCGACTCCACCTCGGGTTGTGAGATCCTCTCCTTTCTGGATGCCTACTCGGGCTATCACCAGATTGCGATGAAAGAGTTTGATCAGCTCGCAACCTCATTCATTACCCCATATGGTTCGTACTGCTACGTAACCATGTCTTTCGGCCTGAAGAACGCTGGCGCCACATACCAAAGGTGCATGCAGCAATGCTTCACCGACCAAATCGACCCGCTCGATCAGCCTGATCAAGTCAAGCGGCCAAAACCAACAATCGCCATCTATGTTGATGACATAGTGGTCAAAACGGCTCAAGCTTATGACCTGATCGCAAACTTGGCCACGACATTCACGAACCTCCAAAGGTTCAACATCAAGCTGAATCCCCAAAAATGTGTTTTTGGGGTTCCAAAGGGGAAGCTACTAGGATACATTGTGTCCGAGTGCGGCATCGAGGCCAACCCTAAAAAGATCACGGCCATCTCCAACATAGGCCCCATACGCAACGTCAAGGGCTTGCAAAGGCTCACCGGCTGTCTGGCTGCCCTGAGCCGATTCATCTCCAGGCTCGATGAATGGGGGATGCCACTCTACAAGCTCCTCAAAAAGACGAACACCTTCGTCTGGACTAAGGAGGCTCAACAGGCTCTAGAGAGACTCAAAGCATCCCTAACGTCAGCCCTGATCCTCGTTGCTCCCGAACGAGGAGAACCCCTTCTCCTCTACGTCGCAGCCAACAACCATGTGGTAAGCGCCGCCCTGGTCATCAAAAGGGAGGAGCCGGGACACCACCTTAAGGTCCAGCGGCCCGTATACTTCATCGGGGAGGTACTCACCGACCCCAAGGTATGGTACCCCTAGGTGCAAAAACTCCTATACGCCATGCTAATGGTGACCCGGAAGCTCCTGCACTACTTCACCGACCACGAAGTCGCGGTCGTCACTTCATACCCGCTCGGAGACATCGTCCACAACCGCGACACCACGGGATGAATCTCCAAGTGGGCACTCGAACTCATGGGCCATGACATCAGGTATATCCCCCGTACCACCATTAAGTCTCAAGCTCTCATGGATTTTGTTGCTGAATGGACTGAGGTCCAGCTATCGACCCCAGACGTCACCCACAAGTACTGGACAATGTACTTAAACGGGTCCGTCATGGCGCCCGGCTCGGGGGCTGGAGTGGTTCTTATCTCCCTAGACGGGAGTAGGCTCCGCTATGCCATCCGCCTCCACTTTTCAGCCTCAAACAACGCCACAGAGTACGAGGCCCTCATCAATGGACTCTGCATCGCCATCGAACTTGGCGCTACGCGACTCTACGTTCGCGGTGACTCGGAGTTGGTCATCGATCAGGTCATGAAGGAGTCCTCCTGCAAAAGCCCCCTCATGGCAGCATACTGCTAAGAGGTGCGCAAACTTGAGGACAAATTCTAGGGAATCGAGCTGCATCACGTCTCCGAAAGGACAATGATGCCGCTGATTTCCTCGCAAAATTGGCCGCCAGGCGAGATCCGTCTCCGAGCGGGATCTTCATCAACGACCTCCACGAGCCATCCACCCATGTCCTAGAAGGTCTGATCTAGATGCACCCCGACATCAAGCTGGTGCCCAGGGGCTCTGACCTTGACGCTAAGCCGGCGCTCGGGGGCTCCAACCCCAGTGCCTCTATGACGACGTCACTCGCTGACGTCGCTGTATTGGCACTCGATCAAACCGACTCGCGAGCACCGCTACTCGCCTACCTCCTCAAGGAGGTTCTCCCGCCTAAAAGGACTAAAGCCCGACGGATCGCTCGATGCGCCAAGACCTTCGTCATGCTCGATGACGAACTCTACAAATGGAGTCCATCGGGGGTGCTCATGAAATGCATCCCCACCAACCAGGGGAAGTAGCTCCTCCTCGAGGTCCATACCGGGATTTGCGGACATCACGTGGCCCCAAGGCCGCTAGTCGAAAAAGCCTTTTGCCAAGGTTTTAACTGGCCCACCGCACTATGAGATGCAGAGGATGTCGTCCGCAGGTGTGAGGGATGCCAATTCTATGCTCGGCAAACCCATTTGCCTGCATAGGAGCTTCAAACCATCCCCATCACCTGGCCATTCATGGTCTGGGGCCTCGACATGGTAGGACCCCTCAAAAAGGGCCCGGATGGCTTCACTCATCTACTTGTAGCAGTCAATAAGTTCACCAAGTGGATAGAGGCCAAGCCCATCACCAACATCCGCTCGGAAGAAGCGGTCAAATTGTTCCTCGACATCATCTACCGGTTCGGCATTCCTAACTGCATCATCACTAACCACGGGACTAACTTCACTGGGAAGAAGTTCCTAGACTTTAGTGATAGATACGACATCAGAATTGATTGGGCCTCGGTCGGACACCCACGTACAAACAGTCAGGTCGAGCGTGCCAATGGCATGGTCCTTCAAGGACTTAAGCCACGCATCTTCGACTGACTCAACAAGTACGCCGGGCGATGGGTTGCAGAGGTCCCAGCGATCCTCTGGAGCCTGAGAATGACCCCGAACCGATCCACAGGGTTCACACCCTTCTTCCTGGCCTACGGAGCTGAAGTAGTGCTGCCCTCCGACCTCGACCACGGTGCCCCAAGAGTGAAGGCTTTAGACCGCGACCGAGCCGCGAATGCTCAACAAGACGCAGTTGACCTGCTCGAGGAGGCTCATGAGACGACCGTCATCCGCTCCTCTCGCTACCAACAAACTCTCCGCAGGTACCACAAAAGGAAGATCAGGGGGAGGATTCTCGAAGTTGGTGATCTCATGCTCTGGAGGACCCAATCAACGAAGGAAAAACACAAACTCTCTCCACCATGGGAAGGACCCTATACGGTAACCGAAGTGATCCGACCGGGCGCCTACCGACTGGAGGACAACAACGGCAACATTCTCACCAACACTTGGAACATTGAACAACTACGTCATTTTTTCTCATAAATTTGGTCTTACCGCTTTTTAGTCAACACTTGCTCCTGTAAAGCACCTCGGCCCAAACATTTTTAGCCCGGGTCGCTCGGAGGCTCCATGAGGGTACAATACTAAATACTACCTCTCTTTTTTACTATCACATGGTAAAAACTTTTTACCCAAACAAAAGGGACACTCCATTCCTGTGATTACCCTACGTGACTTTGTTCTTACTCCCAACCGAACGCGCCCCGCCACGACCTACGGTTATGAGTAGCCGAGCCCCGCGGGCCATGCCTAGGTTCTTAAAAAGCTGTAGCCTACGGAACGAACGGGCAGGTGTGAAAAAGAAAGGATAAAAACAAAGCTATGCTAGGATAAAAAACAAGGAATGAACAATGATTCTATCACAAAAACAGAACTGATGTATTCATTGATGCAAAAACTATTCACACGGGGGCTCCCCCAAACGTAACGATTACATTTGCTGACTACTACTCCAAATACAACTGTGGCCGCTCGGTGCCATCAGCTGACGCCAAAGGTGAGGCCACGACACATACCGTTGGACAGAACCATCGCTCGAATCCGCTCCCTCCACTTCGGCGAGTGCAACGGGTACCTCAAGGGCATCGCAACCATAGATGCTCAGCAGAAGAGCATGGAGCTCCTGACCTTCTCATGCAGTCGAGGCAGCTCCTGGACAGGGATGTTGCTTGCCGAGGTATGGACACTGTGGCTGGAGGATATCTCATCAAACGTTATGAACTGGCCAACCTGAGCAGCTGCAGGCACGGAACCCTCCACCAGCACGATCCAGGGCAACTTCCCCTCCGACAAAACTCGCCCGATGAAGATCCACCGGAAAGAGTCCACGCACGGCTTCATCCCAAAAAAGGCCTCACAGATGAACCCAGCGCGCCACCTCCTTCGGCGGAAGCCACCCCTTCTCAGGCAAAGACGGCCAGCACCACCTCCGGCAGCCTCTAGCTCGACATTGCGCTCTGGATTCACGAAGGGATCCATGAGTTCTCCCTCTCGCTTACCCTCTCTCTCACTTAGGAACCGCCACGGCATACAGGCACTCTCGGTGAGGAGGAAGAAGGAGGAAAGACAATAGTTGGAGAACAGGAAAATGACTGCGATGAGAAGCCCTCTCCCTTCCCCTATTTAAAGGAGAAAACATGGCAGCTGAAGAAGGGCAAAGGATCAGAATGAAAAACTCTCTCCCTTCCCCCATTTAATGCAGATGGGATACGATGGGATGCGCCATGACCAATGAGACGCACCCTGCTTGATGGAACAACACCTGATCAGGCAGGACATGGCCTGGGTATGGCCCACCACAACCGCACACCGGGCACAAGAACCAAAGCACCACCAAGCGCAGGCGGCTCTCCGCCTCCCTAGGCAGGACTTCAAAAAGGCCCAAACTACGGGATCTCCGCCAGGAGAGACCAACGGCTTCCTGAGTCTGATCGAACGGCTCAGGCAAACACCGACAGACAGGTAAGGAGCAAAGGGACGCCCATATAGGCCATGCCGACTCCATCACGAACGACGAGCATGGGTCCTGGTCGGATATTTTTGATTAGAGCTCTTCAAACCCCGTCACTCGAGTCATCAAGGTAACACTACCGACCCACACTATTTCTTTATAGTCATTCATACGTCCATACACGCATTCGTTCCATACGCCTGAGCCCCCCGAACGATTCGGGCCCTGAATCGCCCGGGGGCTCGGGAATTAAAGCATCGCACGTGCGGCGAAATGCATCACAACGCTCCATGTTGCATCACGAAGCGGCAGTTGCCTCATTCAACATGAGCAACGACCGATCGGGGTTCGAAGGCTGGCCCACAAAGGGCTTGAGGCCGCCTCACGTCAAATAGAGTCAGGGGAGAAAACACAGATGAGCCCCGTGCGGCCCTCGCTCGGTCTACCCCAAAGCGGACATGGTCATCTCAACCTTCTCGTTCGATCCTAAACCTCTTGCCAAACCCACAGAATCTCCATCGAGGGGAGGCCAGTGGGCCACCCGGGTCGGTCTCCGAAACGACCCAGGCATCTATCAGGTTGCAGGTAAAGGAGCAGTGGAATGTCACAAAGAGGGCTGTGCCGACCCCATCATGAACGATAGACCTGGATTCCACTCGATCATACCCGTTAGCGAGCTCACCGAGTGCGTCACTCGAGCCCGAGCGATCGAGGCAAGCGACAAAACTCAGCCCCTCCAGTTGTGAGAAACCGAGGATGGGGTAACACACACAACTCAAACCGACCCCTACCAAGCCCAACGGGGCTCGGGGGCTCAAGACACCTGGGTCTGTGACCCCGAACTCGCCCCATCCCTCAGCTACGCCTTGACTGCACGCCAAACACCTGGGTCTATGACCCCAAACTCACCCCATCCCTCGGCTATGCCTGCCTCATTTGCGCTTAAAACACCGGGGTGTGGACCCCAAACTCACCCATCCCTCATTTCGCCGATCATTTGACACCAAATGCCTGGGTCTGTGACCCCGAGCTCGCCTCATTAGGATCCACGACTCTGACTCGCCCGATCCCACGGCGCGCATCGATTGTAGGATCCACGACTCTGACTCACCCGATCCCACGACGCGCACCGATGCCTGGATCCGCGAGCTCCATCTCGTCCGATCCCTATACTAACTGCCTCGCCCGATCCCACGACGCGCACCGATGCTAGGATCCATGAGCTCCTAGGATCCGCGAGCTCCGTCTCGTCTGATCCCTATACTAACTGCCTCGCCCGATCCCACGGCGCGCACCGACGCCAGGATCCGCGAGCTCTATCTCGTCCAAACCCTAAAACCAAACCACCTCGGCTGCGCAACGACACCTAGGTGAACGACTCTATCTCGACTAAAACATTCATGCACACACACCCGCTGACAAAACCACCTAGATGATTATGCCCGAATCGCCCGGGGGCTACACCCGCGGGTGCGCTCGTGCGCACCCGCTGTCAAAACAAAAATCCCCTAGACGATTCTACCCGAATTGCCCAGGGGCTCCTGTCGGGTTCATAAACCCAGGGTCCCTCATGGACCGCTTCCCAACAAAGGCTCGGCCTAATGGACAACGTTGAGAGCAACGCGCAACTCATGGGCCAGCCCAAATACCTAAGACGACAGGCTAGAAGGACGATCCGATCTCCGACCGAAAGGCCTGGCCGAGGAGGAACGACGCCCGCTTCTGACTTCGGCCCGCCTCTTCGACCGAAGCGCTCGCTTCGGTCTCAAGCCCACCTCCGGATGGCCTCTCCGACCAGAAGGCCTGACCAAAGCTCTACTTCTGACTCCAACCCGCGTCTCTGACCGGGGATACGCCGAACCCCTGCTCGCTGCTCTTCCCCAGCTGGCGCATTTATAGCCGACTAGGACTAACCGACCAGGGACGGCCGCTCGGTAAGGACCAGGGAACGGCGGAAGAAAGTAAGGCAGGGCGCGCAAGTCAAACCATAATACCAGGGACCGTACCCCGTGCACCTGCCAGACAGTACCCTATGACCTGCCGGCATGGCAGAACCGAAGCAGTGTTGTAGGCGCCAATATTTTCCCCTACAGTGTTGTGGGCGCCATCAACTCCCATACCAGACAAATACGGTAAGGCTCCCCCCACATGCCTCTGGGCATCGACAGTGTTGTGGGTGCCGGCATTTACCGTACCGGGCGAACATGGTAAAACCCCCCGCATGCCTCCAGGTATCAACAGTGTGGCAGGCACCGACGTCTGCCATACCCGAAGAAGACAACACAAACTTCCCACATGCATATGACATTCAACAGTATTATGGGCGCCTACCATCATCCTGTACCCGCCGACGTGGGCAGCAAGGCTTAGTAGCTCACGCACTCTCTCCCTCTCACTTGTAAGGCCACCCCCTTCATCTATAAAAGGAGATGCGCTCTCTCCAACAAAGATAAGTTTATTCAGATTCAATCAGATCGATCAATTTCACTTAGCACATAGCAGAGCTCCCGTCACTCTCGGCCCCTCTGACTAGAGTCCGACCGGACCTCTCGTACCCCCCATCTTTCTCCTTCTCGTTTGTAACCCCACTGCAAACTTCGAGCACCTGGGCTCAGGAATAAAGTCACCGACCGACTCAAACTGGACGTAGGGCACGTTGCCTGAACCAGTATAAATCATGTGTCATTGAGTGCTAGGCCACCTCCGATCACAACGTACGGCAAAACTACAAATATTTACGTGTTGGTCA
Organism: Miscanthus lutarioriparius; assembly: GCA_904845875.1. Classification (NCBI taxonomy): domain Eukaryota; kingdom Viridiplantae; phylum Streptophyta; class Magnoliopsida; order Poales; family Poaceae; genus Miscanthus; species Miscanthus lutarioriparius. The sequence goes on from CAJGYO010000002.1 coordinate 115,942,947, forward strand.
CTTTCTGCACCGACAACATGAACAAAAAGAATCTCGTCGCTAGCTATGTGTTTGCTGCTAGTCTCACATGGTTTATCATAAAACTCTCAGTCTCAATTTGTTCGTCCACATCATATATGTTACACATCTTTTTTTTTCTTTATTTTTATTTCCACTTTGTGTCGTATCAGTCGATGATTGTCGGGCTTGTTGGGAAACCCTAACTAAGGCCTTTGTTTGGTTTGGTGAGTATTGGAGGAGATTAAAAGGCAAGTTAAAGTTGTCCTCAAAGCCCTCCAATCTCATATTAACCGAACAAGCCCTAAGGGCATCGCAATGGGGGCGACCACACCAACTCTCATCTACTGTGGAAGATGGAGCATGGAGAGAGACAGTTCACTAGTGATGAACAACTTGTCAAGCGATTTCCCACAGCCCTAGGATTTAAGAGAAGAAGAAATGGAACCAATTGAGCGAGAGAGAGTACAACACTTTTGTTTTGCTTCTCTGTTGTCCAACACACGCAGTGACATCGCTGGCCTCATTGAGGGTGGCCTAAGGGCAGCTCCAGCAGTGAAATTTCATCTAGCTTATACAAATCCGCCGCGGCATTTTGCTTATGTGAAAGAGGGAATAGAGGAGGAAAGAGAAGAGCTATATGTTATTTCCTAGCTAGGCTCAAACAAACTATAACAAAGACTGCTGAGTGAGAGAAGGTGAGGGAAAAGAAATGATATAGGATTCATATGTTGAGATGGATGTTTAGAGTTAGATTACGGAAGAGTTTATCTTATGTACTACTCCCCCATTCCGAATTATAAGATGTTCTGGCTTTTCTAGATAATAGTAAAACGTCTTATAATTTAGAACAAATGAGGTAATATCTTTTAAACTGTGGAGGGCTAATTGACAAGACAAGGGCACTATTAGACCTTGTTTAGTTCATTCCCTAAAGTTTAGTCCCTATCATATCGTATGTTTAGACACATGCATGTAGTATTAAATATAGACTAAAAAAATAACTAATTGCACAGATTGCGACTACTTTATGAGACATAATTTTTAAGCTTAATTAGCCCATTATTTGACAATGTGGTGCTTCAGTAAACATGCGCTAATAACAGATTAATTAGGCTTAATAAATTCTGTCTCGCGGATTACTGAAGACTTGTATAATTTGTTTTATTATTAGGCTCCAAACACTCTCACGTGCGTGGATTTAAACACCGCCGGTCGCTGTAGAGAATATATCTAAGAATCGCTGGCCCGGGCTAATAGCTGCTGTCGTTTCACTGCGTCGCGTCGTCGGTCGTCCTTGTCGCCACCGCTTCCTCCAGCGACAGCCGGGTACTCTCCGAATAATTGCGCCCAGTCCACTCGTGTTATGGATGGCCTACTCCTACGCGATAGCCGATAGCCGAGTCCTAGCCGGCCGTACCACTAACGAATTATTGGTAGATATATGTAGGCGTTGTCGGCAGGGAAGCTGGCACATGCATGCATGCGGTGAAAATAGGCAACACATGCGCCACTGCGCACCCATTCCTCAATCAAATAAAAAAAAAAGAAAGGACAAACTGTTGAAAGTTTTTTTTATTCCTTGTTATTCCTACTTCATGTTTTATCTCGTATTTGAAAACAACAAAAGTACTCACGTTGATTGCAACACTATTTACAAACATGACGTAACCTGCAGCAAAAACATGCATGATTAATTCATGTTCAAATTTCCAGCATTTAGCTAGATTTCACTAGCTAATGCATCTCGTCGTTTTTCAGTCGTACTAGTTTTATTTTTACTATTTATGCTTACAGTGATGGTGTGATGGACATGGATAAACTCACACCAAGCATGCAAAATTATTGCTAGTAGAAATGAAAGACGGCAAGACCGCAAGACAATATCAATATGTGTGGTTTCAACATTCATATACTACTATATCATCGGAAATTAATATATACGTGAGTCTAGTTTCCAATGCAAGAAGCAACATCTTTTGGATTTGCAAGCCATTAGTTATGGCGATTTAGGCTACCCTCAATAATATGAGCTATTACTATCTCTAAGACAACTTCTTCAGTAATACTAATTTTTAGCTCGCAGCTTATAACATGAATAGCTTCATATGACATCCTCACATAATCTTGCAATGTGTGTATGAGACTAGCTCTTGATCAAGAGATAGTTTTTTTTCTCTCTCTCTTCTATTAAAATATAAAATAATATGTTTAGAATAAGCTCATAAATCACCATTGGAGCTGTCCATAGTGGAAGTCGCACAGGCTGTTGGTGGCTGGCAAGAACCTAAGAAGGCTACTCAAACACTCCACTTATATGACCTTCCACATGCTGTCATTTATATTTATGTTGACACCCAACTAGGAGGAATGTTCCTACTAGTATAAATAATCAATGTAATCCATCAGTTCAAAAGAGTTGATATATTGATTTGTTATGATAACTATCAAATATTGCAAGTTGAGTAACCTCTCTGGTGCTAGCTGATCTTATTGAATGATCATCGAGTGATTCTAGTTTTACCTAATCGACCACCATGTACCCTTCCACGAGTTCATCCTTATCAGATGTAGACTCGACTAGAGGAGGGGCTTTTATCTTCAACCTCCAGACTCTAGCTCATCTTCTCTTCTATGGGTCCAAAAATGGATCAGAGGCTCAAGGACAGTTTTCAAGGGCTTGAAGCAAGTAAGACGGGATCACCCGGATGAAGCCCACCCAGCCCCACTACTACATCTGCCCTTGCATGCTTAAATGGTTCACGTAACGTCATATTACTCGCCTTATATATACATATGGTCCATAATATGACATTGATATGGTTTTGAAAGTACTGTTTTGAATGAGATACAGTACGCATTTGATAAGGAGAACGAAGACCCAGAAATCTTTGATTAGACGAGGTGGGTGGGTCTAAAAAGTCGTATCTTCTTTTCAATATATTTCTTTCTTTTAATAACCATATTTTGTTCTTCCAGAGGCAAATAGTAGAAAATGCATTATAGATTTTTTTTAAAAATAGTTTTATTTACTGAAAAATGTGTGTATACATAGGGACCATAGATTCATTGTTACCTAAATAATATAGGAACTAATCAGGGTATTAAAATAAACAAACCTTGTCTAAAACAATCAATCAACGGTGGAGATGGATCACAACTGGAATGAATATGGGTGCATGCAAGACGTACGTAGTACCTCCCCTCCCCCTGTGGCTCTGTGCATGCACTCGTAGTTGTACATGCATCCATCCATCTGGAAACTGCTGGACCGCGCGCATATAGCCGGATAGGGTGGACGCGACGACACAGCACATGGGGCGCGCCTTGTCGTGTGGTGCACAGGGACTCAGAGTGACTGACACACTGAGTGGTGTGAGCGAGATGGCCCCCACGTACTCCATCAAATTTGGCGACTTGCATTGCACTGCATGCAGTGCAGCTAGCAGCAGCGCCTCATGCATGCCAATCTGCCATCAATCGAGTAAACATAACGTGCAATAATTAACATCTGATAGTAGTAGTGAGTGCCTTTAATGAATGTGGGTGCTGCTGCTGCCACAAGATTCTTAAGTGTACGTATGATGGTCTTTTTTTTGAAACATTATGATGGTCTTTTTTCCCAATACTAAGGTCCCGTTTAGATCCAATTTTTTTAGATTTTAGCTTTTTGTAGAAGACTTTCGTTTAGATTTTTTTTAGTCTAATTATAGACTATTAGGTTCAAAGTTTCTCTTCGATTTTGTATTTATACAATTAGTTTTTTTTGTCTAATTTAATACTCTAATTGTATATAAAGATTTGATGTTTAAAATTTTTGGAATCTAAACGGGACCTACGCCTTGTTTAGATGCCATCCAAATTCCAAGTTTTTTCACTCTCTCTCTATCACATCAATTTTTAGCCGCTTGCATGGAGTATTAAATGTAGGTAAAAAAATAACTAATTACACAGTTTAGTTGAAAATCACGAGATGAATCTTTTGAGCCTAGTTGGTCCACGACTGGACAATATTTGCTAAATAAGATGAAAGTTGTACTATTCATTGAGTTCATTTTTTTTCCAAAGTGAACGAGGCCCTAAGAAACAAGAAAAGAAAAAGAGGGTGCCGTGCCGGGAGGGTGGATCAAAAGTGTCCTGTCGAAATGACACATGGGGTCTTCTCTTGTGCCGGACACTGCCCCCTGCCCTACTCTGTGCTCTCTGCTCTGCTCCAAATGCTTGGGCGCCAGGCCAGGCCCCAGCATGGTACCGGCCTGCCAAGCATCTTTATTTTCTTTACCAGCCTGCAAACATGCTTGCTTGTACTAATGTGAAGTGGATGAAAACAACAATTACAGTACTTGGGAGTAGTAGTACTACTACTATCGTATAAACACATGAATGGATGTTTCTAATGGTTTATCTGTGTCAACGTGCAATCAATGTTTTTCTAAACGGTAGATGGCCTCTACATGGTCGTCCTTCATTTAACGTTTAGATTGTTTACATGGTGTTTAAATGAAGTTAAACGGTCTAAACGGTTTTGTACCTTAAAAAAAATACATATAATTATATATGTGCATGTAAAAAATCAAGTATTCTAGCATTTATACATGTTTATCCGTGTAAAAATCAATTATTTTGGTATGTATATATATTTATGCATGTGAAAAGAACAAAATATAAATATTTATGCATGTAACATATCAAGTGTACATATTTATAAATATAATAAACTTAAGTATACAAATTTATCCATATAAAATTGAACTAGATTTACCTCGTGTTCGCCTAAATGGCCATTTAAACAGTTGTTTAGCCCGTTTAATGCAGTTTATCTCCGTTCCTTTTAGACTGTTTTTTCTGTTTTTTCCCCATTTAAATGGTCAATCGTTTAATTTTCGTTTACCTCTAAACAAAACAATTTACTACCGTTTACCGTTTACTGACCGTTTATACGACCGTTTAATCTGTTTAGGCGAACACTGCGTGCAATACAGAACGCCGCCGCTTGTCGGCAGCATACTCCTACTGGCTACTGTGCGTGTTGGACTGTTGCCCTCTGGTGATCAGAATGAGAGATGGATCGCTGCTGGATCCCAATGCAAGCGACTGCAACAGCAGCTGGAAAGGCGAGAGACTGACAAGAGCGACCGCGACACCTCACTAATTTCTTCGTACTACAGGCAGTAGCAGAGTAGGCACGCGCACGTGGAGTCATCGTCGCTAACTGCCGTGTTGCTAAGGGTTTAGTTGGCGAAAATTTTTAAAAATGATATTATAGCATTTTTTTCGTTGTTATTTATTAATTAGTGATCCAATCATAGTCTAATTAGATTTAAAAGATTCGTCTCGTGAATTTCGTCTAAACTGTGTAATTAGTTTTATTTTTTATTTATATTTAATGCTTCATGATACGTCAAAGATTCGATGTGACGGAAAATCTTGCAAAATTTTGCAAAATTTTAGAACTAAACATGCACTAAAACAAATGGTCAAGTCCGAATAACCGATCGTTGGCCACCTCTCGGATTGGATTGTCTACGTCAGGACCTATCTGGGAGCTAGCGCCAGACACGCTCGCATTCGATCATCGGAGAACTTTTGTGTGTGTGCAATAAAACAAAGCGACAGGACACGCGGAGAGAGAGAAACTTCTCAATCAGCAACATTAGGCATGGGTCTACAGTGTAATGGACGATTTAAACGAGCGGAAATTAAGAGACTAATCATCTAAGTTAAATCTAACAATAAGTCCCCCGTCTTACACGTTCCTGCCATTCAATCTCCTCGTGGAACCCTCTCTCGCCATTTTTTCACCATCCTCCATCACTACCCCTACACCTAACGGTGACCACGGTATTCCTCCATCCACCAACACTCTCGACTGATTTCCTTCTTTCCCGCACACTAGATAGATTTCCTTTCTTCCATAGATGACTTCCACCGATCTACCGACATTATATTAAGGTGGGGCAAGATTTATTTGAAAGGTTATTAAACAAGCTTTTCATCAAGTGCTCATTGACCTCAATCGCACTCCGGATGGATGCGTTATGGTCTTTCTAATAAAGCATTGTCACGCTACCGACGAACAGAATGTTCTACTTTGATGGTCTTGTACCCCAAAATGGGTCTTGAGCACGGATGGAGCCACGCTGGGGCCATGCTATGGGTCATCGCTCCCCCTTGCCATGGTGATTTTTCTGAAGCTCATGTCTGATCGTGGCCACCGGCTGGTCTTCAGCCTGGGCCAATGCCCCATCCTAATGCAGCGGCCATGCTCATCCAGGGCCGATCCCCAACGCACACAGTTGCCTATGATCCTTCTATTGTATATTTACTTCAGTACTCTTGATCAATGAAATCCATAACTTATGTATAGCTAATTCGATGATGTCTAGCTATCATCTGTTACTCTTTTAGAGAACTTTATATGCTTTGATATTTTATTTGGTCTAATCTTCAAACCACATAGTACATTGGATCTGATAGTTTTACATAAGAACTAAGAGTAGTACTTTACAATTTTGTAGGTACAAATTGCCCCCATACATCTTGCATCAAGCTCCACCACTAGCCTTGAGCATGGTGCATCCACATCCTATGTTATAGAGGCCATGTAAAAAGTCTCTCTAAGGTTCCTAGCATCCTCAAAATGTTCCCTAAACGTATTGAAAGTGCCAACATTAGGTAACAAAAAATTCTTATGTCGTTGTGCAAACATAAGAACGAACACACCTTGTGTTTAACTTTCACGGGCGTATCTGTAGGTGTCATGTCCTCACTACTAAATTTTGACCCTGTTGCACCGGTCAATTTTTGATGTTATAGGTCTAAAATAGATGCAATAGTTTGGTTTCGCATCAATTTCTCATTTGATGCTAGCCGATGCAAGTGGTCTTGATGCAATAGCCTTTCGCATTGGTTACTTGTGGTTGATGCGAGAAGCAGCTATTGCATCATCCATCCGTTGTCTCTTGCATCAAAATTGAGAGATGCAATAGCTTATTGCATCCAAATCATGTTGATGCAATACATCTATTGCAACGGCTATCGTTCGATGCAATAGACTATATTGCATCCATATTAGGTTCGATGCTATATAATCTATTGCATCACCATTTTGATTTGATGCAAGAGGTTCTATTGCATCATCATTTTGGTTCGATGCAATAGGAACTATTGCATCGACGTTATGTTTGATGCAATTCGAACTATTGCATCGACATGAGGTTAGATGCAATACAAACTATCACATCGACATGAGCTTGGGTGCAATACAAACTATTGCATCGACATGAGATTTGAAGGGCAACCAATTATTGCATCAAATTCATTGCACAGAAATTCATAAAATTACAAAATTCAATGGCACAAAAAGGCAATCATATTAATAACTTGGATCATAAGCATTCAATAGTTTGTACAATGTAAGGAAGTCAAATGCCTTCCTATTTCCAAATAGGTAATTGCAAAGTTGAACTGCATTACAAACCACTAACTTATGCTACAAATAGGCAATCATAAACAAAAATACATGTCTCTTAGCACAGATCAACATGACATCTTTCTCGTTGCACAATATTTGATCCATTTCAGCTTGCCAAGACTCCCTCAAGGTTGATCTTCCCGAAAAAGTCAAAATGACATGCATTAGTAATATATATAGTTGATCACACAGTTGGAATCAAACATAGACAAGACATGATAGACAACAATATTTTTGGGTTTAACAAATAGAATGGATAATTGGTCGAACTATAAACACATAAGACATGAACTCCTCGATTGCTCATGTTAAGTGAACAAGCATACATGTATAAGTGAACAAAGTTCATGTTAATAATCTAGACAACAACTTAAAATGACACCGATTGCTCATACCTTTCCTCCTTTCTTTCTCGCATTGTAGCTTTTTATTTGCAGCAGTATTCCTCAAAGTGTTTGTGATGTAATAAATGCCACCGTCTCATTACTATCTTTATCATTTGGGAAAAGTGATCATTGGTATACCATGAGTGAGGTGGCTAGGTTGGATACTCTTACTGTTTGCTCAACAATACACTTTATGCAGTGCATCTGTAAAAACCAGAAGATTTGAAGGAGCAATCACCACTTAGCAATTCTAAGAATCATTCAACTGCGGTGATAATTTTGAAGTATATTACCTGTTGCACATGTTCTTATCCTTGGATGGGAGTCGGAACAAACAAAGAGTTCATTATGTGGGGTAGGCGATTCGTATCAGCTTTCATATTTTAAAAAAGATTCACACATTATGTCGATTAAATGTAGGTATCCATTACATCGCAGTTTGCATTTATCAAAAATAATACTGTGCTAAATCTGCACCTTTATTTCCACTAACCATATTTTCTCAGCAGCCGAGGGGTTGTGGTTGGAAAACATTCTTGCATTGGAGTTATAAGGAGAAACATTAGCAATCAAGCTTTACTAAAATCAATGATGTTGGTAGCAATTAAGAAGTAGTATTATTACCAAAGGCGGTGCTTGATTGTGTTGTTTGATTAGTGAAAAAAATTCTTGCCTTAGTTCTTCTCTAATCTTGCTACTTGTACTCTCCAGTTGATGTTGTAGCTGCTGAATTTTTTCCTTGTCGCTCTCCCTCTTAGTGGCTTGAACGGTAAGCTTTTCTTTTAACTTCTCTACCTCAGCTTGCATCTCACTATTCTTCTGTTGGGCTGCTGCTGCTAATGCAGATGCACGAGCTTGCTCTTCAATTCGTTCATTCATAAGTTGGCTTCGGGTCGGATACTTTGCCAAGTATCCATGTCCAGGACCTTTCCTGCTCCTGCATCCAGTGGTTTCCTTGTAGGTTTCATGAAGAATGTGCCTTTCTTATTCTTTTGAAATCACAGAAGCTTCCAACTCAATTCTCTCTGCAATTTTGGAGAAGGCGCTTTCCTAAATTTAAGAACACAATTAGTGTTTTCAACTTTAGCAAGTAGCAACAACAGTTCCAGTTCAAGTATAATAAGAATTAGGTAAAATGGATACTTTGGAAATCAAACTGTATCAGTTAGATTCATGTACTGATTACTTCCTCAAAAAATCCAAGTCCATGTTAATCATGCAAATATGATTCCTAGCAAAGCATGTTGAGAGGTAAAAAGCAATGGACAGTTGAACTCTAGCATTTCAGAGATATGTATGACATTGGAGATAAATGAATAAAACATGTTATGAGAACATACATCAATGGACACTCGTTTACCGAGTAGCCCAGCTCTATTCAAATCACTTTAAAGAACATAATTAACTACATAAAGCATCTAACATAAGCAACTTGCTTTCCAGCAAGTTCCCAGAAATATGGGCATGCAACAGCTGTACAGAAAATAAATCATATCTGGAGATATACAAGTCCAAATGACTTGCAAGAGGACATTCTGGAAAGCTTATAAAATTCTCGATATTTCATCTTAATACATCAAAGCATGATTCAGAACTTAAGTACTTCAAAATAGCAGAATTACAGAAACTACTCTGCTGAAACAGAGAGCACCCAAAAACTGGGAGGTAACTTCAAACAGCTGTAACTTTCAAACCACTAGGCCAAATGACCTCAAATTTGAACAGCAGCTAGATATGACAATTATCTTCGACTTTGGTATTCACAAGTTTCCCAGGAAACCAACTTATCAAGGTGAACTTCTCTAAGTCCCCAGATCTGTTCAGATGGGACCAACATCTCACTTAAAGAATTAACGATGTTCCAAACTTACATTTGGACCATACCAACCATATCATGGTAACATACATAACTCATGGACACCAGAAAATATGATGGCCATCATAAAATAAAATTATTTGATGCTTTTCTAAATTTAAATAGATACAAGGATGCATAAAAGACCATATACAAGACTTGCATAGAAAATTCTACAAAAATTAAAGCAGCTACCATATGCTATCAGGAGACCACAGAAAAAGTTTGGAAGCATTTGGCTCATCCAAACTTGCTATACCAAAAAGAACAGGTGGCACAGCTAAAAATAGCATAAATAAGAAACTAAAGATAGGATTGCCAAACCCAACACAAGGACAAGGAGATGATGACCTTTTATCACCCAATCAGGGCATGTACAACCATCAATATAATAATTATGTTATATATAATTGCAACATCACTAAGTACTAATGAACAAAGTAGCACTTACATATATTTCCTTAGCAGCATTAGAAGACCATCGGCCCTCCTTGGTGCGTGTACTCCTCCAAAATGTCAAACCATCTGGCTCTTCACCAGTCTCCAGGTTTCTCTAAGATGTGAAAATTGAACATTGTTACTGTTTAGGTAAAAAATAAAAGAAGAAGATTAGGTTCCATATCATTACCTGCTCATAACTAACTTGTGAAAAAGGTTTTGATCCTGTAAGATGTATTGTCTGTCGATGCTGCGAATTGCTAGAGTTTGTGGTGCATTAGTACCTGCTCATAACTAACTTGTAAAAATCATTGAGATGTATTTTTCTAGTACATTAGCACCTGGGTTGTTTTCATCCTGTGGCAGCTTATTGAGCCACACCTTGTACGCATCAATGTCTTCATCCTGAATTCCTTTTCCACTAACTTCCTCATGTGTACTACGTTGCTTAATTGGTGTGATTGCATATTCTCCTTCCTAATCTACCTGAGTTGTTGAAACTGCTATCCTAATTGTCTTCTCTTCTGTACAAACTTCTATCATTGTCAATGCATCTTCTTCGTAATCTATACGCTGCAACAAAGCTCTATCGTTGCCACATCTCTTCATATAGTACATGAAGTCCCTCGCAGAATAACCCAACTTAACTTTGTACTTTAATAAGTTGGCAAAGGTAATTCTAGCACGGTCAATGTCCAATATGGCACGTTGCTTGTCCTTGGGCCCCCCTGAGAAATCAATAAATACTTTCCATCTATCTCCCGTTTTCTCGTGTGTTTTCCTACAAAATATTTTAACTTCATTCAACAAATTTATCTTATGATTGTAAAATCAATTAATGAATGCAATATGGCAAATTCCTAACAATTTTGGGAACAAACCATATAAAATTATTCACTGCAATATGGTCAATTTATTTATGGTCAGTACCTCAATTTTCAAATTTACCCAATATCTAAATTGTTCTTTCAATAGAAACAGTAGTGTTATAACATCATGTGTGCACTTATCCTATCTCTTCCCAGGAAACACAAGCATACCTCAGTTGTATCACATCCAACCAATTATAATTGAAAGCTTAAAACTACAAAGATTTTTAAATCATCAACTCAGCCACCACAATTTCTTGAAAATAATGACGGATAATTGAATTTTTTTAAACAGAGTTCAATTAATTAATTAATTGACCAACCAATTAATTGACGGCAATTCTCCAACCAGCACATAAACTGCATATCGACAAGTACCTGGGTTGGTCATCTTTTTGCTTCTCGGGTCCATCTTGTCGACGATGAGGTGTGTATATGACACCTTCAGGGCTGGACCGCGTGGAGAACCTCCTGCTAGACGGAGGAGATGGCGAGCTCATGGAGGGAGGAGACGGCAACCTCTTGGACGGAGTAGACGGCAACCTCCTGGTAGGCGGCGGCGACGGCGACCTCCTGGTACACGGCCTCCGCGGAGGCGGTGGCGGCGGCAACCTACCGGTAGTAGATGACGACGGCGCGCGTGCGGTCTTCTCCATTGTGCCTCGGAGTGGAGAAGATGCGACGGAAAGAACCGCTAGGTTGGGGGCATCGGCTCCTCTTCTACCGTGATGCAGATTAGTAGGAATATAAACCGTGTATTAGGGAGGGAGAGTAATTAGCGGCCCAGGTTGTTTTTTCGTGGGAGGAGGGCGCGCGCTATGGAAATTTTCGCGGTTTTGGGAATTTTGAGCGCCAGGTTTCGCTGACGTGATGCGGACTATAATAAAAAGTAATAAATAAAAAACAGTTCCTGATGTGAAATAAATAAAGAGAAAATATAGAAAATTGTAAATAGGTTTTAAAATAGTTTTAATAATTATACTTAGATTTGTAAAAATAATTAACAAATATACTAATCTAATTACATGATTTATTTTTGTATTTGTGTGATTTATTTTGTACTTTTTCTAATACTTTTGTGATTTATTTTTTTACATTCTATAATTTTAAGATAATTACATCATATTTAGAAAAATAATAAAATGATAGTACATGATTTTGTATTGGAACAATAAACTATTTTCGAATTCACTTAGGCCTTTTTTCTCTTTGTAGAATTGTTCGTGGTGGGGCGTCCTCGGCTGCAAGTGTCGTCATGGTGGTCTTCGTCGCTATATTTGAGTTCCACGATGAGAACCTAGCTCACTCCAAGTCTTGGTGCGTCGGTAGAGGCAACATCTAGGGCTGGGGATGAAGCACCGGTAACAGGGCACCAACATAGTCTTGCTGTCGAGTCGACTAGGGGTGTTGCTGTTATATGCTTAGGTGCTTGTCGCCTCGCTCATGTTTCGAGATCCGCTGTGGCAGGGGCCATAGTTGGCATGTCAGGGGTATGACGCCAATGTTGTGAGATCCGATGTTGTTGTTGGGTGCGATTTGACTGCGGCTTTGCTACGAGGTTGTGCTCGAATGTTGGTGTCTTTGATGAGAATAAGAGCAACGTTAAAGGACCTGCTCTTGCGCACGAGGATCAAATCACTATGTTTCCATAATTGGTGTCTAGGCTGGGCTCGATTGATGGTATGACGCCCATGTTGTGAGATCTCGAAGGATGCATCAAGTTCACTGCACGATCGGAAACTCAGTGACATATGATAATTAGGTACTAGCTGGACATGATCGAAAACTTGGTGACACATGACGTGGTAGTACATGAGATGAGTCTACATATTAGGTTGTTGGAAATGACAGGGCAAGTAAATGGATGACGACAACAATAGTAACCACGATAGAAATTGTTTTCAAAATTTTATAAATGTTGTTGGAATGTTGAATTTAAAAAGATAAACATAAATTGTTAAAAAACACGTTGAATTCGAAAAATTAAACAAAAATTGTTTAAAAAAACAAAAAATTGTTAAAAAACACATTGATTTTGAAAAGGTAAACAAAAATTGTAGGTGAAAAGCACAAAAATATTGGTGCTGGACACAAGCCAGTGGCCTCACCAGGTTGAACCCTAGAACTGGCCCAACAAAGTGCAGCTTAGTCATGGTAATATTACAGGTAGTGAGTTCGACCGAGCTTGCAGCATTGAACTTTTAAGCAGGTCTCTACATCGCTGAATTTGCGATGTGGGACTAATGCGCATGCTCAGTTGGAGAACAGGCAAACAATATCCTAACTGGGCCGGCCCAGTGATTCCTGAATACGGAGAGTAACACCTCAGTGATCCACCGTGTCTCGCACCCCCCGTGACCCACCATATGTTTCTTTGTCTGTTTTCTTGTCCTCAGGAAAACATGTAAAGTGGTTGACTGTTTCTAGGTTGGTGTAAAAATGATGTGTCGTTGCAAACCTGCATGGTTAGTAACCATTTGTCCAGAAGTGTAAGCGCTCGCGTTTCTGTTGCATGTTTGAGCTGTTCCAGTGACTTACCTCTTGATCCGGCCATGATTTGTGGCTCGCCGTCTTAGGCAAAGTAGTGCTAGTAGCTGGGAATCCAGAAAATGAGTCATGCAAGTATTTAGACATGCTAGTAGCTGGGAATCCAGAAAATAATCCTTCACAAAAATTCAAACCTGCTAGTTGCTGCTCTCTCTCACACACACACACACAAACGCACGTTTTAACATAAGCATGTTGTTGATCAGCTAAGAACATCCAAACGTCATTCAAGAAAAATTGTGAATACTTAAACGAAAAAATCGTCATCAGCTTCGTCATCTGTCGCAACGGCAGGTGCGACAACTCTATCGTCAATATATGCGTCTACATCATCTTCACCCTCATCACTAAAATCTTCATCATTTGGTTCTGGTACAGACTGAGCAATTGCTTTCTGAATAACAGAAGTATCAATTGCTTCCCCTTCCATGTCTGTTCGTCGCCAATTCATCAAGTTCCCCTGATCGCTTCTAACAGTCATGTCCTCCACCCCAACAAGCAATGAGTCAACATCAATTTCTGCTTCCTCTTCAACACTAGCTGATTCCGGCATGGAGAAAAGGTTTCTTGATTTGATTCGAACAACGCTACACCAAATTGATTTCTTTGCGTGTTTGACATAAAACACCTGCTCTGCTTGTGTCGCCAGAATATAGGGATCATCTGAATATCTGAGACGGGTAGTATCAATATCTATAATTCCATATTGACCTTTGTTGTACCCTTTACCTTTGTTCTTTGTTGGAGCGGGGACATCGAACCAATCACACTGAAACATCATCACTTCCTTTCCACCAGTGAATTGTAGAGAGATAATTTTCTTAATAACTCCATACCAGTCCATATTACCCGTACTTTCATCACCCTTGACAAGGACACCACTGTTTTGTGTGATCAAGCTCGTCTTTGCTGACGCCGTCCGAAATAGGAAGCCATTGATGAAACATCTATTGAATACACGAGCACGATCATCTGGTCCTTGAGAAAGGTTGTACATCTCCTCACTAGCTTTTCCTTGGTCATATTCTTGTTTGGTCTGTACTTCCATTTAACAAAAATTAATAAGATGCTTTCATTACGTGCATCATAATATGAACAAAAAAAATTCTGGTGACTCACTTTGTCCTCAAACCAACCAACAAATTGTTGCTTGTGTCTTCTCTCAACATTATGTGGATTATATTCCTTTAGTGAAGCCTTATGTGCACTGTAGTGGGCAGACCAAACAAAATGCAAAGAATTAGTAATATATCTTGTGAACAAAAAAATAGCATGCTGAAATGTTAAATTTAACTCACTCAGGCAAAGTAGCACACTCCTTGGTATTTGTGAGTATGTAGTGCCTTATTCTCAGCATCTCGGATTCGTCCAAGACCTCAAAACTATAGCCTTTCCTACTGTAGTCAAGGTCACCAAAAACGCTCAAACCAGATGGTGGTTCAGGCGCTGCGGCGCTTTCATGACGCTCTGGGCGAGTTGGCATGTCTTTGAAGAACAAAGAACAAAATGTCATGCACTCTTCTGTGATATATCCCTCCGCTATTGAGCCTTCAGGATGTGCTTTGTTCCTCACATAACCTTTTACCGTATGCAGATATCTCTCCACGGGATACATCCATCTATAGCATACAGGTCCACCAAGTGAAGCCTCTTCAGCTAGATGAACTGGCAAATGTACCATGATGTCAAAAAAAGTAGGTGGGAATATCATCTCAAGCCGACATAGAGTCTCCCTAATCGAAGCACTCATGTTAGCAAGCTCCTTTTCATCCAGCTCCTTTGAACAAAGCGATCTGAAGAACCTACTCAAGTCAATCAATGGGACAACAACTTCTTGAGGCAGAATGTTGCGTAGTACTAATGGTAAAAGTTTCTGGAATATAATATGATAATTGTGAGTTTTCAGACCAGACAGCTGACACCGATTTTCATCCACACATCTTCGGATATTGGACGCGTACCCATCAGGCAACTTAACTTCATGTAGAAATTTGCATAAAAATTTCTTGTCATCTTTCTCTAATTTGTACAAAGTAGGTGGTAAGGTGAACTTACCATTCTCATGCTCTGGATGCTGATCCATCCTTATCCCGAGATGCTGCATGTCAAGCCGAGCTTCCTCATTATCCTTACTTTTACCTTCTATGTCTAGCAAAGTGCCCAATATGCTCTCACATATATTTTTCTAGATATGCATCACATCCAAGTTGTGCCTAATAAGCAAATTTTTCTAGTACGGAAGCTAGAAGAAAATACTCTTCTTCCTCCAGTTGTGCCATCTCTTTTCTTCGTCATGCTGCTTCCTTTTTCTTGATTTAGGGCCGAATGTGACTTGGTCAAAACAATCATAGTGTTGCAACACCTGTTCTCCAGTCAGTGGTTGTGGAGCCTCCCTATATTCTGTCTTGTTGTTGAAACTGACCTTGTTTTTGCACCACTTGTGGTCCATAGGCAAAAAGCGACGATGCCCCATGTAGCAGTGCTTCTTCCCATTCTTCAACCATAACTAGTCTGTTTCCGTATGGCAGTATGGACATGCAAACTTGCCTTTCATACTCCATCCAGAAAGCATCGCATATGCTGGAAAGTCATTGATTGTCCATAGTAGAATTGCATGCAAATCAAAATCCTTCCTCTCCTTTGCATCCCAGGCTTTGACACCCTCTTCCCAGAGAACTTTGAGCTCATCAATTAGAGGCTGCAAGTACACATCAATGCTAACACCAGGCGATCTCGCTCCTGGGATCATCATCGATAACATCCAATACGACTGTTTCAAACACAACCATGGCGGAAGATTGTAAGGAATTAAAATCACAGGCCAACAACTGTATGACACATTCAACATACCAAATAGATTGAATCCATCAGATGCCAGACCAAGCCTGACATTACGAGGATCGTTTGCAAACCATTCATAGGTTGCATCCACATGTTTCCATGCTTTGGAGTCCGCAGGATGTCGCATTTTTCCATCAACCACCAATTCTTCCTTATGCGAACGCATATATGATGCTCTAGTCTCTGACATATATATCCTTTGAAGCTGTGGAATCAGTGGGAAGTACCGTAGGATTTTACGTGGAATACGTTTTTTTGAGCCACAACTACTGCCAACATCCTGTACCTCTTTAGACTGCTTCCACCTTGTCTCACCACATTTTGGGCAATTATCCAGGCCGTCATATTCTTTCCCTCTAAATAACACACAATCATTATAGCATGCATCTATCTTTTCATAATTTAGACCAAGATCTCTAACAATCTTTTTGATCTTCTCCATACTATCTGGGAGGCCGTGTCCTTTAGGAAGAATAAGTAAGAACAGCCCAAGTACGTACTCCATGCAAGCATTACTACAACCAAACATGCACTTCATCTGAAACATTTTGACAATGAAAGACACCTAGGTAGCTTCCGTGCAGCCTGGAAACAACTCCTTCTTGGCCTCTTATAGCAATTTAAAGAACTTCTTTGCCATCTCATTTGGCTGTTCCTCATCGATTTCTCCACGTATAGTACCCCTGATCAAAGAATGTAACAATTCTGTGGTACCAGCCCTATCATCAACATCATCATCATCATCAATAGCTGCACCTTCACATATACTTTCCTGCTCTCGGATGAAGATTTCATCAAAACCTTTCTGAAGCAAATGATTCTGAACATCCGACCGTTTTCTAAATGACATGGAACGACATGCTGAACATGGACATGGTGTCGTTCCTCCTTTAGAGCTGCCTCCAAAGGTGCTATCAAGATAATCTGTTAATCCTTGTTTCCACTCTGCAGATGCCTTATCCAGCCGCATCCAACATCTACCTTGGTGTGACATTGATTTGATCACCTGACAAACACACACAAAGATAAATAAGAACATGCTACATATTGAAAACAAAGCAGTGGCGAATCTAGGATTTTAGGTCAGGGTATGCACCACAAAAAAATTCATACACGTACAATTCGGTAAATCCATTTACCAATTCGGTAATAAGGTTTAAATTCATGAATTAAGTGGAAGCCATATCTACTAAATACAATTTAAATATTTTCAAAACTGAAATTATACTACCTGCAGCCTCTCAGTTGTTTTGTCCCTATATGGCTTGATGAATTCAATTAAATTATTGGATCAACTATTAGCTTCAGTCGCTTGATGCTAGTATGGATTGAATTGCAAGGTAAAAAAAATTACAAATACCGCAACATAAGCCAATGAGATCAGTACTCATCGATTAGTGATTATGAAACCACTTACCGCAGCCACGGAGTCACGAGTGAGGGACGGAGAGGGATTGTAGATCGATCTGCAGTGACCGTGTTAGCGCCTAGCATCCGCACTTTGGGATCACAAGATTAGCTTATGGGAATTGGGAACTCCGATCCGAAACCATCGCATGAACGGCCGCGACAGTGGCAAGAAAACAAGACGACGTCATGCGATGCCCATGAGTCACGATTCGCGAATAGGAAGGGTTGCTTACTGATGAACTAGAACCGGTATGATTTGGGCCTAGGGCCACTAGGGCCACGGCCCTAGGCGTGGCCCAAAGAACCCTTTATAGTATATGTTGTTCTCTCGGGCTGGCCCTAGGAGGTTGGGCCAAATATTGTAGCCTCACAGCCCAAAATTGAGAGGAAAGTCGAGAGGCACGCGATTTGCGAAATGAGAGGCACGAGCGTGGCGCTTTGTCATCGTCTCACTTATTAGGTAGCCACAAGGTGTTTTCACGTTAGTCAATTTTCTTCAAAAAATACCGGTTGCATCAAACACAAATCCGTTGCAATAGTACTTCCTAATTGCATCCATATTCTAATCTGGTGCAATACCACCTACATTTTGCATCAAAAATTCAATACTAACGCAACCAAATGTGTCTGATGCAATAATTTCTACCTATTGCATCCCTTGTTCCAAATGATGCGATAGATCATACCTATTGCATCGACATGAATTACTATCGCATCCAACTCTTTTTCGATGTAATAACGACCACATATTGCATCAGATTCCAAAAATTGATGCAATAGCAGCCACCTATTGCATCAGATTTTTGTTTGATGCAAGGGGACGTGATGCAATAGGGTCAAAATTTAGTAGTGCTCATCAGTCACCATCCATGAGGTCCACTAGTGCAATACCACTGGATCAAGTCACAATAGTACCCACATTGTAACCACACATCGAGTGTCATCCAACGAGAAAGATAATATCCTGACAAGCAAGCACATACAAAATAAGATTAATTCTTAAATTTTTTACATTGACACAGGGTAAGACTAACCAAAACTAGGTATTCTTCAACTTCTAATCTATGGCATTGAGGTATCACATCGTTGTCACTCTCCTAGGATTAGACGCAATGAAGAAGGGCACCCACCTCATCCATTGCTTTGCCTCTGACCACACCCGAGGATAGCTTGAGTGGCCACCAAAGTCTTCACCTACGGTCTGAAACAGCTTAACGACAGTACCGTGAGTACAAAGGTACTCAATGGTCAACAAAAGGCCACTTTTTAATAATTTGCATAAAAACATGGCGTAGGTTAAACATGATATGCTTTGCTCTAGTTGGTATTGAGTAAAAGAAGAACAAAAAAGTAACATGTGAGCAATTTAACAACCAAGATGATAATAATGTGTGTAGCTCTCGCTACTCTGAAACTACAAGCAGGAACAACCATGATCATTTTCAGAATGATCACACATTCAAAGGAAGCTCTGCAGAGATGTACAATTGTACCCACATGAGAAACAAGGATGAACCTCTATAACCATGCCTAGATAAGGGTTGACTCAAGTCATTCCCAACCTTTTGCAACTATGGCCAAATCACACATGAACGGTTTGGTGGTGAGATGAGGTACTAGACCTTTTAGCTACACCATGCTCCACCCCACCCAGTTAACCGGTCGCCACAAGGTGCCACTAGGCTTGCCATGTCCATAATATGGCATGTGGTCTATATGGGGGTGTTAGTACAACCCTCTTGAATCTCTCTCAAGACTTGGGGCGATTTAAAGAAACTAAGGATATGGGACCGTACAAGAAAGATTTGGGGACACAATTAGGTTAGGGGATAAGGTAGGTGAAGCTAAGGTTAGATGTAGTTGGGTGTAGGGTGATCCACTGATCTCTAGATTAGGTGAAACCTAGATCTCTAGATCATGTGAAACCTAGATCTCTAGATCAGGTCAAAACTAAGTTTGGTAAAACTATGTTTTCATGGACAGTGCATTATGGAGTGATGGATGGTCCGTCGAGGCATGGGCCAATAACATAGCTTCTGATGCATAGATTTGATAGACAGTCCATCAGGTCCAGGTAGTACTACGCAGCTAGGGCTGGCTTACGGTCGGTCTGATCATCTTTGTACTCATGGATAGTCTTTCAGATCCTAGCAGATAGTCCATTGGATTAGATCGACTATGCCACTATGGGCTGTCTTAACATTTTGTGGTGGCCAAATGTGTTCTTTGACGTCCCTCGTTCCGATGGACCATCCACTATGAAATCACAAATAGTCCGTCAAGTGCAGATAGAACCTATGCTAAAGTGGTGTCTTAGGTGTTCATAAGTGCTAGGGTTCAACATTTGTGAAAGGTTCTCTAGGGGCATGTTAGGGACTTCGTGTGGGTGCTTGTGCAAGACTTGGTACAAGAGAAGCCAAGGTTTGGCCTATGCTCTATGCATACTAGGGTTTGTACTCTTACACTAGGTTTAGATCATAGAATATTATTGAGAGAGATGTGATGATGGCTTACCCATAGGTGTCTTGATTTCTAGTTCGCCAAGCTCAAGCTCCTGTCCTTAAGTTCCTCACACCATGAGAGAGATCTCTTCAAGATTGGAGAGGATATGGGGATAACCTTTTGAGAGAGGGGATTCTCCTTCGTGCAAGAACATAAGGCATAGGGATTTAGTGATGAACACAAGAGATTGATTGAGGGGAACTCGAGCTTACACTTGAGATTGGTGAGATTGGACTAGAGATCTTGGGTTTCATCTCCTTATTCAACCATGAACACTTCTCCACTCCTCTCCATCTATTTCCTTACTTTTGGTCAAATGCTTGTTCTTGTTCTTAGATAGACAGAGAGAGAGAGAGAGAGAGAGAGATGATTCCTCATTTTCAAGTTCGAGGCCGATCGGGCAGATCATTTGCTTGGCCTCCTATGTTGTCTCTAGTAATTAACTCATTAAGACCTAGTAGCAATTTCTTCCGTATGCATAACAAGTATTCGAAGCCCTTGTAAAACAAAACATGAGTACATTTTAGGTCTAATAGAATGAGGTTAGCTTTCAATTGCTCACTATGCAACCCATACACAATGGTATTTTTGCATACTTCCTCATTTTCTCCAACTTTTCCAACTGTTTTGGAATAAGGATTCCTAGCTCCGCATCAAGTGACATCTCTGAAATGGCATCTTTCATGGTATCATCAGGTAATGTTTTCCTAAAAACATCATTAACCACCTCTTCCTTGTTGACACATGTTTCCTGAATAACCACCCCTGCCCTATTGACACGTGTTTCCTCATTAACCACCTTTGCCCTGTTGACACATCCTTTGTTAGGATTGTTCTCATCATTGCCACCATGGTCATCCACTATGTTGTTACTAGAGAATCAACCGGTACAATAACCACATTTACTAGAGAATCAACCGATCTATCCAAAAATTAAATGCTTGCTAGCTAATAGCCTCAAATTAAATTGGTTCATCAAATTTTGGTAGCCCTCATGAACAAGTCTATTCTATGCTACACTAAGTAGAAATGATCGCCTCCTAAAGTATGCAGCGATTTTTGGAGGCGGACAGACCATTTTAGGAGGCACTAAAAATGTTCACCTTAGTAAATCAATTAACAGAGGCGGGCCTCTTATGAGGCCAGCTTGAGAAAAAAGGTCGAGGCCCAGAAGGCCTGATAGCTATGTTCACATATAAATACTTGAATTTAGGGTTTGAGCACTCATCTATCTCTCAACCGGTAGCCAAAAACTCCCTCTCCCTCTCTCAATCGGCTCCCTCTCCCTCTACATGGTGGATGCATGGTGGCGATGCGGATCTCCCTCTCCATCTCCTAGCCTACGGCAGATCCATGGTGGTGGTGGTCCTCGGTGGCAGCGCACGCGCCCTCGGTGGCTCCTTCATGGCCCCTGATCTAGTGAGCCCTTCTCCCCCAGATCTGGCTGGTTGCAACCTTTCTCCCCCACATCCACAGGATGGCACTGGCTCCTGTGCGACCCCATCCCCGTGAAGCCCTCTACCTGGCGAACCCTCCTCCCCTAGATCTAGCCGACCGCGTCCCTTCTCCCCTAGATCCAGGGGGCGGCACAGGCGGTAGAGGTGGACGCACGCTCGTCGGGGCCTTCCCAGTACGGCAGACCCACAGTGGCGACACCGGTGTCCGCGGTCATGTGGGGCCTCTCTTGGCGGTGGTGGGCTCACGGGCCTGCACCGACGACGGCAGCAGTAACGGGGAACGCATGAAAGTTGGCGGGCTCACCGGGGGGCTTTTGATTTTTTATTTTTTATCTATTTTCATAGAGAGGCACTAGGTCGCTTGCGTAAATATTTATTAACACAGGCGTTGATTTATAGGCGGAGGCTTTGCCCACCTCAGTTAATGTTTTTTTGGCCGCCTGCCACCTGCCAAAATGTATTGAGTAGTAGAGGTAATGACAAAACAAAAAAAGAAAGCATTGAACGTACAACCTCGATCCTAGAGTTTTGGGTATAGAAGCATTCAAAAGTTTGAACCAAACACAAGATATTTTGGGGGACACAAGGACAATTTTAGCAGGTTTGTATTGTTAAATGTCATTTATCAAGCAATCCCATCCCCTTTAATTAATCTTGTGGATGATAGCGATTATACATGCATGGATTAATTTAATATAAATAGATTGAGAAAGTGAGGGGCATGTGTACATCTTTTGCACTCTGTCGGTATTTCATAAACCGAACTAGTAAATTTAAACGATGGCCGCGCTGCTCTAGGAAGATGATGGTAGCATCCAATAGACACGAGGATTTATACTGGTTAAGGTCGGAGCCCTACGTCCAGTCTTAGAGATGATCGAGTGCGTGTTCCTCGCTTGAATGCTCTGAAGTTCTTACAATGGGGGTGCAAGAATGGAGAAAGAGGTGGTAGAACCTATGCTAGATGAGGGGCAGCCCGGAGAGAAGCTCCAGGAGCCCTATTGCTATGGTGAATGAATGGAATGGTAGAGGATGAAGAATGAGACCATGTCCCAAGGTGGGTGCCCTGGCTGCCCTTATATAGAGTTCGGGGCCAGGGCTCATTACAAAGAGAAGGTTCCCCTGATCGAAGTGTCGAGAACTTGAGGGATGTCATAGCTAACTTGGCTTACAAGCTACAGCATCTTCTGATGCTTGCCTGGGCGTGGCTGTCTTCATGGTCTTGTGGCCACGTCACGGTAGGGTCTGACTTAGTGCTACTGTGTTGTCTGTGGCAGCACTGTAGCCATGGTGATGGTTCGTCAGCTGTCCTATGCAACGTGGCATCCATCATGGTCCTCGCCGTCATCTCTAGGTTTCCTAGGGCGTTGTACCCATAGTAGGTGGCCGCCCTGGGTCGTTGTTCACCTGGTCGCTCCATGGGGCTAAGGGCCACGACCTCGATCGTTGGGGTCGGGGCACTCCACCAGCCAAGAAGGTCTCTAGGTCGAGACCCTTGTCATGGATCCCATCCCATAGTGGGTGGGATCGTACGCACGTCCTGTCGACCCATATTCGGACGGTGGGTTTCATACCCGTTGCCATCGATGTGCGGTGCTGTCTCATTGGTGCGGCGTGGCATAGGGATGGCACCTTACTGGACCATGGTGACTGTTGTCCCCTCGGTCCTTGTTAGGTTAGTGCGGTGTGCCTACTCCTGTCAGAGCAAGCATACTGAGCCATGCTCGATCTCTTCCTGTCCTGCCCAGGGGTCATGATGGGGGAGAGGTCGAGCGTCTTCCGTGTGGTTAAGGCAGGAGAAAATGGTCGCGACTGACCCTGGCCTAGGCATTGGTTTGGCATGCTCGTCCTAGCTGGGCCTCGATCGTTCGGGCCATTGTTAACCCGATGAGTTACGGGCCACGTGGCCTGCCAACTAATCGGTGCCTTGAGACACCCCGGGGTCATAACCCCAATAGTAGCCCCAAGCGTTTTTATGATCATGAAGTGATTGTGAAAGTGCTGATGTGCATGCTTGTATGGTACATGGGCTCGTGGTCGTGGCCCAATCGAGCTTCGTTGCTCGACCCCTTGCGGGCTGACACATTCAATGCGGTGGGTGGCCGTTGTGTTCCGCTTTGCCAGGATGTCCTGGCGTCGTGGTTCATGACCACTGAGCCTTGCCTTACCAGTGCGTCGTGCATCGGGGTTTATGACCCAAGCGAAACCGAGCAGTCTTGTCGACATTTGTACTAGTCCACCTTTGTGAGGGCCTCGATCCTCCTGACCTCACACGGGCATCTGGCATTGGCTATGTCCCCCCATGGTTTGCCATGCGGCGGGGGAGTTCTAGGCCGTCCAGTCCTCCTTTTGGCGTATAAATATGTGTTCTTTGTTTGAACTATTCATGGCCATGACTTTATTCTGGATTCCCCTTGTTGGGAGTTGTCCATGGTGGCAGGGAGCCTACGGGGCTCCCTCTAATAGCTGATGCTAGAAGGGATTTTGCGGGCAGGGAGGTGAAAGGCGGTGAAGATGTCAGTTCCTCATGAAATCATTCGGAACCTGACATCTCCTCTTCTTGCCATCCCTGTTTTTCTTGGTCCATGGGCTATGGTAGCGCGACGAGATCTACAAGACATTCTATCTGCCTCTCTCGGTGTTCGACGTTTTGTGCCCCTTGTGCGGCGTGATCGCACCTGTAATTGTCAGGCAGTGAATGAAGAGGGACTCCTCTTCATCCACACCTTGCCTCATAAGGGGTTCATCCGCTTTTGTTTTTTTTAGGATATTCGAATTCTGCCAAATTCTTTCTCCTCGATTTGTGGTTTTTTACTGTGGTGAGCTCCCGGGCTGACGGGTTGGGGTTGCACTGCTGGCGCGAAGTAACCGAATAAGAAGGGTATATTATTTTCTTTTTTGAAAATCTTCTAGGAGTCATTTCCTCGTCCTCTGGTTTGCACGGTCGCGAGGATTTTTTGCGACCGTGCCCTAGCTTGTAGGTTTTAAGACCTTTCTTATTTTTTCTGCGTGACCGAGCCGCGATCCTGCTTTGGGCTTCGCATTGCGTGTCACCCTAGCCTCTTTGCTTCGTTGATCTCTCCCGGAGAGGTCGTAGACCCTTGACAGTTTGCGAGTCTTTGGAGTAGGCCTTAGGTCTGAGACCTAGGATGCAGGGCAGAGTTGGTCAGGGCGTGGCCACGACCTCTTTTGGGGTTGAGTGGACCCAACTCTGTTTTTCCTTGGCGTCCCTGCCGACCTTGGGAGGTCATGTTGCCTTGTAACAGGCGGGTCTGGTTTCGCCCCATGTGGGGAGAGGCATGTCCACCATAACCATGTGGTCAGAGAGGTGCATTTCATCGAGGTCTATGGGCAATTCGAGCAGGACCCGATATCCTCCCCAAATCAATGTGGAGTTCGGCTATGCCTCATGTGAGACATCCCATAAATCATCGGCCATCAATTCTGTTGGTCCGCAATCGCCTCCGCAGCAGCCAGAGGGCAAGATGCCTCCCCCCCAGAGGGGGTCAACTCGAGAGACTTTGACGTGGACAACTCAGACATAGGGAGAGATGGTCATGTGGCTCCGCACCACCGATTAGAGCCGTAGGGACCCATCTCCTCCCTGCCCCTATCCCTTTTGTGGCCTCGAGCCCTTCTAAAGGACCGACCAAAGAGTGGGTTTCCTAAGTACGACATGGGGTCATTGATGAGGACATCGCCACGCTGTACACACCGACGCCATGGTCTTCCCCAAGTTGCAATTCGTTCCCAACTCAGCTGCCACGTCGCCCTCGGATTCAGCAGACACGTCGTCACTGTTTCAGTCATAACTTTCTCATACCACATCAAAATGGGCCATTCTTGGATGCGTTGGAAAGGGGACGACGACGCCGTCGTTTTGGATCTGGTCCCAGCTCCAGAAGGTCCGTGGATCATTCTGTGTGACCACGACAAGGTGCTGTGTCACCTATTTGGGCCAACTTGGCCATGTATCTTGTCGGGCCTTAAGCCCAAGTTGTGGGCGCCCAACCCCTAGCCATCCCCAACCCTAGGTCGAGTCTTAGACTATAAACACAGCCGCCGCCGCTGCTACACAATTGGGTTTTGTTTAGAGTTTAGTTTTCCATCGAGAAAATGAATCGTTCATTGTAACTGTGGTTACAAATCCTTTTACAGTGATCCAGGGCCCCCGTTCTTGATCTCCTCCACTGTGTCGATTAGTCCTTTGGAACCGAGTTCTTGAATCCTCTATTGATATTCGCATCATTCATATTTGCAATTTCAGATTGCGTGTTTTACCTTCTTGCTTGTGCTCTTCGATTCGCTTGTAGGAAAAGCCTTCTTGGCGAGGTCAATCAAGTTGTGCTTGGTTGATAACCAACGGAGCAGTGGTGTAACGGTAGCAGGGTTCGAATCGCATCTGATTTGAAGCCAGATCGCCAACATCGAGATCTCCACAAATTGAACTTACCGGCTACCTCTCGGAAGATCGGGCCTGTACTCATCAGTCATGAATGCGAAGGGCTGCTTAGCGTGTGAGTCTAGGGGGCTATCGACCTCCCCTGGCCATGTCGCGTCCTAGTGGTGCCCTCTTGTAGATGGTTGTGCACCATGAGGCACGTGCGAGGAAATCGAAAGATGATGAAAGGTACGAGGCTTACTTAGGATACGTTACCGTGTTGTCATCCGCTGCTCAGCCTTTCATCTGGCCGCCTCCCTTGTGCTGCGAGAAAGCGGTTAGTAAATGTTTAGAGAAAACGCTTGCATTCGATATACCTCCAACGACCGTTGCTGGTCTCATGCTGCCTGGGGGACTGAACCGCCGCGTCTTCCACCCCTTGATTGCGAGTGTGCCCTAGGGCCTGCGCCCGCCTCGAACATGAACTGCCGTCTTCTTCGCCTTCATCTTCGTGCTGCCTATTTAAGCCGAGGGAGAGGAGGGTAGCGAGTCTCATCCTCACTTCTTCCCCCACCTCCGAGTTTTCTCTGGTGTCCAATCCAAGTGAGAGAATGACTGCCTTCTTCGAGCACCATGGCTCGCGGTCTGTCCCAGCGGCTCCACTGCCACTGGGAGGGATTTTTGGAGATCGGGCTCCGCCGCACCCTGCCGGCGTTCGTCCTCCACAGGTGTTAGAGGAAGTTCTACAAAGATGGGGGGAACGATGCCATTGGAGGGCTAGGCCGCTGAGCTCCTCCATGGTCAGCGGGCGCGTAGCTCCCAACTCTAGGTCTAGGAGCATTCGAGCATCGGCTCGGTGGCTCGCTTGCTAGCTCGTTGCCAGGCGTTCCTCCCCTAGCTCTACCAGAAGTGGCATTGGGGCAGTTTCTGGCGAGCTCCTCTTCCTCTAATGTTAGAGGAAGCTCCGTGAGGTGGTCGTCCCTGAGGCTTCTTTCAACAGTCCTCTCCTGCTCATGGTGTAGCTTTGGAGGTTAGAGACACCTTGTACCATTCTCTCCTCTTCATGAGATGTCCATCGCGAGCGGGAGGGGATCCGTCGATTATCATAACCTTGGGTCTATCTAGTCATGTAACGTGCTAGACTAGATGTTCTTGTTCACGGCTTTAGAAGCCGATGATCCTAATGTTTAGGACAGTGTTGTAATCGGTGAATGCATGAGTCCTTGAGGCTTTGATGTATGCATTGCTTTTTCCAACTTTCCTCTTGTCATCGCCAACATTAGTTGTTTGGATGACTTATCTCAATGATCCCTAGCATAAAAGGGTTTTTTCTCAAGCTGGTCGATCTCTACGTTGCCGATTCTGATGAATCTTTCTATCTGGCTAGGCTTGCCTTTGAGCCATTAGCAGGCTATGGGGATTTGTGCTTGAAAGGATCAAGATGCCCAAGGGGGGGGTGAATTGGGCTAATTCTAAAATTCTTTCAATAATTAAACCCTACGGTTAGCCCACTTCACCCCTTGTGCCTAGAAAGTGTTTCTATTGTTCTACCACACAAAAGTTTAGCAACCTATGTTCCAATCCTACTCTAGCATGGCAATTCTATGAATGTAAAGACAAGAATTGAATTGCTCAAAGTAAATGCTCAAAGTAAAGAGAGAAGGAGGAATGCGGCGATGTTTTGCCGAGGTATCGGAGAGTCGCCACTCCCCACTAGTCCTCCTTGGAGCACCCGCGCAAGGGTGTAGCTCCCCCTTGATCTGCGCAAGGATCAAGTGCTCTCTATGGGTTGATTCTTTGACACTCCGTCGTGGTGAATCACCCACAACCACTCACAACACGAGTTGGGTCATCCACAAGCTCCGCCGGATGATCACCAAGCTCCTAATCACCACCAAGCCATCTAGGTGATGGCGATCACCAAGAGTAACAAGCACGAACTCTCACTTGACCATGACAAGCCTGTCGGTGTTTCACCACCGATAGCCTGCCACGAGGGTACCCGGGGCAGTTTGTTAGAGCTTCAGCGTATGCAGAACTCGACGGTTAACGCATGAGACAGTCGATTTATCCTGGTTCGGACCCTCGACCGTGAACGAGTAATAGCCCTATGTCCGGTCGGTGTTAGCCTTTGCGTTGCATTGATTGTAAAGTATATCTCTAGGAACCCTGCCCTCCTTTATATAGTCAGGAGGTCAGAGTCCTAGTCGGTTTATAATGAGAGTTCCTAGTAGGATTACAGAATAATACTACTACTAAGATTACATGGGAAGAATCCTAGTTAGACTAGATCTTCTCCCTTCCTTGTGGGGTATCCCGTGGGTCGCGCACCGACAAGCCCCCCAGCACTTCATGGTTAAGCTCTGGAAGCCTCGTCTTGTCCCTTCAGGTCTTGCCGAGTAGGATCAAGCGTCGTTCGAGTGCTTTCTTGAGCAAAACCGTGTAGCGCTTCGTGAGATCTTCGGGTGGTGTGTGCTTTTTTGAAGAAAAAGGTACTCCCATCTGGGTGTAACCCCCGAGCCTCTTGCTATTTGGAACAAGGAGCTAGAGGGTCTTGTCTTGAAATCACTCCGATTCTTCGTCAAAGGGCTCTCGAGCATATACCCGGGTTCTTTATCTCGGATATAGCTCGGTCCGGGTTCTTTTTGTCGTGAGGCCTTGAAGTGGTCTGTCTTGAAGAAGTCTTCTCGGTAACATGTGTTTTTTTGAAGAAAAAAGTGCACTCACTGAGTGTAGCTCCGAGCCTCTTTCTATTTGGAACAAAAAGTTGGTGGGTCTTGAATCTTATGTTGTTTGAAAACTGTTGTCTTGAAGAAGTCTTCTGAGTGATGTGCACTTTTTTGAAGAAAAAGTGCACTTACTGAGTGTAGCCCCTGAGCCTCTTGCTATTTGGAACAAAGAGTTGGAGGGTCTTGAATTTTATGTTGTTTGATAACTGCTGTCTTGAAGAAGTCTTCTGAGTGATGTGCACTTTTTTGAAGAAAAAGTGCACTCACTGAGTGTAGCCCCCGAGCCTCTTGCTATTTGGAAGAAAGAGTTGGAGGGTCTTGAATCTGAGTTGTTCAAAGAACTAAAAACCTCTCCTGTTGCAGCCCCCGAGCATATACCTGGGTTCTTTTATTAAAAAAGAACTCGGATACAGGATCTTGGCATGTTCTCTGGTAGTCTGCTGTTGTCAGATGTAGTTGTATGGTGGTGGTTGAGAGTAAATGCTGTTTGTTCACGAGTTGTACAGTGTTGGTATATTCTTCCGAATATGCTCGTTCTTGAGTACTGTTCCTTCACGCCTGAGTCCTCTTTCATTGAATTCTGTCTTTTCACTATATCCTTTGTTAGGTTTGTTCCATTTGTGCTCTCGATCCTTGTGCACCGCTTCTTTGGTCTATAAATACTCTCCTGGTGTGCTGTTTTGATTCATTGAGCATTTTGTTGCGTGGTCTGAAATATTCATAGTCATGAATATGATAGTTTGTGAAGTAGAGCAGCCCCTGGGCGTATTTTGTAGTTCTTGTGTATCTTGTCGTAGCTGGAGGGAGTCTTGTGATAGGGATTAGAGGTAGGCTAATCTCGCAATGGCATTGTACCAGGAGGTACGTGGTGGTAGTTGGAGGATGTCTTGTGATGTGGGATACGTTCCTTCATCCAGCAGTTCTGGGTTGATCTTCCTCGTCTACCCTATGACTGTCTGGTGTAGATCAACACCTGATCCTGCATCATGTCAGTCTTGGGTAGACAGATGCCTATAGGCCTCCCTTGGTCCATGTTGTCCTGCCATGCTGCTGATTTCCGCCTTGGATGTACTGCATTCGTCCTTTGAAGAAAATAGTGTATCTGAGTGCGGTTTATTCTGTCGAGTAGTAATTTGGAACACGTAGTCGTTCTAGAGCCTAGCTGTGTCCGTGTTCCTTTTTGCTACCTTGCTTGTCGTAGTACCGAGTTCATTGGGTCTTGTAAGATGTGTAATCTTGTATTTTTTGAAGCCATTTGTAATGGAAAGAATCTTGTCTTCTGAGTTGTCATTCTTTTTCTGCTGATGTCCTGGTTGTTTATGAGATTCCTGAGTTCTTTCTATAAGAACCGGGTTCTTATGTTCCTCGTGAGGTAACCCTTCGTTGCTTCATGGTTGATGAGTTCTTTTTGTAGCAATATGATAACTCTACCGTGGTGCTGGATGGATAAGTCTAAAATCTACCCGTTGAACTGTACCTTTGTGTAGAAGTGTGCCGTCTGTCATTTCAGCTGTGTTAGTTGTGGTGAGAAATGGATCGTTGCGTTCTCATGCCGTGTTTAAACGGCCCTGGTGGGCCACGTTTCTATTGCTGTAAAATCTATTTAAAGGCCTTTCTTCTTCTTTTTCTTTGCTGCCCTGCTTTTGCCTTGAAACCCTAGTCTTCAAAACTCCACCGTCGCCATTGTCGCCGTCATCTTAGCGCCATCGTCTGAGCATCATCGTTTCTTAGTGCTTTATTGCTTTTGCTAGTATATGGGTAGGAAGAAATCAGCGAGCAAGTCCCAGGCAACCTTTGTAGACGAGGAGGCATCGCTTTCTGTGATTGAAAATCAAGAATTTATGGCCATGAGGGCTGCTCAGAAGGTCTGGCCAGCTCTGACTACGACTAAGGATCAGTTGCACGAGCTTGTCAGTGTTGGTCTGATCCAGGGCAAAAAGTTTGCTGATTGGAAAGCTCCAGGCTAGCATCGGGTCCCAACTCTAGGTCCTGATGAGATTGTTCTCATTGTCTCCTTTATCCGTGCTGGACTCTGCCTTCCTGCTTCTACTTTTCTTTATCGATTTCTCAGTTATTTTGGGATTAGCTTGAACCATCTTGCTCCCAATACTGTCCTTCATCTTTCTGTTTTTATTCATCTTTGTGAAACTTTTCTTGGAATTCCTCCTTCTCTTTCTCTCTTTCGTTACTTCTTCCGTCTGAAGCCACAACCCCGCCGTGATGACACCCATGTTCTTGGTGGCTGTGGGATTTAGTTTTGTCAGGGTCTTAAGAGTAAATTGTTTGATTATGACTTGGTTGATTCTGTGAGGGATTGGCGTGCCGACTGGTTTTATGCCACCAATTTGATTCCTCCTCTTGCTATTCATTCTGGTCCTGGTCCCGTGGTTAATGACCGATGGGAAAAGAATCCCCTGATGATGGATGAGCTCCAGGCGATCAAGCCATTTCTTGAGAGGATATGTACTCTAAAACAGCAGGGCTTGACCGGCTTCGGTATCATTTCTAGTTTTCTTCGCCGCCATGTTTAGTCTCTGAAGGAGCGAGAGAATTATGGTTTTGAGTACTCTGGGGTGGAGGATCCTTCTCGTATGGTCCCTGCCCTTGAGTTGACTGATGAGGAGGTGCTTGAGCGCCTTCAGAAGATGTTGAAAGGAGTCAGCGTCATTCCGCATGTTGTCCTTAAGTATTGTGCTAACAACCCGCCTCCTGCTGTGAGTTGCTTTTTCTTATGCGGGTACTTTTTGTATTTCCTTTGCTGTCTCCACTTTTTACTTAATCTTTCATGTCTGGTTGTTTTACTCTTTTATAGGAATTGGGGCGTAACTTTGTTGATCCGATGACCCTTGATGACT
Source organism: Miscanthus lutarioriparius (assembly GCA_904845875.1). Classification (NCBI taxonomy): domain Eukaryota; kingdom Viridiplantae; phylum Streptophyta; class Magnoliopsida; order Poales; family Poaceae; genus Miscanthus; species Miscanthus lutarioriparius. The sequence goes on from CAJGYO010000002.1 coordinate 115,974,688, forward strand.
GCCCTACCATTGTGGAGACTGGGGATAGTCTTGCTGGGGCATCTTTAACTAGTAAGTTTCAAACCACCACGATGTTTCCTGGTGTTTCTTCCTCAATCCTTGACGCATATGTAGAGTATGTTCCTCGTCTAGTTCCTCGAGCTCCTTGTAGTGTCCGAAAAGGGGGGCGAGCGGATTGTTCTTCTTCTGGTTTGTCTGCTACCAAGAAGCCTCGCCAGTCGAGTACTCGTCCATGTACTCAAGTTATAGGTAGCATGCTCCTAGGTGAGCATATTAATGCACTTTGTCTTTTTGTTGTTTGTTTGTGCCTTTAACCGAGTACTGTTCTCCTTTTTTAGATGGCACTGTGGTTGCCTTGTTTGAGGGTGAGGAAGATGAGGATGATGATGCGGCCCTTGTCATGCGTCGGTGAGTTGTTTTTTGTTTTTTTGTTGTTGAACACCTCTTTTTGTTCTGACTTTGGCCTTGTTCTCTTGTAGTAAGCGGTCATCGAGCTCGAGTTCTTCTGTGGCTCTGGTACCGACCACGCCACTCCTGTCGCAGAGTGGTGGTGATATTTTTGCTGCTATAGTTCCCCCTCTAAGATCTTCTGTTCATCTTGGGGATTTTATGAAGAAGAAGATAGCTAAGTGAGTGAATCCTGGTTATGTTTCTTTGCTTCTGTTTTCCTTTTTTCCGATTCATATTCTTATTGTCGAGTTTCCTTATCATCTTGCAGACCCTCGCCTTCCCTTAACCCTCAGTCAACCTCTTATCAATCCTCTATTGTGCTCCTGTGTACTGAGTCTCAGGACCCGGAATGTACGGTCGGTGAGGTGGCTGTGAGGGAGACAGGGTTCCCTGGTGATCACACTGCTACGGATTTGCTGACTCTGGGGGCGACCGTGGCTGTGGCTGTGGATCCATCTGAGGAGGTAGCCGGGGCTTCCCAGGATATGGCCCTGGTCTTGCCTTCTTTACATCAGTCGGCTTCTCCCTCTGCTCCTCTTGTTACTAGTGGTCAGCGTTTGGATGATGATGTGTTGCAACAATTCGATGCCACTCATCGGTTGTCAGAGCTGATCGCTGCCTGGGGAACCTTTGCGACTACTTTTGGGGAAAAACTCGAGGTAAGTTTTTCTGAAGTTCTTTCTTTGGATGTTCGTCTTTCTTCTGTTCTTATGTCATGTTTTTCTCTCTCTCTTTTTGTTCAGTCTTTTTCTCGAGATCATACCGGCTTCTTTTTCTCGTCCAAAACCGAGAAAAAGTTGTCTTCTGAGGTTAGTGCCCTAAAAACAGAGCTTGACCTCTATCGGGCCGAGATGGAGACCGAGCGTCGAATGCACCAGAGGGAGAAACAGGCTCTCTATGCTCGGGTGGTTGAGGCAGAAGAGCGGAGGGATGCTGCTGTCCAAGAGGCCTTGAAGAATGTGGAGGCCATGAAGAAAGAGTGCAATGGTATTGCAGGTTCTTTTTTGTTTCCTTTTGTATTCAAATTTCCCTTTCTGCTGACTTATTTTTTGGTGCTTGGTCTAGCTCTCCGAGTTGAAAAGCAGAAGCTCTCGGAGGGTATTGAGGAAATGAAGATACTTGTTCGCAGTAATCACAACAAGGCTGAGGAGGTAATTACTCGTGCTGAAGAAGAACTCGCGCTTGCTAAGTTGATTAGGCGTGGAGCTGACAGGGATCTTGTGCAGGCTCAAAAAACTATTAAAGTCTTGACTAGTAAGTTGACGACGGCTACTGAGAACTAGAATGCTTTGTGGAAATCATTTTGGTCAGTGGCCGACCTTCTCCGGACTCCAACAGATGATGGTCAATCTTGGGCTCAGTTTATTCCCAAAGTTCCGACCCGTTTCTAGGAGTTTGTGAAGAGGTGCGCCCAACTATGAACCAGAAACGTTCTTGCCCAGGTCCGGGTTCTTGCTCCGGAGGTCCCTTTGTCCAAGATTGCAGAGGAAGCCGAGAGTCAAGAATATCTAGATGTCGTTGAAAAGGTGGAGCCTGAGGTCGAAGATTTAGCCAGGAGGATTGTGGATAATCTTAATATTGATATTTCTTCTCCTGATGACGATGCTTGATGTAATTGACCTTTGTACTCCAGCCTCCGTAATAGGATATTATACTTCTTTCTTGAATGAAGATTCTTTATTTTTTGTTGATGTCTTCTTTACCTGGATGTCTTCGCCTTGTTTATTCTTTAAATGAGTTGTCCAAGTGATATGAATTTTTTCCGAGTAGTCGTTTGTTGGTCGTGGTGCTTGTCTGGCTTTCGTCTGCGCCGTGTAAACAAGTTGGTATATGTAGATCGTTGTCTTGACAAACTTTCTTGATTTGTCGAGTGCTTGTCTGGCTGCCGTGTAAACAACTCGGGGTAAGAAGATCTTTGTCCTTACAACCCTTTTGTTCTTGTTTGTACTAAAAAGACTTAGGACCAACGATCTCAGGTATCTTTAGCTTCTTCTTTTTAGCTTTTTTGCTTAACTCGAGATGTGGCCAGCATCTGGCTCTTTCCCTGGTTGTAAAAACATCTTAGGATTGGTTCGGGTGTTGGCTTATCAGGTACCCTCATCGGCAGGCTCAAGCATCTTTTTAGCTTTTTTGTTCACGGCCGGTATGCTCAGGCATAATTTCAACCATTTTGCTTTTTGGTTCGGGTGTTAGCTTATTAGCTACCCTCATCGGCGGGCTCAAGCATCTTTTCAACTCTTTTGCTCTACCGGTATGCTCAGCATAATTTCAATGATTTTGCTTTTTTGGTTCTGGGCGTTAGCTTATTAGCTACCCTCATCGGTGGGCACAAGCATCTTTTCGACTTTCTTTTGCTCTCGGCCGGTATGCTCAGGCATAATTTCAGCCATTTTGCTTTTTGGTTCTGGTGTTAGCTTATTAGCTACCCTCATCGACGGGCTCAAGCATCTTTTCTGCTCTTTTGCTCTCGGCCGGTATGCTTAGGCATAATTTCAGCCATTTTGCTTTTTGGTTCGGGTGTTAGCTTATTAGCTACCCTCATCGGCGGGCTCAAGCATCTTTTCAGCTCTTTTGCTCTCGGCCGGTAAGCTAAGTGAAAACAACTCGGGGAAAGCCATAATAAGACATATGTTGTCGAAAAACCATCTTTATTGATCATGAACGTTGATAAGCCATAATAATACATATGTTGTCGAGGAACACCATCTTTATTGATCATGAACGTTGATCTCTTGTGGCTTGTATATATATTCTTCCTTGAGTTGTTTTCATGCGTAGAATCTTCTTAGTTGGCTGATGTGCCATGTATTGTTGACTTCTTTTCCATCTTCAGTTATCAACTTGTACGTGCCTGGTCCGGTGACTTTTGTGACAATAAAATGACCTTCCCATGGACTAAGTAGTTTATGGAGTCCGTCAGTTTTTTGTATTCTTCTTAGTACTAGGTCTCCGATTTGGAGTGATCGAGGTTGGGTATTGTTGTTGTAGTGGCGTCTTAAACCTTGGAGGTATCTGGCTGATTGAAGGGTAGCGTTTACTTTGACTTCTTCTGTACCGTCGAGTTCTAATCTTCGGGTGTGTTCTGCTTCTCCTTCGTCATATTGTTCTATCCTTGGTGATGTCCAGATCAAGTCGGCAGGTAGTACGGCTTCTGATCCGTAAACTAGGAAGAAAGGTGAGTATCCGGTGGCTCTGCTTATTTGAGTTCGTAGCCCCCAAACTACTTTGGGTAATTCTTCAATCCATTTGGATCCATAGTCCACTAGTTCTTTATACAATCTTGGTTTTAATCTGGCTAGTATGAGTCCATTAGCCCTTTCTACCTGTCCGTTGGCTTCTGGATGTGCGACAAATGCGTAATCTATGCCGAAGCCGCAATCCTGTGCCCAACTTTGGAATTCTGTAGCTGTGACGGGAGAACCCAAATATGTGATGATTCGATTGGGCATGCCAAAGCGGTGCATAATGTCTTGGATGAACTCGACTGCTTTGGCTGCGCTGTATTTTGCGAGTAGTTTGTATTCAATCCACTTGGTAAACTTGTCAATTGCTACGAAGATGTACTCGAAACCGCCTTTTGCTTTCTTGAGAGGTCCTACTTGATCCAGCCCCCAGCAGGAGAAAGGCCAAGCGGGTGGGATGCAGATGAGATTGTGAGCTGGCACATGAGCTTATCTTGCGAACATTTGACAACCTTTGCATCTTCTGACGAGTTCTTCTACGTCTTTCAAAGCGGGTGGGATGCCAGATGCAATGCATGTTTTCAATGTCGTCATACCTTCTGGGTTTGGAAAACTTCCTTGATTTGTCAGCCACCGCTACGGTGTTGTCTGGTCCACGTTTCCTTTCCTGATGTCTGATGTTTTGATGATTTTGCTTGTTTGGGTTGTCTCGGTTGTTTCTATCCGGGAACCTTTCTCGTGTCTTCTCCTCTGCAGTAATCATCTTTTCTACTGCGCATCTGAATTCTTCATTGTTTCTCGGGTTTTCTTTGCAGAAGTCCTGAAATTGCCACCTAGCCATGATTCCATGAGAGAAAGCTTCGATTACTTCTCGTTCGGTGATGTCATGTACTTGAGCTCGTAGTTCGCCAAATCATCGATAGTGATTTCTGAGACTTTTGCCCCCTTTTTGCTTTAGTCCTTTTAATTCTACGTGGGTGATGGGGTGCGTAATGATACCCATGAAATTTTCACAGAAAACTCTTTGCAAGTCCTCCCAATTTCTTATTGACCCTAGATTCAATTTGTCGAACCATTGGAGGGGCATGGTTTCTAGGGCCATGGGAAAGAACAAGGTCTTGATATCGTCGTCTCCTTCGGCTAGTTCAATCGATTGCGAGTAAATTCTGAGCCACTGCCTTGGTTTGGTCTTTGCCATCATATTTAGAGTGGTTGGACGGCTTGAACTTGTGAGGTAGTCGTATTGAAGCAAGTCTGTTTGCAAAACAGGCGAATCTATCGTGGGTTCTGGCTTCTTTGTATTCTGATTCAGCACCTCCTTCCAGCAACTGTTGTTTTGGTGAGAGTAGTTCTGCGGGGCTATCTGAATGGGTGCTTCGCTTCTGATCTTTCTTGGTTGTTCGACTCGGTAGTTTTGACTGTGGTCCCTTCTACTTTCTCTGTTGTGACTTCCACTTGGTCCAAGTCTCTCGAAAGCGGACTTCCTTTGATTTTGATCTTCCTTCCTATGAGATGTTGACCTAGCAGGTAGTCTTGAGCAGGTCCTTCCATCATGCGTCCTTAGGGCTGCTGACCGGAGAAAGTCCCGGAGCTGTTCCTGTTTTTCGCTGGGATGCGTTGTCGCTCCGAGTTCTTCTAGTGCTTCTAGGATCCTATTGTAGGGTGTATTCACCGCGCGTCTTTCTTTGACTTCTTGTTCTAATTTTCTTCTATTGTACTTGGGCAGATCTGACTCATATTTGATCTAAGCTTCCTTGCGCTGCCTAGCACGACGTTGGCGTCCTTGTTTCAATTTGTTTCTTCTTTCTCTGGCTTGCTTCTAATTTTCGGTCTCACCATCGTGCCCCTGGATAAAGGGTGATATGTTGGATTCAGATTCATCCGATGACCTGATGTTGGGTGCTTCTGGGGGGACCAATGGTGATCGAGAACGGCGAACCATGAATACTTCTCGTGTGTGAATTGTTCTGTTATCGGCGTTGGTTTCCACACTGTTGGAGTTGTTGATAACTTTAGTAGAGGCTTTAAGGTCGCAGATTGAGTCTCCTTCTTGGTAGGGTAGAATTGCTATTGTCGTCGTGCCAACTAGTCGGGTACCACTATCCTCAGGAACAGAACCTGGCCAGTGGACGATGCAGTCTTGAGATGTTATAGTTAGTACGAGACCTTCCTGAGCTCCTTTCAGTGGCATTCTAAGCACCAGATTGAGGTACCCTTCGAGTCATGCCTGATAAGATTTTGCCATGTTGTGGAGTCCGAACGGAAAAGGATCTGACTTCTTGAAAGGACTCTGAGTGTACTCTGAGTTGTATTCTTGATAGGCCGAGGCCGCGCTCTGGAGTCCCACCGGAAAAGAACTCAGACTACTCTCAATCAAGAGAACTCTGAATGTTTTCCGAGTTGAATCCTTGATAGGCCGAGGCCGCATTCTGGAGCCCCGTCGGAAAAGAACTTGGGTTCTCAAAAGAACTCGGATAAGACGCCATCTCAGATGCGGAGCCTGAGTTTGAGTCGGATGCACAAAGCCACGAAATCAGAGTTGGATCGGACATCACGAGCTGCGTGAATCTTTCAGCAAGTTGATCTGTCGTAGTCGCCGAAATAGAAAGGTCTTCATGGTGATCTGAATCTTCAAGGAGATGGCTTTGGAGCTTGCCATTGTCGTCCGCCTTGTAGATCCATGAGCCGAAGATGAAGGTTGATCCCGTCGAGGAGATCATGTTGTCGAGGTCCGTTGAGCTTTCGGATGCAAATTCACCAAAAGCCCCTACCTGGCGCGCCAGCTGTCGGTGTTTCACCACCGATAGCCTACCACGGGGGTACCCAGGGCAGTTTGTTCGGGCTTCAGCGTATGCAGAACTCGACGGTTAATGCAAGAGACAGTCGATTTATCCTGGTTCGGACCCTCGACCGTGATTGAGTAATAGCCCTACGTCTAGTCGGTGTTAGCCTTTGCGTTGCATTGATTGTAAAGTATATCTCTAGGAACCCTACCCTCCTTTATATAGTCAGGAGGTCAGAGTACTAGTCGGTTTACAATGAGAGTTCCTAGTAGGATTACAGAATAATACTACTACTAAGATTACATGGGAAGAATCCTTGTTAGACTAGATCTTCTCCCTTCCTTGCGGGGTATCCCGTGGGTCACGCACCGACAAAGCCTAATGAGAAGGGTGGATGCACACTTTGCTACTCTTGCTTTCACTAATGAGGCCTCTCTCTAGGATTCTCAAATCTCAATCACCTCACTAGGACCTTGCTCTTCTTGGCACTCTCAAGGGTATTTCTCAGCTGTTGGAATGAGCAAAAGTGATCCCTTGAGTAAATAGAGGAAGTATTTATAACCGCTCATTCAAAACAAACCATTATGTGCCTCTGCGGGGTCACCGGATGCTTCGGTCAAGGTGACCGGATGCTCCGGTCAGTTCACCCACCTCTGTGCAGTTTAAGTTGTGACTAGACACTGACCAGCGTCCGATCAGCACTGACCGGACGTGTCTAGTCATGAAAACTGCTCTCTGGAACCTTACTGATGTTGACCGGACTCTGGCACCTAGCGTCCGGTCACTTTGCTGCTCAGCGCCTGGTCAGTAGCCAGAACCTGACCAGCATCCGTTCAGCACTGACCGGACACATCCGATCAGGATTCTCCCTCTCTGGAACCTTACTGGAGTTGACTGGACTCTGGCACCCAGCGTCCGGTGACATTTCACTCAGCGTCCGGTCACATTCAGACGACTTCACCTTAATCAAATGAACTGACTGGACTCTACACCAGCGTCCGATCACACCGGAACCAGTGTCCGGTCAACATTTGACCCTCCATTCACTTCCAACTCACAATCATATGTGAATGAAGTTTGCTCCAATTGATCTAAGGGTTTTTAGGAGCTACCTATTGCTAGTTTTAACAAGTGTGCACCACACCTAACCCACTAGACTCACCTAGGTCAAGCTACCCATCCATACCCCCCTTAATAGTACGACCAAAGGAAAAACAAAGTCCTAAACTACTCTAAGTGTCTCTTCAACACCAAATGACACTTAGAACTAGTCCATCCTTAACCTTGCCGTCCATCCTTTGAAAACCGAAATGATTTCCATCATAGGGGCATGACCACCATGACTGCCTAATCAATTGTCATTACCACGACCTAACTTAATTGCATCTGCAAAACACACATTAGTCACAGTAATCTCATATTGTTATTAATCACTGAAACCCAACTAGGGGCCTAGATGCTTTCAATGCTCACGTGCCGCGGCGCGCTCCACCACAATCGGGAGAGGCGGCGCATTTCTTGTTCCCCACTGGGTTTCCCTCTGGGGGAGCGGTTGTCGCATGCCCGGATGAAGTGGCCCTGGTAGGCCATTTGGGCATGCACCGAGGCGCTCGGCGTTCCCGAGTGGGTCATCTGACTGGATGACGCACTGGCTACGGTCGTTCAGGCGAGCGCAAAATGATCCGTAGGTGAGTCACATCTGCCGACTCAGACCTCATCGAGCTTGTCATGTGGGATTTGTTCTTGCCGAGGTCGTTCGATCAGTCTTCTTTTCTTGAATATGTGGGGTCAGCCGTGAGCGACTATGTGCTTTCGACTTGGGGCGGGCTGATTTAATTGATCGCTACACGAGCTGAGGGCTGCTCGGTTGTTGCGGTGTTTGCTGCTTCCACATGTGATGTTGCTGGCGTGTGATCCCACCTTATCGCGTTGCCACCCATGTTCCTCTTGTTTAGGCTAGAATGTGCTCCTTCTTCGTTAGCCTTGTGAACGTGGGTGCACGTCCTTGCCCAAGGCTGGTCCATAGAGCTGAACGTTATGCGGCCCGACGTTGCAGTCGAGGCATCGGGGTTAGGTCACCGATCCAGTTTGATGCAAGGGGAAAAAGCGAGCAAAGGGCGTAGGCTTCGATTTTCCCCATTCCACTTGCTTGGGCAGAGCGACGCTTTGTTTCCTTTTGCTCCCTATCCCTGTGAGTGCCCGACTCCGCCTTGGAGCTACTCCAGGAGGCTTGGTCTGAAAGGCGACTCGTTGCGGGGAGGAGTTTGGGAAATAGTTCGCCGTTACATCCTACCACAGGCATACGTGGAGAAGCTCAAAGTAGGTCCCTTGCTTGACGACAGATGGTGCTTGGGGTCTTTGCACCTAGAGTGCAATTGGCGTATTCGCTTGTTATTACACCATTCTTTTACTTACTTTCCATCTGAATTGGAATGTGCTTCATCCCCCTGGGTCTGTGCCTTTGAATGTGTATCTTAGCCTATGGGCTGGCCTATGGGGCTAAAATGTGTGCGATCCGTTGGAACATCAGGATGGTGGAGGATGATAACAGATCTGGCATGCACGATGCAAGAAGAAAGCGAGAGAACAACATGAGCCCCCTTCCTTTCGCTCCCCTAGTCCTGAGCGAACAGATTTCCCATTTCCTCTTAGGCAAGTGCATGGGTGCCTAGCCTTGTCTAGGAGCTAGTCCATTGGGTCAGCCGAGGCTTCCTGAGCAAGAGGCTAGGACATGGGTTACTGGCTTGTCACGGTGAGAGGAGCGATCAGAAGATGCTCGGGGAAGGGGTCACTGAGATGGTGACAAGCAGTGCTACATCTTGGGACACATATATGTGTCCTTGAGTGTGTCCTCCATGGGTGACTCATGTCTAGCCATGGGCGTGGGCCGAAGCGGGTCACTCGAGGATCTAAGCGGCTCCTGGACGGAGTGCTCGAGCGCACTGTCCCGTGGTTTGCTCTGCAAGTTGGTCACGGTTTTCTGAAGCTAGGGGTGAGCCTACATGTGTATGTGGATGTGTTTGGGTAGAGCGGTTAGAGCCGGAGATAACTTTACTGACCGATGTGTCGAAAGCCATTGCAGATCTGGTTGTAATAACTCAGAGGGCGTTGAGCCCCTATGGATATGTTTGCCACAGAGTTGCTGCTCGAGGCATTGCGAGCTCCCAAGCGCTTGCTTGCGCTGGAGCTGTCGTGGTCCCTAGGCCACGAACCGATGAGGTCATTTCTCCTCCACTCTGAGTGATCATAGCTGGCGAGGATTGACCCCTCGGGCAGCCTTGGTCGTTCCTTGCTGGCTTGATATCCTCGATGGGCCCATGAGCCCCTAAGGAGGGCCTCTTCATGTCTGACTTGGCGTAGTTTCTGGCCAGGGGAGCTCATGCATTCTGGTGCTCGAACCCTCTCAGCGCGGCGACATCGTTGTCACCACATCCCTCTCTAGAACCTTACTAGAGTTGACCGGACTCTGGCACCCAGCGTCCGGTCATATTTCACTCAGCGTCCGGTCACATCCAGATGACTTCACCTTGATCAAATGAACTGACCGGACTCTGCACCAGCGTCCGGTCACACCGGAACCAGTGTCCGATCAACATTTGACCCTCCATTCACTTCCAACTCACAATCATATGTGAATGAAGTTTGCTCCAATTGATCTAACGGTTTTTAGGAGCTACCTAGTGCTAGTTTTAACAAGTGCGCACCACACCTAACCCACTAGATTCACCTAGGTCAAGCTACCCATCCATACCCCCCTTAATAGTACGGCCAAAGGAAAAACAAAGTCCTAAACTACTCTAAGTATCTCTTCAACACCAAACGACACTTAGAACTAGTCCATCCTTAACCTTGTCGTCCATCCTTTGAAAACCGAAATGATTTCCATCGTAGGGGCATGACTACCATGATTGCCCAATCAATTGTCATTACCATGGCCTAACTTAATTGCATCTGCAAAACACACGTTAGTCACAGTAATCTCGTATTGTCATTAATCACCGAAACCCAACTAGGGGCCTAGATGCTTTCAATATCCCCCTTTTTGTTGATTGATGACAATACCACCTCGAGTATGTAAAAGAGATGAGGTTTTCAACATGCTTGGTTCATATAAGCTTTTGACAATAAGAACAAAAGAGTTAGGCAAGCTTATATGACCCAAGCCAACATGATGTACTCAATAGATATGAAATATGCATGAGTACAAGTAATAAAGCTCATTTGCATCGGAGTAAAACACGGAAGCAAAGCAAATGAGCATAACACAAGTGATATGACATATAAATAATTCAAAGTAGAGAGCACACATGTCACATATTACATAAATATCACGATCACGTAGATATCACTATCACATAAATATAGTTCGATGCATGAAAGTAAACACGTGAATGCATAATAGTGTATCACACATAAAAAGCCAAATATAATAGATAACCTCCCCCTAAATATGTCGCTCCCCCTAAGTCTAACATACTCGATCCCTCTCCCCCTTTGGCGTCAAACACCAAATCCTAAGGGTCGGTCGGCGGGGCTGCAGCGGACGAGTCGGGCGCCGAGGTGCGAGGAGCGAGCTAGAACTGTGTGCCATCATCATCTGATCCTGGGCTCTAAGCTATATGACCCTCTATAGCTGGAAGTGATGCTGAAGCGGTCTAGGTCAGAACAGGGACTGGTGCGGCTTGTGACTCTATAGGTATGACTGAAGCAGGCGGCTTTGATGATGCAACTGAAGAAGGGAGCGTCTCTGTAGTCCTAGTAATAGGAGCAACTGTGGAAGGACCAGGGACATGTAGATATTTCAGAATAGGCTACCCTATCAACTCTCTGAAGGTAGCACCAAGGCTCCTAGAAACTGTGGTATCTAGCGCTAGCAGTGAGGAAGTCTGAGCCGGTGTGAAGCCTGTCTGTAGAGGTGTGAACTGCGGGGCTGGCACTAGCAAGGCAAACCACTGGGACACCTGCTCTATAGGTGAAGGAAACTATGTCGCTGGCTATCCCTGACTCTGAGGCCCACTGGGCTGTAATGCTGGAGTCATAGAAGTGGTGGCAGGCTGGTCGATCTGGGGTGAAGGCTGTGGTGGTGGAGCCCCAATAGCAGTAACTACATGCCACATAAATCCAAGTAATTGCTGCTGCATGAGAAGCTACTGCTGATGCATGGCCTGCTGCTATCGCTGGAACTCGTCCTATCTGGCCTAAAACTATGCAAATGTAGTTGTGGTCTCCTGGGCCTGGCGAGCCTGATCCTGTCTCATCCGCTCAAGTATAACAAGTAGAGCGGGATCTGTCTGTGGTGTAGGTGGAGCTGAGCTGGAGCTACCGACCTCATGGTCATGTCTTCGAGGAGGCATCTGAGGGATATCCTGATAGTCATCATTTGAACTGTCACTGGGGTCGCTCTCAACCATCCCCTCCTGCTGAGCATCTAACTGCTCCTCTATAGCTACAATGCCCCTGATAGTCTCATCTTGCTGGGCTGCAGTCTTTGGCACCTCTGGACGATGGCGCGGCTGGCTAGGTGTCCTCACTGCACTGTGGCGGAGCATCTGAGTCATGTTATATGCAGGGAACTCTGTAGTAGCACCACTATACTCTGCCAGCATCTTAGGAGGCCTCACTGTAACTACCCTATGAATCAAGAATGTAATCCAGTGAGCATATGAAAGATGCCTGTGACCTCTGAACCCCTCTGCAAGAGTGTCCTCCATCTCTGATAGAATAAGATCCCAAATATCAAACACAGTCTATTGCACCAGAGAGTTTAGGAGCCATAACTGAATGCAAGCCAAGCCCTCGCAATATCCCATCCTTAGGAGCAGGGTCCTCCTCATGATATCATCAAGTAGTCTGGCTGTAGGAGTAAGATCCCTGGGTGTCCTGGTCGACCCCTCGCCAAAAGGCTCTGTGAAGCAATGGCGGACCAAATCTGTAGGCGGCACAAGTCTGCCATGAGGACGTCTGGGAGGCGTTGTCTGACCATAGCACACCTCATGTAGCCGTATGGGTTGCTCCTGAAGCCTGAGTATCTCTCTGACCCTAAAGCTCATCAGCCTATAGTCTCTGCATCTGAATGCAAAATGTATAAATCTATGCTGCGGGTCCATCCAAAGTGTAGCATAGAACTCTTGGACCCTTGATGGAACATATCTGCCTATTCGTTTGAGTAAGTCTGTCGGCCCTGGCAAGTAAGATAGGTAAGGACGAATCTGTTCTCCAGCTAATGCTACAATGGCCTCAATAGAACAAACCCTCTAAGACCTGAATGCTGCCCCACTATTAAGATATGCATTATAAAAATCCTCCTACAGTGGTGTGTAGAAGCCCTCTGATGCACGCTCATCCCTCCTCGGTGAAAACCACTCCTCAAACTGCACGAACCTGAGCTGCTACACCTGCTTGGCTGTGGCGGCCCTCAAATCCAGATGAGTCACTAGAGGCAGGCCCTATGGTCTAGGAGGTGGACAAGAACCCCTCCGCTGTGTCTCTAGCCTTGGTGTCACCTGAGTATGGGTATGACTAGAGCGGTGAAGCTATGGCTGAGATGTTGGCTCTGTCTCCTCGGCCTGCTCTCCCTCCTAAGTCTGCTCTGCTGGCTGTGGCTCCCCCTAAGGCTGAGGCTCCTCCAAAGCAACACGGCGTCCCTCAAGCATGACAGACCCAGCTGGACTACCATAACGATGCTCAACTTTCTCAATGGCTGCCCTCTGTGCTGGTGAAAGCTGATCTGCAATCTGGACTACACTCCTAGCACCTCCTCTCTCTACACGATCTGCGGTGGCTGAAACTGCTGCTGCTCTCTGTGTGTCAACATCTACATACTTCCTCTTCTTTGTTGCAAGCTTCTTCGTCGCCTTGCCTTTCACATCAGTAGGCAAGCGAGGCGGAGGCCTTGGATCCTCATCACCTGGACCACCTCTGGCGTTCTTGACACGTGCCATCTAGAACGATATGCTGCCTCAGACTAGAAACAACTGTCACTGACACTTCCGAGGCTTGGCCTCGATCCGTACTCGTGAGCTTGGCCCCGAGTTGACTGACCACTACCAATCAGACCTAAACAACACCGACTCGCTACAAGATGGAATAGATCGGATATATATGAATAATTTTAAATAAACATCTAGAGATGTGAAACCCTAAGAAGCAAGTAATTAGATACGAAATTAGAATCAATGGCTTGCTAACTGACGAACCAGCGAATCGATGAGAAGAGGAACGAATTGGGGAACCACTGGATCGGCAACTTGACGTCTAGGGTAAGGGTTGCGGCAATGTGGCGTGGATCGGTGGCTAGGGTTTCGACAGGGCTCTAGTGGTGGCATTGGTGATGCCGGCGGCGCTAGGGCACGAGCTTGCGTGCTACAGTGGGGCGTGCGGTGGGGTGCGAGCATGGGAAGGCGGCACTACTGCGGTGGACATGACAGCACGGGATGCGGCGGCGTGACTATGGCGCGCCAATGCAGGAGCGGCGGCGTGGGCGTGGCTGCACTGTGGAGGAGGCAACGATAGCGTGGAAGGCGGCGCGGTAGGCGGCTACTCAGGAACGGTGGATTTGCGGTGGCTCGGTTGCTGTGACGGTGAAGTCAGCACAATGGATTAGGTCTACGTGCGGCGCGGCGGTTATCTGGGGTCCCCCGATGGAATAGATAAGGAAATGGAAAAGAGTTGGAATCTCGCACGATTACTATTGACCGGATGCTCCGGTGGCAACGACCGGACGCTGCCACCCAGAGTCCGATCGACTCTAGAGAGGTCCAAATCCCCTAGAGTCGCGACCGGACGCATCCGATCCCAACTAACCGAACGCAGCCAGAGTCCAGTCAATCCTGTCTTCATCTTCTTTGCTTGACCGGACGCAGGATCACCTTTTGACCGGATGTAGGGAGAACATTGTTCCAGCATCCGGTCACTCCTTCGCAGCATGGTTCACCTCCTATGAACTGATCGGACGCAGGGGAGCAAAGTCCAGTCCAGCGTCCGGTCACTCCTTTTCAGCGATGCTTCAAAGTCCTTCGAGCTGCCTGTTCCCAATCAAGTCCCAACTTCAATAAGATCCAAATAAACACCAATTGGGACTAATGTGAGTGACCTCTCTCAAACCCTCAAAATTTTCAAAGTATTTTGCCTTAGGCTATAATTCTTTTTTAAAAAATAGACAATAAAAAGGGTGATTGAAGAGAAACGACAAAACAACATTCATGCATGTGTAATGCAATACTTGAAAGTAATTCTAGATGCTTGTTAAGTTTGATCCAAGGTTAAGCTTCTTCACACGCTTTTCGGCGGTTATCTTAACCATGTTAGACAAGCCCTAAATGCATTACCAAAGATTAAACGTGTTGTATATTACAATGCAATGCACGGGACAACACAAGCTCATTTTCTAGTGAAGTTGCTAAAATCAAGCACATTGAGCTCATTCCTCAACCAACAAAATGTTGCCTCATGTAGCGGTTTATTGAAGATATCTGCCAATTGATTCTCGGTCCTTACACCTTCTAGTAAAATATCATTCTTAGCAACACGATCTCTAAGAAAGTGATAGCGGATATCTATGTGCTTGGTGCGAGAGTGTTGAACCGGATTATTAGCAAGTTTTACCACACTCTCATTGTCACACAAAAGAGGTACTTTTTCTAGAACTACACCATAGTCTAGCAAAGTTTGCTTCATGTAAAGTATTTGTGCACAACAAGCACCCACGGCAATGTATTCCGCTTCGACGGTGGACAAAGCCACACTATTTTGCTTCTTGGAGGACCAAGACACAAGTGATCTACCAAGCAAATGGCACCCTCCGGATGTGCTTTTTCTATCAACTTTGCAATCGGCATAATTCGAATTGGAATAGCCAACTAATTCAAATATAGCTCCTTTGGGATACCAAAGGCCAATGCTTGGTGTGTGCTTAAGATACCTAAGGATTCTTTTAATGGCAATCAAATGAGTTTCCTTAGGATAAGCTTGAAATCTAGCACACATACACACACTAAACATGATGTCGGGCCTAGATGCGGTTAAATATAACAAGCTACCAATCATAGAGTGGTAGAGAGTTTGATCAACCGTGTTACCTCCCTCATCTAGGTCGAGATGTCTATTAGTTGACATTGGTGTCTTGATTGGCTTACATTCATCCATTTTGAACATCTTGAGAAGGTCCTTGGTGTACTTTTCTTGAGAGATGAAAATCCCTTCTCTTATTTGTTTGACTTGAAACCAAGAAAGAATGTAAGCTCTCCAATCATTGACATCTCGAACTCCTTCGACATCAATTCACCAAACTCTTTGCAAGAATCTTCATTTGATGATCCAAAGATGATATCATAAACATATACTTGACAAATGAAGATATATCCATCAAGCTTCTTGGTGAATAGTGTGGTGTCGACCTTCACAATGGTGAAGCCCTTCTCAATGAGAAAATCCCGAAGACGCTCATACCAAGCTCTTGGGGCTTGCTTAAGCCCATATAGCGTCTTGGACAACCTATAAACATGATTTGGATATTTAGGGTCTTCAAACCCAGGAGGTTGATCAACATAGACTAGTTCATTAATAAAGCCATTTAAAAATGCACTTTTCACATCCATTTGATATAGTTTCATTTCATGATATGATGCATATGCAAGGAAGATACGAATGGCTTCTAGTCTTACAACCAGTGCAAAGGTCTCTCCAAAATCCAACCCTTCAACTTGAGAGAACCCTTTTGCAACTAGTCTTACATTGTTCCTCAAAACAACACCTTGATCATCTTGCTTGTTGAAGAACACCCACTTTGTTCCAATGACTCTTGCACCTTATGGTCACTCTTCAAGAGTCCAAACTTCATTGCAGGTGAAGTTGTTCAACTCTTCATGCATGGCATTTATCCAATCCGGATCTTGAAGAGCTTCTTCTACCTTAGTAGGCTCAAAGCAACAGACAAAAGAGTGATGTTCAACAAACGAAGCAAGCTTTTGAGAGCAAGTCATTACTCCCTTTGATGGACTCTCTATGATGAGATCTTGTGGATGAGCTTGTAGTAGAGGTGAATTTCTTCTATCAACCACTTGAGGGAGAGGTTGTGGAGCATCAACATCATGTGCAAGGATCAAGTGCTCTCTACGGGTTGATTCTTTGACACTCCGTCGTGGTGAATCACCCACAACCGCTCACAATAAGAGTTGGGTCATCCACAAGCTCCGCCGGATGATCACCAAGCTCCCAATCACCACCAAGCTGTCTAGGTGATGGCGATCACCAAGAGTAACAAGCACGAACTCTCACTTGACCACGACAAGCCTAATGAGAAGGGTGGATGCACACTTTGCTACTCTTGCTTTCACTAATGAGGCCTCTCTCTATGATTCTCAAATCTAAATCACCTCACTAGGACCTTGCTCTTCTTGGCACTCTCAAGGGTGTTTCTTAGCTGTTGGAATGAGCAAAAGTAATCCCTTGAGTGAATAGAGGAAGTATGTATAACCCCTCATTCAAAACGAACCGTTATGTGCCTCTGCGGGGTCACCGGACGCTTCGGTCAAGGTGACCGGACGCTCCGATCAGTTCACCTACCTCTGTGCAGTTTAAATTGTGACCAGACACTGACCAGCGTCTGGTCAGCACTGACCGGACGCGTCTGGTCACGAAAACTGCTCTCTAGAACCTTACTGATGTTGACCGGACTCTGGCACCCAGCGTCCGATCACTTTGCTGCTCAGTGTCTGGTCAGTAGCAAGAACCTAACTAGCATCCGGTCAGCACTGACCAGACGCGTCCGATTAGGATTCTCCCTCTCTGGAACCTTACTGGGGTTGACCGGACTCTGGCACCCAGCGTCCGGTCACATCCAAACGACTTCACCTTGATCAAATGAAGTGACCGGACTCTGCACCAGCGTTCGGTCACACCGGAACCAGTGTCCGGTCAACATTTGACCCTCCATTCACTTCCAACTCACAATCATATGTGAATGAAGTTTGCTCCAATTGATCTAAGGGTTTTTAGGAGCTACCTAGTGCTAGTTTTAACAAGTGTGCACCACACCTAACCCACTAGACTCACCTAGGTCAAACTACCCATCCATACCCCCCATAATAGTACGGCCAAAGGAAAAACAAAGTCCTAAACTACTCTAAGTGTTTCTTCAACACCAAACGACACTTAGAACTAGTCCATCCTTAACCTTGTCGTCCATCCTTTGAAAACCAAAATGATTTCCATCATAGGGGCATGACCACCATGATTGGCCAATCAATTGTCATTACCATGACCTAACTTAATTGCATCTGCAAAACACACATTAGTCACAGTAATCTCATATTGTTATTAATCACCAAAACCCAACTAGGGGCCTAGATGCTTTTAGTGCTCACGTGCCACGTGGCGCGCTCCACCACAATCGGGAGAGGCGGCGCGTTTCTTGTTCCCCACTGGGTTTCCCTCTGGGGGAGCGGTTGTCGCATGCCCGGTAGGCCATTTGGGCGTGCACCGAGGCGCTCGGCGTTCCCGAGCAGGTCATCTGACTGGATGACGCACCCGCTACGGTCGTTCGGGCGAGCGCAAATGCTCCACAGGTGAGTCACATCTGCCGACTCGGACCTCATCGAGCTTGTCATGTGGGATTTGTTCTTGCCGAGGTCGTTCGATCAGTCTTCTTTTCTTGAATATGTGGGGTCGGCCGTGAGCGACTGTGTGCTTTTGGCTTGGGGCGGGCTGATTAATTGATCGCTACGCGCGCTGAGGGTTGCTCGGTTGTTGCGGTGTTTGTTGCTTCCACATGTGATGTTGCTAGCGTGTGATCCCACCTTATCGCGTTGCCACCCATGTTCCTCTTGTTTAGGCTAGAATGTGCTCCTTCTTCGTTAGCCTCGTGAACGTGGGTGCAAGTCCTTGCCCGAGGCTGGTCCATAGAGCTGAACATTATGCGGCCCGACGTTGCAGTCGAGGCATCGGGGTCAGGTCACCGATCTGGTTTGATGTAAGGGGAAAAAGTGAGCAAAGGGCGTAGGCTTCGATTTTCCCCATTCCACCTGCTTGGGCAGAGCGACGCTTTGTTTCCTTTTGCTCCCTATCCCTGTGAGTGCCCGACTCCGCCTTGGAGCTGGTCTAGGAGGCTTGGTCTGAAAGGCGACTCGTTGCGGGGAGGAGTTTGGGAAATAGTTCGTCGTTACGTCCTGCCACAGGCATATGTGGAGAAGCTCAAAGCAGGTCCCTCGCTTGACGATAGATGGTGCTTGGGGTCTTTACACCTAGAGTGCAATTGGCGTATTCGCTTGTCATTACGCCATTCTTTTACTTACTTTCCATCTGAATTGGAATGTGCTTCATCCACCTAGGTCTGTGCCTATGAATGCGTATCTTAGCCTAAGGGCTGGCCTATGGGGCTAAAATGTGTGCGATCCGTTGGAACATCAGGATGGTGGAGGATGATAATAGATCTAGCATGCGATGCAAGAAGAAAGCGAGAGAACAACATGAGCCCCCCTTCCTTTGGCTCCCCTGGTCCTGAGCGAACGGATTTCCCGTTTCCTCTTAGGCTCGTGCACGGGCGCCTAGCCTTGTCTAGGAGCTGGTCCATTGGGTCAGCCGAAGCATCCTAAGCAAGAGGATATGACGTGGGTTACTGTCTCGTCGTGGTGAGAGGAGCGATCAAAAGATGCTCGGGGAAGGGGTCACTGAGATGGTGACAAGCAGTGCTACATCGTGGGACACATATATGTGTCCTTGAGCACGTCCTCCATGGGTGACTCATGTCTGGCCATGGGCGTGGGCCAAAGCGGGTCACTCGGGGATCTAAGCGGCTCCTGGACAGAGTGCTCGAGCGCACTGTCCCGTGGTTTGCTCCGTGAGTTGGTCACAGTTTTCTGAAGCTAGGGGTGAGCCTACATGTGTATGTGGATGTGTTTGGGTAGAGCGGTTAGAGCCAGAGATAACTTTACTGACCGATGTGTCGGAAGTCGTTACAAATCTGGTTCTAATAACTCAAAGCGCGTTGAGCCCCTGTGGATATGTTCGCCATGGAGTTGCTGCTCAAGGCGTTGTGAGCTCCCGAGCGCTTGCTTGCGCTGGAGCTGTCGTGGTCCCTAGGCCACGAACCGATGAGGTTGTTTCTCCACCACTTTGAGTGATCATAGCTGGCGAGGATAGACCCCTCGGGCAGCCTTGGGTCGTTCTTTGCTGGCTTGATATCCTCGATGGGCCCATGAGCCCCTAAGGAGGGCCTCTTCATGTCTGGCTTGGCGTAGTTTCTGGCCGGGGGAGCTCATGCATTCTGGTGCTCGAACCCTCTCAGTGCGGCAACATCGTTGTTGCCACATCCCCGCCTCTAGGTGTGGTTTCCGCTCTTGACGAAGAGCCATCATGACCTATCATTGCGGGAACTGGGTTTGAGTGCACTTTTTTCTCCCAAAAAGCGCACATCATCAAGACAGATCACTTCAAGACCTCACGACAAAAAGAACCGGGACCTAGCTATATCCGAGCTCTTTTTGATAAAGAACCCGGGTATATGCTCAGGAACCCTCAAGAGAAGACCCTCTAGCTCCTTGTTCCAAAAAGCAAGAGGCTCAGGGGCTGCACCCAAATGGGAGTACTTTTTTCTTCAAAAAAGCACACATCACGCGAAGATCTCACGAAGCTCTACACGGTTTCACTCAAGAAAGCACTCGGACGACGCTTGTTCCTGCTCAGCAAGACCTAAAGGAACAAGACGAGGCTTCCAAAGCTCAACCATGAAGTGCTCGGGGGCTTATCGGTGCGGGACCCACGGGATACCCCGCAAGGAAGGGAGAAGATCTAGTCTAACTAGGATTCTTCTCATGTAATCCTAGTAGTAGTATTATTCTGTAATCCTACTAGGAACTCTCATTGTAAACTGACTAGGACTCTGGCCTCCTGACTATATAAAGGAGGACAGGGTTCCTAGAGACGAGACTAGAAGACTTTACGACGTAACACTTTACAATCAATCCAACGCAAAGGCTAATGCCGACTGGACGTAGGGCTATTACTCGATCACGGTCGAGGGTCCGAACCAGGATAAATCAACTATCTCTTGCGTTCACCATCGAGTTTTGCATACGCTAAAACACGAACATACTGCCCCGGGGACCCCCGTGGCAGGCTATCGGTGGTCAAACATCGACAGCTGGCGCGCCAGGTAGGGGCTTTCGGCGAATTTGCATCCGAGAGCTCGACGGACCTAGACAACATGATCTTTTCGATGGGATCAACCTTCATCTTTGGCTCATGGATCTGTGAGGTGGACGACATTGGCAAGCTCCAAAGCTGTCTCTTCAAAGATTCGGATTACCCTGAAGACCATTCTATTTCGGTGACTACGATAGATCAATTCACTGGAAGATTCACGCAGCTCGCGGAGTCCAATTCAACTCAGATTTCATGACTTTGCGCATCCGACTCAAACTCAGGTTCCGCATCTGAAATGGAGTCTTATCCGAGTTCTTCCAAGAAACCAAGTTCTTTTCCAATGGGGCTTAAGAACACGGCTTTGGCCTATCAAGAATACAACTCGGAGTACAATCAGTGTCTTTTCAAGAAGTCAAGTCTTTTCCATTCGGACTCCACAACACGGCAACATCTTATCAGGCACGGCATGAAGGATCCCCTGATCCGGTGCTTAGAATGCCACTGGAGGGAGCTCAGGAAGGTCTAATACTGACTATAACATCTCAAGACTGCATCGTCCACTATCCAGGTTCTGTTCCTGAGGATAGCGGAACCCGACTAGTCGACACGATGATGACAACAATTCTACCCTACCAAGAAGGAGACTCGATCTACGACCTCAAAGCCTCTACTAAAGTTATCAGCAACTCCGACAGTGTGGAAACCGACGCTAATAGTAGAACAATTCACACACAAGTATTCATGGTTCGCCATCCTCGATCACCATTGGTCCCCCTAGAAGTACCCGACGTCAGGTCATCGGATGAAATTGAGTCCAACATATCACCCTTTACCCAAAGGCATGATGGTGAGACCGAGAATCAGAAGCAAGCCAGAGAAAGAAAAAACAAGTTGAAACAAGGACGCCAAAACCGTGCTAGGCAGCGCAAGGAAGCTTGGATCAGATATGAGTCAGAACTGGCCGAGTACAATAGAAGAAAATAGAACGAGAAGTCGAAGAAAGACGCACGACAAATACACCCTACGATAAGATCCGAGAAGCACTAGAAGAACTCAGAGCGACCTCACATCCCAGTGAAAAACAAGAAGAGCTCTGGGATTTTCTCCGGTCAACAGCCCTGAGGACGCATGATGAAAGGACCCGCTCAAGACTACACGCCAGGTCAACGTCTCATAGGCAAGAAGATCAAAATCAAAGGAAGTCCGCTTTCGAGAGACTTGGACCAACCGGAAGTCACAACAAAGAAAGTAGAAGGGATCATAGTCAAAGCTATCGAGTCGAACAACCAAGAAAGACCAGAACCAAAGCACCTGCTCAGACAGCCTTGCAGAACTACTCTCACCAAAACAACAGTTGGCCAGAGGGAGGTGCCGAATTAGAATACAAAGAAGCTGGAACGGACGATAGATTCCCCTGTTTTGCAAACAGACTTGCTTCAATACGACTACCTCACAAGTTCAAGCCATCCAACCACTCTAAGTATGATGGCAAGACCGAACCAAGGCAGTGGCTCAAGATATACTCGTAATCGATTGAACTAGGTGGAGGAGACGACGATATCAAGACCCTGTTCTTTCCCATGGCCTTAGAAACCATGCCCCTCCAATGGTTCAACAAATTGAATCCAGGGTCAATCAGAAATTCAGAGGACATGCAAAGAGCTTTTTGTGAAAATTTCACGGGTATCATTACGCATCCCATCACTCATGCAGAATTAAAAGGACTCAAGCAGAAAGGGGGTGAAAGTCTTAGAAATTACTATCGACGATTTGGCGAACTACGAGCTCAAGTACATGACATCACCGAACGAGAAGTTTGAAGTTGCTTCTGGAACTACAATACGGAGGTCATCAAGTTTGAAGTTGCAGACTTTGATTCATCATATCACTTCAATCGATACGAGAAAAGATCCTACCAACGAAGACAATCGGAAAAAAGATGAGGACAACCACGAAGACAAGGGATTCCAAAAACGATGATCTGGAGACCCGGACTCGAAGCAAACACAAAATCATCATGGCGATACTAGCATAGGAAACGCGCATTATCTAGATCCAACATGTTGCTTAAGATACAGGCCTAACTAAGGGTGTCCTTTCTCTTCGAGAGTGATTTGAAGCGTGATGCTTTTGATTATGACGTCTGCGGAGGTCATTAAGTTTGAAGTTGCAATCCAAATTGCTCGGGCAAGCAAAAAAGCAACCTATTGCTTAAGGTGCGATGGTAGAGTGAAAGAAATAGCCACTATCAAATCGCGGCGAAATGAGCCAATGGTAGAAAAGAAATAGCCACTAGAGATGACGGAAGAGCTAGAGATACCAGCTAAAAAACCTAGCATCCTCGCACCACCAAAAGAAGCCGACGTCAAGCAAATCGACTTGGGTACCGGTGATCCCTCCAAAACGGCAACCATCAGCGCCCACCTCTCGGCAAAATAGGAACTTACGCTCACCAACTTTCTTCGGGACAACAAAGATATCTTCGCTTGGAAGCCGGCCGACATGCTAGGTGTCCCAAGAGAGTTGGCTGAGCATAGAATTGATATCAATGAAGGCTCCAAGCCTGTGAAGCAACGACTACGATGATTCTCACCCGACAAGAAGGCAGTAATTAAAAAAGAAACCACAGAGCTAATGGCAGCCGGATTCATCAGAGAAATCCTCCATCTAGATTGGCTAGCAAACCTAGTTCTAGTATAGAAAAAGAATACGGACGAGTGGCACATGTGTGTCGACTACACAGATCTCAACAAATACTGCTCGAAAGATCCGTTTGGCCTACCACGCATTGATCAGATAGTTGATTCAACAGTAGGATCTGCCCTATTATCCTTCCTTGATTGCTATTCAGGATATCACCAGATCGCATTAAAGGAACAAGACCAGAGCAAGACATCTTTCATCACTCCGTTTGGTGCCTACTGCTACAAAACCATGTCATTTGGACTCAAGAATGCTGGTGCCACTTACCAAAGAGCTATCCAAACACGCCTTGGTTATCATATCAGCAAAAACGTAGAGGCATACATGGATGACGTAGTAGTAAAGACAAAGAACCCGGATGCACTAATTGAAGACTTAAAGCAAGCCTTTGAAAACATAAAAAGGTGGAGGTGGAAATTGAACCCAAACAAGTGTGTATTCGGAGTTCCTTCAGGACAACTACTCGGATTCTTGGTCAGTCATCGCGGAATCGAAGCAAGCGCCAAGCAAATTCGAGCCATAACAGAGATGAGCCCTCCTCAAAGTGTCAAAGATGTGTAGAAACTAATAGGCTGCATGGCGGCCCTCAATCGTTTCATATCAAGACTCGGCGAAAAAGGGTTACCTCTCTTTAAACTGCTAAAGAAGACAGACAAGTTCGAGTGGACAGAAGAAGCCAATGAAGCTTTCAAGAATCTCAAGGCATACCTCACCTCCTCGCCCGTTCTCACACCTCCAAAGAAATACGAAGATATGGTGCTATACATTGCGGCAACTTCTGCTGTGATCAGCACGGCGATAGTCGTAGAAAGAGAAGAAGAAGGGCATGTATATAAGGTACAACGCCCCATATACTACATCAGCGAAGTACTGTCAGAATCAAAGATCTGGTATCCGCATGTGCAAAAACTACTCTACGCTCTCCTGATCACTTCACGCAAGCTTCGCCACTATTTTGAAAGCCACAAGATTACCGTGGTGACAGATTTTCCACTCGGAGACATACTACACAATAGAGACGCAACAAGGCGCATATCTAAGTGGGCAGTTGAACTTGGTGCTCTCAATATCAATTTCACCCCACGGAAGGCAATTAAATCTCAAGCCCTTGCCGACTTTGTAGCCGAGTGGACAGAGATTCAACAACCTATGTCAAATACCATCCTTGACCACTAGAAGATGTACTTTGATGGGTCACTCAAGCTAGGTGGACCCGGAGCAGGCGTTCTCCTCATTTCTCCAGATGGAAAACAACTCAAGTACGTCCTTTAGATATTATGGCAAGCTACCAACAATGAAGCAGAATACGAAGCCCTCATCCACGGAATCAAGCGATTACTCGTATACGGAGATTCGGCAGTAGTCATCAACCAAGTCAACAAAGATTGGGACTGCACCAAAGAAAACATGGGTGCTTACTGTGCTAAAATACGAAAACTCGAAAAACATTTCCAAGGATTAGAAATTCTACATGTCCTACGCGATTCCAATATTGTAGCAGATATCCTCGCCAAGCTCGGATTAGACAGGGCGAAGGTCCCACCCAACGTATTCATAGAAGAGTTATCAGCTCCCTCTATCAAATAACCCGGTGAGATAACCCTAGAACTCCTAGCCAAAGGCAACCAGATTATGGTAATCAACACCTCATGGACCCAGGATTTTATTGATTATATCAAAGAGAATAAGTTGCCAGTAGATAAAGAGGAAGCTACCCGAGTTGTTCGCAGAAGCAAGAACTACGTCCTAGTAGGGGACAAACTCTACAGAAGAGCCGCATCATCAGGAGTACTCCTAAAATGCGTCTCATTTGAAGAGGGCAAAGAGATCCTAGATGAAATACACTCAGGTTGCTATGGAAATCATGCCGCTTCAAGAACACTAGTCGGCAAAGCATTCCGCACCGGATTCTACTGGTGAACCGCTTTGAAAGACGCAGAAGAACTTGTCGAAAAATTCAAAGGTTGTCAAATGTTTGCAAGACAAGCTCATGTGCCAGCACACAATCTCATCTGCATCCCACCCGCTTGGCCCTTCTCCTGCTGGGGGCTGGATCAAGTAGGACCTCTCAAGAAAGCAAAAGGCGGTTTTGAGTACATCTTCGTAGCAATTGACAAGTTCACCAAGTGGATTGAATACAAATCACTCGCAAAATACAGCACAGCCAAAGCAGTCGAGTTCATCCAAGACATTATGCACCGCTTTGGCATGCCCAATCGAATCATCACAGATTTGGGTTCTCCCTTCACAGCCACAGAATTCCAAAGTTGGGCACAGGACTGCGGCTTCAGCATAGATTACGCATTAGTTGCACATCTAGAGGCCAACGGATAGGTAGAAAGGGCTAATGGACTCATACTAGCTGGATTAAAACCAAGATTGTATGAAGAACTAGTGGACTATGGATCAAAATGGATTGAAGAATTACCCAAGGTCGTATGGGGGCTACGAACTCAAACAAGCAGAGCCACCGGATACTCACCTTTCTTCCTAGTTTACGGATCAGAAGCCATACTACCTGCTGACTTGATCTGGACGTCACCAAGGATAGAACAATATGAAGAAGGAGAAGTAGAACACACCCGAAGATTAGAACTCGACAGTATAGAAGAAGTGAGAGTAAACGCTACCCTTCAATCAGCAAGATACCTCCAAGGATTAAGACGCCACTACAACAAGAATACCCAGCCTCGATCACTACAAGTCAGAGACCTAGTACTAAGAAGAATACAAAAAACTGACAGACGACATAAACTACTCAATCCAAGGGAAGGTCCTTTTATTGTCTCAAAAGTCATTGGACCAGGCACGTACAAGTTGATAACTGAAGATGGAAAAGAAGTCAACAATACATGGCACATCAGCCAGCTAAGAAGATTCCATGCATGAAAACAACTCAAGGAAGAATATATACACAAGCCACAAGGTATCAATGTTCATGATCAATAAAGATGGTGTTCCTCGACAACATATGTATTATTATGGCTTATCAATGTTCATGATCAATAAAGATTGTTTTTCGACAACATATGTCTTATTATGGCTTTCCCCGAGTTGTTTCCAATAAGCATACCGGCCGAGAGCAAAAGAGCTAAAAAGATGCTTGAGCCCGCCGATGAGGGTAGCTAATAAGCTAACACCCGAACCAAAAAGCAAAATGGCTGAACATACGCCTGAGCATACTGGCCGAGAGCAAAAGAGATGAAAAGATGCTTGAGCCCGCCGATGAGGGTAGCTAATAAGCTAACACCCGAACCAAAAAGCAAAATGGCTGAAAATACACCTGAGCATACCGGCCGAGAGCAAAAGAGCTGAAAAGATGCTTGAGCCCCACCGATGAGGGTAGAGAATAAGCTAACACCCGAACCAAAAAGCAAAATGGCTGAAAATACGCCTGAGCATACCAGCCGAGAGCAAAAGAGCTGAAAAGATGCTTGAGCCCGCCGATGAGGGTAGCTAATAAGCTAACACCCGAACCAAAAAGCAAAACAATGAAACTAAGCCTGAGCATAAATTAGAGCAATTTCAAGACAAGACCTCCAGCTCCTTGTTCCAAATAGCAAGAGGCTCGGGGGCTACACTCAGATGGACCCAAGAAGCGCTACACGGTTTCGCTCAGAAAAGTACTCGGACTACGCTTGTTCCTGTTCGGCAAAGACCTGAAGGAACAAGACGAGGCTTCCAGAACTCAACCATGAAGTGCTCGGGGGCTTATTGATCCTAAGATGTTTTTGCAACCAGGGAAAGGACCAGATGCTGACCACATCTTGAGTTAAGCAAAAAAGCTGAAAAAAAGAAGCTAAAGATACTTGAGATCGCTGGTCGTAAGTCTTTTCAGTACTAACAAGAACACAAAGTTTGTCAAAACAACGATCTATACCGAGTTGTTTACAAGTCACAGACAAAAGCCAGACAAGCACTCGACAAATCAAGAAAGTCTATCAAGACAACGACCTACATATACCAAGTTGTTGTTTACGGACAAAGACATCCGGGCAAAGAAGACATCAACAAAAAATAAAGAATCTTCATTCAAAAAGAAGTATAGTGTTCTATTACAGAAGCTGGAGTACAAAGGTCAATTACATCAAGCATTGTCATCAGGAGAAGAAATATCAATATTAAGATTAGCAAGCGTTCCAGTTCCCAAGATTGACCATCATCCCTGAAGTTCGGAGAAGACCGGCTACTGACCGAAATGACTTCCACAAAGCATTCCAGTTCTCAGTAGCCATCGCTAACTTACCAATCAAGTCTTCGATAGTTTTTTGGGCCTACATAAGATCCCTGTCAGCTCCACGCCTAATCAACTTAGCAAGCGTGAGTTCTTTAGCTCGAGTAATTACCTCCTCAGCCCTATTGTGGTTAGTGCGAACAAGTGTCTTCATCTCCTCGATACCCTCCGAGAGCTTCTGCTTTTCAACTCGGAGAGCTAGACCAGGCAACAAAAAACAAGTTAGCAAAAGAGAAATTTAAATACAAAAGGAAACAAAAAAGAACTCACAATACCAGTGCACTCTTTCTTCATGGCCTCCACATTTTTCAAGGCCTCCTAGGCAGCTGCATCCCTCTGCTTTTCTGCCTCAACCACCCGAGCACGGAGAGCCTTCTCCTCCTTCTGATGCATTTGACGCTCGGTCTCCAACTCGGCCCGACAGAGGTCAAGCTCTGCCTTTAGGGTACTCACCTTAGAAGACAACTTTTTCTTGGGTTCAGATGAGAAAAAGAAGCCGGTATGATCACGAGAAAAAGATTGAGCAAAAAGAGAGAGAGAAAAACAAGACATAAGGACAGAAGAAAGACGAACATCCAAAGAAAGAACTTCAAAAAACTTACCTAGAGCTTTTCCCCAAAAGAAGTCGCAAAGGTTGCCAAGTTTCCCCAGGCAGCGGTCAACTCTGACAACCGATGAGTAGCATCAAATTGATGCAACACTTCATCATCCAAACGCGGAGCATCGATACCAAGAGAGGCAGAAGGAGAAGCCGGTGTAGGCAAAGAAGACAAAACCAGGGCCACATCCTGGGAAGCCCCGGCTAGCTCCTTAGATGGATCCACCCCCACGGCCACGGTCACCCCTGGAGTTAGCAGATCCGAAGCAGCATGATCACCAGGGGGCCCCGTCTTCCTCACAGCCACCTCACCGACCGTACTTGCCGAGTCCTTTGACTCAGTACATGGGGGCGCACCAAAAGACTGACAAGAGGGCGGCTGAGGAGTAAGAGAAGGCAAGGGTCTGCAAGATGATAAGAAAACTCAACGATAAGAATACGAGGCAAGAAAAAGAAAATAGAAGCAAAGAAGCATAACAAGGAATCACTCACTCAGCTATCATCTTCTTCAGAAAACCAACAAGAGGACCTAAGAGGGGGAACTATAGCGGCAAAAACATCACCGCCACCCTACGACAAGAGCGGCAGCGGCCGGTACTAGAGCCCCAGAAGAACTTGAATCCGACGACCGCTTACTACAAGAAAACAAGACCAAAGTCAAAACAAAAAGAGGGGTTCAACAACAGGAAAACAAGAAAACAACTCACCGACGAGTAACAAGGGAAGCATCATCATCCTCTTCTTCCTCACTCTCGACCAAGGCCACCATAGCACCAGCTAAAAAAGGACAAAAGTAATTGGTCAAAGACAAAAACAAACAACAAAAGGATAGAGTGTATTAATATGCTCACCTAAGAGCATGCTAGCTACAACTAGAGTACCTAGACGAGTACTCGACTGGCGAGACTTCTTAGCAGCAGATAAAGCAGAAGAAGAACTATCCGGTTGCCCCCTCTTTCTGATAGTATGAGGAGCTCGAGGAACTAGACAAGGAACATACTCTACATATACATCAAGGTTTGTAGAAGAAACGCCAGGAAATATCGTGGTGGTTTGAAACTTACTGGTCAAGGATGCCCCAGCAAGACTATCCCCAGCCTCCACATTTGCAGGGCAATCATCAAGGGGAATCAGATCAGCAAAGTTACGCCCCAATTCCTATAAACGAGTAAAACAACAAGACAAGGAAGAATTAAGCAAAAAGTGGATACAACAAAAACACACACAAAAGTACCCGCATAAGAAAAGAACAACTCATAGCAGGGGGCGGGTTGTTAGCACTGTACTCAAGGACAGCAAGCGGGACAATGCTTACTCCTTTCAGCATCTTCTGAAGACGCTTGAGCACCTCCTCATCAGTCAACTCAAGGGCAGGGACCATACAAGAAGGGTCCTCCGCCCCAGAGAACTCAAAACCGTAATTTTCTCGCTCCTTCAGAGGTTGAACTCGGCCGCGAAGAAAACTAGAAGTAATCCCGAAGCCGGTCAAGCCTTGCTGTTTCATAGTACAAATCCTCTCAAGAAATGGCTTGATCGCCTGGACCTCAGCCATCGTCACAGGATTCTTTTCCCACCGATCATTAACCACGGGACCATATCCAGAATGAATAGAAAGAGGAGGAATCATATTAGCAGCATAAAACCAGCCAGCACGCCAATCCCTCATAGAATCAACCAAGTCATAATCAAAGAATTTACTCTTAAGACCTTGGCGAAATTGAATCCCGCAACCACCAAGAACATTGGTGTCATCGCGGCGGGGATGGGGCTTTAGACGGAAGAAATAACGGAAGAGAGAAAGAGAAGGAGGAATTCCAAGGAAAGTTTCACAAAGATGAACAAAAACAGAAAGATGGAGGACGACAGTGTCTAGCACGGAAGAAATCGATGAAGAAAAGAAGAAGCAGGAAGGTAGAGTCCAGCACGGATGAAGGAGACAAAAAGGACAATCTCACTAGGACCTAGAGTGGGGACTCGATGCTCGCCCGGAGCTTTCCAATAAGCAATGTCCTTACTCTAAATGAGACCATCGCTAACAAGCTCACGAAGCTGATCTTTAGTCGTTGTCGGAGCTAGCCAAATCTTCTGAGCAGCCCTCATGGCCATAAACTCTTGATTCTCAATCACGGAAAGTGATGTCTCCTCGTCTACAAAGGCTGCTTTGGGACTTGCTCGCTGATTTCTTTTGACCCATATACTAGTGGGAGCAATAAAGAACTAGGAGGCAATGATGATTTGGACGGCGGCACTCAGATGATGGCAACAATGGCGGCGGTGGAAGTTTGAAGACTAGGGTTCAAGGGAAAATCAGGGCAGTAAAGAAAAAGAAGAGGAAAGGCCCTTAAATAGATTTTTCACCAGTAAAAACACGGCCCACTAGGCCCATTTTAACATGGCATGAGAACACAACGGTCCATTTACTGACATAACTAAAATGATGGACGGCACAAATCCACACAACGGTACAGTTCAACGGGCAAATTTCAGACTTACCCATCCAGCACCACGGTGGAGTTATCATATTGCTACAAAAAGAACTCATCAACCATGAAGCAATGAAGTGTCACCTCACAAGGAAAATAAGAACCCGGTTCTTATAGAAAGAACTCGGGGATCTCATAAACAACCGAGACTTCAGCAAAAAAAGAATGACAACTCAGAAGACAAGATTCTTTCCATTACAAATGGCTTCAAAAAATAAAAGATTACACATCTTACAAGACCCAACGAACTCGGTACTACGACAAGCAAGGTAGCAAAGAGGAACCCGGACACAGCTAGGCTCTGGAACGACTATGTGTTCCAAATTGCTACTCGGTAGAACAAACCGCACTCGGCTACACTGTTTTCTTCAAAGGATGGGCGTCAGTGCATCCAAGGCGGAAATCAATAGCACGGCGGGACAACATAGACCAGGGGAAGCCGGTAGGCATCTGTCTACCCAAGTCCGATGTGATGCTGGATATGGTGCTGATCTGCACCGGATAGTCTCAGGGCAGGCGACGAGGATCAACCCAGAACTGCCAGATGAAGGAATGTATCCCACATCACAAGACTCCCTCCGACTACCGCCACGTACTTCCAAGTACAATATTGCTGTGGGATTAGTCTACCTCTAATCCCTATCACAAGACTCCCTCCAGCTACGACAAGATGTACAAGAACTACAGAATACGCCCGAGGGCTGCTCTACTTCATAAACTATCATATTCATGACTTCGGAGATTTTAGACCATGCAACAAAATGCTCAATGAATCAAAATAGCACACTAGGAGGATATTTATAGACCAAAGAAGCGGTGCACATGGATCGGGAGCACCAATAGAACAAACCTGACAAAGGACACAGTGAAAAGACATAATTCAATGAAAGAGGACTCAGACATGAAGGAACAGTACTCAAGAACGAGCATATTTGGAAGAATATACCAACACTGTACAACTCATGAACAAACAACATTTACTTTCAACCACCACCATACAACTACATCCGACAACAGTAGACTACCAGAGAACATGCCAAGATCATATACCCGAGTTCTTTTGAATAAAAGAACCCAGGTATATGCTCGGGGGCTACAACAGGAGAGGTTTTCAGTCCTTTGAACAACTCAGATTCAAGACCCTCCAACTCTTTGTTTCCAAATAGCAAGAGGCTCGAGGGCTACACTCAATGAGTGCACTTTTTTCTCCGAAAAAGCGCACATCATCAAGACAGATCACTTCAAGACCTCACGACAAAAAGAACCGGGACCTAGCTATATCCGTGCTCTTTTTGATAAAGAACCCGGGTATACGCTCAGGAACCCTCAAGAGAAGACCCTCCAGCTCCTCGTGCTAAAAAGCAAGAGGCTCAGGGGCTACACCCAAATGGGAGTACTTTTTTCTTCAAAAAGGTACACATCACGCGAAGATCTCACGAAGCTTTACACGGTTTCACTCAAGAAAGCACTCGGACAACGCTTGTTCCTGCTCAGCAAGACCTGAAGGAACAAGACAAGGCTTCTAGAGCTCAACCATGAAGTGCTCGGGGGCTTATCGGTGCGGGACCCACGGGATACCCTGCAAGGAAGAGAGAAGATCTAGTCTAACTAGGATTCTTCTCATATAATCCTAGTAGTAGTATTATTCTGTAATCCTACTAGGAACTCTCATTGTAAACCGACTAGGACTCTGGCCTCCTGACTATATAAAGGAGGACATGGTTCCTAGAGACGAGACTAGAAGACTTTACGACGCAACACTTTACAATCAATCCAACGCAAAGGCTAACGCCGACTGGACGTAAGGCTATTACTCGATCACGGTCGAGGGTCTAAACCAGGATAAATCGACTGTCTCTTGCGTTCACCGTCGAGTTCCGCATTCGCTAAAACCCAAACATACTGCCCCGGGGACCCCCGTGGCAGGCTATCGGTAGTCAAACATCGACACCCATGATCTTGTTATTGTATTACGGCCTGCTTGATTCTGCCTCATGCCCCACTGATATTAGTAATGAGTTAGGGTCGTCGAGTCTATTGTTGTTTCTACGGCCTGCATGATTCTGCCTCATGCTCCACTGGTCATGGCGATAGATGAGATCTAACCTGTTCATTAGATTTATCTTTATTAGATGGTTAAGTGATGTTAAATTATCTCTTTATATAAAAAGGAGTTTGGTTACTTATAATCATTGTCTCAGTACAAACCGATCACCGTTGATATCTTATTGCCATTGATTAATATTTGCTTAAATAAAATTTATCCTGAATGATAACCGATTTTTCTTATACAACCCCATGAGCTTTAACCGATTCATTCTTACGAATATGCTGGGATCGACTATTTAGTCGATCTCCTCTCATATCGGCTCTCAGAGCCGCACATTTGGGACTGTCTAGCAACACCGGCACGTTCCGCCCTTAATTACTGATGAGCTTTCTCTCCTTGTCAATTGCAGGGTCAAATTGACTGGCACATCTATGGAGGATTGCGCAGGATTGACCACCTTTGCACTGAAGCTAGGCGGATCTACTCCATCGAGCGGACCCTTCCGGCTTGCTGCGTGTGTCCTCGGCACAGAGGCTAAAAATTTTGTGTCGACACACGTTTCTGGCACGCCCGGTGGGACCCCACAATCATCATGGCGGTTCACAACAACAACAACAACATCCTTATGGTACATTATGAAGAGCTACCTGATGAAGATAAGGATACCATCAACAAAGCTACAGAAGAATTTTAGAATAAGTGTTTGCTGTCCTACACCAAAATGCGTGACAGCACAATTATTCAGAAATTTCCACTACCAAGAGTTCTACTACACGGGCAGACAGATACGGTCGAAGCTGAAGACAGGCGTTTCTTTACGGAAGCCATAGACAAATTTGTTCATGATGCCATATCAAGCCGCAATGAAGCTTTCGTTGACGCATTTCACAACGCCATGAAAGAGGCGATTCATGGGATTCTAGTCGGTCAGGTTGGATCGACTTGTTACAATATTCTAGATCCGTCGACTCAAGGGACTAATCAAGTCGGTACCAGCCATCAAGAAGCAGTACCAGCTGGTAATGGTGATGTCCAGACACTTCAAGGTTCATCTGAACAAACTCTAGGTACTGCTACGAATCAGATACAGTACAATCCTGGACCATCAATACAGCGTGTACAACAGCCGATGGGGCAAAGTCAGAACCAGATGATCAATTTTGGCACATCAGGCCACATACCGTTATCGGCTCAAAAGATAGCACCATCAATTCAAAGGATCCGTAGAGATATAGATCCTTATATCTATAATCAGAGACTTCAAGCAGTAAGCCAGCAAAGGACCCAACAGATTGAGATTCCACAAGGCTATCACTATGGCACGGATTATAACACCCTCCACATGATGCCAAATCTAGGATATCAAAGCACGCAGGATTTCAATCCATAGATGGGTCAGCAAGTACCGAGAAATCAAAATCCGCAAGCTGATGAGTTGCTGCTGAAGGTGACCAAGATGATGAAGAATCAGTTCGGTCTAAAGCCAAAAGGGCTGATCTTTTCCTACAAACGCCCATATCCAGAATGGTATGATTTGGTCACTGTTTCTACAAATTACAGGCTCCCAGAGTTCGCCAAGTTCACTAGTCAAGACAGCACAAGCATAATAGAACATGTCAGTCGGTATCTTACATAATTGGGTGAAGCATTAGTTGAGGGCTAGCCTTCACTTGGTTCTCGTCACTATCAGTCAACTCCATTGCCAATTGGGCTAACCTAGAGAAGAAGTTTCATACATATTTTTACACTGGGACTGGAGAAAAGAAGACAACCGATTTGACAACTATGAGACAGAGAACTAATGAATCGGGCACTGAGTTTCTTCAGAGATTTTGGGAGACTAGGAATTTGTGCTTCTCATTGAGCTTGGTCGATGATCAGCTAGCTGCTTTAGCTGTCCAAGGAATGCTGCCAATGTGGAAGAAAAAGCTGCTAGGACAAGAATTTGACAACTTGGGTCAATTGGCTCAACGAGTAGCAGTGCTCAATAGCCAATTCCAGAGTACACGCAGAGATACCCGATTCTAGAAGAGCACAACAGTAGCCGAAGCTTATGATCCAGGCTCAATTGACGATGGCTATGAAGATGAAGAAGAAGAAGTTGCTGTAGCTGAATGGAATTGGGGCAAGAAAATAGTAATGGTGCCAAATCCTTGGGGAAGAGGAATCGAGGAGAGCTATGACTTCGACGTCACAAAATCGGACAAGCTCTTTGACTTCTTTCTTGAGAAAGGCCAAATCAAATTGCTGGACAATCATGTTATGTTGACCCCGAACAGTTGAAGAATAAGAAGTTCTGCAAGTTCCATAATGCTACTTCTCATTCCACTAATGAGTGCAGAATTTTCTAGCAGCATATATAGAGGGCTATTCAACAAGGGAGGCTCAAGTTCGATATGCCTCGGAAGATGAAGTCGATGATAATCCTTTCCCAAGAGATAAAAATATGGTTGATGTTGAGATATTCAAAGGAAAGACTAAGGTCCTAACATCGGCTAGGTCGAAAGAAGCTAGAACAGTTGATCCCAAGATGCAAATATCGGCTGATGAATACAGAGAGATTAGGAAACATCATGATCAACAAAAGAGCCGATATAAGCAAGGGGAAACGTCAAAGGATGGAGCAACGAAGCCGTGAGTCACATCTTGGATCCTGTTGAATAAATGGCAGCGGCAGAAGGAAAAAGATTATCATCGATGGCTAGAGGATCAAGAATACCAGCGTCAACTGGAAGAAGAAAGGTATGAAAGGAAGCAAGCCGAATCACACTGGAATTGTCCTTTCTTCACATACTACTGGAATGAAGGTTTGAAATTGCCTACTAGACATGACTGTCCAGAATGCATCATAATAATATTGGGAGTTTAGGCAATCTCAAATCAACCACGGTCTATCCATGCCCAGGATGCATATCATAATAATAGCATGGATCGACGCTTAAAAAATAAAAGTATTCATGATTGGCTGGGAAAAAGAGTTGTTGACCAAGACTAGGTTGATCATGAAGAAGGAGGCAGCCAGAGGGAACATGTCTGGAAGGAAGGCCAATGGTGCCTCGGAGGATTGACAAGAAGCTAGAAAAGAAGGGAGCAACGCCTAAGGAATAAAGAGATGGAACAGGCTCAGCCATCCGGTAAAACTCAAGTGTGGCATACCAAGCAAACAGCCGATAGAAAGCAACCATCGGCTAATGTCCAAATGGATTTTCTGTTACCATCAGAATTCAGAGCTCCGGCAGATCAGGAAGTTTATTCAGACTTCGATCAATCAGAGTATGAAGAGATAGTTGCCAAGTTAACGGTTGTGCAGCAAGCAATATTTGATAAGCCAGTCAAGCATCGGCACTTAAAGGCTTTATATATGAAAGGTTTTGTTGATGGGAAGCCGATGAACAAGATGTTGGTGGACGGAGGTGCTTTTGTCAATCTTATGCCTTACACTACTTTTTGTAAACTTGGCAAGGGACCAGGAGATCTGCTTGAGACCAACATGATGGTTAGAGACTTTGGTGGAAATACATCCAAGACCCGGGGGGCAATAAACGTTGAACTGACAATTGGGAGTAAAACTCTGCTCACCACGTTCTTTGTCATTGATGGGAAATGATCATACAGTTTACTCCTCGGTCGTGACTGGATTCATGCAAACTGTTGTGTGACATCGACCATGCATTAGTGTGTGATTCAGTGGCATGGAGATGATGTCAAGGTGGTTCGCGCTGATGAGTCTATGAGTATTGCGATGGCCGATCTAGTGTTTTGGGAGCTAGGAGACTTGAATGCCTTTTTGGCAAAACATGGGAAGGATGCTTCATCAGGATTAATAATGAAGGCCAACAGCCAGTTCAAGCAATCGGCTCTAAGACTTTGTTTTGATCAATAGTCATGGCGTTGCGTTGGTCATTGAGTTAAGAAAAAATTAGCATTAAGTCTTGGAGATGGGTTTAGACCAACGTACGTGAATGTTGAGTTAAAGTGTAAGTGCGATTCAGAGTTAATGGATTTTTTAAGAGAAGTTCTATTTCGCTTAATAGGATGCTTGACTTAGAATGATCGATCATTAGATCTTTGGAATGAAAAATGCATGAAGAGATGTTATCCCAACATCTGGATCTGATAGCCAATTCGTTCTCGGCTCCAATAGCCGATACTAGGAGTATCGCCTCTAGTTCAAAAAGTAAAAATCTTCAAAGACAGCAAAAGCCGATACGATATGTATCGCCTATAGAGTAAAAACAAAAAGATAAAAATAGTCATACACAAGAGCATTGTACTAAGGTACATTCATGAAAAAACAGGAGTCTTTGTTCATCAGGTTACACTAAGTACAAACTAATCGAAGACCTTATTCACTACATCTTGAGCGGATGTGATGTCCACTATGGCCTCCGCTACCATGATGAACTCTTCCAGTAGGTTCTCATGTTCTTCAGGGCCGTTGCCCTATGGGAAACCAGTCTCCATGGCGTGGAGTTCGTACCTAGTCTGAACTTGTGCCACAGTCAGCGCCACCACCGCACCATGACGAACACCGTGGAGGGCGATCTCCCGAACGCAGCCAGAACGTCATGGAGATGAGCATTGATAAGGGAGCCACGGGCATTGATGGCATCAACAGTCATGTTCGCTGCCAATTGGAGAGATTCCAACTGCATCGTCAAGGCTGGTGATCACAGAAAAGGAGGAAACCATCAAGATGAAGGTAGTGAGAAATCAGAATGGAAACATCCCTGAAGATCATCTTACCTGTTACCACAGCATTAGACTTGGCCAGCCACGCTCGGACGGTGCTGGCCTCCTCCTCAGCCGCATGAAGAGCGGCCTGAGAAGCCCCGAGATAGATCTCGAGCTAGCCATTTTCTCGAGTCGCCTCGGAGTAGCGGTTCTGAGCCGCCCTCCACTCCGGAGGAAACGCTGAGCATCATCGCCGTTGTACGAATCGGAGTAATCCGATGATGAGGATGGCACGGAGGACACAGCATCAGAGGGTTCACTAGCCCTGGGAAGAGGACGAAGCCTGTCATTCACAACAAACCTAGGAACAAGAGTTCACCCCTATGAATAGAAAGTTGCAAATCATCACCATAAGCAGAAGGCACCAATCTCACCTCATGCGTGTTGAAGGCACTGGTTCACCGGCATGTTCTCCTCCAGAGTCTCCTCCGCCACGTGCTTGCCGTGGTTGTCCTCATCGGCCATGAAGTTGCTTGGATCTATTAGAAAGGGAGAAAACTGCTACAAGGTTGCGAAGGCAAAGAAGTGCAAAGGAACAGGAGCGGTTGCAAGCGTAGATGTGTTCGAGGCCAGAGCCCTCGGCTAGTATTTGAAACCATGGAGTGAAGGGACGGACGCCTCAGGAGAGTACAAAAGGAAACCGCAGTTAATAGAAGGCGAAGCATCGCCTCGCTAATACCAAGAAAGATGTGGCGTCAGGCGACTGAAGGCAGAAGGTCGAGAGGTTCTCTCAATAAAAGCCACATTTTCATATTCAATTAAGATCAAGATCGTAAATCTGGAATCGGCTGTTTCCAATTGGCTCTTCGGCCGAAGAAAGAAATACAACAAGACAAATATACTTATCATACACAAGATATATATATTGACCTACGGATTACACGTTTAGAACATCCTGAATAATTTTCAGTATTGCAAGCCAGACAGCATTAGCCTCTGTAACCTTGCGCTCGTGTTCTTCAGTTGTTCCAGGGGCGTTCTCAAGGCTGCTACGGATAGTTCTACTTTCTTTCACTTTGGCCAACAGTTCCTGTTTCTTCTGTTTGATGGCATTAGGTATTTGAGCCATAGTAGACTTATGATGATCAATGGTGGCCTTCACATTTTCCAGCTCCCTCTCAAGCTCTGCACGTTTGGCTTCCAATTGGGACAACTTTGGATCAGTCCCGAGGGAAGAATTCTTTAGAGCATCAATCGACTGTTTCAGTTCTTTGACCTCTTGCCTATTGGAGTTCATTTTAGCCAGCAAGGCTTCACGGTTGGACAAGTTCCTCTGGATTGTTTTCACCTTCAAGGCCTGATCTTCGAAAATAGGCAAATATGATAAGACCTTGGAGAGAGCTGGGGATGGATCACCTTGAATAGCCAAGAAAACTCTCTTCATTGATTCAGTATCTTGGTCCAAATCGACTATGTTCTTCTCAAATACAGGCAGTATATCTTTTAGCTGATTTCTAGTCTCCTCTGGCAAGGATTCAGCAGAGGAGGTGGCTGACGATCTGATTTCATCTTCATCAAAATACTCCTCAAGATTGAAAGAACAACTCTGTGCTGGAGGGTCGAGTGCCTGGATATAGGGGAAATCTTGACTAAGAGGTTTGAATCAGTTTGTCACAAAATGGATGGTGAAAAGATGTAGTACCTTCTCTATAGTAGCCTCTATCAGAAGAGGGGGAACAGCTGGTGATGCACCAATAGCATCTAGTTGAATCGGCTCTAGATTTCCGACGCTGATATCTGCAATAGCAAGGGGAGATTTTTATTCATGTTTATTGCAGAGGAATAGGCCAAGCACGCGATTTCCTTACCATCAGGTGTGTGCCAAATTGGGGAATCGGCAGTATGAGTATCAATAATGGAACTGTTCCCAGCGTCAACGGGATCATTGTCGATAGGTGAACTGCCAGGCCCCTGCTCTACGGGTATTTCCTCAGGGGATGTCTAGTGTGACAAATGATTAAATAAAGGTTGGAAAGCCGGACAAATCAAGAAGTTAAAAGGAAAGTGCTCCAATGAATATCAAGGATAAAACTCACATTTTCTGCCATCGTGAAAGCATCGGTTGCCTCTACTAAAATCGGCTTCTCCTGAGATGAGGGTTTGGTTTGTGATGAATCAAGTGCCCGAGATAGCTATCCCACGCCCAAAGTAGACTGAGACGCGATGCTCGATAACTGTGAAGAAAATGGGATAAAAAATTGAACGTCAGTTTGAGGAAAGTGTGAATCGTTCACCTCAGCAACTGATGGTCTTGTCCTACGGAGTCTTTTTCTAGTAGTGGCTTTCTGAATTGCCCCTAGAACCATTTTGCGCTTAGGAGATTGACATGTCATGATCATGGGAACAGCATGGGTTCTCATCAGCTTCTTCAAAGAAGGTGCGGTTGATCCCATCCTTGAAACTGGGCATGACGGCTGGTAATCTATCGGACGCCCTCTCCTATCCCGGCTTGGAGGATCAAATTCGTTATCCTGAAAGGGTCGGTTAGGACAGTTGGCAAGAAGATTCGCCAAGTAATTTCTCTGAAAAGAGAATGAAGGGATTACCTCACTATTAGAAACAAATTCCCCATCTAGAGTATGCATAGAGGATATACTGGTCCACAGAAGAGATGGGAATGCCATTCTTGCCACCAGGAGTCAAAGAGATTGGAAGAAAAGCTGGCCATAACCCAGTCATGCAAGGAAAAAGAGGGAAGGTCTGATCCCAATTGGAAGACTCTGGAAGTTTCTAGCATATTACTAATATCTTCCCTCGACTTTAGGGTGTTCTTGAAGAACAGACAGGGGGGAGTTGACCAAAGCCGAACTGACGGGCCATAAACGAAGGATTGTAAAACTCATAAGTTGGAGGATTTCCTGAGATGGAGGAGCCTTTAATCATTTTGCCACGACCGTGATGAAATTTGGCTAAAAGAACACAGGGCTTAATAAAAGAATTGAAGATCGCAGCCGTTGTTTCGTCCGAACAGCCGGATTTAAATCGGAATGTGAAAGGAAAAGTCAGTTCATCCTCCTCATTATAAGGTAGCCAAGTTAGGACGGCCACATCAAACCCTCTGCAAATTTTTTTGAAGAGGTGGCCAGCATTGATGTTGATTATCATGGCCGATGTAGCCTCACCATAGTTCGTACACCGTCGAGTTCTCCCTTCTTTGCCTCTATATTCCTCACCAAAATTAGAGGAGGGAAAGCTCAAGTCTCTGAGGTCAGGCTTTACAGTCTTGTGCATGTACAAATTGAGCTACAATTGTATCAGCCACCAAGGACCACTGATAGTCTATATCGGCTCATTCTTCATCAATTGGGCAGCCACCTAGTACATCAGATGATAAGTAGCTCCTAGCAGATATTTTCTGAGAGGGATATTCTTGCCTAATGCTAGGTGCTCCGCCATGAGTTTATGATTGTAGGTTGGACCACAGGATGACTCACAGAAAATGAATCTCTCCAACCACATGTTTAGAAAGGCCACGTATTCCCTTTCACTGACGGATGGTCCATCTTCAAGATGATTCAGAATATAACTTGCCCATCCAGTATAGTCTGTGATCTTGGCCAATCTCTTGGAACCGGCACTCAAATACTCATAAGATTGCACCGATCCAGTAATTCTAAGGCCGGTCAACATGTATACGTCGGCTAGAGTGATGGTCATTAGGCCAAGACCAAAAATGAAAGCGTTCAGGGCATTAGACCAGAAATAAGAAGCGGAGATCAAAAGTGAATCATTCCTCATCATTTCGGACAATGAAAGTATTAAGCATTGGTTCAAATCATAAAGCTCCCAGTCTCCGCCTTTTTTTGCAGATACCCTACAGAACTAATCTCTCCATCCCTTAGGTGCGTTAGGCCAGTTTCTGAAGGAAGTTTTGTTCTAGGAGGATGAATCCACTATAGACTGTTTAAAGGGGATCTGGTTGGTTTCTTGACGGATAAAATCGGAGGGATCAGAATCACCCATAGGCCCAAGAAAGTAAGTATTAGGGACGGCAGCTGATGGAATCAAGATCTCGTTCCTCATTTCCTAGAAATCGGATAAAATAAATTCAAGAAGAAAGAAGATATGGGGTGGCGGCCGATACTCGAAAAATGGAAACTTGGAGATATACCTCAGGGACATGGTCAACGGTCGCCATCGTGGTCGAAAATTGGTTTGGATCTGGCAAAGATTGCTTGGACGATAGTTCATTGGAATGGATGATTTGCTAGGGTTTGAGGCCTCGGCGATGACGGCGTCGGCTATTTGAAGCTGGATTGAGAAGAAAGGAGAAAGCGAACAGGTCGAGTAAGTTGCAAGATATCGAATAGGTCAAGTAAATTGCAAGATATACTGTTGGGATGTTATATAAAACTCGGGCCAGGAAGTCAGGAGTCGCACGTATGTCTCGGATGGTGCGGTTGCAGCATGGTAAAATCATTTAATCCCAAAATTGGGGGGCATGTGTTTACACCAAAATTTGGGAGGAGAGCGCGGGAACTCATAGGCTTCCAAACTTATGCCAATTAATGAGTCGATAGAGTAAAAGATTGATATATGCTAGATCGAATGCGCACTAGATCCATTCTCTTCGAATGACGTCAGCAGATAACGATGA
This sequence comes from Miscanthus lutarioriparius, assembly GCA_904845875.1. Lineage (NCBI taxonomy): Eukaryota > Viridiplantae > Streptophyta > Magnoliopsida > Poales > Poaceae > Miscanthus > Miscanthus lutarioriparius. The sequence continues at coordinate 116,016,641 of CAJGYO010000002.1, forward strand.
CAGGATATGATTGGCGCCAAGAAGATACATATTGGACTCTACAAAAGGGGAAAGATTAGAGTCCAAGTTATTTTAAGATAGGAATATTTCCTTCATACCAAAGAATTGTATTGGGTCAAATTCGAGTAGGGTTCGTTTTTAAGCTCCGGGTATAAATACCAAACCCTAGCTATTGTAAGATCAATCAATCAATCAAATACAAAGTCAATTACTTTTTTCAGCTCCAGCCACCCCTTAGGAGTAGAAGTAGAGTAGATCTCGGTGAGTTCTTCAACAAGTACGGTTGCATCGATCCGGTCGACCTCCACTGCTTGTCTGTAAGTACCGTCATGGTTTATACCTCTATTCATATGGTTGCATCGATCCGATCAACCCCCACTGCGACTCTGGTATAGGCTAGTTATAGACTCTTGTCTAATTCAAGTATGGCCTATGTGATTCTGCCTCACACCCCACTGCTTGAATTAGATCAAGATCAAGTTATCGACTCTACCTCAGTATGGCAGTCTTTGGTAGATTCATTAAGTTACCGATATTGCTTATTGCTTTCATTATTTATTTAACTACAGCAATATCACTCTGTCCGATTGAGATTAATCTGGATCGGCCTTATATCTTGTTTAACTCATCGTTTGCAAATCTAAAACTGATCTAATCTACATCCTAAGCGATGAGTTATGTTTTTATCGGCTATTTTACGTCAATCTTAATCGTGCATAGCGTGCGGTTAAGGCATGTCCGATCTTGAGTAGATCTATTAGTTAATGAAAACCGTTCCATGGCCTGTCATCACGGCCTGTGAGATTCTGCCTCTCACCCCACTGTTGGCACCGTGGAGTGGGGATCGTTAGTTGGTAGACCCGTTTCTGAGAAGGCATGACCTTAACTGTGCGCTATGCCTGAATCGGCTGTTTAGCCGATATCGAATGCTTTCGTGAACAGTTCGCATTATGAGATCATTGAAGTAGAGATAAGTTGAAAGATATGTTAGCCCCATGATCTTGTTATTGTATTACGGCCTGCATGATTCTGCCTCATGCCCCACTGATATTAGTAATGAGTTAGGGTCATCGAGTCTATTGTTGTTTCTACGGCCTGCATGATTCTACCTCATGCCCCACTGGTCATGGCGATAGATGAGATCTAACATTTTCATTAGATTTATCTTTATTAGATGGTTAAGTGATGTTGAATTGTCTCTTTATACAAAAAGAAGTTCAGTTACTTATAATCATTGGCTCAGTACAAACCGACCACCATTGATATCTTATTGCCATTGATTAATATTTGCTTAAATAACATTTATCCTGAATGATAACCGATTCTTCTTATACAACCCTATGAGCTTTAATCGATTCATTCTTGTGAATATGCTAGGATCGACTATTTAGTCGATCTCCTCTCATATCGGCTCTCAGAGCCGCATATTCGGGACTGTCTAGCAACACCGGCACATTCCACCCTTAATTACTGATGAGCTTTCTCTCCTTGTCAATTGTAGGGTCAAATTGACTGGCACTGTCATAGAACCGACCAATTTATAAGAGCACAAGTACAAAAACAATCGCCGAAACGATCAAATTCTCGAACTTGAGCCCATATAAACCCGGTAGTCAACTGAAATCTCGAAGGATTTCAAACCAACTTGCATACAACCAAGATCACAGTAATTCAACATAACATATCGTACGTTACAACATTTCATGCAGACGTTCGCAAATAGATTACATCATCATCAGAGTCATCGTTATTACAAAACAAGTCTTGTAAAACATGTGGAAGCAAATAGTTTAACTCACACACTCGAGTTCAAATACACATCTTGGTTCATTGATCATGACCCATTAAAAGCATTCGAGATAAGGGAGCAGAGATCATGCCCATGATCTAGTCTTCATCACCGCCGGGTGGAGATAATACTTACGAATCCACGATATAGAAGGTCATCTCGCAACAAGAGGAAATAAACCCCGAGTACGGGAATGTACTCAGTTAGACTTACCCACCAGAAACCAAAATAAATGACACCAAGGATTATGCATAGCTGAATGTAGTGGATCTGGTGACACTTTCTTTTTGCGAGAAAAGCATAAGTAATAATGATCAAATCTTAGCTTCGGACTAGCGGTGACTTTTTAGCCATTAACCTGTCAACTATATTAGCTTTTGTACTAAGCAATCATATTATTAGGGTGCAAACATTAATAACCATATCGGTATTCATTGTGGCAACCTTATCATCATCATCCATTTAACCATATCGTTAAATTAATTGAATCTACGTTGCATTTGCTCGGTCAAGTTCTCACTATCCGGAGAGACGACGATTGAATGGATTCCTATCCAATTTGGAGGGTATTCCTAAACACAAACCCCGCTTCTCCGTCGGAGTCGCAAACAAGTCACCTTTAGTACGATTCAGAGTCGCGAGTCCGATCGGATCGACATTCTCGAGAGAACCACTCGCCAAGGTTGTTCGGGACTCTAACCCGCCTTGGACTTATGCCAATGGCTCTCCGCACATCCTTACTACCTCCGAATGCCGCTTGTTGCGCGGCCCCTACCGAGTCGAGCTACTAGGCTTCATGGTCGAACGACTTATCCGCCCGACTAAGTGTTAGGCTGCGTTCAACATGACATGAGGACACACAACATGATCGGTCCTTAAACGACTTCAGACGGAGTCACTATGTTCAAACCTTTACAAGACTCGCCCGGTCTTAATTCATTAATCACATGGTTCTTTTCCACGATAGCAAATATAGCCAACCGTGATCCACCTCATCCTAAAGCTCGCGGTGATGTGAAATCACCGACTTCTACCGCACTAAGCATGGCTAAGCATATAACCCGTTCGAACTTAAATAGGATTCCAAAGCGATATCTCGGACAAGGAAGGATATATAATGCAGCAATTGGTTCCAACCAATTCCTATACTTAATGCATCATCAACAATAAAAGATACTCAAAGTATTTGTAAAAACATGGGAGGCTTAATATGCTTCGAGGCTTGCCTTTCAGGAATGAGGAAGGCTGGTGGTCAGGGCACTCGGGCAAATCCTCCACGGCGACTGCTTCGTCGACTTCCTGCACCTCGGGTTCCTCCTCCTGGTTGGCTCCCTCGAACTCCAGCAACGTCACTCCCTCCGGCACACCTATTGCATGAATGCGCAAGATAAATATCATGGATGCACATGAACGAATGTCAGGGATGCTCGGGGAATGCACATGTTCGCTGTAGTTTGCATATTCCAACTTAAGCCCTATTCAAATCACTTTACTTACCAAGTTTACACAACCTAATGTATAATTGCTCATCCTCAGTTAATGACCTAGCACCTACACCTAAGCATATTCTCAAGTTAGGCTAACCCCTAAATAATCAACGAGAACCTTGCAACAACATACACTCAAGCATTTGTATTTCAGCAAAATGAATACTATGTAGCGGTGCAGTAAACTAGCCATAACTAGAGATTTATTATTTCAAATGACATGAAACAAGACAATCTGGAAAGCTTATGAAATTGTCTACAATTCATTTTTAGACCTCAAAGCATGATTCGACACTTTACCAAGTTGAATTCATAAATCAACAGAACCCTGTCCTCACAAGGCAGAGAGTAAGCAAAACTGGAACCTAACTTTAAACAGTTGTAGTTTCTAAACTACAGGGCCAAATGCCCTCAAATTTTGACAGGAGCTAGATACATAAGTTATCTATAACTCTTGTATTCATCACAATCACATAAAACCAAATTATCATGGGGAACCTTCCAAAGTCCCCAGATCTGTCCAGAGGGACATGATGCAAACAAATAATTGTTAACTTATGATATAAACGCTTAATTGGACAAAACCAACTTTACTGACATATCACATATATCACAAGAACACCAGAAAGTAGGGTGTCCATCACCAAAACATTTCTTTTAATACCTTTCTTAATTTATTTAATTAATTAGGGGAAATAGTAAACATATATGAAAACTGCCCCATTAATTCTACAAAAAATACAGTAGACACTACATGCTCTAAGTAGACTACCATAAAAATTTCACACCATTTGAGTAAGTATAACAACCTACACAAAAATGGTAAGGCAGAATGGCTTAAAATAGCATAATTAGGAAACCTTAGTGAAAAGTGTCAAGCAACAGATTTCATATTTTTCCTTGCATCCTTAAGGTACTAGGACACTCTCCAACAAATTTCATGGTCATTGGATTCATAGATAATTTACAAAAATTCACCCAAGTATCTACCAGTGATAAAAGGAAAATCTATAACTCAAAAACTACACATGAAATGACTCTCAAATTTTAACCAGAGCTTCTACTATACAATACTAGCTTACCCACAAAATTTCATAATTTTTGGATCACAGAAACTCAAGATATGATTTAAACAAGTTTGCATGCATTTAAAAACACTTTTCAAGTTCCTATTTAATTCATCCAAAATTTCTACATAATGTGCTCAAGACATATTTTTCTTAAATACTAGACCTAACTGTGAGTCTAACAAAATTGGAACCACCCAATTTGGATCTACCAATTTGGAGTTCTGAAATTTACAAAACAGCATAAAAACTGAAATAATTGAAGGCGGCTTTCTATTCATAGTGGTGACAAAGGGTCCACATGTCACTGGCCCACACGTCAGCGATACGAAAAACAAAGCACGGCGGTTCGCTTCGACGTGGGGACCATGAGCTCGCCGATGACGAGGACTCTCGTGAAACCAGAAGGCACCAAGCATGTCCCCAAGCTACCCCGCGTCGATTGATACCCTAAGCCTAGACCCTAGCGGCCCCTAAGCACGCCGGCCATGGCGCACGGCGGCTCGGCCATGGCGCGTGGCGGAGCTCCGGCAAACCCGGCATTCGGTGACCGAACAAGGCGCGTAAGCTTCAGGATCACGACGGACCTATCTATGCTACCGCTAAAGGTGAGGTGAAGTGCTCAAGCGTACACGGAGGTCCAACTCCGCGAGCCTCGGACGGCGGCAGAACGACCAGCGGCCATACCAAAAGTCGAAAGGGCTGCGCATGGAGATGACGACGAGATAGAGGAGCTCAAAGCCGAGCTATGGGCGAGATAGAGCGAGGTGAGACACGGCGGCGGCGTGAGAGCTCGGGCCGGAACCAACGGCGGCAATGGCGCTCGACGCGGGAAGAAGAAATGTGGCCTCACCCTTGACTCACGCAGCTGTGGCGAGGTGGACGAGCAAGCAGAGGCTATGATGGAGCTTTGGGTGGTTTGAATCGAGTGGAGATGCGACGACGACGAGGCGCGAGCTCGGCGTGGCAGGTGTGGTGGCGATGGCGTCGGCGGGCGCGCCGCTGCAGTTCGGGTGTGAATGGGGAAGGCAAAGCGTGTGCGGGTGAGTGGAGAGGCGCAGCGTCGTCCACTTCAAAAGGCGCCAATGGCAGGCGGCACGGTCGTCGAACGAGCAAGGCGGCGTGGCGGCCACGTGGCGGCAACCTCCACAGGCCACGGTCGGCCATGACCGGTCGGGTCGGAACGCCATCGAGCTGATTTTAATCGATAGCGCCATATGGAGCGATGGATTTCGAATCCTTTGATCATTAAGCATAAACTCCCTAAACAAAAGTTGAAGACCTATGTGCCAGCTACAAAACTTATTTAGTGACCAAAGTCTAATTTGCAAAGGATGGAGAGTAAAATCATGCCAAAGTCGAGTTCATGAAACTGCTTTTTTGAGTTAGCACTTAGAAAAATTTTCAATTGTTGAAACAGCTTTCAACCCTGACTTGTGGGCCATTTTTGAACATGTTGTGCACATTTTCATGAGATGTCCATAAAAGAACTTTTGTTCCACATATAATTCTCTACAACTTTGCTTTAGGTTGCTCAGACATGCAAACATCCTAAGCTACACTTTTTAAACAGTCAAACACAGGAGCTCTAGGGGTCCAAATTGGTCAACCATGACTTGGAAACCTAATTAGGCAAAATGATCAACATGAACATTGTTCCTAATGACATTCTAAGTATGACTAAGGTTCTTAGAATGATATTTAGCCACACCATACCTTGGTCACACAAGAATCAAGCAAGGTATGTACTGAAACAATGAAAAACACATGAAATGTTACAATTGTTTCATAGTCATGTTTCACATGTTTCATGATCTTGTTGCATAGTACTAACTAACCATGTTTCACTAAAGTGTGTTGTATATGTTGCACTTGAGTGTTGCACCCTATTCATTTCATAAACAAACATACATGATACATGACCATATGTTACAATGTTTCAAGAGCATGTTTCATGTAATATGAACTCATAAATGGATGAATGATGCTCATGTTTATGAAATGCAAGTGCAATTGTGGAAGCCAAACACCTGGGGTGTTACAGGCACGTCTCAGGAGGATTGCGCAGGATCAACCACCCTTGCACTAAAGCTAGGTGGATCTGCTCCATCGAGTGGACCCTTTTGGCTTGCTACGTGTGTCCTCGGCACAGAGACAAAAATGTTGTGTCGACAGGAGTAAATAAATAATCCCTCCATTCCAAATGGTAAGTCATTTTGGCTTTTCTAGATACATAGCTTTTGTTATGCACCTAGATATACACTATGTCTAGATACATAATTAAAACTTTTCTCGAATACGCAAAAGATTTGTGTATCATTGTACTAAGTAGAAGAGTTTAAACAAACAGACAACGTGCTTCTATCGAGCGCCAAAGGAGGTCGACCTAAAACAGTCGTAGCAGGACCATCTTGGCAAAAGACCTCTAGTTTCGATATTACATAAATGGAAAACAACCAAAACCAACACAACGGTGCAACCTAGGAGGTGGCCTTGCGCCAAACTTTCTTTTTTGCGAAACAATAATGTCGGTGCAAAATGTGGCCGATAAGTAAATATTTATAGTTTTGCCATGCGTTGTGATCGGATGTGGTCTAGCACGTGATGACACAGAATTTATACCAGTTTAGGCAACGTACCCTATGTCCAGTTTCAGTCGGTCGGTGAGTTTATTCCTGAGCCCGGGTGCTCAAAGTTTGTTGTGGGGTTACAAATGAGTAAGGAATGAGAAGGGGGGTGTTAGAGGCCCGGTCAGACTTTGAACCAAGTGGAGAGGCCCGGTCGGACGCTCAAACGTGTGCTAAGTATTCAAGCGTATGCTCTGTGTGTCCGAACTTATCAGCTATTGAGCTATTGTTCTTGGATCGTTGAGTCGTTGGCTCGGTCTGTTGATCTGCCCATCCTCTTTTAGGAGAGAGCACATCCCCTTTTATAGATGAAGGGGATGGCCTTACAAGTCAAAGATGGAAAATGAGAGAGTGTCCACGTGTGCTACCTAGTCTTGTTGCCCTCACCGTCGGGTACAGCACGCCATGACCTGTTGTATCTGACAGGCAACAAAGTGTTCGCCCACCTTACTATTCATGACCTGGCGCGTCTGGAAGGTTGTAGAGTGTCCGTCTGGCATGGCCTGGTGGCACCGTCCTGCAGGTGCACAGGGCATGGCAGGGTACGACCCTCGGTATTGCAGTTGACTTGAGCACTGTACCTTATCTGCTCCATCTTACGGGCTTTCGTCAGGAGCTTCGCCTAAGAGGTCGGGCGAGGCTGAGCCCCGACCCAGAGGTTGGGTGAGGTAGAGACCCGACCCAGAGGTCGGGTGAGGTCGAGCCCACCCCTAGAGGTTAGAGGTCGATGAGGTGGATCCCCTGACCTAGAGGTCGGGAGAGGCGGAGCATGCCCCCAGAGGTCGGATGAGGCGGAGTCCCCGACCCAGATGTCGGGCGAGCGGAGCCCGCCCCTAGTGGTCGGGCGAGGTAGAACCTGCGCACCTAGGGGTCGGTTGGAGCTGTAGTCACGCTATTAACTGCTCGGATGAGTCAATGTTGGACGGAGGTGCCAATCGGGGACCAGATCGTGGTCTTGGCCTGTCATTGTGTATCTAGGCTGGCCCAGACACGTGTTGTCGCTATGCTGTTTGCTGGGCCAAGTATTATAGGGAAGCGGGTCCATTGGGGACCCTGGGTTTATGAGCCCGACAGGAGCGCCCAAGCCCCTTTGGGGCTTTTATGAAGCCAGGGAAGGGCGTTTATCAGAACTTTGGTGGTTTCCCCTTGGTTTGGTGTACCGCGTAAGGTAACCGAGTAGGATTTAGGCGTCCAGCCTCCACGAGGAGGATCAGCGAAGGCCACATAGGTGCGCTAGTAGGATATTGGCACCCAGCCCTTGATGAGGGGACTGGCAAAGGCCGTGGAGGCATGCCGAGTAGACATAGGCGCCCAGCCTCAAAAGGGGGGGAACTCGTCGGTAGTCCATCTTCTGCCGGGTGCGCGCGAGCACACCCGGTGGGTGTAGCCCCCAAGCCTGCGGCCGACTAGTGAGTCGGTCGGAGGCTGATCACCTAAGTACTCTTTCCTAGGTCCTCAAACTCCTGTGTTCCTGCTTGTCGGGGTGTTCGCACGTGTTTGTCCCGCACGCGACCTGAGCGGTCGGTTGGATTCTCGACTTGGGGTCGAGTGGCATGAGCCCCCGAGCCCTATTGGGCTCGGTAGGGGTTGGTCAAATTTCATGCATCACCCCATCCACGGTTTCCGCAACTGCAGGGGTTGAGCTAACGTCGCTTTCCTCGATGGCTCGAGTGATGCGCTTGGTGAGCTCACTAACGGGCATGTTCGAGTGTAATCCGGGTCCGTCCCTCATGACGGGGTCAGCATAGCCCTCATGTGGCATTCCACTGCTCCTTAACCCACCTCCCGACATAAGCCCAAGCCATTCTGAAGACTGACTCAGGTGGCCCACTGGCCTCCCCTCGATGGAGATTGTGTGGGCATGGCTCGAGGTCAGGATCGAACGAGAAGGTCGAGATGACTTTGTCGCTTTTGAGCAGATTAGGTGAGGGCCACTGGGGCTCATCTATGTTTTCTCTCCTGGCTCTATTTGACACGAGGCGGCCTCGAGCCCTTCGTAGGCTAGCCTTCAAACCCAAGTCGGTCGCCGCTCATATCGAATAAGAAGACTATCGCTTCATGACGTGACATGAAGCGTTGTGAAGCAACAATTGCATATGCAATGGTTGGATGTATAGGATGAATGTATGTATGAATGTATGGATGAATGTATGTATGCATGCATGAGAATGGATGAATGAATGCTCATGCACCAGAAAAGTAAAACGGGGGTTGGTAAAGTTACCTCGATGGCTAGAGTGACGGGTTCGGGGAGCTCCTATCAGATATGTCCGAGTGGAATCCAGGTCCATCGTTCGTGATGGAGTCGCCATAACCCGCATAGGGCATCCTATTGCTCCTTTCCTGTCTCTCAGCAGCCGCTCGAGCCATCCAATCGACTCAGGTGACCCGCTGGCCTCTCCTCGATGGAGATTCCATTGGTGGGCCCCTCCAAACCCTTCCTGAGAAGGCGGAGGGTCGTTTGTGTGTTGTTGTGCCTCATTTCTTGCGCCTGGGTTGTGGTAGTGATTGGCGGTGGTACGAGCTTCTGTCAGGAGCCGCGCCTGAGGGGTCAGGCAAGACAGAGCCCATGGCCTCGGGGTCAGGCGAGGTGGAGTCCACGACCTTGGGGTCGGGCGACCCACCACCCTGATCTGGACTTCGCGGCCATAGGTGGTCCCTGAGTAGGTCATCGCACAGTGGGTGATGGAGGCTCATCGTTCGACCATGGCCGAAGATGTGAGCTAGGAAGACATCGTCCACCATGCGAAAGCAGCGGAGGCTAGGTCAGAGGCGAGCGTCATCCCGATAGCAGCTAAGCCAAGCACCGTCGTCCCGACCACAACCGAGCTACCTTCATCCTCGCCAGTCGCACCATCAACCGACGCAGCTAGGGGGCCACAATTGAGTTATAGTAGAAATAATCAGTTTTTGTAAAATACGAATTCGTGGGTAGCCCCGTGTGAATAGCTTTACATTCGTGAATATTTTAAGTTCGTTTTGTGATGGAATCACTCGTGAGAGAAAGCTTGTCCCGCCCGCCCTTGTTTTTATCCTTGCGTAACTTTGCTTTTTGTCCTTTGCTTTTCACACCTGCCCGTTGATCGTGGGCTGCAACCTTAAGAACCCAGGCGTGCCCCATGAGGCTCAGCTACTCATAACCATAGGTCGTGGTGGGTGTGATCAGTCGGGAGGCTAAAGTGCAAGTTACGTAGGGTAATCAAAGGAACAAAATGCCCTTTCGTTTGGGCGATGCCCTTTGTTTGGGCAAAAAGTATTACTACATCATAGTAAAAAGGGGGGTGGTATCACACCTGTGGAGCCCCCGAGCGACCTAGGCCAAGAGTGTTCGGGCTGGGGCGCTATAGGAGCAAATGTTGAATGGAAATAATTGGTAAGACCGAGCTTTAGGGAAAGAAACGATGTAACTATTCGATGTTCCATGTGTTGGTGAGAACGTTGCCGTTGTCGTCCTTCACCGGTAGGTGCCTAGTCGGATCACGTCGGCCACCACATATGGTCCTTCCCATGGTGGAGAGAGCTTATGTTTGTCCTTGGTTGACTAGGTCCTCCAGAGTACGAGATCACCAACCTCGAGGATCCTCTCCTTGATTTTTCTTTCATGGTACCTGTGGAGAGTTTGCTGGTAATGAGTGGAGCGGATGACGATCATCTCACAAGCCTCCTTGAGCAGGTCGACCGCATCTTGCTGAACCTCCATGGCTTGGTCTCGGTCGAAGGCCTTTACTCTTAGGGCGCTGTGATCGAGGTCGGATGGCAACACTACCTTAGCTCCGTATGCCAGGAAGAAAGGGGTGAACCCTGTGGATCGGTTTGGGGTCATTCTTAGGCTCCAGAGGATCACTGGGACCTCTGTAACCCATCGCCCAACATAATTTTTAAGTCGATCGAAGATGCGGGGCTTGAGTCCTCGGAGGACCATGCCATTGGCCCGCTTGACCTGACCATTAGTACGCGGGTGTTCGACCGAGGCCCAATCGATCCTCATGCCATATCCATCATAGAAGTCTAGGAACTTCTTCCCAGTGAAGTTTGTTCCATGGTCAATGATGATACAGTTAGGGACACCAAACCGATAGATGATGTCGAGGAAGAACTTGACCGCCTCTTCTGAGCGGATATTGGTGATGGGCTTCGGCTCTATCCACTTGGTGAACTTGTCCACCACCACAAGTAGGTGAGTGAAGCTACCCGGGGCCTTTTTGAGGGGTCCGACCATGTTGAGGCCCCAGACCACGAATGGCCAGGTGATGGGGATGGTCTGAAGCTCCTGTGCCAGTAGGTGAGTTTGCCAAGCATAGAACTAGCATCCTTCACACATGCGGACCACCTCCTCTGCATCTTGTAGTGCAGTGGGCCAGTAAAAACCTTGGCAAAAGGCTTTCCTGACCAGCGAACCTTGGGGCCACGTGATGTCCACAGATTTCGGCATGGATTTCAAGGAGAAGTTGTTTCCCCTAGTCGGTCGGGATGCACTTCATGAGCACTCCCGACAGACTTCACTTGTAAAGTTCATTACTAATGGTGACGAATGTCTTGGTGCATCGAGCGATTCATCGTGCTTCCATTCTTTCCGATGGGAGAACCCCTCGAGGAGGTAGGCGAGCAGCGGTGCTCTCTAGTCAGTTAGATTGAGTGCCATCACAGTGATGTCGTCGGGCGATGTTGTCGTGGAGGCGCCAAGGTCAGAGCCCCCGGCACCTCGCCAGGGTCAGATCGTGTCAGAGCGCCAGAGCCCCCGAGCGCTTGGTCAGGGTTGAGTCACAACAAAGTTAGATCCTCCAGAATGTGGGCAGACGGCTTGTGGAGATCATTGATGAAGACCCCATCAAGAGATGGAACCCGCCTGGCAGCCAATTTCACAAGGAAGTCGGCAGCATCATTGTCCTTTTGGGGGCATGATGCAGCTCGATCCCTTGGAACTTGTCCTTGAGCTTGCGCACCTCCTAGCAGTATGTTGCCATGAGAGGGCTCTTGCAGGAGGACTCCTTCATGACTTGGTCGACAACCAACTCTGAGTCACCGTGGACATACAGCCACGTGGTGCCAAGCTCGATGGCGATGCGCAGCCCATTGATGAGGGCCTCATACTCCACAACATTGTTTGAGGCTAAAAAATGGAGACAGATTGCATAGTGGAGCCTACTCCCATCCGGGGAGATCAGAACCACTCCAGCCCTCGAGCCAGGCGCCATGACTGACCTGTCGAAGTACATCATCCAGTACTCGTGGGTGACGTCCGGGGTTGGGAGCTGGACTTCCGTCCATTCGGTGATGAAGTCGGCAAGAGCCTGAGACTTAAAAGCGGTGTGGGGGACATACCTGATGTCGTGTCCCATGAGTTCGAGAGCCCATTTGGAGATTCATCCCGCAGCATCACGGTTGCGGACAATGTCTCCTAGTGGATACAAAGTGACAACGATGACCTCGTGTTCGGTGAAGTAGTACAGGAGCTTTCAGGTTGCCATCAAAACAGCATATAGAAGCTTCTGCACCTAGGGGTAGCGAACCTTGGCATCAGTGAGTACCTCACTGACGAAGTACACCAGTCGTTGGACCTTCAGGAGGTGTCCTGGCTCCTCCCTCTCGACGACGAGGGTGGCGCTCACAACGTGGTTGCTTGCCACGATATAGAGGAGGAGGGATTCTCCCTGTTTGGGAGCGACGAGGATTGGGGCCGATGTCAGTGATGCTTTGAGGCTTTCCAAAGCCTGTTGTGCCTCCTCTGTCTAGATGAATGCATTTGTACGTCTTCATGAGAAGTTTGTAGAGAGGCATCCCCTGTTCGTCTAGTCAGGAGATGAACTGACTCAGGGTGGCCAAATAGCCGATGAGCCTCTATACGCCCTTGACGTTGCATATAGGGCCCATGTTGGAGATGGCCATGATTTTTTTAGGCTTGGCTTCGATGCCGCACTCGGACACGATGTATCCGAGCAGCTTCCCCTTCGGAACCCTAAAACCCATTTTTCGGGATTCAATTTGACGCTGAACCTTCGGAGGTTCGTGAATGTTGCGGCCAAGTTTGTGATCAGGTCACTAGCTTGAGCCGTTTTCACCACTATGTCATCAACATAGACGGCGATTGTTGGTTTTGGCCGCTTAACTTGGTTAGGTTGGTCAGGCGGGTCAATTTGATCGGCGAAGCATCGCTGCATGCACCGTTGATAGGTGGCGCCATCATTCTTCAGACCGAAAGACATGGTTATGTAGCAGTACGAACCATATGGGGTGATGAAAGAAGTCACGACCAGGTCAGACTCTTTCATCGTGATCTGGTGGTAGCCTAAGTAGGCATCCAAAAAAGAGAGGATTTCATATCCTGAGGTGGAGTCACTATCTGGTCTATGCGTGGCAAAGGAAAATGGTCCTTTGGACATGCCTTGTTGAGGCCAGTATAATCAACACACATTCTTCATTTCCCATTTTTCTTTTTCACAAGAATAGGATTAGCTAGCCAGTTGGAGTGGTATACCTCTTTGACAAATCCGTCTACCGAAGTTTGGCGATCTCCTCACCTATGGCCCTACGCCTCTCATCGTCAAAGTGATGCAGGTGTTGCTTGGTGGGCTTTGAGCCCAAGATGACGTGTAGTGCATGCTCGGCGACCTCCCTTGGTATGCCCGGCATGTCAGAAGGCTTCCATGCAAAGACATCGTGATTTGCGTGTAGAAAGTCGGCGAGCTCGCTCTCCTATTTGGCCGGGAGCTTGGTCCCCACCCGAACCATCTTGGTCGGGTTCGTGGGGTCGATCTCCACCGCCTTGGTTTCCTTAGTCGGATGGAAGGCACTCGAGGAGGTCGGCTGGTTGCAGTCGAGGACTGCTGGAGTCATCAAATTCCGAACTCGGGAGCTTGGTGGAGTTGATGATGGCAGTGGTGAACTCGTAATGCTCGTGGTCACACATGTAGGCATGCGAGAATTTGCTGCCTATGGTGATGACGTCGTTCCCCCCTGGCATCTTCAGCTTGAGGTAGGTGTAGTTGGGGATCACCATGAACTTGGCATAGCATGGCCACCCCAAGATGTCGTGGTAGGACCCTAGAAAGTGCACTACCTCCGAGCAGAAGTTGGCGCAGTCGCCAAACTTGACGAGCAGGTCGATCTGCCCAAGTGGGTATGCCTACGTCCCTAGGATCACGTCATGGAAGGGAGAGCTCACTGGGGCGGAGCTCCAACAGGGGATGCACATGGCGTCGAGGGGTCAACATAGAAAATGTTGAGGCCGCTACCTCCGTCCATCAGCACCTTGGTAAGGCGCTTCTTGTGGATGATGGGGTCGACAACAAGCGGGTAGCGACCCAGTTGGGCAACATGGGAAGGATGGTCTCTCTGATCAAAAGTGATCGGGGATTCCGACCAGCTAAGGAAAGAGGGGATGGTCGACTCGGTGGCGCATGCCTCTTTGTAGCGTACCTTGTGCTGGCGCTTGGAGTGGATGGCATCGGATCCCCCAAAGATCATGAGGCATTCATCGGGGTCATGCAAGTCGTCTTCATCCTTGCCCGCCACGCCTTCTTTCTTGGCCGCCTCCTCCTTGCCTTTCCCTTCCTTTGGCTTAGCGGCTTGCCGCAGGAAGTGCTTGAGGAGCTCGTAGTCCTTGTAGAGGTGTTTGATGGATAGGCATGGTTGGTGTAGGGACTCTCCATGAGCTTGTCAAAGTGGTCGGGCTGGCCCTGTTGGGGTTGTTTGCCCACGCGATCAATAGCGGCGACCAAAGCTAGGTGGGCCGGTCGGCGCCAATCCTTCTTGTTCTTCTTGCCCTATTGTGTGGAGGGGCCCTTGCCTTGGTCCTCACGCTTGGCCTTGCCCCTGTACCAACCGCTGCTAAAGACTGCCCCAACCGCCTCCTCATTGGAGGTGTGGTTCGTGGCGATGTCGAGCAGGTCACGGGTGGTACGAGGCTTCAAACAGCCGAGCTTCTGGATTAGGGACTTGCTGGTTGTCCCAGAGAGGAACGCGCTGACGACGTACACGTCAACGACATCAGGAAGGGAGTTGCACTACTTTGAGAACTCTGGATGTAATCCCACAAGGACATGTTGGGCTCCTGCTGGTAGCTCTTGAGGTCCTAGGAATTCCTAGGATGGACATACATCCCCTAAAAATTTCCAACGAACACCCTCTTGAGATCCACCCAGTCGCGAATCGCTGTCGGGCGGAAGGAATTCAAGCCATGCTCGAACATGCTCTCCCACTCAGATGGGGAGGTACTGGACGATGAAGTAGTCATCATCCACTCCTCTAGCTCGGTAGGTGAGCCAAAAGTCTTCGAGCCATATACCGGGGTTCATCTCCCCGGTGTACTTGGCGTTGTTGGTGGGTGGTCGGAAGCGCTGTGGGAATGACGCTTTCTGGATACGACGACCAAAGGCCCGTGGCCCTGGGCCATCGGGGCTAGGGCTTTGGTCATTTAGTCGACCGCCATGCCCGGGGTGCGTGACCTCGCACTCCTCGATAGTCAAGCCGGGGCCCACGCCGCCTGCTCTCACCGTCATTCGATGGACATCATCATCGTGCCGGGTGTGGCGTTGATTGTTGATGATGTTGTGAGCATCATGGTTTGGCCCGAGCCATTCGCCCACAGGTGGTCGGTGTAGAGCGGGCGTCTGGTTGGGCTGTGGTGCAGCCACGGCCTCCTGCTCCATGCTTGGAAACTACTACGGTGAGTGGATGGGCGATTCAACTGGTGTGGCCCCAGTACCCCGGTTGGGCAAGAGGCCGCGAGCCGGTGTCACGACGCGGAGCTCTCTCCTATTGAACGGTGGTGGTCTCCACCAGCGTCCGGAGGTTCCGATGGATTGCCTGCTCCTGGGGGAGGCTGCGCAGAAGCATCACCGCAGCAGCGATGTTCTGGCCGCCCCAAGCAAACTAAGGGGGATCGTCCCCTCCGTCTAGTATGTTACGCTGGACCTGACGGGCACGACCCCGAGCGCCGCTTGCAAGGTTACGCGCATGTGGCACAGCGTGATGCGTCAAGTGCGCCGGCGCAGGCGGCGGCTGGCTCTGCCGCCTTTGTTGTAACTCCTCTCCATGCTCCTACGCACGTGCCAAGGCTTCGCATGGGGGTCCGGAGGGGTGTGAGTCTGCAGAGACTCCACCACCTCTGGTGGTTGTCCCAGGGCATCCGCCATAGCGCACTCCCGGGATAGAGGGTGGCCAGGTGCCATGGCATCGCGGATGCTGGAGCCATCACTTTCAACCTCGTCATCGACGAGGTCGTGGAAGTAGGCAGAAGCGTAGCCCACCATCCCCACAAACTCAAACATGAGAGGGGGCGGCGTCAGCATCCTCCGAGAGAACCTCGTGCGCATGCGTCCGTGGGGGACACGATGCCATAGGGGAACCGGTCGCACGGTGGTCGTGGTGGGGACAACGAGGTGTTAAATAGTGAGTAAAGAACAATATGTACATCACTCACCGTGGGGTTTGAGCCCTGGATGGGCTCGAGGCGAAGCGCGGGTGTCTCAACGTTGAGGTCGTCGAATGGCCCAGGGCCGGTGGAGGGCGCTCCTCCTCCAGTGGGCACCGGACCAGCGCCTCCTCGCAGAGGTGGAGTACGCCGAGCTAGTTGGTGACGAAATCCAGACTCCCAAAGAGAAAGGTCTAGGGTGGCTCGAAGACGAGAGGAACCCATATCCCAGCAAGTGGGAGCGTGGGAAACTCCAGCTAGCCGAAGCGAATTGTGTCGCTCGAGCCCGCCATGCTAAAGATGGTGGAAAGATGAGCCATCCGATGACCAAAAGCGTGAACGCACGGCGTCCTCCCCATGGATGGCACTAACTGTCAGTGCGAAATGTGACCAACAAGTAAATATTTGTAGTTTTGCCGTGCGCTGTGATTGGATATGGCCTAGCACGCGATGACACAGGATTTATACTGGTTCAGGCAACGTGCCATATGTCCAGTTTCAGTTGGTCGATAACTTTATTCCCGAGCCCAGGTGCTCGAAGTTTGCTGTGAGCTTACAAACGAATAAGGAATGAGAAGGGGGGTGTTAGAGGCCCGGTCGGACTCTGAACCGAGTGGAGAGGCCCGGTCGGACGCTAAGTATTCGAGCGTATGCTCTGTGTGTCCGAGCTTATCAGCTGTTGAGCTGTTGTTCTTGGATCGTTGAGTCATTGGCTCAGTCTATCGATCTGCCCGTCCTCTTTTAGGAGAGAGCACATCCCCTTTTATAGATGAAGGGGATGGCCTTACAAGTGAAAGACAGAAAAGGAGAGAGTGTGTATGTGTGCTACCTAGTCTTGTTGCCCACGTCGTCAAGTACAGCGCACCATGACATGCTGTATCTGACAGGCAACACAGTGTTCGTCCACCTTACTGTTCATGACCTGGCATGTCTAGAAGGCTATAGAGCATCCGTCTAGCATGGCCTGGTGGCACCGTCCTGCAGGTGCGCAGGGCATGGCAGTGTACGGTCCTCGGTATTGCGGTTGACTTGAGCGCCTTACCTTATCTGCTCCGTCTTACGGGCTTCCGTCAGGAGCTTCGCCTGAGGGGTCGGGCGAGGCGGAGCCCCCGACCCAGAGGTCGAGCGAGGCGGAGCACGCCCCCAGAGGTCAGAGGTCGGATGAGGCGGAGCCCCTGACCCATAGGTCGGGCAAGGCAGAGCCTGCCCCTAGAGGTCGGATGAGGTGGAGCTCGCCCCCAGAGGTCGGGCGAGCGGAGCCCACCCCCAATGGTCAAGCGAGGCGGAACCTGCGCACCTGGGGGTTGGTTGGAGTTGTAGTCGCGCTCTTGACTGCTCGGATGAATCAATGTTGGCCGGAGGTGCCGGTCGGGACCAGATCGTGGTCTCGGCGTGTCATTGTGTATCTGGGGCGGCCCAGACGCGCGTTGTCGCTGCGCTGCCTGCTGGGTCAAGTATTGCATGGAAGCGGGTCCATTGGAGACCCGGGTTTATGAACCCGACAAATAATTAGCTACATTTTGGAATGGAAGGAGCAATGTACTATGTTAGACAAATAATTAGCTACATGGTTCTATATTTATCCATGAATTTCGTTCTAATAACACTTGTCCATTTGTACTCGCGTGCGGAAGAGCACTTATTAATGGACTAGGGTAACAAAGTAAGTAATACGGAAATTATTCGGACCAGCCAAGGAAGACAATTCGTTTCGAATTTGGCTGCTGAGTAGTCAGACATAGAGAATCCTTCTAGACACGTACAGTGAGGCCCCAACAATTCATTGTGGCATTTTGCACACCCACATCAACCCCTTCACATGAGCCAGAGAACAGAAAAGCCACCTCTCTCTCTCTCTCTCTCTCTCTCTCTCTCTCTCTCTCTCACACACACACACACACACAAATCGGTAGTTCAATCTCTCCACTCACCTTGACATCTCTGTATTTACAAAGTTGTTGATGTAGGCTGTACCCTGCTGATTTGCTACTCCTATATATCGTCCAATCCTATCTGACCTCTCGATCTGCTCCTTGATTAGTTGTCCTCGCTTGGTGCCTGTGTATATCGTCGCCCCGCTTGCTTCCTCCAGTTCTCGTTCTTCTCCATCAGCTGTTTGCACAACCCAAGGCGAGCCGAAGGAATGTCGGCCCAGCAGATCGCGCCGGTGCCGGAGCATGTGTGCTACGTGCACTGCAACTTCTGCAACACAATTCTCGCGGTAAATTAAAGCCCCCCCCCCTATGATCTCTCTGTTTGCCCCCTCGTTCTCTCCCTCTTTCAGTATCCCAGATCTTCGCTTGCCTTTGCCACTGAAGTGCAGATCTACAAGGGGGAGATGCATGAAATGATTGGCTGCGTGCATGCATGCATCATAGTTAATTTTGTACGGTTTGGCTGTTCCTCTTGCTGGATTTCATCTTTTGCTCTAAATTGTTTTGTAAAGGTTGAAGCAAATTTCTGAATCTATCACTTCCGTCATGTCGTTCTTCAATCTTTATTTTTTGCCGGAGTCCATTGAATTTTCTTCCTTTCCATTTCAACTCGATCTCAAGCTCGATCGGTTTCAGTTTTTTGAATGGAAGCTGCTAGCTGGTCTCTTGTAGTACCTTTGGAATTTGACTACTTCTCTTCACCATGGACATGAGAGGAGAAGGTCAAGGTCAGCTGACATTGAAAATTGCGATGCTTCTTGCACCTTTTTCCTCTGATCAAATCTTGGGAACACCATGATTAATTAGCCGTCTTAGACGAAACTAGTGAGCAAGAGGGTGCTAGTACGTGCTTCCTTTCGTATGGTTCGGTAATTCCATATATACTCGCAAGTTTTCAAGCATTCTCGCCTTCTGTACTGTTTTCTGGGAAATTTACCGTCATTGCTGAGTGGTGGTCTATTAGATCTCAAGTATATTGCAAATGATAGATTTGTTTGCCTGGTGTATGTGATGTAGCTCCTCGAGCACCGGTTCTTGCATATAGTCCAGTGGTTTAGTTTCAGCTGCAACTTAAAACACAATATATAGAGCGTTAGATTTAGGCATTTTCCTACCTGAACTGCAACAAAGAGAGCATGCAATAATAACCATTAAGTCAATAAAAAATTAGTGTGTAACGTGGATATGTAACTATTTATGTTTTATATATAGACCATGCCTTGCCCTCCTCTTCCTCCTCACATATAAAGCGAAGGCGTGTATAATATATTGGCCAATATCTGTTGTAGCGTTGCAACTTTTTATTCATGAGAACAAAAAATTTCCAATAGGGAAGTTTGAACATGATTTATTGGAAAGAGTGCTCTGAAGATCAAAACTATCAACTGGAACAATAGAGGAAGAACACAACAATACAGAAGCAGTATATATAGTGTACTGCAGGTGACTTCATCTCGATACAAAATCGAAATCATTACTTCTTGTTTTTCTTTTGTTTATTTTGTTTTCATGGTCCTGTGATGATTTTTTTACATTTTTTTCTGGATTTTCTAGTTGGTTTATTAATTCCTGCTAGGCTGCTTATGATATATATCATATTCCAAAACCTTATTGACACTGAATACAAGGAAAAAAAACTCCGCTCTGCTAAAACATTCACGTGTTTTCGAAAGAACTAAGGAGGCGGCGTTCTAGCAAATTTTATAGAATTTATTCTTAGTTTAGCTTCACTTTCCATTTTTTTTACTTTTGTTCTCTTGTGAGTTAGTGTACACATTTCTTTCCATAGTCAGCCTTTCTTCATGGAATCATGGATGGGCGGTGATCGATAGCTATCATAACCATTTCAGTGTAAACATTGCCTATAAGTTTACTACTGTTAAAACATCACCAGATTCCATCTAGCTTATTCATTACCACCAAGTTCTTTCTGACTTATTCATTCAAACTTTCTTGCTGTAGTTACAGGAAATCCATACATCGACGAGTACAGATTTTTCTTGCTGTACTATTTATATTTGTCTCTAGCATATTATGAAGTATATAGCTAGTCAAGTAGGATCTAGGTGGGCATGAATGCTGAGATCTTTTGCATGAAATGGCTTATCATATCTTTCACACGTTATATTCCGTTCTCTACACTTCAACGTAACTTGAATGCCGTTTTGCTTTCTCCAACGTAAATACCAAAGATCTATAATAATGGTAGAGATCCTACATTGACCACTCAATCAATCACAAATGTGTAATGCTATTAGTGTCAGTATGTACTCTGAGTCTGATTAGTTACTTACATGCATGAGCCTTAGACTGCATTAGAATTGACCATGCAGCATAACCCAAGCCCACGTACAAAAAAATTTCAGCATAGGCAAGCCGCTTTTAATGAAATTTTGTTTGGTTGTTCGCATTTCGCTACATGTATGCACCTCCATTTCTAGGTGAGATATCATGTTTCTATTAGAGAGGTGGGATGATAAGAATATTTCATTTTTGTGTGCATGTCGGCTTGTGCAAACTCTCGCATTAAACAATATGGCGTACTAGTTTTGCATTTGGCCTGCTTTGAGCACTGTGCAATTCTACGTAAGATGCAAGCAACCAAACATAATCAAATTACAACGCACAAGCCTAGATACAAGATAAATACAGGCAACCAATCAGACCTGTAACTAAGAGCGAGATCATATCTTTGGGAAGAGATCTTGCCTTCGCTGAAATCTGAAGAAGTGGCAGTACTTTTCTGCAACTCTCCAATGCCGTCTCCCTCTCTCCGAGACAAAGATAAAAAGGAGGTTGCTCGATCTTGTTGGCATCCCCTGCATGACCCCACTAATATATGCATATATTGCGTGCCCGTGCCAAAGTGGCTTCTCCATGAATTGTCACTATCTCTTGCATCTTTCTGATCTCCAAACTCTGTCCAAATATATTCTTTCAGTGTTTTGTGTGTATGTGTCAGAGACGATCGAGCATGCATGGAACAGAATATATATATATATATATTTATATACATAGCTGCACGCTAATGGATGATGAGTTCTCTAGATCACACGTCACATCACACACAATGTATATAGGCATCACAAGACACTCCCCTCATGTGTGTACAAGATATGAAGTGTGATAGAGCACACGTACACACACAATCATTTGTAGGGCATATATATACGCTCACTTGTTTATTCTAACTTAAGGCCTTATGGGAGTTTGTGCGCACAAAAAAAAGGGTCAGCGTGAGAGGAATCAAACAAAGCAGTAGGCCCTTGCATTATTGGTCCCGTTCGTTTGTCTGAAAAAAGAAGACAAAACATTGTAGCGGTTGGTTGTGTGAGAGAAATACTGTACGGGCTGGAAGATGCACTGTAGCATGTGAGGAGAAGCAGCCGGCTGGTCTGAAATTTTCAGACCAGCCGAACGCGCCCATTGTTTCTTCAGTTTGGATGGCAGTAGAGTACTAGTGTGCACCAACAGTTTGTGTGGAAATAATGAAAATAAAATGGAAAGGGAAAGGGAAAGGGAATGAACACCAGTGCTGTACGTTGGAAAAGAGTGCCACAGTTGTGGTCTATCTAGGCTCAGGCACTCAGCAGCAGAGCCCTGATAAAAGTCATGGAGCAACAGTTTCGCAGGCAGCAGCCAGGCAGCGGTAACAGAAAAAGGAAAAGAGAGAAGGCGTTCCAGCACGATGCTTTGTGCATATATCATATACAGCATCTTATGAAAAGGGCAAAGCAACAGTTACACATATATAGCTCTATTTGCGCATCATATACATCTGCAGAAGGCGTTCGAGCATGCCTGATTTTACTCCTCGCTCGTTCTTCTGAAAGTATATATATTGAAATTTCTCCATTTAAATTAATTTACTAGTAATATATATGAGTGGCAGTCTTTTTATTAGTTTTGTACAATAATGATGTTCTTTCTTCGAAAGCACTTGCTATCCTTCGCCCATCTTACCGATTTGCTTCTCCTGCATCGCTCAATCTGCAGGTCAGTGTCCCGAGTCACAGCATGATGAACATCGTGACAGTCCGTTGTGGGCACTGCACTAGCCTGCTGTCGGTGAACTTGAGAGGACTCATCCAATCACTCCCTGTCCAGAATCACTACTCACAGGTTGAAATGAATAGCAACATTATACTAATTCGTGCAATGCATGATCTGTGCATGAAATATCAAGACTACTCTATAATAGACTTCTCTTCTAAGAGCAGCTAATATAAACCCTTTTGCCATTGCATCAAAATTGTAATCATTCATATCAGTATATGTCTGCAAAGTTCAAAAAGAAACGTTACCCCTAACCTGTGTGAGTACTGTGCTAGCTTGTTCTGCATTTTTTACTGTTACCGTCTACGGCTAGACAAGCCAGATATTTAGACGGTTCTTAAAGGACAGCATATATATGTACTCAGAGATGCCGAACATCTAGAGGTTGCCCTACCTACATACAGCTAGCTGGTAGCAGATAAAAGCCACAATGTCAATGTGTGCATGCATGGGTCATGTCATGTTTCAATACTTTATACAGTAGAGACAAACTAAAGCATTTTGATCAGTACTGCTTTCTCAGTACATGAAAGAGTTTAAAGCTTGCACATGCTTTGGAACCAGATAAGTACATCAGTCCTTACCATGAAACTTGGTGGATCGATTATCAAAGTCTGCATACAACATATCAATAGCTCTGGAAAGGAAATATAATGCAAGCACACTATTCACAGTTTTCACTTGAAAAAGGAGTATCAGATTGATAACATGATTTTGTTTCAAATGGCGGCAGGAGAATTTCAAGGTCCAAAATATCACCTTTACTGAAAACTACCCTGAGTATGCACCTTCGTCTTCCAAATACCGCATGCCAACGATGTTGTCAGCGAAAGGTGATCTGGATCATATGCTGCACGTGCGTGGTAAGATTGATTCAGATATGTGTATGCTACTGCCCTCTTTTTGTATGTAGAACCGGTTATTTTTTTGCTACCTAAATAAACAGTTCTGAACATTGGTTTCCTCTATAGATATTATTTTTAATGAGTAAATAAATTATATGCACATGCGATGAGTGGATGCAAGTTTTATAGGAAATCTTTTTTTACCATATATAAACACATGCATGAAGAATCCAAAAAGAATCAAGAGCCCGTATTGAGTACTAAATTAAACATTACTTATAAAATTTCAAGCTTAAGCACAATGTGATTTTTTTTAGAGAAATAATGATGTGGCTACAAAAACTAAGAATTTTTCCTTTTAGTATTATATTTTGCTTTAAATTATTTCACACAAATTCATCCTTTATTAGTATCCCAACATAAATAGAGCCTACATCAATTTTCAGATCATGATTAAATGGCAGAAAAGTTATAGTTGACCATTAGTAATTATACAACCAATACAAAATTAGTCATATTATGTGGAAAGTTTGTATCCTACTGGCATGGCATCACATAAGAACTCAGATTATGTGCACGATATTAAGTTAACAAAAGAATGAACTCATATGAGTGTCTCACTTTTACATCTCGTTTTTGACAAAAAGCAGAGGTAAAAGGTCAGATATATCATCATCACCTCAAAGTTCATTGTGTACTGCGTGGTTGTGCTTATTTATTTTGTGCTTTGTTTTGACTCTTAATATTGAAATCACAACTTAAAATATGAAAATACACTGCAAAAGTGAATTGTTGTCCTTGCGAGTAAAACTAATACCATCAAGTTTAGTAACCATATTATGAAGTGTTGTTAAAAAACATCTGGTTTCCAAAAGTGAATAAACCAAACATAGATGAATGTGTGCTTATAATTTTCTCTGAAAAATAAGACTAACTGATAAATATTCCAAATTCATATATCTATACCTCATGCTAGCTCTTCTTTTTCTGGAACCACAAGCAATTTAATATAACACCAAAAGGTTTTCCCTAATGTTTAAGTTTTCCCTTGGTTGGTGTGAGGTGTTCATGAAGAGATTTCATGTGGTCTGTAAAGCACACTTCACAATTGTATTAACTATTATTTAACTATATTAGAGTGTTTTTTAACAAAGAGAGTGTTGTAAAATATGTATATGTGGTTTGTGTATGTCCTAATAACTTCATGTGTCTGATATTTGCAATAAACAACAGCTCCGGAGAAGAGGCAACGTGTTCCTTCAGCATATAACAGATTCATTAAGTGAGTTGGACCGATCTAATTTCATTTCTACTATATACTCCCTCCGATTTAAATTGTAGGCCATTTTAGTTTTGTCCTAAGTCAAACTTACCTAACTTTAACCAAGTTTATAGAAAAGTATATATGTTACATAGCATCTACAATATCAAATAAATGCACTATCAAAATATATTCCGTAGTGTATCTAATGAATTTTGTTTATCAAAATATATTCCACGGTATATCTAATGGATTTTGTTTGGTACTGTAGATGCTTATGCGGTTTTCCATAAACTTGGTCAAAGTTAAAGAACCTATGAGTTAGGACAAACTAAAACAACTTATAGTTTGGAACGAAGGGTGTATGTTGTAGTTTGGTTTATTTCTAAGTACAAACAATTTAATTTTATATAAACTAGTATTGAAATGGTGCATGCATTGTCTTAGGGAAGAGATACGAAGGATTAAAGCAAGCAACCCGGACATAAGCCATAGGGAAGCCTTCAGCACTGCAGCAAAGCATGTAAGTACATGGTTTGCATAGCACAAGTGTCATGTATCTCAAGATATATGGTGTGCATGTAAGGATAATTATCCCATGAAAATGAATTAGATGGGAAAATGCATGGAAATCGACATTGGACTTTATTAATAAAGGTGTCTTAAAAATCAATCTCATTTATCTCAAGATTTTTTTAAAAAAAATGGTGAACAATGATTTTCTTGATTATCACAAAGTACTTATCAAATGTTTATTTGGTGATTAATTGTTCTCCTATAACTACTTGATGCTCCATACCATATGCTTTCCTGAATTATATTAACTCTATATCATAAACATATTGTGAAAGCTGGATACCACAATTTTCTTAATAAGAACACATTTAGTTATCCAACAAAATTTATTCATATCATCATGCATGAAGTTTCTTTCTTCAAAGAATTAGTTAAGGTAAATAAGAGCATATATGAATTCCTTAGAACATTGTATAGAGTGCCTCCAATGCAACTTAATCCATATTAATTGTATTTTCATTTCAGTGGGCACATTTTCCAAACATTCATTTTGGACTAGGGCCCTATGAAAGTAGCAACAAGCTTGATGAAGCCATCGGTGCAACGGGCCATCCCCAGAAAGTCCAAGATCTCTACTAAGACATATATCCACATCATCCTTTGTTTTCCTATTGTAAGTAATTTGAGATAAAATGTATCTTAGTTCCTGAACTAGTTTGTGAGTGGCGTACATATATATAGATGAGTGATATGATCATGATGTAAGGAATTAAGACGAATATATATGTACGAGAAGAACATGCTCCTAGTATCACCAAAGACTAAATAAGCATCATCACGCCATGTTATTATATCTAATTATTGTTTAAAATAAATTGTCCTTTGTGTGATGTTTTTAGTGTTTGTTTGTGCCCAACCTTTGAGGGTTCAATCATGGTAATGCAAAAGTATTATAGTTCCTCGTATCGGGTAGTCCTAAACCCTATACGGGTTGGATGAAAACCATGCCGGGTTTGGGGTAGTTTCATCCAAACCGGTTTGAACATGGGGTTACAAAATCCTATGAGGATTATAAAATTTTTTTGTGTCTAGAGGATTATTAAATACTAGCATATGTTGTTGTTGCCGCTATTGTTATGTAATTAGAGATTTTATACTACAAAATAAAAGACAAGCAATGTTGGTTTCCAAACTGGCATCATTATGGGATTTTGAAGCCCGCAGTGGACAAACAAGAGTGAGCCATTGATGCCTTGGCATTCGCTGCTGGTCGATCGACAATGATATTGGTGTCTAAAAACAAAAGAAAAATTCCACCAACGAGGCTCCTCCGCCACCACTGGGGATGCTTCGTCGCTGGATCTAGTTGTGATTGTCTCACTGTGGACGTCGCCAAGGGAGCCCCGCACCTACCACCGTTGCCGAGAGAGCTTGGAACCTTCATCGTGCGCAACATAATTCTCTTGGCCCCATGCACCGCAATGGCCGAGGGAGCCTTGCACGCTGAAGGATCTGCCTATCCATCGTTACAAAGGGAGCCCCATGTCGGTCCTGTGCATCGCGCGCCACTGTGATCCATGCACCATCCTATCTGTGGTGGCTAGTTCATGCATTGCGTCGGACCCGTGTTCCCCTGTCGAGTTGGGCCGCTGAGAGAGGGAGGGAGAGGGAGTGGCGACCAGTCTAGATGAGGAGAGAGAGAGAGAGGAGGCTGGGTGGAGAACCAATTAAAGATGAGATCAAATCTGAATGGAAGTGACCACGGGCGGAGGAGTTGCATTGAATAAAAATATTAGGTTCGTTCCCGATACCACTACTAATGCTAAATAGAAAACCGACAATACTACTATCACCGTTGGTTTGTAATTAGGCCTAGCAGCATTAATCTATTATCACTGTTAGAGTTTTGTAAAAACTAGTAGTGATTATAGAACTGACAGCAACATTTTATTTAGTGTTTATTACCAACAAATAGGCACGAAGATGTCCATCAACAGAAACCCACGTTAAAACGTGTGGACCGACAAATACCACGTTTCACCCTCTCCTACTCTCCTATATACAGTAAAATTACCCCCACTAGATTCATACTCCATACATTTTGAGCCCGAGCCCACTGTCAGACAGGTCAGGCCGTGTTGGTGGTGTACTTTGTGGGTCAGACACGTGAGTGCATTGAACTCGCGGAAGCTGCCGATCAGCCGAGATCGAGAGCCGAACGCCGACCAAGGGCCAACTACTAGCTACCACCACACCAGGCCACACCACTACTGGTGCTGGTAATTCCCTCGACCTCCGCGGACCTGCCACTCCTGCCAGACCGGGGGTGCCCACTGCCGTGCCATTTCCGATGCTTTGCATTCTGCACGCAGAGATGCAGCAGTGGCTGGGATCGGAGGAGAGTACTCGTACTGGGGTGCAGGACGCGTGATCTGCTCCGTTTATTTTGTTCGGCGTCCATCAATTCTAGCCTGATGATGGAACTGAAACAGGCACACAGCACATGTACACTAGCACAGAGCACAGAGCACAGGCGCGGGACAGGAGGAGGGTGGGCTACCTATACTACGTCACAGCTGTAGAGCCTTGGCCGTGGCGCGGCAGTGGCACCGATGATCCATGACCGGGCAAGCACGTACATGGTCGCATGCATGCATATTTGGCATGGCCGGGCCTACGTGCATTAATCTCGACGCATGCATGCAATGCATGCTAATCAATCAGTACACGTACGACTCCTACATGCTATGTAGCCCCTGCCGCCCCGGTCCCAGGGCATGCTACTGCACCTGCGCTCCACTGTTTGTCCAGTACTGTTTGTCGATGGCTTCAGTCATTTATACGTACTCTCAGCTCAAAATTATAAGATATTTTAATTTTTTAAATATATTATTTTTAGTGTATATTTAGACATTGTTTATACCTAGATATATAGTGAAAGCTATATATTAAAAAAATAAAATATTTTATAATGGAGGAATTACGTATAATATACATATATTTGGGTGGCAATACGACCGGGAGAGCCTGAACAATAAGCTTCTCGCTCGCTCTGTGGCTTTACGAGCAACTTTCTCTTGCAGAAGCAGAAGTAGAAGCTTCTGATCCTCTTAATCGTTTGAGCGTGCCATTTGGTACAGCAAACAGCACCGAGAGACTTTAGAAGTCTATACAACTTGTTGACACTCAAAATTGGTCGAAAGAGGCAAACCTAGGCTTTATTAAAATACACGATGGGCTTCATCATTGGGTTTCTCTTGTCGAGATGATCGAAAAGCATGTATAAAAAATCCAATTTAGAATCAGAATGAAAAAACATGACGTTGGGAAATTCCACCTGACACAAAAACCGGCTTAGCCAATTTCCCAAACTGGCTGATCTTTTTTTTTTACTTCCTCAAATTGTAGAATCAACTTTGCCATTGTGTTTCTCTCGTCAATATGATCGAAATACATATATAAAACATCGGATTTGGAGTCTGGACGAGAAAAATTGTGCCCTAGAAAAAGATTTTCAAAATCGTCTAAGCCAGTTTTGGTAGTCCAAATCTATTTGAGCTGTACTTTTGGCATGACTGGTAAGCGATCTCGACCTCTAGGATAAGACCACCTCATTACTGGAAGTTCCGGTTTCTAGTAGTGACTCCTCTATATATAGGAGAGGATTACAGCCGGTTGACACATCCAATAAATCAAAAAATCAATCTATCTTTTATTTCTTTTCATTTACGCCTTTGATCTTTTCCCTCTTTGTCCTAATCTCTTCCAAACCTCCATATGTTTTTCTACAAGCATATCCACCATATTTGTAGGCGTTCTAGGTGGCCTTGCTTAGCCTAAAACAATCCTACAATGCATCACTCCAATTGGTTCCTTTCTAGGAGACGTTTCTAGATTTTCACCATGGCCTGATAGCCAAAATCAGCTTAGCTGATTTCTAACTCGCCAAAATTGGCTAAGGCCCCGTTCGGTTAGCACGGAACAGGCCGTTCCGCGCCAGAAACCGTTCAGCGATATTACAAATTAACGAAGGAACTGGAAGGTTGGGAATCATTCCCATGCAAACGAGGCCTAAGCCAGTTTGAGAAACCAGATAAGTCGATTTGATCCCCGAGCGATCCTCATACGATCCGGATGTACTAGCCCCTTTGGCTATGGAACAAGATTTTCGTCAACACGATTGCTAGCAGCGCTCACACTAAGCCAGACTACAGGGTGGCTCAGTGACGACTAGGACGATGTCAAGAGGAATTAGAACACGGAGAAACCAAAGCAGAAGTACTATAAAATAAGCCCATTTTTTTTGTAGTGCGGACATGAGGCCCCAGGGCCCAATTAGGGCCTGTAACAAGGCTGCTGGCAGCTGAACCGGACATCTAGGCCCAGAGGCCCTGAACGAGATGGATGACCAAAACTTTTGTCAAATATAAATTTCCGATCGAGAAAATGTGCGCTGCGCACGTGCACGTCCAAGGCTCCAGGTTTTCCTGCTACTTTTTTTTTAAAACTTTTCCTGCTACTTTTTCAACCACACTTCAAGCATTTCCTTTTCTCAATCGTCAATCACATTGTTTAAGTACAAGTATATATATACACATTTTATTACATATACAGTGGCATCGTAGAAGAGAATTATTTTCCCTTCCAAAAAACCCAAACACAAAAAAAAGAGAAGGAAAACGAAGTTCGTAATCGTAGTATCGAACAGACAATCACGTTTTCCTTTTCCTCGATCTTCTCTTCTTTCCGCGGAAAACGAAGGAAACCCAACCAAGAACGCGCAAGCAGAATAATAAGCACACGCCTACGCATCGCCGGAGGAGCTGGTCGATCGCTCGCTCCCGGGCCTGCCTGCTCCGATCACCTGTCGTCCTTGTCGTCGAGCTGCGACGGGCTCCTCCAGAAGCCGGTGCCGTAGAACCTCGCCCACACCTCCTTCTCCAGCTCCCCGGTCTCCTCCAGCTCCAAGGCGGGCTTCACGGGCAGCGCCACCGCCTCGACAGCGGCGCTAGCGTCCGCCTCGACGACGCCGGCGTCGTCCACGAGGAACTCGTAGATCTCTGTGGCCTGCCCCGCGGAGGCGGAGCGCCGCCGGCCGGCCTTGCTCACGCGGGCGGCCCTGCGGCACAGCGCCGCGGGCGCGCGCACCGTGGCGAGCACCACGACCTCCACCATGACGCAGGGGAAGCAGCAGCACACGGCTGCGCACCCCGCCGCGGTGCCCCCGGCCACCTCGCTGCAGGTGCGGTGCTCCCGGATGTTGAGGTCGCTGTCGCAGCGCTGCGGAGGGCGGCGCACTGGCACTGCACCCGGGCGGCGCGGCGGGAACGCCGCTGACCGCCGCAGCTGGTGATGATGCCCCGCCGACAGCGGGCCCTGCTCCCGGACCTGCGCGGGCCCCCGCGGACGCTGGCGCGGGGCGTCGTCGGCTCTCGCCGCCGCCACGGCTACGGAGGTCGCCGGGCACGACGCCTCGGAGCGGCGGTGCTGGTGCGGCCTGTTGGACCGGACGGCCGCCATGGCGAGCTCTCTGGCTGGCCCTCGACGGCGCGGCGCCCGCCCAAGATGGATGGGAGGCCGCGGAAGGAAGGCGTGAGCGGAGGAGACGGGGCCGGTTAATTATAATAATATAATAATGGGGCTGCTGCGGGGGCTCGCCTCGCCGGGGTCAGCGGCGGCGAAACCGGCAGGCCGCTACCCAATTTTGGTCGGTGATTGATGAGTGGAAACGGCCGAGCACAGATGCATGGGAGCATGCATTGCGTGCACGCTGCGGCCATGCGTTGGGCGTTGCACTTGCACGCGCGTTGAGAGCCAACAAATATATGCAACATGCACATCAATCGCAGCTGCGCCTACCTGCCGGCCGTGCCAGACTGCCATTTCTGGGAATCCTTGTGCGTGCGGTCGTGCCAGAATCCAATCCATGGTACGCCGGCGGCATGCGATTTGGCCCGCCACATGTCATTGCCTTCGGACACGCTGATTAGCCGGCCAAGCGGCAACCTTGCAGCTGAGCCGAGGCCAAGAATGCACTTGCACTCTTGCAACGGCAACGGCTACGGCTATCTCTAGATATGTGTGTTAGTAAAGTAAGCTTCAATGCTTCATACAGTCGCATTCATCAAGAAAAAAAAGGAAAGAGAAGAAAAGCTACGTCAAGACTACAGTCCTCTGTTGGAGATCTTCAATTCATCCGTTCCTGACCTTACCAGACCTTACCTGATAGCTCAGCTCAATTTCAGTTTCAGACAATTGAATGAAATCCATAATTGAAAGTCAGATCTATGCCTCTGTGAGACTGAGACATCAACAACATGCAAAGCTTTCCTGCGCGCTTCCCAGATAGCTCAGCTCAGCAACAAGTCAGTGGTTACAAAAATTCCTATAGGACCTACTGCCATATTCCTACAGTGAAAGTGAGAAACAATCAGCCTGTTCGCTTGTTGGTTTCAGCCAGAGCTTATCAGTCAGCCAACAGTGTTTTCCTCTCACAACAAACCAGCACCAGTCGGGCTTATCAGTCCAGAAACCAACCAACGAACAGGCTCAATAACTGGAACATTGAAGGACCTCGTCAGCGGCGGTAACATATTAGTTTTTCTGTTTGTGTGTTGCTTGCTTGCCCAGATGGGCTCCCAACGTGCTTTGGTTACCGTCGCTGCTGTTGCCTTGCTTCTGCTCGCCGCCACCAGCCCTGTTTTTTTTAGGAATCAGAAGGAGCTAGAGGCTCATGCTGCAAATTTATTGAAAATAAAAGAGAAAGCAAAGTGTCAAAGATTACAGGGAAAAATAGGGGAACAGCGAGCAAAACACTCCCATTCTCACTCACACCGGAGAGAGATTTCAGGGAACACAGAAGGAGAGAGAAAATTAAGAGAATTACAAATTGGAGTTGATCCATGCTTCTAAGTTGGGGGTGATTGTAGCCTTTGTTCTGTGCAACAGCAAGAGTGATTCCACCGTGATAGTCCTTTTGCAATCAGCAACTGTGGGGTTTTTGTTTCTGAAGATAATATCATTTCTCATCACCCATATAGCCCAACAGACCAGTATGAAGATGTCAAGTGAGAAGCTAGCATTGTGAAGGATTTGCCATTCTCGAAATATTTCAGGAATTGTGAGTTGATCTGCATATTGAAAATTAAGCAGTCCCAACAATCCTTGGAAAAAGGACAGTAGAAGAGGAGGTGCATTATTGTTTCTTCATAAGGTTGCTGACAAAGCACACAGTAATAATCATCTAAGTGCATTCTTCTTCTTCTCAGTATGCTTCTTGTGCTTAGTCTGTCTTTGAGTACCAACCAGAAAAATACTTTATGTTTGCTTTGACATGAAGTCTTCCAAAGCCATTTGAAGATAGGGTCAATCTGAGAGTGGCCTGTTAAAATTTATAAGCCTTGGAGGAGGAGAAGTGAGAGGAGCCTCAAATGTATGTCCAACTATCATTCACATTGTCCTGTGTTAAATCTAATAGTTCAACTTGAAGTTCTTGCATCTGATTGTAAGCTTCTATTGATAATGGTAAGTGGAACAGATCATGGAAATAATCTATATCATGGGCTGTGCTTAGGCTTATCCTTTTGTTTTTTGCAAAGGAATGGAGCTCTGGGTACTGTATCCTTCTTACTTGATCATTCCAGACATCATCCCAGAAAAGACATGTTTTGCCATTAAAGACCAGCACACTTGCCATACCTTTGTACTTATCCAGTAGCTTCAAGATATCACGCCACCAGAAAGATCCTCTTGGGGCTGTAGAGTTTGGCAGCCTGTCCTTCCTGTAGTGTTTATCCCAGATCAGGTTCACCCATGGCAGATCTTTTCTATTAAAGAATTTGTCTAGATGTTTAAGTAGTAGTGCTTCATTCTGGGTTTGGAGGTTTAGCACACCTAATCCTCCTTCACATTTTGGTAAGCTGACTAAAGGCCAGGCTGCTTTTGCCATTTTCCTTGTATTTTTCTCTGCACCTCTCCAAAGACAATATTTCCTGTATTTGTCGATCTGTTTGATCACTGTTTTTGGCAAAGCAATTGAGCACATTGTATAAGTTGGGAGGGCTGTCAGGACTGAATTAGTGAGTTCAAGCCTACCAGCTTGGCTGAGGAAAGGTGAGACATAACTCAGTCTTTTTTCACATTCACTGATGAGAGGAAGGAAATCATCAACTTTTGGTCTGCTTAAACCCATGGGCAGGCCTAAGTAAGTGAAAGAACCAGTTGCACAACCAAAGGTTCTAGCAAGGTGATTTAGTTTTTCATTGCTCACATTGATGGGCACCATCATTGATTTAGAGAAATTGATCTTCAGACCTGTTGAGTCACTGAAAGCTTGTAGGATCCCTTTCAGAAAGAAGAGTTGTGTGGCGGAGGCTTCCATGTATCATCAGCATATTGTATGATAGGAAAATCCAATGTTGGGGCTGAAATTGGTAGCCTTAAATGACCACGCTGTGTTGCCTTGTTAATGATGGACTGGAGCAAGTCGGCTGCTAAGACAAAGAGCAGAGGAGAGAGAGGGTCCCCCTGTCTGACTCCTCTTTTACAATGGAAGGTTTTGCCAGGGACTCCATTTAACAGACTGTAGATGTCCTAGAACTTAGAATGGAATTAATCCAGGATCTCCATTTCATGGCAAAACCCTTGTGTGCCATTACCTCCAAAATCACTTTATGCTCTATTTTATCGAAAGCTTTCTCGAAATCAAGTTTCAGGACTATAATCTCCTTTTTTGAGTGGTGGCATAGGTGGAGATATTCAAATGACCATGCAATGCAGTCCTGGATGGTCCTTGTCCTGATGAAGCCATACTGATTTTGGTGTACTAACTGAAGAATCACACTCTGTAGTCTGTTTGCTAGAAGTTTTGTGATCAGCTTGATAGAACAATTTAGCAAGGAGATTGGCCTAAACTCACCCACTTGTTGTGCACCATCGGTTTTAGGGACTAGAGTGATAAAGGAGTCATTTATGCTCTGAAGTCAAACTGAGTTGTTTTGGAAGGCAAGACAAAGAGCATAGAAATCTTCCTTAATAAAGTGCCAACATTTTTTGATGAATTCTGTCGGATACCACAAGAAGGGGTACCCTAAGCAAGAACCGAAAACATTGCTTAAGCCTTGCCAAAATCAAAGCCAAAAGACAACCACGAGGTCTCGGCAGACTCTCCGACTCGCCCAAGGCTTGCGCCGAGGCCTCAGACGAAAGGCCAAAGCCCTCCGCCCCGCCGAGGCCCTCTCGCCGAGGCCCCCTCGCCGAGGCCCCGCCCCGCAAGGCCTCGGATGGGATACCAATTCTCCGATTCGCCGAGGTGGGCTGGGCAAGCAACAACCTCGTCACCTCCGTCCGACCGACGACTCCACGACAAAACGTCACGTCCAGTTAATCGCCCCACTACTCCCATAGAACGTCGGCCCAGACGTTGGCACGATATAAGCGAGAATGACCAACGGGACGGGGAGACCGTGCACGTTAGGGGTTACCTACCTTCTGTGCTCATCATCGTGCCCCCTCGCCGATACCCAGATCGCGCCTGTGCTACCTAACTCCTGCGCCAAGGACAAAGTGGCGTGGAGGGTCAAGTCCGGGTCCCAGTAGTCTCGGAATCAGCATAGAATACCAACCGCTCGTCCTCCGCCTTGTCCGAGACCCGCCGGCAGGGCCTCGGACGTACTATTCCTTCTCCACCTCGGCCGAGGCCGGGCTCGTCCCGCATCCTCGTCGCCTCCGCCTCGTCCGAGACCCCCCGGTAGGGCCTCGGACATACTATTCCTCTCCACCTCGGCCGAGGCTGGGCTCGTCCCGCATCCTCGTCGCCTCCGCCTCGTCCGAGACCCCCCAGCAGGGCCTCGGACGTACTATTCCTTCTCCGCCTCGGCCGAGACCGGGCTCGTCCCGCATCCTCGTCGCCTCCGCCTCAACCGTCCCTCTGGCGAGCCGTCACATCCGTTTAAATGCGCCTGGTCGCACCTACTATGTCAGCCACGACCGACAGGGTACAACAACAGGGGCGATGGGACAGCGGTCAAATCTCCTTTTTACCATCCCCTACTGACGGTGCAGGGGTTACCGTGTCCACAATGGACACACGCCCGCACTTCTCGCTTTGAACGGGTATGACGCCGACCACCGAGGCCCCGCATCATACACGGGTCACCTCCGAGGCCTCGCAAAACAGGTCTCAAGACGATCAGCTTCTGAGACCCATGAGCCTCGGCACTCCACCAAGTCAAGAACACACAGCACGGCATGCCTCCTACGATGGAAGCCATATCGACTAGACGTCAACAAGGACTCCCACGACCTCAACAACCTCGGGCTCAGCCAAGAAACACGACGCCGATCAAGTACCAATCGCCATCCCCCCAACACCATGTCTCACACAGTTGAACTACTGATGGGCTCCACGTATAGCTCACTCATGTACTCCTGGCTCCCTCCTTGCGGTTATAAAAGGAAGCAGCCAGGGATAGCTAAGGGGGGGGGGGGGGAAGGAGGAGAAATAGGAAGAACACCTGGTAGCTCACACACATACACATCCCAGCCGCCTGAGAGCAACGTCTCAAGCAGCCCACACGACACCTCGCCGAGACCTGGGATTAGCTCCCTCTCTCTCTATGCTTGTAACCCCCTACTACTAGCACTTTGGTGCAAGGAATACAAGATCGATCTCTCAGACTGGACGTAGGGCATCGATTGCCTGAACCAGTATAAACCTTGTGTCTCTTTGCATCACCATCCGGGATTAGGGGCACGCAGTTCAAATTCACTAGTTGGTAGAGGACCCCCGGTCCGAAACACCGACAAATTCATTGTTAAATCCATCAGGACCAGGAGCTTTATCATTGGCTAGGTTTTTGACTGCTGCATCAATTTCATCTCTAGTGAAAGGAGCTTCCAACCATGCAAGGTCTGTGTTGTTTTCTAAGAAAAAATTCAGGTTGAAGGCTATTGATTGAAATTCAGAATGTCCCAACCTCTCTTTGAATGTTTCCCAAAGTACAGCTGCTTTGTCTATGTGATTGTGTACCGTTTCACCATTGTGCTTCTGCAATTGAGCTATCAAGTTATTTCTGTGCTTGAGTGTTGCAGTTGCATGAAAAAGCTTGGTCCCAGCATCACCTTCTTTTACCCATCTAATATTGCCTCTTTATCTCCAGTAGATTTTCTGTTGCTCCAAAAGCTGCTTCAGTTTCTCAGTAAATGCTTCCTTGAAATTCCATTCCAAAACTGTCAGATCTCTGAATTCTTCTATGGTCTCTAGGAGGGAGATAACAGTCTTGACATGACTTAGAATCTTCTTGAGACCTGAAAGTTGTTGTTGCCAGGCTCTTAGCACTTTTCTTAAGTTCTTGAATTTTGCGGTAACTAGCTTGGCCTTATCAGTTTGACTGCTTACTTCATTCCAGCCTTGCTGAGCAATCTGCAGAAAAGAGGGATACTGCATCCAATAGTTTTCAAACCTGAATACTTGCCCTCTAGGGATGGAGGTTGAGACTGTAATATTGTAAGGCCAATGATCTGATGTTTGCATGATAAGAGTGGACACAGAGGTATCTGGGTAAGCAGTAGTCCATGAACTAGAGGTGAAGAACCAGTCTAGTCTTTCCAGCAAAGGAGATGGCTGCTTGTTTGTCCAAGTGTATTTCTTGCCATACAAGGGAAGTTCCACCAGGCCTAGGGCATTTATAGCTTCGTTGAATAGGAGCATCTCATTTGCATCTCCTCCAGGCTTGTTTCTGTTGTCTAGTTTCCTTAGAAGGTTAAAGTATCCAACTATAAGCCAATTATCATCAACAGCCGCTGTGTAGTGCTTGAACTATTGTAGAAATTTTCTTTTTCCTTCATGTGTGCAGGGCCCATATATGTTGGTCAAGAGCCAAGAATCATTGTTGTGTCTAGCAGAGAACTTGATTGTGATTGCAAAACTATTCTAGAAGATTAGATGGCCACAGAAGATGGAGCTTTTCCATCCAGTGATGAGCCCCCCTGATGCTCCAATGGAAGGCAGGAATTCAAAGGAATCAAAACCAGAGGGACTGAATTTTCTAAGAAATTGTAGGTCAAAAGCTTCCCCTTTGGTTTCTTGGAAACAAAAAACATCACATCCAGCTTCAGTAAGAGTATCTTTGATTAGGCTCCACTTTTCATCTGAATTAATACCTCGAACATTCCAGCATAGCACTTTCCAGAATCTATGGGCCTGATTATTCATAATTACACAAAGGTAGATGGCTTCTTCTTTGGTGCAGGATCCCTAGAGTGGAGGGGCTGGCACCATCTTCTTCGTGGAAGGCTGAGACGCTTTCATTTTCTTTAGGTTTTTTGTTTTCTTTTAGCTGCTTCTTTGTGATGGTCTTGCTAGTTTCCTTCTTCAGATTCAGGACCTTTTCAGACATGATGTTTTCATCAATCTGACAGAGAGATGTACCCAGCTTATTTATCATGGTTGGGGACAGATCTGATGGGTTTGGATTGCATGCCAGGCACTTCTTGCTACTATAGATGTCTGCTTTAAAACCTTTGTTATTCTCTTTTATTCTTGGGCTTCTCCTCACTTGAGTCTCAACCAGAGGTACTTTGGCCTTCTTTTTCCCTCTTTCAGAAACATTAGGTAATTTTTGATTAACTGAATTCTCAAGCTTCGGAAGCATTAGAAGATTATCAGTCCTCTTGCTAATGCATGAGAGTTCTTGTGTGGGGCACTGATTAGGGATCTTAATGCTAGTGGTTGCCAGACTTTGATTGAAGAATTTCCAAGCATCTGATAGAATAAAGTTCTTTGCCCACGTGTAGTTGCTTGGTGAGAGTAACATAGAGGTGAAAAAAGGTGCCCACTGAGTTGGGGCAGTAATTTTCCTGCCAGAAAGGTTTTCTAATGCCCTGAGCCAGAAATCTGTGGCTCCAGTCATCAACCCATTTTGTTTCTGATAAAAAGCAGGGCCAACAGTGAATTCATCTCTGATGAAGACTGCACCCACATTGAGGAAACTATTTTCAACATTTTGATTGTTGAATTCAGCAGCAAAGGGGGTTGGGTGGACTCTGTCAATGATCCTGACCATTCGTAGTTGGATATTGTTTTCCTGGATTACTTGGTTCTGCCGCGAGTCCATATTTTGCTCAATTTCAGCCTCCTGAATTTCATTTTCATTCAAAATGTCATTCTCATGAATTTCCAGATTAAAGGAATTGTTCTGCTTGTCCAGCAGATGGATGGGAGGTACATCAACCACATTGTTAGACACTTTCGCTTGGGGAACAGGTTGGGCAGGTTGTTCCACTAATATCTCCTACATCATCTGCTGGTTATCATCCTGATCCATCTCCCAATTGTTTTGAGCTTGGTTAACTTGGATATTTAGATGAATCAATACTTCTTGGGGATCTTCCACCATTGGCAACTCATTGAGATCTTGAATCAAGACAGGAGGTGCGGCATTTAAGTTGATTTCTATAGCAGTCTGTTCTTGTTGTGCAGCTAGCAACACCTCAAGCCAACTTGGCCAATCATTATTTTGTTGAGGAACAACCCCATCATCAGGGACGTTGCCAATGGGCTCCTGGATTTCTTCTTTGAGGGGTTCTTCTTATTGATCCGAATATTTTGTCCCAACCCAAAGAAATCAAATTCAGGTTGTCCCCGAGTCTGCATACATAGGCGGAATGGGATTTTCATCATTTTCTTGGAGCATTGTATCAGCACTTTGCAATGGGCCGGGTGTAGCACTACTAGTCTCCTGGAAGGAAAAAGGATACCAAGAGTTAGATTAGTGCTAACATATACATGTTTCTCTCTGTGTTGTGGGTCTTAGCTTCGTTGTGGGCCCTCGTCATTGAGTTATTAGGTAGCTTCCAAGGTACTAAAAGAGGCTCCGGTGGATTCGTTGAATGTTGAGGCATTAGTGAATATTTCCACCGATCGTGAAGGAGGAGAAGCGCGGTGGGCTGCTCGATCCCGCCCAAAAGCCACACGCGCATTCTTGGAAAACCATTTGGGCTGCTTGCGAGGTCATCTTTTCCTTTATTGCAAAGTGAAGGCTCTTGAGCGCTATGCTGCGTTTGTGGCGTGCAACAATGCAATTTATCGCTATGTGTCCCCATCGCATGTAGGCCAAACACTTGATTGGGTTCATGCGAGCACGCCGAGGATGTTTGTCAAGAGAGACATCTTGAGCAAATCCGGGAACCTTTCCTTTGAGAGATATTGTGTCCTGGCGGTTGACGTAGACTCAAATTCAAATTTGAACTCCCACCGTTGTTGTCTCGATTGCCTCTTTTTTTTTACCGAACTGAATGGAACTTGGCATGAACTGAATGATCTTTGAGTTGAGTGAGGCATTGATCGGCGTAATGATTCGGGAACTACAATCTATCAAAAGCGTAACTCTCGGTGGGATTCTATTTGCACTGTTAGAGGGCCAAACTTTCGTGATCTCGCAAAAAGAGTCTTGGCATGTTGATCTCTCGGGCTGTAGCTCTTGAGGAACTTTGCTTGGAAGAGGAGGAGTTTCTTCTTATTTTAGACCAAGATATGTCTTCTTCTTTGCAGAACTCAGCAAACTCAAACTCCCATCGAGGGCCACCATTACTCCAGAGATTGAAGAACACTTTGTAACCAGAACAGGAAAAGCTATTGAGCTTGAAAATGTGGAATCCAACTTGCTTGGCAGCCATAGAAAACCGGAAGACACTATCGGCAAGCTAAACAACATCAAAAGCAGGAGCCGAGCCACCAATGGTTGCTTGAAGAATCAAACCAACCGAAATGGGGCAAAGATGAAACTTACAGCGACCAAAGGAAGCCACTAAGAAAAACGACGACGAGCAGAACTAGCAGGTGAAACCGAAAGACCAAATCTCTGATGGACCACAGATTCAATGCCCAAACCTGGGCGAAAACTGAGTCCAGCAGGTCCATGGCGCAAGAGGGGTTGAAGCGGCACCTGGCACCGCCCGCATCGCAAGATGCAGAGGTGACGAGGAGCAGAAGGGGAGCTCCGGCGAGAGCTGGCGCGCCCGCACCCCATTGCGGCAAAACATCGAACAGGTTGTGTTCAGACTTCACAGAAGTTTCATCCTCTAGCTCTCGCACCAAACAAGACGCCAGGAAGGATTTCTTCGAAGCCCACAGGAGGTTGTGATGGACTTGTCATCCTCGTTACTCGTCAGGTGGGCAGGGGGTAGACGGCAGAGGAGCCAGTGTCCGGCTTGCCGCGTCCTCGAGGGCAGCAGGGGAGGCGGTGGTCCGGCGGACAGCAGCCACCGCAGGCCACGCAGATGCAGCAGCTCAGGGGCGGTGGTGTAGAAGCTCAGGGGCGACGATTAGCCATTATATTCAAACAAACCCTTCCACCAGCCCTGTTGGCCACGTACGTCCCAATAAAGTCGCCTCCCCATCGCCCTTGCTGGACCTGTTGTCCATCTTCCCCTCCCCGTCGGCCATGTGTGTCCGGCTGTCGCTCCCTCCGCCTATGCCCTGTCAGAGCAGTTCTGAACTCTTCAAGTTCGAGTCTCCGCCGCTCGTTCTACAGTGATCCATCCATCGACTCTGAGGTTGCCGATCTTATCCCCACTGGCGACGTCTTCATCAAAATCTTCAGTTCGCCAGTGGCGCTCATCAACAACGGCTACTTCAATCACCTTAAGTCCCCTTGGGAGGCTTCATTCACTGACCCCATGCGTCTGTGATGCCTCTGGAGATACCCGCCGGTGATCTGTATGGCCATGTCGGCGATGCAGACGGGCGCCATCCAGCCGGTCGACTACAACAACGCCTTCATTTCCACCTCTATCGCCTCGCCATTGCCCGCCAACTATCGCAGCGCTTTGGCTAACCCGCACTGGCGTGCGGCCATGGCCGATTTGTATTGGGCACTCATCGATAACCAGACCTGGCGCCTCGTTCCCCAGCCTCCTCGTGCCAATGTTGTCACCGGCAAGTGGATCTACAAGCACAAGTACCACACCGACGGGTCGCTTGCCCACCATAAGCCTCGCTAGGTCGTTCGTAGTTTCTCCTAGCAGCATGGCGTGGACTACGACGAGACTTTTAGCC
Source organism: Miscanthus lutarioriparius (assembly GCA_904845875.1). NCBI lineage: Eukaryota > Viridiplantae > Streptophyta > Magnoliopsida > Poales > Poaceae > Miscanthus > Miscanthus lutarioriparius. The sequence continues at coordinate 116,057,692 of CAJGYO010000002.1, forward strand.
CACTTGTTAAACCGGCCACAATCCGCATCATCCTCAGCATCGCCACCTCATGGTCATGGCCGATCCACCAGCTTGATGTCAAGAATACCTTTCACCATGGCAGTCTTGATGAGACTGTCTACTGCCAGCAGCCTCCTGACTTCGTCGACCCATCTGCACCTGATTATGTCTGTTTGGTGCAGAAGTCCCTCTACGGCATGAAACAAGCTCCCCGCGTGTGGCACCAGCGGTTTGCCATGTATCTTCGCCATCTCGACTTCACGGCCTCCGCCAGTGATGCGTCTCTCTTTATTTACAAAGATCGAGACAACATCGCCTACTTGCTGATCTACGTCGATTACATCATCTTGGCAGCCTCTTCACCGGACCTCTTGCGTCGTATCACTGCGCGTCTCAGCTCGGAGTTCGCGATGACTGACCTCGGGGCGCTCCACCACTTCCTCGGCATCTCCGTCACGTGCTCCTCCGATGGGCTGTTCCTCTCGCAGCGCCAGTATGCTGAGTGTGCTGGCATGTGCGAGTGTCATCCCACCGCGATGCCTGTGGACTCCTAGTCCAAGCTCTCAGCTACAGATGGTGCCCTAGTCACCAACCCATTCGAGTACCGTAGCCTCATCGGGGTGCTACAGTACCTTACCCTCACCTGCCCCGACCTGGCCTATGCGGTCCAGCAAGTATGCCTCTTCATGCATGAACCCTAGGAGCCGCACCTCGCCCTCGTCAAGCGCATTCTCTGCTACATCAAGGGCACTCTTTCTACTGGTCTACACATTGGCACCGGTCCTGTCCAGTCCCTCACGGCATACTCAGATGCGGACTGGCCGAGGTGCCCCGACTCCCGCCACTCCATGTTGGGCTACTGCGTCTACCTCGGCGACAACCTGGTGTCTTGGTCGTCCAAGCGTCAGACCACTGTCTCTCACTCCAGTGCTGAAGCTGAGTACCTTGCCGTCACCCATGCCATCGCCGAGTGCTGCTGGTTGCGCTAGCTTCTCCAGGAGCTCCAGCTACCACTACCCTCCGCCACAGTTGTCTTCTACGATAACATCAGTGTTGTTTACATGACAGCCAACCCTATTTATCACTGCCGGACCAAGCACATCGAGATCTACATTCACTTCGTTCATGAGAAGGTCGCGCTTGGTGAATTTTGAGTTCTGCATGTGTCGTCCTTGCATTAGTTCGCGGATATCATGACTAAGGGCCTACCTATACAATTATTTACTGATTTTCGGTCCAGTCTATGCGTCCGTGAACCACCCGCTACGATTGTGGAGGGTATTAGATATGTATATATCTGGAGGTCTAATTGTAATTATATATATCCCTAAAAATCAATAGGCCTTATATTCAAGTTGTCAAGCATGCCCTGTGAGAAACAGGTTTGAGGGGCAGCATTTTCCAACAATACATGAAATCATTATAGCAGTTTTGCGCTTACAGATATATTTGCTTTCTCCTCGGTCTCCTCATCATCTCTCTCCTCGGTCTTCTCATCATCTCTGTCCTCGTTCCTATCCTCTTTCTCCTTGGGTACTAAGAGCCCCTTCAGATCCATCTTCTCTTTTTTATTCCTCTTCTCTCTTTCTTTCGCTTTTCGTGTTAGTGGCTAAATCAAATGCATGATTTCATTGAGTTAGCAAAACATGCGTAAAAATCAAATAGAGCAAGAACCTACAATAGCACTTCAACATTCTGCCCTTACCAGTATTGATTGAATCTTTGAATCTGTAGGCACAAAGTCACAATCAACAAACAATCCATCACCATTTGCCTAATTAAGCATGCAAATACTAAAGGATGAGAAGTACTGGTATGTTCTGTACATGTTAGGCTGTGTTTAGTTCACGAAATTTGGGAATTTGGCTATTGTAGCACTTTCGTTTTTATTTGGCAATTAGTGTTCAATCATGGACTAATTAGGCTTAAAACGTTCGTCTCGTGATTTCCAACCAAACTGTGTAATTAGTTTTTTTTCGTCTACATTTAATACTCCATACACGTATCGCAAGATTCGATGTGATAACTAGTGCAGCATGTTTTGAGAAACTTTTTGGAAACTAAACACAGTCTTAGCAAAGCTACATCTACCATTGACCCAGTGCCAATCGACAAGAAAGGCAAGGTGCTTCCCTGCTGCCCTACGCCGCCATGTGCACCCATGTTAGTACGTGCTTCTGGGATAGCACTGACCTCCGTGCCTGTTTCCATGCTGTAGGTCTGCAGGCTCTATATTTTGCAACATAGAATGCAAAAAAAACATGAGCAATGGATCCTAGATAGTCCAACTACGAGCCAACAAAATTGCTAGCCTTCAACCACATATAGAGAACGTGCCGAAGAAGTGCAGGACTGAAACTTAATACTCACCCAAAACTCTCATTCCACATGGTCCGCTTGAATTTGTTCATGCCTTAGAGCCTGAGAGCAGTGCCGCCACTTGCTTGCGTATCTGAATGGTTGACCAATTAAGAAAACCAGAATCAACAGCAAGAAATAGAAATCACGTAGCACAACGACAATCTTGCAGTCGATTTCCAAATATATGTACAAATGCATGCTCGACACCAAGTCATTTAATATTTCTCCACCACAGCATTTTATTTGAATAATAATTAATATACTACAAGTGTTAGGTGAACAGAGATATGCCGTATTGCACAAATGCAGCTGCCCAATAAAATTCAGAGCCTATTGTTCAGTGCTTAGCACACTATAGAAGGCAAAATAAATTGCCTAAAAAATCTAAACATTTTCTCCTCCATGCCGAAGCTGGATCTCTGCATAACTAGTATTTAACTGAATATGGTAGCTAGTAGTGACAAGTAATCAAGAAGATAGCTAGTATTTATATAGCTTGCTAAAAGCAATTAGCTCAATAATTCAGTGCTTCGTCTTACCTATTAGCTGATTTATCTCCAATAGGCTCATAGCACAGTAGTTCTTTCAGTTTGCAATGATGCACTGAACATGGCAAAGAAAAGGTTAAAACAACATTGGGCAGAGACATGGAAGTTGAGCATTGAAAAAACATGGAGCTAGCTGAACAAAATTCAGACATTAAGTTGTTTTAAAACAACAATAGTACTTTAAGGCTACATTTTAGTTTGAGCCTGCTGTCATTCTGGTTTAATCTTAGGACAGAAGCACAGTCAAAACTCGTGAATCCAGCAACTAACTTTTAAACTAAAGAGCAGTCATAAGTATAGCCACATTTCACAGGGGCAGGAAGAGGTACATTCTTGTCTCACCTATTAAAGCCAAAATGCAGCAGCTGCATACATCTGCATTTGATTGAATCTGCAAGCACAAAAAAGCTGCATGAGATTGAATCTGCAAGCACAAAAACCAGAACTGGCCAAAGCTTAAAAACCTTGTGCATCTAAATGCAATATCTAGTCTCATGTCTCACCTATTCAAGTTAATGCACCAGCTGCATGTCTTCTGATATCTCAACTTGCACAACTCCATAAGATAAGGTCTACAATAAAAAAGGTTCTTGATTATTCATGTCCTAGACTTAAATTATGGCAAAAAAATTGTCAAAAGTTCTAAAACCTTGTGCAATCTAAATGTTACTGCCATTGCAAGCTGGTCACCACAATCACATCTTGCTGATCCCAAAATGTCACCTGTGAGGCACTCAGAGTGCACCCTCACCAAAATGTCTTGGCCATCATCAATATCACCCTGCCCATCATTGGGTATGTCATTGATAATTGATAGTTAGATCAGGTGTTGTACAAGCAGTAATACTTCACACAACCAAATTCTACAGAGGCAAAATAGTACTGCAGTGACTTACTTTCACCATGGCGACTTTCAACAAAGACACGCAACTTTGGCAGGCAAGCCACGGAACCATCTGCATCATCCACAATCTCACGAAGGACAGCAACAGGAGGCAATCTAGCCAGAATAGCAAGGTCAACAGATGCCTCGGTATGTCCAGCTCATTTCAGAACACCCCCTTCTCAATGAAGGGAGAGCCTTTCCCCCAATTTCCAGCACGAATATACTGCTAGGTGACAACTTTCTGCATCCTACTACAATGAAATGGGGATTACTAAGGGCAGTGGTGGCCACAGTTCCACATAAAGTAATTTTTCTATGTTCTGAAGTGATGAAGCTAACAAAAGCAGCCGAATCGAAAAGCATACACTTAGATTTAGATCTAAACAAGTTTTGCTCATACAAGCATACACTTAGGTTTAGATCTACAGATAGCCAAATAGCTTAAATTAGGGTTCCAGTGCTCAGTATTACACAAAAGAAAGGGAAGAGAAGGGACAGACATACCTAGTGTTGTGGGTGCTCACCGCTGCAGATCCGGACGCTAGGGTGCTGGGGCGGAGCCGGAGCGGGCGCGATGCTAATTTCCTTATCGAAGACCACAGACAACTATGAAAGATGACAATACTTCATGCCTATAATAAATATCATACCAGATTTGAGTTTCAAATAAGGGAATACAGCTCAAACACAAACTTGAAACACTGGTACGTCGATATGATCATATAGCCCAAGAGTGAAATTTTATCCTAGATGGGTTCCTATTTCGTGTGTTTCCTTAAAGTATGCACCAACTTCTTCTTCACTCTGAACTTCACATTTAATTATTAAAAACGCTTCAATGAATTTTAACTGTAAAAACTTTAGTGGATCATCTTGAAACCAATATTACCTCCACTATGGTTTTTTTGTAGATCATCACTTCATCTTCTGACTATTCTATCCATTATTGTGTACCCTTCGAGCTCAGGACATAAAGCAGCTTCATTTTGAAGAATTCCATAAAGAATACTGTTCAAGGAAGATAAATTCATTAGAGTACAAACTCACATGCAGTAATCATAGATGGCATGTATTCTTTCTATATATCCACTGTGAGTATGTTTAACCTACTCGGAATAGAAGTTGCATGACAGGCTGGCAAGAACTAACAAGAAAAGGCAGAAGATGGAACAGGGCAATAAAAGACACAATGCCAATGTTCAGGGCAATAAAAGACACAATGCCAATGTTAACAGAAGCAAAAACAGGTGGGTCAAGTAAAAAAAACTATATCTTGTCATCCAGGGATCTACAGTAAACACTACTTTATACCCATTTGACTATACCCAGTCATAGAATCAATATCCTAAGCATATTTTACAGGTTTCATCTTGAATGTTATTTTCACTTGCAGAAGCGCACAGCAAAAGGTAGAACTGGTTACTGCACACTATGAGATGACAGCATGCAACAACTCCAAGCATAAGTAGTCTAACATAAAACTCTTGGCAAGATACTTCTGGAGGAAAGACAAAGCAGAAACTCAATACAGCAGGGTGCAAAATAACAGATATGCAGCAACACTAAGCATAAGTAGTCTCAAGATGTTCTTGGCAAGATACTTCTGAGGAAAGATAAAACGGAAACTCAATACAGCAGGGAGCAACAATACAAAATTTGTTAACGACGACTCATACTGAAAATAATGATGCAGACTGACAGGTGACCTAACTGGATGCTCGGTTAGTTGCTACGGTGCATCAAATAAGCCATACTGCCATACCACATAATAGAATTATAACAAACGTTTTTGCTAAAATTCAAAGTTTATAATGTGTGAGAATACATTATTCAAAAATATGACTTTTGTAAACAGGGAAAACTGTTTTTGTATAAATACATGTAAAATAAAGCACAGATTCAAATAAAAGTGATTGTTCTTACTGATCGTAAGCCTCTTCATTTGTCTTAAGTACTTCGTGGCCATATTGCCATATTGCACAGCCTGTTTCGCACACTTTAGGAAATACTCGCGACCTTCATTTCCTAACCCTGGTATTCATAAAGATGCATACCAATTTTAACACAATAGGAACAATGTAATGACAAAAAAAGTATTGATGTAATAAGTCATCCCATAATCATGTTGGTCTGATTATTCCTTAAAAATGACCAATAATTGTATTTTTCATGTGTTCATGACCAAAAAAAAATATACAACCCATACGTTGATGTTGTAATTATTAACATTCGTGACCAACCGAAACATAATGCACTTACCAATCTGAGAACCAGGAGCATTAGTAACAGCGATCATTCTTATGTGATCTGCGAGGAGGCAGTATGCCGTATCAAATCCATCTGTATCAGCAGCACCAATTTTACCAGAGTAGACCTCGATTCCTTGACCAGCACGCTGCATATATATGCATATCAAGTCAATATTACATGTCATTGACCATGGAAATCAATAATATTACTCATCCAGTTATCATTTGCATCAAAAGGTAACTTGAAGTGGACATGGAAAACTTACATAGTAGATGTCAGAAAGTACGGCAGCGTAGACATATAAGTCATAGTGGCTTTCTTTATTTTGAAGAATGGCAGCTAAACATTCAAGATTAATCCCTGTTAAGACATGCTTAGCTTGCAAAGACCCCAAGACGCCATCTGCTTGCCTATTGAAATAAAAAATGAAGAAAGAAAAGATATTGGTGAGTCCTGCCAGTGCAGAGGAAATTCCTGACCGCCAGAAACCGTCAGGAATGGACAAAAAACCGACAGGAAATAGTTTTCTAACGGCCAGTCGTTAGGAAAAAGCTGACAGAAACGAATCGACAGGAAAGTTGACTTTTTCCTAACGGCTGGCCGACAGGAAACCTTTCCTGACGGTAGTTCCTGATGGCTTAGGACTGACCCATCAATCCAGGTTCATGTCACATGAACCGTTAGGAAATGCCGTCAAGAAATAACCCCAACAGGAGTTGAGTTGCTTTACACTTTCCTGACGAAAAAAGACGACAGGAATTCCATGTGTACAGGAACATATACCTACCAGAATTCCATGTGTACAGGAACATATACCTACCAGAATCAGAATACAGTTCTACACACCACACCATTTATACATACACCGAGAAGTCAAAATATATGCACTAAATAAACATGTAATTGATTGCTTTTTTATAAGCCTTCTAAATTCAAATGCCATTGACTGATCATGTCCAGCACTTTAAAAACATGTCCAGCTAGGTTTACATCACATTTATATTAGTTCCTAAGTCGACTACAAAGCAAGTCTAGCTCCTACTTATATTTGAGTTTGCAGGAGCATGTCAGACTACACAAAAGGAGTCCTTTGCACTATCTAGATCACATATTAGATCACATATTAGAGCCTTCCCAGAAGCAGTTTGCTGTACGTAGCTACCTTCATCGGCTCATTACAAATTAGTGTTGTCTTCGTGGCAATTTCTGCATTGAGAACCATAAGCGCCACTTCGAATATGCATGGGACGACTAGGGTATCCTACAAGGAGATATAACACACAAAAAAGTTAATGGTTGAAAAGTACATTCTCAATTATTGGTAAATCATTCATATGTACATAAACCAAAAACCAATCTGTTACATCACATAAATGGTTCAGTATTATGACTATATATGAGGCTACAAGCTGACAAACATTCCTTTGCAAAAAATGTCACAGGACAATAAACAGGTGGGTCAAGTAAAAACAACCGAATTCTGTTCCACTCCCACTCCCTCCTGAGTCCTGACAGCTCGTCCTCGTCCTCGTCTCGGCGCTCCTGCTGCTCCCCTCCATGACATCAAAATTCAGGAAATTAACTTTATTGCATTATGACTATATATATGATAGTTATGCTGCCCTAATGCCATAGCCATTTATATTGCAATAGTTCTTGATGTAAGTATTTAGCCAAATTCTAATACTAAGTGTAATATGCCTCTCTGTACTACTTTGTTGCATTGCATCCAGTGGACAAAAAACAGACACCTTGTATAAATTCAGTGCATTACTTTAGATCAAAGAAACAATTGCCTACCACTAGAAAGATGCTTGACCAGAAAGTGTTCCTCTTATCTTTTGCTAGTATCTTTTTCATGGAAACAGAGCGCGCCAAATTGAAGCAGTTAGACACCACATGCTGGCAACAAAAATGCAAATTGCAGAGTAACTGTCCACGTCCCAGCAGCAACTCATGAAACAATTTACTGGATGCTGAGAAACTCTGAAACACATGCATATGAAGTTAGAAGGATGCAAACTTTATGCATCTCCAAAGTTGCAGGAATGCCAGAAATCTGTAGAACACAAAGTTGGTCATAGAGTATAATAATTTAGTAATCATGGTGTTTTTGGTTTGGAACCAAACCATGGATGCTCATTGCTGTTATTAAGAAAGAATGTGCTAAACTGAAGCAGATCGACACCACATGCTGTCTGTAAAACAGTAAAACTGCAAAGTGTTGTCCAAATTCAGTAGCCATTCATCAAGCAAAATCATTGGTATATCGAGCCTTCTAGAAGAACACATCTAATTGAATTACAAGAACTCAAATTCAGTAACTTCAGCGTTACAGAAGTTTCAAAAATTTGTTGAGCGCAATTTGAATACAGAAGTACCAGAAATCTGTTGAGCGTAATTTGAATATAGAGTTTTGATCTATATATGATTCCTGTTATGTAATCATGTTTATGCTCTGACACAAGCATCGATGTTCAGGTGTCTGAAACCAAATCGCTGCTTGCCAGCAGACACCACACCAGTGAATATGGTACTACTATGATATGCATATATGTACATATTGTTTCGATTCTAGAATCTAGACTACCAAAATTCAGAGATGCTGTAGATTCAGCTGAGATGTTCACAGCAGAGTACAGATGAAAGGACCAGAATTCTCAGAAACCGATTCAACAACGCAATTTACAGTACGTCAAAACATTACATAAGCGATTACATGATGTGCTCGTTTGAATAGACTGATCAGATCTTTAGTTCTTTATACATCCAAAAATCGAAGGACTCTCTCATCAGGTTACACACACCGCTGGAGCAGTGGAGCCACGAGCAGCTGCTTCTTGGGCAACGCCGATTCCACCTCTTCGTTCCTCAGCAGCTCCATCGCGTCGACCTTGGCAAACCATGGGTGTTTGAGCGCGGCGGTCGCCGTGAGCCGCTTGTCGGGGTTGCACGTGAGGAGGCCATTCAGGACCTCGAATCCTTGCTGGGACAGCACTGCCTCAGGGAACTGCTTGCGTAAGTGGTTGTCATGATGCACGTCGTCTAGTATCGGCAGCAGTTCGGTGGCGAACGGCGTGGACGAGAACCACGGCCACGTACTGTCGTCTGGGTAGCCGAGCACGTCGAAGATCGAGCGGGCCTGTCCTTCCTCGTCGCGGCCATCCTCGAATAGCACCTGGCCATTGATGAGCTCGGCCATGACACATCCCAGCGACCAGGTATCGACGAGCGCGTCGCAGTCGGGCTTCTCCAGCAGCACCTCGGGCGCCATGTACCACAGCGTGCCGTCCGGCTCGTACGTTGACGCCTCGGACATGGACATGGCGAGCCCAAAGTCACAGATCTTGACGGCCTTGCCATCGTCGCTGATGAGGATGTTGTCGGGCTTGATGTCGCGGTGGATGATGCGTTCCTCGTGCATCTTCTCGGCGCCCGTCAGCAGCTGCCACATGATGGTGCGCACCGTGGCCTCCGGGAGCGGCAGGCCGCCGCGGCGCCGCTTACCACGAAGGAACTTCTCGATGCTTGGACCCCCGACGCACTCCATGACGAGGCGGAGCTCCGTGGTGGCCGGATCGCGCACGAGGCCGTGGACGTCGACGATGAACGGGTGGCCCCCACACGCCTCGTGGAGGCGCGCCTCCCGCAGCAGCTCCTCGGGACCGCCGCCGTCGGGCTCGGTGATGCGCTTGATGGCGACGGTCTCGCCGGTGACGCGGTGACGCGCCTTGGCGACGGCGCCGAAGGCGCCCTTGCCGAGGCAGCACATCTCCTCGTAGTCGTCCGTGCTGCCGAAGGCGTCGACGCGGCTCCTCTTGTTGTAGGTCGTCGCCCGGCGGCGCCCGGACGACTCGCTCCCGTCGCCGGCGTAGCGCTGCCGGGTGAAGAAGTGGCAGATCCCGCTGCCTGCTCCGTAGTCGGTGGCAAGCGTGGCCGCGGCGAGACGTCCGCGTGGTGGAAGACGAAGCCCGCAGCAGAAGGATGCTCCATCTCGGCGGGATCGAGGAGGACTAGCTGGAGGACGGCGTCCGAGCGATCTGGGCTCTGGGCGGCGGAGTAGGAGGGGGGTTTTATTGGCGAGTCTGTTATCACTTATCAGTTACGGTTACGGGTACGTATCCGACACGCTAAAAATTAGTGGAAAAAATTAGTTGGTTTTAACGTGTTTGTGCTTCCATGCTTCTCGCCCCGGCCACGTCCATGCGCGCGCAAGACAACCGGCCGTACTAGATTAGACAGAATTCCGGATTGATGTGCTGGATTTCAGCCGATCTAGGAAGCTTGACAAAGGGCCTGTCTATGAGTTTTTTCCGCTCTACTCCACCAACTTTATTATGGAGCAGCTTCACTGTGAAGTTTCTAGACCAAGTGATCCTATTTGGCACGCAGGTTCAATGGCGAATCTAGGATTTTGTCTCAGGCTATGCCGCAAAAAAAAATTCATATATAATTCGGTAAATCTATTTCAGCAATTCGGTAATAATTATAAAATTGACAACATGATTTGGTATATATGCACTAAATAACACAATAATGCTTAAATTCATAGATCAAGTTCAAACCATCCACTAAGTATAGTATAAATAGTTCAAAAGCCATATCAATAATTGAAATAAGGCATAAAAGAGAACCAGAGACTTACAATGTTATTTTTGTGACTATTTTATTCGACGCTTTCGAAGAAACATAAATGTATTGATTATATCATCTTCATCAACTTCAAAGAAAATATCTCGCTCAATGAAAGTGACTAGACAGTCATCTAGAAGACTATCTCCCATCTTATTTCTTAACTTTGTTTTCACAAAAACCATTGCAGAAAATACTCTTTCAACACTTGCCGTTGCCACAGGTAGAAGCAATACCAATTTGAGGAGCTCATAAACCATATCGTACACTTTGTGCCTCTTTGTTTCAACGAGCTTAACTGAGAGATCAACAATATTGTCTAGACCTTTGAAGCTATCATCATGTCTCATGTCATCAATATAATTATCTAGCTGCAGCTCAAGTTTGAGCAAATTATTATTTGAGAACTCCTTTGGGTAGAAGTCAGCTAGTCTACGTAGCTTCTGTGCATCAAAAGAAGCAAATGACTTGGAAGGACTGAAGGCCGACATACAAGACAACAACTCCATATTAATGTCATCAAACCGATTATCAAGTTCTTGACTTATTTGATCAATGACACCAATATATACTTCTCTTCTAAAGTGGTCATCATTGGTTTGCTTTTGGGCACGAGCTTTCCTTGCTGATTTTTCATAAGGAACATAATCACCATCCATAGCAGGAACTTCAACACCATGTTTATCGCAAAATGAAGTGACCTTCTCAAGAAAATTATCCCAACCATCAGACCTCAATTTTTGCATTCTTTTCTTTGCCACATTAACAAGTGATATTGCATTAAGAATATCTTGGTCCCTTCTTTGCAAACACTCAGATAACTCATTTGTATATCCAAGAATAATATATATTAAGTGTGCAAAGAAAACAAACTCAAAGTTCTCAAATGCTCCGGTCACAAAATGTATTTTGGTCCAATCATCCTTATATGCGGGATCATCCCCAAGATCAACTAGTACATCATGGATTGCTTCATACATAGTAATGATGCTGCATACAGTTTTATAATGAGATCCCCATCGAGTATCTCCAGGCCTAGGCAAACCCATCTCTTGATGTAATCCAGTTCCAGATTCAATTTCACCACAGTCAAGTGCTTTCTTGACATTCTCAAGCCTAGCATTTCTAAGCATGTCATGACGCTTACAGGAAACTCCAACAATATTCAACAAGATAGATATTTGATCAAAAAAAGTTTTGCAATCAGTATTTCCCTTGGCAACAGCAACAAGAACCAATTGGAGTTGATGAGCAAAACAATGAATATAATAAGCAGAAGATGATTCTTGCATGATCAATGTTTTCAACCCTTTAATATCTCATTTCATGTTGCTAGCCCCATCATATCCTTGACCACGGATTTGAGTCATAGTCAAGCCATGACTAACAAGTAAAGCTTCAATTGCATCCTTAAGTGATAAAGAGGTAGTATCATCTACATGAACAACTCCAATAAAATGCTCACATGGCCTTCCCAATTTATCAACATAACGCAAGCAAAGAGCTAGTTGTTCTTTATGTGATATATCACTAGACTCATCAGCTAAAATTGCATATGGCTCATCACCAAGTTCTTCAATTATTTTCTTTCTAGTTTCTAGGCACACAAAGTTGAATAATTTGCTTTTGTATGTCCTGGGCTAGTTAAGGTACAGTTTATTCGGAGCATTGTCCAAAACATACTTCTTCACTTCTTCACTATTTCCGCAAGAAATTTCAAAAGTTCAATGAAGTTCCCTCTGTTGCTAGATTCTTCACTTTCATCATGTCCATTTAAACGCCAACCCTTGATGCAAAAGAAACTTGATACACCTCAGTGAATAAGTCAACCTTTTCTTATAAAGATGAAGATCCTCATCACTCCACTTCTCAATATTATAATCAATTGCAACCTTGGGATTTGTAAAGCCAATGTATCTCTCTTGAGCTGCAATATGTGCCTTAGAACCCATATGTTTGCGAAGTGCTTTCTCTCCTATATTCCAATTCTTCCAGCCATCAACAGTAAATGTGTCTGACCCAGTACCCTTCTTGAACAAATAGCATATGAAGCAAAACACAGCATCCTTCTTAATACTATACTCAAGCCAATCATTATTATACATCCAACAATAGTTGAATCCCCGATCCCTGTCTGGAATCTTTCTTTTTGGAAAATCATGTGCAAAAGGTTTGAATGGACCTTTAATAATATATGCTCTTCGAATTGCATCTTGATCATTAACAGGATATTTTAGAATAGGATGTCTTTCACCTAGATCATGTAGAAGGCGATTGGTGTCATAAACTCGTGGCAACGAAGACGGTTGTGGAGGTGGCATAGGATTTACAATTTCCTCAACTACTCTCTCATGAATCTGCTCTTCCACCACAGGTTCAATCGGATCAGGATTAGAAGTAGCAGTAGCTGCCGCAGCCTTCTTCTTTGCTTCATGCTTCTGAAAAAGAGATGCAATGTCCCCGTTTCTCTTCATAACTGCATAAATATTACAAAGAACACAATGCCAAATAATTAAATAAATTGCGCTTGCACGATTAAACTCTCAGATGCGATTATGGATCACTAACATGATATGAGTACTGGACAAAAGATCAATCAAGATCGACTCTGATGTTGAGAAAAATCCTCCACCTCGCCGCGTGATAGATGATTCTATAATTTTAGCGCTAAGCAATTAGCAATTAAAGTACACATGATTTTTTTAAAAGCCGACGAACAAAGATTGAATCTCACCAAAACAATTGTGATCACAAATTCGCCAAGACGCCGCCTCGTCACGGTGACGACATCATCCGCTGCCTCCTACTCCAGCCTCCAGGAGACGCGGCGCAGCCGCCCGACGGGGAACAACCGAACAAGCAGGCGCAGCTGGGCCTGGGCGAGGGTGAGATCCGCACTTCCGCAGCCTGTGTGCCGCCGCCGAGGACGTGTTCATGCGGATGCGGCAGACCAACCTGTGGACCTGGACGCGATGTGCACTAATGTGAACGTCTTGTTAGCTTCTTTACTGCATGGGCCGCGTGGGTGCCTCAAGTGGGCTTTTTCGTGGTGCATGGCGTACTGGCGTGATGCATTCGGTAAGTTTTTTTTCTTTTTTCTTTTACATAAATACAAATACAAATACGTATACAATATATAATAGTATATTCGTTCGTGCCGCAGGGTATGCCAGTGCATACCTGGCATACCCTGTGCCTCCGCCACTGCGCAGGTTAGCTTCAACTCTAGAATACGAGGTTTCTCTAAGAAGGGTCTAATATGCCCCTGAATAATGTTTGGTGTATGTTTTGATGTATGCGGAGCATGTGTAACTGAATTATTTTTTACCAATTCAAATACGATGTAAAATATTATTATTGGGAAAGTAGTCCCAGCAATTTAAGTACCAGGATGTCTCCACACAGGCAAAGGTTCATCCAATCAGGATAACAAAGCACATGACACAATTAGGGTTTCCTTGGTGGTTCTCTCTCTTTACATGGGGTTTGCTCACCTTTTATAGTTCACTATACAAAGTAAAGTTTTACATCTATACCCTGCGATCAGCGAAGCATATTCTACGGATATACCTGTACACTAGCAAGCCCTTGGGGGTATCTTAGGTCTTCTCCCTCCTTGCTGCTCGCCTCATGGGCCTTTGCTCTGAGCCCATTGGAGGCCCAGCGGTTACGCGGCACATGCCTCCTCTAGAAGCCCTGCCTAAGGGCGACGAAGGCTTGGCCATCTGTAGGGTCGAGATGGTGGACTAGAGGGAGGTGAATAGTCATTTCTAAAATTAAACGTGCCGGCTTACCAAAACAAATGCGGAATTAAAACTATCGGTCTAACTAAGACTACACATCTCTATCTAAGTTTCAAGCACCTTACAAAGATCCTAAATAGACAATAAAGGTGTCGGGGCTAGCTAGAGCTCACCTAACAATTCTAACTTGCAAGGTCACACAAATATATGCAACTAGTACTTCAAGCAACCAGGGAAGCTCCTACACAACTAGTGATGCAAAGCACACAAAGCCCCTAAGCTCACAAGCAATGCTCAATAACAAGGCTACACAAGCCAAATTAGAGAGCGCAAATTACTTAGCTACACAAACTAAACAATGCAACTATCAAGGCTACTCAAGCCAAATTAGTTGCGCAAGGGAGCTACTTATATGCTACACAAGCAAGAAGGTAACTAGCAAGCTACACAAACTAACTAATTACAAGAGCAATTACACAAGCACAATATATGAAAAGTAAGTACAAGCTTGTGTAAAGGGGAATGCAAACCAACGGGAAGACAAGGATGACACGGTGATTTTTCTTTCGAGGTTCACATGTTTACCAACACACTAGTCCCCGTTGTTTCGACCGCTCACTTGGTGGTTCGGCGTCTAATTGGCATCATCCACCATGCCCACATGTTGGGCGCCGCAAGAACCTACCCCAAAAGTGAGGGTAGCTCAATGACACGCTCTACTAGTGTTGCTCTTTGAGGCTCCCGGGGGTGAGCACGGTACACCTCACAAATCCTTCTCCGGAGCACCGCACGATCTTCTTGCGTGCTTCACGATAGAGAACTCGCCACCAAGCCGTCTAGAGGTGGCAACCTCCAAGAGTAACAAGCACCACTGGCTTGCAACTCGAACACCTAGTTTCACTCGATGCAATCTCACAATGCAATCGCGCTAGAATCACTCACTCGCAATCGATTCGCACTCTTGCAAGCATAAGTGAGTTAGAGAGCATCCAAACACTCCTACACAAGCCACATAGGCGTGAGGTTGCTCAGCAACCAGCCCAAGGCAGGCCAAGTGCTCTATTTATAACTCCACAAACAAATAGTCGTTACCCCTTCACTAGGCAAAATTCGCACTGACCGGACGCATCCGGTCGTTGTACCGCCTCCACGTGGCACTAGCCATTTCAAATAGCCATTGCCACCAATGGCTAACTCACTCACGCGCCTGACAACATGATCGGACGCAACGCTTGGAAACGATCGGACGCAGGCGAGGTAGCGTCAGGTTGAGTCCAGAGCCGCTCCCCACCGACCTGACATGTTCGGTCCTCATGACCGGATGCCCCCTAGTGTCAGGTCACCCATGAACATGCGCGCCAACTCTTCTGACCGAACACGATGCTTCCTAGAGTCTGATCACGATCAAAATCCACACTAAGAGGTCCAGGGCATGACCTGACGTGCCAGATCGCACGCAAATGGATGTAGCCCAGCGTTCGGTCATCCCTGCATCAGCTGATCACGCCTGGGCCAAATGCAGGACACGTTTGGTCCAATACCGGATGCGTCCGGTCACGTCTACAACACTTGCCCGAGCCTGAGTGACACACCGGACGCGTCCGGTCCCTATGTTGGACGCGTTCGGTCACCCTGTGACTAGCGCAAACAACTCCATTTCTTCATCAACGTCTTCTCCTTTGCAAATGTGCCAACACCATCAAGTGTTCACCATCTTGTGCATGTGTGTTAGCTTTTTATAAACATTTCCCAAAGGATTAGTCACTCAATTCACAACGCTACTTGATCCTAGTAACGATGTAAAGTTAGATCACTCGAATGGCACTAGATGACTGTTGGCATTTCTTAATATCACTCTTTACTAAGTTGTCATCCCTAGCAATGATGCCAGAAATGTATTGTTGGTAATTATTAATAACACTTGTACATTTAGGATAAATTGTATATTGAAGTAATCCGCAAGCACACAGATAATATACCACTGTAGCATTTCACCCGGGAGTATACCAAGTATCGTTATTTATATTTTTCCATAGGGAGGAGCGATGGGGTGGCTAGAGATATTGTCAAATATGCATACTTATGATAAGATCATCAACTCTCATGCTTTAACAGGGGTAAGCCAAATGATAAATAAATGATAAGTGTAAAGCATCGATGATATTCCAGAGATAGAAATAGATGCTCATAAATGTAGTATGGCTAGGCAGGAGATTAATTAAGAGAAAAGATTCCTAAGTCATTTCTTATTTACTAAGTCTTTTGTACACTCTAGTATATACACTTTCATCTATAGCATAACTAACTTTGTATCTATGCATAAGGAACATTACTAAGGAAGATCAAGAACAGAGCTTGTCTCCCTTCGCAACTAGGATCTACTTGTTCTACAAACGGGGAGTGGACTACAAAGGACTCAATGAGAATGTCACACTCGCGATCTACCACATGGCCCGGAGTGTAGAGTGCATCCGCAGGTAAACAATATTTAAGCACCACGCTTACATAATGTCGACCACTTAACTCACTCGTGTATTGAGCTAAGCGCTTTGTGAACATATGCATAAATTCATCATCAGTCATGACTATATCAAGTATATTACCAAAGCAAACTAGAAACATAGTATTGAAGTAGCACAAAGTCAAAATATAGAGGGATACAATGGCTTTACCAACCTCCAGACGACGAATCTGGAATCCTGAGCAAAAACCCAACTCTATTTAAATCTTGCTAGCTAGCCTATGCTAGAACTTGAAGAATTGGAGCTCTATTCTCTTCTTTCTGGAACCCTAATTATATATATATATATAGGCCAGAGCATCAATTCTGTACCATCGGATCAAACCGACTTGAAAGAACGGCGTAGATGCAATCTAGGAAACGATGGGGAACTCACATTCAAAGGAGGGGCTGCCAGGTGGGGACAGGTGGCTGGCTGGCCTACAGGTGGGGCCGGCCAGCCCCACCTATCATCCTCCCGCAGTCTGCTTCGGGGGATGCCTTCTGGTGTTCTCTGGAACCTTCTGGTGATATTTTTGTCACGGACAATTGCGATTTAATTTGACGATTTGATCCTCCTTGATGGTTTTCTGAATATACCCTACTAAAAACATAGATTCACCAAAACTTGCGAAAATTATTAGTTTAAACCCCTAAGTCTATGTTGGTGATCATTTGCATGCTCTTTTACAAGTTATGTTGACGGTTCATGATAGATGATAACTACCGTCAACAAACTCCCCCAAGTTTAACCTTTGCTCGTCCCTGAGCAATGCCAAACTTAGCAATGGATCAAGAGTTGCTGCGATATTTTCACTCCTCAAAAGTACACCTACGTTCAAACAAGAATTCTCCTCCGGATTAGAACAAACTGATCTGACTTTCAAACTTACCCATATTACCTTCAACCATGGGGCTTGTAGCCTTTATTTGGGTCTTGAGCAATTGAAAGACAGAACGATCAAGTCAAGCACTATGTCTCAAGTTCTTTGCTCAACCATTATTTTAGAGTTTTTTTTTGTAAATTTTCAAAATAAAACTTAGAGTTTCCATTGCATGACACTCTAAGTCTCTCAAAATATGTGGTATTTGTGGATCCTCACCAAGGCAATAATGATGTTATGCCTTTCTCTTCCTACAACTAAGGTTTATGTGGAGCTCATAGGAGTGGAAAAAGCATGAAAGAGCATACTTGCAATGCATGTATTGTAAAGTCAGACAGTGGATCCAAAGAGAGTTAAATCATACAATCAAATCAAGATGTGCATGTGTGTGGATATATGGTGGCTAGCCTAATTCTATTATGCTCTTTGAAAACTTATCTCTTTTGAAACTAGAAAATAATTGCAAGAAAACATGGGCTATCTTATTTATCTCATTTTTTCGGACGGGTATCTAAGTATCCATTGTTTTGATACTTCGGACACTAGTCCATTTTTTCTAATACTTTCTTTTCTCTCTTTTTTATGAATAACTCTTGCATAGCCCATGCCTCTTTTCTACAACAAAAATTTTGAGAGATAGCAACAAAAATTTGGAGCATTTATTTGGTGGATGGAACCTATCAAACATATTTTTGGTGTTTACTCCGAGTATAGGAGTAAAACATTTTTGGGTGGATCTCGATGGAAAGCATGTTTTTGTGCCTATTCTCAGTGTAGGAGTAGAGCATATGTGGGTGGTGTGTACGTGATCTTGATTTTAAAAACATGACAAACCTCTCATAATGATCAACAAAGCTTGACCAAACTCAATGCGAAACAAGTAGCGTATGTGAGTGGAAGTTTTTCTAGCCTAAATATCATATTTGGCTCTGGTAGGAATTCAAGCTTTGTCATATAGGAACTCAACATGTTGCATTTTTATGTTTTTTAAAAGAAATCTCCAGAATTTTAGTATCACTTGGAACAAGATAAATAGCATCTCAGACCTTCTCATATCATATCCGTCAATTACCTAGAATTAGATCAAGCATATGCTACCCACGAGTTTCAAGTTCAGAGCAAATTATCATGTCAAAACAATCATATCCAAAACTCAGAAAAATTCATGGCTGAAAACTAGGTACTTGAAAGGAATTACAACAGAGCAACTATTCATCACTTCGATTATGAGAGATTATCTTCAAGTCCTTTTTTATTTATTCTAACTCTTAAAAACAGAAAGCAAATTTTATACACACTCCTTTTGTTTGGTTTTCATTTTTTAATCACACCTTACTAATATATAAAAGATTAAGGCAAATTTTTATTTTATCATCACGTGACCTTGTTGGTTCATCGATCTTGACCTCACTTGTTTTTCACCGTTGCTTTCGTCCATCGGCGCCAAGTCATGCTCAAGCTTCACCGCCACGCGGTCCATCGCTCCAAAGCCTCCAACTTTCCCTTCACGCTTGCAATCGGTCCATCAAGCCAAGTCTTGTCTTGATCTTCTCCACCTTAGTCACATGACTCCATGTCATGTCTCATATGCAATGAGCTCCTCACCATCACCTCCATGGCATAGGTTGCTCACACATGATGTACTTGTGGACTAATCACATGTGTATCTCACTCAAACACATATTAGTCCACTTAAATTTGTCACTCAATTACCAAAACCAAACTAGGGACCTTTCACCATCACCAATCTTCATCGTCTTCCGAGTTGACTCGTCATCTTTCCTCTAGCGACCTTCGCAACGTCTACCTACGCGCTGCCCCGCAATGAGCCTCAGGCCTTCGCCGAAGGAGCCTTCATGGGTCAGCCTAGGCACAAATAACCGAGAATCAAAAACCGAACTGAAATAACCGGAATCAAAACCGAAATATTCGGTCCCAAATTCGGTTCCAGGTTCTACGAAACCCAAATAATTACGGTTATTTCGGTTCCAGTGCTCGGTTAACCGAAATACTCAAAATAATTGAACTTGTAGTATAAAGGCCCATAAGAATGCAGCCCAGCCCAATACACAAATAATCCCTACGTATAAATCCTCACTTCGCTCCCCTCCCCTCCCTAGCTACCGCACCCCAGCCGCCAAGTCCGACCTACGACCGTGAGGCCACGACCCCCATCCATCCATCACGTCGCCTCTATTCCCCTCCTTGCCTCCCCCACTCAAGCTAGCAAATTCCCAGCCCCCCATCCCGCCGCCCTCATTGGCTCACTCCCCTCCAAGTTGTGCCGCTCCCTTCCACCGAATGGCCCACTAGCCGTTGCTGTAGAGGACAGGCCCAACAGTGTGCTTGCGTGGAGGCGAGTCACTGGACGGCAGTGCCTCATGTGGGACACGCTCGATGGCGGCGCGTCATGCGAGACATCAGTGTGCGCAGCAGTGTGAGATGGTGGCAGCGCGACTCCCCATCGGCGCGTGGCAGGCCATGAGCAGCAGTGCGCGATGGCGGTAGCAGCTCCCCATCAACACGTGGCCCTCTAGCATTCATAGCACATGAGGATTTGATTATTTTGGTTCAAAACCGAAACTGAACCAAAAGAACCAAAAACTGAATTGGCCGGTTCTAGTTATTTTTGGGAACCGATCAGTTCTAGTTTCTCAGGAATCGAATTTCTTAGGTAACCGAGGAACCGAACCAAAATCGAACCAAAGAACCAAATGCCTAGGCAGATTCGTGGGCACTAAACCTTCGCTTGGCCTAGGGTTGCGGCCGAAGGCACCTGCAAGGTTCATGTCCAATAAAAATACACCAACCCACTTTCCAAATTAGCAGTTGTTTGTCAAAAAGAGATAAACGGGGGCCTGCCTTCGTGACTAGGATATCCGTGTCCCAATAGTTCCCCTAAGGGCATCCCCAACAAGGACCTCCTAGCTAGCAATTTGCCTATGTGGAGGAGTGAGAAGGTTCAAAAATCTACTAGCTAGCAATGAGCTCGTCGTCTATCTCACTCAGTTCCTGATGGATTCCTATCTCTGCCTTGCATGTCCCACCTCCCTCTATACCATGCGGGTGGTAGTTTTTTATTTTTTTTATTTGCAACCAGCTAGTGATTTTGTATTGATAATTGAGGACGCCCTAAGGGTCTAGTCTGACGCAGGTGGGTCATGAACCTCACTTCTTCGCTGATATTAGGTTGTGAAGGCTTCCACCTCCTGCCCTCCACCCCGAGGCACATTGTGTTAGACCCTAAATGCATGGCGTGGCCTTCCCTCATTGGTTATGGGGGCTCTGGAACCGACACATTGCTGAACGGATGTGACCATTGGCAGCGGAAGTCAAAGCGCCTGCCTGAGTGCTATATAAGGGATGGAGGTGGGGTTGTTCACTTTCATTCCCTAGGTTGTCGCTTTCCTGGCCATAGCATTCTCCCTGCCTTCACATAGCTTTAGCTTCCTTAGCCTTCGGAGGTGGCTCCCCCTGCTTGTCTATACTCTCGCCGAGCTTCTTTCAATGGCCCGTACTCTCGCTTGCTTGGCGTGAGGTCCAGTGAGTGGCTTAGGTATTTTGAAGAGTCGATGATGGTCAGTGCGAAGGTTCTCAATGCTGAGGAAAATCTTGATAAAAATTGAGGCATCTGTCCAGGAGTTGGTTCCCCTTGCCAGAGAGAAATAGGTTGTGATAAAGAAGACTTGGGAGTTCGGGCCTTTGCTGATGATGGAGGAGATGATCAGAGAGTTGGAGGCACAGGGGTGCTTCCCTAAGGGCAAGGGGAGGCCTTCGGGTGGCGAGATGGTTCCTCAGCCAGAGCTCAATGAGGCCATCATCTTCAAGGACTTCTTTGCCTGCTGTCTTCGCTTCCTATCTGTGACATTCCTCCTATTAGTGCTTGAGTCTTTCAAGGTATAGCTCCATCACCTTACTCCAAATGGCATTCTTACGTTGAGCAAGTTTTGCTAGGCGTGCGAGTCGTATGGTTCAAAGCCCGACTTGAACACGTTCTGCGCATACTATGAGCTACAACGGCAGCCCAAAGAAGGTCACGATAGGAAAAATTGTCTTCGAGGCCAAGTTTGGCAGCTGCACATTCATGGCAAAGAGGTTGCAAAAGGAGGAGAGGCTAGAGATATCCTTCGCCTAGCGAAATAAATGGGATAAAGACTAGACACGCTACTGGTTTTATGTGAACACCTCTGGCGTGAACACCAGGGACAAGCGCGGGAACAAGGTTGTTCGTTACCCGCTTGCCTCTACTATGGAGGATATGAGACCTTCGACGTGTTTATTGCCAGATTCTGACGCTGAGTGGGAGGCCTGCAATGCGGCCTTCACCACCGCCTGCCGCTATTTCGGAGGGCAGGATCTTGTGGAAGAAATGGTGGCCGCTAGGTTCTAGCCATTAGGGAAGGATAATAGGCCTAAGATGACCTTGAAGAAGGTGAAGTTGCCGGTTTTTGAGGAAGAAAAAGGCATCCTATCCCCACGTTTTGGTCTCAAACGCATCGAGGGTGAAAGTGATACGGAGATTGTTGCTCAAGTGGAAGCTACGGCCGCTAAGATACTTGGTGATATCTCAGAGCGTGTGTATCTCGCCCGATAGGCTATCGGAGGCACCATGCCTTGTTTGAATCGAGTCTTTGAGGAGATGGACATGAAGTATGGAAATCGCAAAGTTCCATCAAAGATCTTGAAGTCGGTTGAAGAGAAGGCTTCAAGGGCTACCATGGCAAGGACACTACAGCTCGCGTGGAATCAAAGAAGAGGAAGACTATCGATGTGCCAAAGGTACTTACCAAGAGGCGCAAGACAGCAAGAATTTTTAAGGCTGCTTTCGTCGGTTCTACCAAAGAGCAGGCAGAAAGTGTGCATGCTGATGTGGGTGCCGCGCAGGCGGGTGTGGAGACTGCACAGATGGAGACCTTCACCACCAACAGAGACGTAGACTTTGTAGCTTCTACCCTACAGGGATTGGGTGGCATTGCTACTCCTGACATCGCTGACGTGGAGCCTATGTTGTCCATCTTTGGTCCTGGCGGGGACACATCCAATTCCGAGGACGAAGACATTGGTGCTGGCGAGTCGACTGTGTCCGAAAGCGCCGAGGCCATGATGAAGGGGCGCACATGTTACGCAAACACTTCTCGCTTTGAGGAGTCTGATGCGGAGTCAGAGGACCGGGCACCTCCCACAAAGTCTCCTCATCCTGAGGACACCGAAGTTGTGGATGATGCTCAAGATATCCTAAGCTTAGGTAAGAATATGTGAACTATCTTTTTATTGTCTTCGCTCTCTTCCTTTGTCCTTTTGGATGAGTTGTCTTCACTTTATAGGAGCGCTGGCATTGGACCTCACTGGCAAGGGTACTAGTGATGACAGGGTGGTCATGCCTGGCCATGACCTTGCCCTAGAAGGTTTGCGTGGTTTGGCTAGTGCGACTGAGATCCCCAAGCACGAAGGACCTTCGGAGCTTCCCCCAGCTGGCGGTGAAGGTTAGTTTCTTTTGCCTATGTATTAATTCCTTTGTCGTATGATGGATGCTAATGTGCGTTTTGCTTTTGCCAGGTGGTTCTTTGATACTTTAAGTGGGTGGGCGGAGGCTCTTGACCACCTTTACAGTATCCTAGGAGGTTGCTTATACCTTTTTCTCTGTCTTTGTCTTTTTGTCTTACTTTGCTTTTGCTTTGGTTTTCTGCAGATCGCGCTCGCCGTCGCTTTAGGAACATTGACATCTACCATTTGTTGAGGCTCAATCTTGAGCAGCAGTGTGGGGTACGTTTTGCTGTGTTTCCACTTCATTTGCTTATTGTTAGTTGCTTAAGTGTGTGCTTCTATAGAGTAATCACATGGTGGAGGCGCTGGAGGAGCGGGCGTCCCGAGAGATCCTTGACCATGTTTCGGTCATCGAAAGTCTTAAGGAGCGCGATGACCTGGCTACGGAGAAGGGGCAACTTGAGGAGGAGGCAGGGGGTCTTCAGGCAGCCAAAACAGATTTTGATGAAATGGCGGACTTGGTGTAGGGTCGAGATGGAGGACTAGAGGGGGTGAATTAGTCTTTTCTAAAAATTAAGTGCACCGGCCAATCAAAACAAAAGCGAAATTAAAACTATCGGTCTAGCCAAGACTACACCCCTCTATCTATAACCTCTAGCACCTTACAAAGATTCTAATTAAGCAACTAAGGTGTCGGGCTAGCTAGAGCTTACCTAAACAATTCTAGTTGGCAAGGTCACACAAATCTATGCAACTAGTATTCAAACAACCGGGGAGCTCCTACACATACTAGTATGCAAAAGCACAAAGCCTAAGCTCACTAGCAATGCTCAATAACAAGGCTACTAAAGCCAAATTAGAGGGCTCAAATTACTTAGCTACACAAACTAAACAATATAACTAATAAGTCTACTCAAGCCAATTAGTTACGCAAGGGAGCTACTTATATGCTACACAAGCAAAGAAGGCAACTAGCAAGCTACACAAGCTAAACTAGTTACAAGAGCAAATGCAACAACACAAGCACAATATATGAATGAGTAAATACAAGCTTGTGTTAGGGGATTGCAAACCAACGGGGAGAACAATATTGACATGATGAATTTTATCCTGAGGTTCACTTGTTTGCCAACAAGCTAGTCCCCGTTGAGACAAGCTCCAAGATTGTCGTCGGTCCTCTTGCTAGTGGTGACCCACAAGTCACACTCTCCCATGTGGAGTGCTTACCACAAGCTCTAGCACTTTGACTCGGCCGAACCACTTGTTGCCCTTCGTGTCTCACTTTACTAGAGTTGCTCTTCGCGGCTCCCGCGGGGCGAGCACAACACTCCTCACAATCTTCTCTGGAGCACCGCACAAGCTTCTTTGCATGCTTCGATGGAGATCATGCCACCAAGCTGTCTAGAAGGTGGCAACCTCCAAGAGTAACAAGCATTACCGGCTTGCAACTCAATCACCTAGTGCCACTCAATACAATCACACTAGAATCACTCACTCACAGGCGATTCGCACTCTTGCAAGCACAAGTGAGTTAAAGGGCTCCCAAGCACACCTACACAAGCCACCAAGGCCTAAGGGTATGTGCTTAGGCTCAGCAACCATCCCAAGGACGGTTAGCACTTCTATTTATAGCTCCAAGGGCTAAAAGAGTCATTGCTACAAACCTCAGCCACAAGGGCTCCAGACTCAGGCTCCGGACTCATGGTCTGGACCATGAACAGTAGGGTCCAGAGCATGGATCCTCGCCATGTGTCCCCGACCATTCAAAGATGACCGCTGGAGCTCAATAGTAACTTCACGTGCACATTGCTGCATCCAGACTGGACTTAGGCCAGAGCGTCCGGACCAACGAGAGCCAGGGTCCAGAGCTCGCCGAAAACACACCGAGAGCTCCAAACCGTGAAACTCGGTCCAGATCGAGTCTGGTTTGCCAGTCCGAACGATCACCAAGGTTCAGTTCAGTTTGCTCCTGTGTTACCAGCCCTCCACGTGCTGCCACGTGTCTCGGGGTGACCAACCGGATCCTCGGCTCAGGGTCCGGACTAGCTTGATGCCAAAGTTCGGAGTTGCCTACGCTGCTGCTGCTGTCGGCCGGATCAGACGCACCAGGGTCCACCTAGAGACACCTCCTTCTCTTCAAAAATCTCCTCCTTTGCAAATGTGCCAACACCATCAAGTGTACACTAACAAGTGCAAGTGTGTTAGCATTTTCACAAATATTTTCCGAAGGATTTTCAAGGGTTAGATGTTAGCACACTAGGTCCTAATGCATATGCATGATCAACAACACCTAATGGCACTTGATAACCATTTAACCATGATTATCCCCTCTTCATAGTACAGCTATCTGTCCTGAACCCAAACACACCCTCTATGGTGTCTTGTTTGGCAAAACAAAATCCCTACTTATACCTTTGCCTTGATCTCCAAAGGGTTTTGTTTTTCTCTTTCTTCTTTTCCAAGTTGGAGCACTTGATCTTCACTTTTGGTCACCTTCATCACCATGACCATCATTTAGCTCCACCACTTGGTGTGTACCCACCTAGCTCATTATATCACTTAATGACAAAGGTTGGTACACTTAGGTTTCATCAGTTGGACAAAACCAAACTAGGGATTCCACTTGGGCTTACTCTCTTAGACATTTTGATCATTGATGCATCATTATGAGCTAAGCTAAACACATCTCACTCATCTCCTTCATTGATTCATCATCCAAGTGAGATTGGGAGTGATTCTAGTGCATTTGCTTAGAGTTTGAGCATCTAGTGGCACTAGTGATTGTGTGAGCTATGGGATTGCTTGTTACTCTTGGTGGTTGCTGCCATCTAGACACTTTGGAGCAGCAGAGGAGCTTTGGCACGAGTTGGTGATTGTTCATGGCCATCTCCCGGTGATTTATGAGGGGTTCTTGGGCTTATTTCCCTGGCGGAGCGCCAAAAGCCACTCTAATGGATTGCTCATGGCATTGATCACCCTCATCTTGTGTAGGTTCTTGTGATGCCCAAGTGTTGGGCTAGGCGTGGTGCCTATTAGCTTGTGAACCACCAGGTGAATCAGCCATCACAGCGAGGACGTAGCTTGCCGGCAAGCAAGTGAACCTCAGGATAAATTATGTGTCAATTGGCTCTTTGGTTCTCACTTGGTATTCATCTGTTGTCACTTGCCATGTTCGGTATAACATCTCAATCACTCCTTGCATTTACTTTCATATATATTTGTGTAGTGGTAGTTGTGGTAGCTAGTGTAGCTCTCTTGTGTAATGTAGAAATAGTGAGCTAGCTAGTTATCTTGTTAAAAGTAATTAGTTCTTGCTAGCTCACTAGTTTAGAGAGTGGTGGCATATCTCTTGTGTGCCTAGAGATCATACTTGACTAGAATTGTGGATACGTGGCTTGCAACCCTATTAGAGCTAGAGCAAAAATCATTTGTTGCCATTTAGTTATCTAACCAAATTGCTCTAGTTTTTTGTGGAGAATTTTTATAGGCTATTCACCCCCTCTAGCCATTTAGGACCTTTCAACAATCGGTATACCTCTCAGTCTCTTGTATTTACATTCATATACATATCTTGTGTAGAGGTAGCTTAAATAGACTGTGTACCTTAGTTGTAGTTAGTTAACTAGTGGTTTAGTTATCTAGCTAGCTCTCTTATTTAGGCAAGTAGTGACATAGCTTTTGTGTGCCTTAGTGATCATAATTCACTAGTATTGTGGGTACGTGGCTAGCTATTTGATTAGAGCTAGAGCAAAATGCGATTATCTCTATTTAGTTATCTAACCGGTTGTTCTAGTGTTTTGTAGAAGAATTTTTATTAGGCTATTCATTCACTCCCCCTCTAGCCATTTAGGACCTTTCAAGGTGCCATTCATCTGGAGGAACAGAGAGGCAAAATCTTCTTAACATGAGACCTCCTCCTCCTCGCATCGAGCACAGTCAAGTCTGACTTGTTGTACGAGACCAACAGCCTCTTGGGCGCCTACTGAGCATGAAGTTGGGCAAGGCTAACGAAGGTCTTGGTAGTCGTATCATCGTTCTCTTCCCCGCTAGTGAAAAATTGTTTCCCATCAAAAGGTTCCATCTCAGGGGCTACAAGCGAAACAAGGGAGCATCCAACGGACTCACAGAAGAATTTGGAACCCTTCCTCCAGTAGATGTGGACATGTGTATCCAAGAATCGTTGACTATGCAGGAAGAGCAAAATCTCATGCCACAATCTGTGGACATCCACATGTTTTATCTGGCTCCGCAAGCATTGCACCTTGTGAGATCCAACGGCTATTTAGTTTAACTGTGATATATTTTTTAACACCCTAATCTTGACCAAGACATATATTTATTCTTTTGTTTATAGAACTATAATCTATGTCTCCCTTTAGGTTCTTTATTTAATAAATGATATAGTAAACCATTAAATAATTATTAAACTATTGATTATTGAGTGTTGATCATAAGAGTATGTTGATCGATATGATGAATGCTAAATAATGTGTTGTAACTGATGGTTCCGAACAGGATAGAGAGAGAGGGAGGAGAGAGCTCAACAGTAGAGAGGGACGCACTAGGGTTTTGAATAAGTGGAAATGAGTAGGAGGTGAGTCCCTTTCCCTCATGCCCTTGGGCACTTATATAGACAATGGCTACTTACAAGTGGCCCCTTGGTGGAGTTGGATTTCACATGACACTATGCTAGCTGCTAGTTGGGTCTCTTCTAGGGGGAGATTTGGCCCATATATCTCATGGGATCCCACAACAGTAGTCCCTCTCAACTATTGGGTTATGGATGGTACATGTCCTAATAGATTCTCATACTAGACGAGGCGCAAATAGATCTCAAACCTTGGTCGCGAGGATCACCCTTCGCAACCTACGCGTGTGCGCCTCACTAAAAAATCCAACCAAAAAAACCCGTGGGAAAAAAGGGAATGGAGAAAAGAGCACACACATGACTCTAGTCTATACAAGTGCTAACTCAGGAAGCCACTAACTCCAAGTGCCTCGATGTCGATCTCTGCGGTATCTTCATATTCGGGCTTCAGCTTCCTTGGGCACTTCTATGGCATGGATTGTTAGCTTCGCTCGACACACAGGTCTTTGCCTCTGGGAGCTTCTCAATGTGCAGATCTTTCCTCTGGGACCTTCACATTGTGTAGATCTTAATCTCTGGTCTGGGACCTTCTCTGTGTGTAGATCTTCACCTTCGGGACCTTCTCGAGGCTTCACGTGGAGACACACCTTTACTTCACGAATAGGTGTAGTCATCATAGTTGATGTACTTGAAGTAGTCGTAGCTGAAGGTTGTTGTGAAGACTCCAAATCTTCTCTCATGAGCGTCGAGCAAAAGACTTCACCCTCTGAAGTGTCAGGTCATCTAGTATTCTCCCCTAGCTCCTCTTGGCTGGCGCTTGTAACCGAATATTCAGTTGTGCATGTATGTTGTAGTTGACTTAGTCATAGTAGCCATAGTAGCATAAGTAGATTTCCAGACCAAACTTGTTGGTGAGCCCCTCGATCTGAAGTGGTCAAGGAAGGTGAAGTAGACCTCGGTCCCAAACGAGTTGATGTAGCCCCTCAAACTAGGCGATGAAGGAAAGTTGTCGTAAACGTTGATGCCAAAGGTGTTGACAAAGGCTTTCAAGCCGTTGTAGTGGCCAAAGATGATAGTGAAGCCTCTTCTGCCGATGTGTTGGTGAAGACGAGTCATCGTAGTCACCGAAGATGATGTTGGCGAAGCCCCTCATCCTAAAGTGTAGGCAGAGGCAAGTCGTTCTAAATGCTGAAGAAGTTGGTGAAGCCACTCGTGAGGCATTGTTGGAGTAGATGCTAAAGATATCAGCGAAGCCCCTCATGCTGAAGTTTTGGCGGAGGCAAGTTATTTTAGTCACTGAAGATATTGACGAAGATACATATTGTCGGTGTTGACTCCGGAGATGTAGGAGAAGCCCCTCTAGCTATTGGCGTCAAAGGTTAGTCATTGCAGTCGTCAAAGATGACGGTGAGGCCCCTTGCCTAGAAGTGTTGGTATGGGTGAGTCGTTGTAGTCACTAAAGTGTTGGCGAAGCCCCTCCTACTTAAGTGTTCACCAGGAGCGATGCTAGGGGAGCGCATGAGGTATATGGCCCAAGTCTCCTTCTAGAAGAGGCCCAACTAGTAGCTAGAGTAGTGTCATGTGAAATCCAACCTCACCAATGGGTCAATTGTAAATAGCCATTGCCTATATAAGTGCCCAAGGGCATTCGGGCAAGGGACCTCTCCTCTAAGCCTGGACACATTACCTGATACCCATTACCCAAACCCGAAATACCCAGACCCGTATCCGAAATACCCGATCGCTAATTCGGATACCAACTCTGGAAACCCAAAATTATTTTGGGTAATTCGGGTTACATGCCTGGGTACCCGAACTACCCATATAACCCGAATTTTAACTAAGGCCATCGCAAACTCTCCCAGTCCCCACCTTTGTCTTCACGGGCATGCCAAGTCCACCAGCAAGCCAGGCCGCTGAGTCACCCTATGTGTGGCCTAGAAACATAAACAACACATAAAACCTCCTCCGTGTGTCTACTCGCGGTACTTGCCTCGCGACTTGCAACTTCGCGAGAGGAGACGCGCACCGCCACCCCACAAACGCCGCCCTCTTGGCTCCTGCCATGACGCCGCGCGCCAACCACACCGACAGCCCCCCGATGATCGACCCCCGCCACGCGACAACGTCGCGAGGTGCCCTACTGCCTTCACTCGCCGCTCGGCCACCGTCAGCCACCCTGACGCCCTTATCGACCGCCGTGTTGCCATCACTGGACGTGAGCTGCATCACCCTCACCCATCGACTGTACTAATGTTTATAATCCTGGGTATAACGAGTATTACCTGAACCAAAAATATTGGGTACCCGAAAATTCGGGTAATGCTATTTTGGGACAAACATCGGGTACCATTTTTTAAAACCAAAATTTCTCAAAACCCGAATTTTTCGGGTAACCCGAATGTCCAGGCTTGCTCTACTCCCACTCATTTCCACTCGTTCAAAACCGTAGTGTGTCCCCTCTTCACCATCGAGCTTTCTGCTCCCCTCTCTCTTATATTCAGAACTGACAATTCCAATACAATGGACTTGGAAACATATTGTCCTAGATATTCATGTATTTGAGTATTTGTGTTCATAAATTTTTTGTCTAGTTAAATGTTTATGTGGAAGACTAAGCCCGCACAAGGATGGCAGTGCTCCATCTCGGCAGGATCGAGGGCAGGAGGACGGCGTTCCGATCCGAGCGATCTAGGATTGGCCAAGAGTTTCAGAGTTTGTTACCAGTTAGGGCTACGTATCCAATCCGATAGGTTCAAAAATACGTAAATTAGTTGGTTTTAACAAGCTAGTTAGTTAATAACTAAGTTATGTTTGCATTAGCTAGAGCTAATTACTAATTTTGACTAAAAATTCGCTCAAATTAGTGAGGTTAGCTAGCTAGTGACCTAATTACTAGTTGTAGGCTTGGCAAAAAAAAAAAGTTAACCGACCTATTAGCCTCCTACTTGGATGTGCTAGCAATAAAAATCAACTGGCTAACAATTAGTCATATACATCCAAACTGGCAGCTTGTTGGAGGATTGGCTAAGAAAATAAGCCCATCTACACACACCGTTTAGATGGGTTAGGGATAAAATTAGTCGGCTAACAATTAAAATATATTTGGGTCCCATGGTCTAAATGTTAGCTAGCTAAGGTTAAAGGCTAAACTCGTGCGTTTGATACGAACCTGGAAGCCAGGGCTCCTAGCCACGACCCACGGTGTAGTGTTGGGCGTGGCCTTAGAACACTTGTACCGTATCCTTAAAATGATATTTGAAGTTTCTGTGTCCTCATCGAGCATTGCTTTATACTTCCTCCATCCCATAACAAGTGTCATTTTCACTTTTCGAGAAGTTAGACATTTTTAACTTTGACGAAATATATATAAGAAATTATTAATATTTATGATACGTAATTAGTATCATTAGATGAATTGTTGAATATGTTTTTATATAAATTTATTTTGAGATATAAATGTTGTTAGTATTCTCTATAAATCTAGTTAAAGTTAAAAAAATAATTAGCACACATCGTATAGCGACATTTATTTTGGAAATGGAGGACGTTCCACGAAGCGAGCTGAGGTTTGATAAAACATTCCAGCTGATCAATGTATAGGCATCCACGCCCGATCAATCGAAAAATCATTTAACTACGCTCACAGTGCTTCTCCGGTGGAAAGGCACGAGAAATGGAATTATTTGCTAGAAGGCCCGCTCTATCCGATGTCTACACACTGCAGAAAAAAAACATAAGCATCAGTGATGACTGATGATAAATAATTTGTGGAGCACAGCCTGAAACCGAAGAAGCGAGCACTTGTGGCGGGTGATCTAACACTAATTGACTTGGTGACTTTGGTGGGCTATTTCAATATGCTGGAAAGTAGCATATCTTTTGGAATTGAAACCATTAGCTGATTCAATTTACTCACACAATCCCCAACTCCAAGAAAATCAAATCTAGTGAAACAACAAAATTTCGATTTCTAAAACTATAATTATCCATATAACTAGTCCTAAATAAGAATTTTTTGAAGAAATGCATGCTTATGCTTTCGCAGTTAGGCATACACATCTCTGCTGCACTAGAGCATTCGAACAAACACATAGTGTGCATGTGCGAATCACAGTGTGCATGTGCGAATGACAAACAAACCTGCAGTGTCCAGGGCTGCTGCGCCTCGCAGATGGAGATGGCCTGCACGAGCGTGGCAGTCACGAGCGCCTCGACGCTCCGGTTCCTGAGGCAGGTCACAGACGAGCAATCCTTGAAGAGCTCGAAAGCGTGGTCGGCTATATCCCTGTTGAACCTGTGTATGGAGGCGACGTCGACGATCTGGAGGTCGGCACAGGCTGTCGACTGAGATGAGCAACGGCAGGTCAGCGGTCAGTCCCCGGCTCTCCCAGCTGAAAGCAAACAGAACATGTGTAAATGCTTCCGTTGGAATTTTTTCCAATTCCATTCCCAGGTTAATTCATTTCCAAAATCGAACCTTTTTTAATGATAGAGGTGGACAGTGCAGTAGTAATCCAACAAAACCAGATAAATCATTGGGAACCATAGCATAGGAAATAATAAATGAGATGGTATTTTTCATTGCTCATCGCTATGGGTGGAACTTTTACAGTGGGATGTAATCCCGTATGTTCTATTGACAACACACTTTTGATCTTGTTAGTTGTTACAAGCAAATACAACGTAGATGTCAGTGGTTATGTCTAACATTAGTACTCCTGCACTCCAGTATTCAGCAGCAGAAGAGAACGAGTGCAGACTACAGAGTATAACTGTCCGTCCAGTAGTTTCAACTTTCAAGGTTTCGTTCCTCCATGATCAAATGGTCTTCCTTAAACCAGTGTCAGCTATCATTTCCCTGAGACGGAAAAGATTTGGAGTCAGCCAAAACGAGCAAATATTTATTCCTAATCACTAATCAGGCATCAAAATGTGCTAGCATATTCAGGGACACTGTTGTATATCATTTCTTTTCCACACATCAACGCCTAAGATATTTATATCTCACAAGATACAGCACACTCATCAATGTTGCCAGCACGTTACAAAGCATGTGCAACCCAAGTTAGTGTAGCCTATCTGCAAAAATGATAACAAAGGACACTCCGAGGCAGAGCTAGAACTCCTATGAGAAGAAAAAAATTATGACACAGAGCCAGGATAAATTGCACAAGCAAAAATGTTGAAATCAAATCATACATAATGCTAAAGGTTAATTTCAGTATAGTAGATTACAAATATGTAAAACCAAGCTTACCATAATTTTGGTATTTCTTTGAGAAGTTATATAAGGCTTTCATGATGGCCCCATATTTCAATGATTTCAGTGGCCCCATATAGCTGGAACAAGAAATATTAGAGATTTGTCAATTGTGGTGATAGGACGGAATTATAATGATGATTATTGTATAACAATTTCACAGTTAGGAATATTAATGTCTTGACAAAGAACTTACATAATTTCAGTATACCGTAATCTCCATGAAGGAAAGCCTAAATGGCATCTAGCAGGACCATACATGAGAAGAAGATCAGGTTCTGGTCCACCAAAACCTAATGGATGAAGCCAGAACTTAGGTGATAAAGTAATTAAAGCATGATAAATAACTAAATAATAATTTTATGAAATAGAGCATGCAGGAAAGGGTGACTTTGCCAAGTATACCTACAGCTTTCAGCGCACTAGCCATGTCAGCTTCTGTAAATGTTGGTTTCCTTTTGCCATCTCCATGAGTATCACCATTGAAATAAGCTGAGCAAAGTAAACTGGCTGCTTTAGCAATACCCTCCTTGCCATTAGAACCAGAAAGACAGTCTACCACTATCTCCCTTTGGCTACAGTGTAGATCTTTGATGTTTGCACCAATGCCCTACATGTTGTAATGAATCATGATAGATATACACAAAAGTAAGATCCTAATATAAAATGGAGTAGCAGAAAGCTCAACAGTGCAGCTTACAAAATCTTCTCCTGCATTAATATCTCTTGAAGCATTCACAGCAGGTTCAAATGATTTCTTCAGGACTCCTATGATGCAACATAGAATAGTGTACGATAATCTTGCACATGCTAGATTCAGTCTACAGGTCCCAAAAGAAAAGATAATTTGTGCACCTGTCAACTAAAACCATCACAAGATGATGTGTAAAGGGCAACAGGGAAGTTAGTTTGTTTTGTTCTGCCCAGGTATTATGACAGTCCAGTAATGTTTATTGAAGTCATTTGATTTCTAATAAACCATATTTATTTTACAGAGAAGGAATGGTAAAACGAACTTCAGACTGAAAACAGCCATACCCTGCAAACTCAAATGCTGAACTCATCGTCTTACCATCGATGTCGTAGAGACATACATACTTCACACCCATAGATGAGAGCCAGCATAGCAGTTGCTTGACCTTTGCAGTACTTTTAGCTTCTTTGCTATCTACCACAATAGCCAAGTACTTCAGTCTACCCAGATGAAGATTCTGATACTTCCGCAACAACCCCGATGAAATAAAATAGCATTCTAGACTATAAATCAGATGAGACCATAAATTTAAAAAGCTGATTGCTAAGTGGGTGATGGTCCACAACAACCCCAAAACAAGATTGATAATAATTGATGGTCTAGACATCTGCACATACAGAGAGAAAAATACAATTTGTCATGCTCTCCCACAGAACACATTAAGGGTTATAGAAATATATCCAAGAGATACAAAAACGTTAGAAACATTTAGATTCTAAAACTTAATGCAATCAAGTAATATGATGTCAACATGCATCAGTGCTGTTCTGGGGTTGCATAACAACAATTGACAAATG
The DNA here is from genome assembly GCA_904845875.1 of Miscanthus lutarioriparius. Lineage (NCBI taxonomy): Eukaryota > Viridiplantae > Streptophyta > Magnoliopsida > Poales > Poaceae > Miscanthus > Miscanthus lutarioriparius. The sequence continues at coordinate 116,092,382 of CAJGYO010000002.1, forward strand.
TGCAGTTGCCTCATCGCATCATTCATATTGCTAATGTGTCATAATATTATCACATAAATCTAAACTCTCAATTGTTAAGCAAACACATGAAAATTGAGGATATGGTTGAGCCTGAAACCTCTGTTATAAACAAATTACTAGCTCAGTGCAGATTCCATTATATATCTCAGGCTCAGCAAACGATTTCAAGGTTTTGCATCAATTAAAACAGGGTTGCTAATGTTGCCATACTTTGAAGCTTCACAGAGCTGGAAACTTCTGTTTTTTCAGCTAAGGTGATAAAAAATGTAGGATTACAGAACAATTAAACTTTCGGCAAAGGTTATAAGAAATGTGCAAAATAGAACTCATAGAAATCTTATCAAGAAATTAAACTTAAAATAAAAGAAAGCCATGTCTTAAGAAGTATGTATTATTTCTTCTATAAGGTTCCTTCCATTGACTAGATTGAAGCCTCTCCTAAAATCAGTCTTATACAATAAAAGAGCCAAAAGGTGCAAAAATAGCAGAAAAGGAGACCAGTTCATCAGCATACATACATGTGGAGGGGGCTGATTCATGAAGACGGATGCCTCACTAGCCAGAAATGACTCCCTGCACAAGAACAATGAGATAACTATTCTGAAGAAAAGGAGAAATTGGAGGCAGGGCCCATCATACAGCCAACCAGATATATGAATGTTAAAAAATATTGCAAATTGTCTTGAAAATTTCCTTTCACCCTGTCTACTTGCTTCCTCAACAAGAGATCAAAGCAACACTAGCACAAACAAACAAGAGAGGCCAGCAATCGGCACAGAGAAACAAACCTGAGAGTGAGACAAGCAAGAAATCTAACATGGGTTTGTAATCAATGGCAATCGCAGCTGAGCTGAGGAGGGCAGAAGGCTGAGGAGGAAACAATGGAAGCAACAAGAACCAGGTGTGTGTGGCAGTCAAATTAGAGAAGCCTACTTGTGGCCGGGGCTGGACCGCCGGATTAGGCAAAAACTGTAATTGTCACAGGAAGACACATGAGCTGGCGCCTCTATCATATTGACGTGTACCAGTTGATCTGTTGAGTGTGACAGTTTGTTTTCAGAGACTAGAAGAGGCTTCACACAATTCACCTCTCCCTTTCGCTTTCTAAGGTTGTCCACTTATTTCCTTCTTATTCCTAAAATGCTTTACAGCTATTTAAGGGTCGCAATGAGGTGGATGCAGCCAGGGGCGGACACAGGGACGTTGTTTACAAATGTACAAGCGATATTTTTTTGCAAAACAATCGAAGTTAGTAGGCATAATACATGCATGTACACTTGTAATTAGATCAGATCCGAATACAAAAAGTAATTTAGGGTTTGGGTGCTCGGTTCCGCACGGCAGGAAGTGAAGACCAAGGGGTGGGCGCACCTGGTGGTGCTCGTCGTCGGCGAAGAGCCGGAAGAAGACCTGGGCAGTGGGCACCTGCCTGCTCGTAGGCCGTGGGCGGCAGCAACCTGGGCACCTGGCGTAGTCGTCGCCGAGGGTGGGATAATGGAAGAAGTAAAGGCAGTGTTGCTACAGACCTACAACAGTTCTCTAAACCCAAACCCGAATTTTTTTTTTCCTGGGTCCCTTCGATCGTAGCCTCCCACTCATCGAATAAAGAAGAAACCTCTCCTTCCTAATCTACTATTTTTCTCATCAGGAATTAGATTTTCTCGTTCTAATAGAAAAAAAGGCCTTTAAAATCCTAAAACATGTTTTGTATCTCTCCAATAACTAGATTTTGGATTAGAGTTTTCTCCTACTACTGAAGTGCTCCCGCAACGTGCCGCCCAAAATCGAGACCGCAAATTGTCCATTAAAAAATACAGTTCTAACATAGTGTCATGTTTTAATGTTTTAGTATCTTAAATTAACTAATTATAAATAAAAAGATATTAATATTTATAATATCATTAGATAGATTATGAAATGTATTTTTTTAATAAATTGTCATGCAGGAGCCCTCCCATTGACGACAATCAGAATTCAGTGGCATGCAGAGCCTTAACGGTCATCATGGCATCTGTTTCAAGTATCATCCTGTGTATGCCTAGACTCTGCGCTGCCTTCACTCCTCGCATACATGCCATCAGTTCAGTTTGCCATACCTCCAGCGCATTTGTAATCTTTCCTGCCCCTGCTTGAATGACTTGACCTGGTAGTGGCTTGTTTCAGCTTGTTTCAACTTATTTTCTCTCACAGAATACTATTTAATCATTCAAAACCATCCAAAATTTACTGTGCAAGGCACCAGCCGAACACAGTGGAATCATCTCTTATGACATAACCCCAGCTTCCTTGGGCTCCTCCTTTGCTGAAACCTCCATCGACGTTTACCGTCATTTAGGCCATTCGGGGGCCAGCTCCATTTTTGCCGGTTATGGCATTGCTGCCCTGCAGTTTGGGTTTCTCCTAATTTCAGAACTCCACCTGCATTTAGCCATCATATGTACCATGATGTTGTGCTTGCCACGAACATAGATGAAAAAAAAAATATGACTCAGTTATCCCACTGTATGCAGGCTGATGTTGAAGCTAATACTTATTAGGGTATCTTTAACCCCATTGGGAATACCTGAATTCATCCCATACCATTTTAAAGATGCTCCATTGACAGCTAATGAACCAAATGCTTGTCAGCTTTGTTATGTTTGGTCTTCGTTACACAAACACCTGGTGTAGCATGCATTTTCGTTTAATGTTATTATATTGGTTGATTAGAACTGAGTCACCTTCTGTCTGCTACGTAGCCAAGAGATCTCTATGCTAGCAATCTTCCTCAGATATAGATAGCAGGAAAAACTTTAAACGTATCTGGCAAATATCCGAAACTTGGTATACTATTCATGTCACACTAATTTTATCAATCACTACCGATTCACCTTCTGTCTTCTATGTGAACAGGAAATCTCTACTGCTAGCAATCTTCCTAAAAAAGAGATAGGAAAATACATCAAAATACTTGCCGAATCTCTGAAACTGAGTCAACCACGTAACAGCAACTCAATAGCTGTCCATATGTGCCCCGATTTTGCAGCTTGCTCCAGCTGAATAAATCTGATCAGGTATCAGATGATCTGAAAAACCTATTACTGAAGCATTATGCTGAAAATCAATATCTGCTTTAATATATTGTACTCCTATGTTGACTCTTCAGGAACTTGCAGCTCATATTGGCGAGGTGGTTGTTAATAAGTGCTTCACACGGCGGAATCCCATAAGTATATCTGGCTATCTGCTGCTGCTATCTACCTTGCATGTCAGCTTGAAGAGAAGCGCAAAACTGAGGCTGAGATCTGTAAGGTTACGGGGCCTCGCAGAAGTCACACTACGCAAAGCGTACAAAGAACTTTTAGGGAATTGGGATCATTTGGGCCCTGTTCGCTTGAACTTATCAGCCGGCTTATCAACTAGAATCTACAGTATTTTTCTCTCACAACAAAACAGCTTCAGCCGGCCTATGTATCAGCCGAACAGAGTCTTGCTCTCCCTTCGCCCTGACTATACACCTGCCACACCACCAGAGAAACCTTTCCCCAGGACCAGCATTACTCAGGGCGCTCAGCAAGTATGCCAAGGAGAGTAGTAAAAAAAAACGAACTTCCAAATTCCAACTCTCGTCCGACCCGCCGCGCGCGCTCGCCATCTCTCGTGGCAGTCGCTGCCGCCCTACGCCAGCTGCCCCAAGTCTTCTTCGGGTCCCTTCGCCGGGGACGAGAACTACCAGGCGCAAGACGGCGAGAGACAACAAAGGGACGCACTTGGTCCCCGACTATGGCACGTCCAGCCACACCGCCTCCGCGTGGAGCGACGCGACGGCAAGCGCCACCGCGAGGGCCTGCGCCACTGCTATCTCGGCCGCCCTCCTAGGGATCTTCGCCTCGAGGGATCGGGCAGGAGGGGAAGGATGCCTGTCAGGTACTCAGGTGGAGAGGAGTATGGCGTCGGCAGATGAGACGACGGCTGTACATCAGAATTCTGGAAGGTTTGGAGCATGGCGGGGCTCTCGGATCTATGCTTCGATCCGGGAATTGAGTTTTCTCGCTTGGTCTCACTGCGCTTCGGGTGTTCGGTGAGTCCCAATCCTCTTCTCTCCACCCCAGCTTTCCTTCTCGTCGCCAGTTTTGGGCGTTCTGCGGTTCGTCTCAATGTAGACTCCGTTGGGCTCATCCTCCAGGCATGCCTTGGTGGCATTGCGAAGGATTTCAGAGTTTATCATCTTTCTGGATGGATGTTTAGCTTTTCAGTTTCTTGCAAGAATGTCGGCCTCATGGTTTAAAAACTCAAAATCTATTCTTGCAAAACCTTTGTCGTCTTCTTCCATCTTTGGAGTGGGGGTGGCCCTAATTGGCGCAAGGAATTTGATCTCTGGCGCCATGAACAGGAGTCTGAATGGACAACAGTTGGTTCTAGATTCAAAAAAAGCTTTGCTGAGGTTGTCCGCTCACCCCTAGTCCCAAAAAATCAGTTTTCCTCCGGTTAAACTATCCGAAGGATTATGGCTCTTCTCTCCTAGATCATTCTTTCAGCACCAGACAGACCCATTCGGCCATTCACCTTTCCAAGGACTTTGGTCATAAACTGGAATTAGATCAATCTCTGAAGCAGCAGTCGCGTGTTCTTCGCTGGGTCCACAAGACTACCTTTAAAACCCCAGCGCCTTCCTCGGCGGGATCCAGGTTGAGCACTTTCAAATCTTTGATTCCTCTCTCCACGGCCCACTTGGCGGAGTCTAATAAAGTCAAGGTTTCAAATTTGAAAAACAGCGACATTCATGGCTCAGTTTATCCGCCTCTTGTCTCGGCCCACTACTCCAGATGCTTGGGCCTTGGTCACACAAAGAAACTTTGCAAAGGATCAATCAGGTGCAAATCTTGTTTCAATTATGGACATCTTTCCTATACATGCCTTTCCAAAGGCCGTCAGCGCCATTACCGGCACATTTCCAAATCAGAAGTTGGAAGGTCACGCCTGGTTCCCTTAAATGCAACAGCATCGTCCTCCTCAAAGCATTCTGAAAAGCTCGCCCCCTCCCCTTCCCTCGCTACAGTGAGAAACCCTCCCTCAAAGACAACAATGGCCAACTTCCTATGCGATCCTCGCCCCCACGTGCCGCCGGGCTTCTCCCTGGAGGATCCCCCCTGCGGCCGCCACTTCGACATGAAGTATTCATCACGGGGTGCTACACCTTGTTCAACGAGGATCTGGCCATCGCCAAGCTCACGCCGCCGGTGCATAAAGACGACTTCAAGCTCCTCGCCAAGGAACTAAAGGTATTCTTTGAGGAAGTCCACCAGGTCAGTGTTGCAGATATCCTGCCCTGCCCCCTTAGTGATGCCTACGTGTGTTTTGGTAGCCCACTGGATAGAGAGTGGTTCCTGGGTCCTTCATTCACCTTTGGTTGCTACCAACTGTATTTTGTGAAGCATGATGAGGCGGAAAATGCTAGATCTTTTGAACTGGATAGGGAAGCTTGGGTCTTGCTCTTAGGGTTTCTTGTGGATTTGTGTACCAGTCAGATCATTGCTAAGTCAGTGTCAACCTTTGGTATCATGGTGAACTGGGATGATTATGCTAGCCTTGCTCGAGTTGTAGTCAAAGTTTATCTGAATGATGATAGGAAAATCCTAGATTTAGTTAAAGTTAATGCAGGTCTGCCCACCAAAGGGAGGTCATGGACTGTTCCATGCTATGTGCTCAAGAAGAACAATGTGCAAGAAATGCCAAATGAGGAAGCTTATGTGACAGTGGGACCGCTGCACCCCTTCCCCACCCCAGCTCCCCGTTGGATAGGTCATGTTTCCCTAGCAGACTCTAGTGCAAGCCTTGTTAACTCCAATGCAAGTTCCAATATGATGGTGGATGGGCAGAACAAAGCTGTTGAAGCCCAAAATGATCCTGTTGTGCATGATGATATTGGGTTGCCTGCTCCTGCTATGGCAACTGAGGCCAATGCTATAGAGATCGTCAAAGCTTTTGAGGATAGGTATGAACATGTTTCCCTGCTGTGTGATGAAGTAATCCCCCCGCCAAAGGTGAAGTCAATATTGGTTAAAGTTGATAGGAGGCTGTTTGATGCCCCCCTGAGAATTCCTCTATGAAGACTGTCCCTACCGTGGTTGCCCTGCCTGGACCACGATCGGTTCCGATTAGAGACCTGCCCAAGGTATTTCTTTTTATACCCAAAGCACCTCAATCCAGAAGTTACTTTAATCTCAATCTCCTTGACATTGATCCCAACTGTTATATCCTTGATTACTTTGATGATTTCCTAACTCTTGCGTGGTTGGCCTTCCTCATCCCTGATCAGACCAAGGAGCCAACCCCTACCCGTAAGGAGATTGAGGATATGGATGAGGATGATGTGATGGAGATTGCCTCGGCCCAGTTCACCCCTAGGAAGAGAAGGGCTATCAAGGTCAAGGAACAACTGGATGAAGAATTTCTTAGGCGTGGCAAGAGGAATGCAGTGAAGCGTGCTGGTTTCAAGACCCCCAGAAGAAGAGGAGCGCCCAGGAAGATGTGCTCGAGCCAATGCCCCTCGCCATGATCCCAGCTTCACCCTTCACCTCAGCACCAGTGCCCTATTTGACAAAGGAGGTGATTGAAGGCATTGCTACTGGGTTCCTCCATATTCATCCTAGTGATGTTTCTGCTACCATTCTCTAGAAGGACGTCAATGACAACTAGTCCGAACGTGCATGCTCCTGCATCACCGTGCCACTGGGTGGTGCCTCTTTTGCTTTCATGGGGTCAATACAATGTTAAGTTAGTGTTTTCATGTGTCACCAGTCTACATACTGGTTTAATAAGACTTTTGTTGCCATGTGGCCTGGACAAAATACTTCACGGTTGAATCGATCAGTCAATCCTATCATTTACCTTTCTTACTTATGCTTGTTTATCTATAGCTCTTTCACTGTGCTATGCAATCTTACTGCTCTCTGTTTAACTATTGCCTGGTGTGATAGTTCATTCCTCCATCTCTCTTATGCGATACAATGAGTAATAACAAAGGCTTCAACATTTTGGCTTGGAATGTAAGAGGTATGAACTCAAAAGAAAAATGGGATGCCATTAGAGCAAAGATCAATGAAAGTTCATGTCACATAGTTTGCGTCCAAGAAACCAAGAGAGACAACTTTGATCAATTGTAACTCAAAAAGTTTTGCACCAAACGACTTAATTCTTTTGCCTTCTTTCCCTCAGTTGGGGCCTCTAGCAGTATTATCACAATTTGGAATAACAATGTGTTTTCTAGAGATGTTTTCAAGCTAATGCCTATTGTGTTACTGTCAAATTTATTAACAGGCTTGACAACAGCTGCTTTTTTCTAAGCAACATATATGGGCCTTCTCATGCTTCTGGAAAATTGGCTTTCATCACCTAGCTCTTAAATCTTGATACCACTAGCTTTGAAGATTGGCTTCTGGTTGGTGATTTTAACCTATATAGATCAGCAGAAGACAGAAATAGAGCTGGTGGGGATGCTGGAGATATGCAAATGTTTAATGATCTTCTTTCTGGTCTCGAGTTGGTTGACATCCCCTTCAGTGGCATATCCTTCACCTAGAGTAACATGCAACTTGTCCCCCTCCTGATCAAACTTGACTGGGTATTATGTAATTCAAGTTGGAGTTTGAAATACCCAAGTACATCGGTGCAACCTCCGTCGAAGCCCACCTCTGATCATACACCCTATGTTATCAACTTTGGCAGCAGTATACCTAGAGCTTGTATTTTCAAGTTTGAAAATCACTGGGCAGATCATCCTGACTTTGTAAAAATGGTGGAACTCTATTGGAATAGTTCTCCCTTCCATGCTAATGTAGCCAGAACCATATCTGCAAAATTCAAGCAAACAAGAATTGGGATAAAACAATGGAGAAAGGGGTTTCAAAATGTTAACAAGCTACACCATAATTGTGACTGGGTTCTTATTCTGCTAGATGGATTGGAAGAACAGAGACCTTTATCAAGCCTAGAATCATGCTTCAGAAAGCTGATCAAAGGACACATTGTCAAGCTGCTGGAATCTAAAAGATCCTATTGGAAACAAAGAAACACAGTTAGATGGATTAAACTTGGAGATGAAAACACAAGTTTCTTCCAAGCAATGGCATCAATTTCTCATAGAAGGAATTCTATTGCTAGCCTTTCTCTACATGATGATGTCATAGTCACCAATCATGATTAGAAAGCAGGTATTCTGTGGGAGGCTTTTAAAAATAGATTGGGTGTCTTTGAGTTTACTGAAGTGACATATGATTTGCATTCCCTTCTCCAAAGGCATGATTTAAACTTCTTGGCTGATGATTTCACTGAGTAGGACTATAACAAGGTGATCTCTGAGATCCCCAGCAATCATGCTCCTGGCCTAGATGGTCTCAATGGCAAATGTATTAAAAAGTGTTGGTCTATCATAAAGCCAGATTTTCTGAGATTGTTCTCTGACTTCTTTAGAGATTTCACAAACCTCACCAGCATCAACTCCTCCTATATCACCTTGATTCCTAAAAAGAGCAATCCAGAAACAGTTAATGATTTCAGACCCATCTCCCTCTTGAACTACTCCATGAAGTGCATCACCAAACTGCTCTCTTCCAGGCTACAACAGGTCATTCTTCAGCTAGTACATGTCAATCAATATGGATTCATCAAGGGCAGGACCATCCAAGACTGCTCGGCTTGGGCTTTCCAGTTCCTACATATATGTCACCATTCTAAAAAGGAAATAGTCATCTTGAAACTAGACTTCGAAAAGGCTTTTGATAAGCTAGAACATCAAGTTATCTTAGATGTCATGAAATTTAAAGGCTTCCCTGAAAAATGGGTCAGATGGGTGGAGGTCATACTCAAATCAGGAACTTCTTTTGTCCTCCTGAATGGCATACCTGGCAAACCTTTTGCCTGCAAGAAAGGAGTTAGACAAGGTGATCCACTCTCTCCCCTTTTATTTGTTTTGGCAGCTGATCTTATTCAGACAATCGTCAATAAAGCCTGGCAAGCTGGTGTTCTGTACCATCCACTAGCAGATGATTTTGAGGAATTCTTTCCCATAGTCCAGTATGCAGATGACACTCTACTGATTATGCCAGCAGATGCTAGGCAACTATTCACTCTGAAATGCTTGCTCAGGACTTTCTCTGATTCCACTGGGCTACATGTGAACTTCCAAAAAAGCTTTCTGGTTCCCATTAATATTTCTACAGGAAAATCATCCCTCCTGGCACAAACCTTCGGATGTGAGGTTGGGTCCATGCCCTTCACCTACTTGGGCCTACCCCTTGGCACAACAAGACCCACTGTGCAAGAATTTAGTCCCCTCTTAACCAAAATGGAAAGGAGACTCTCAGGGGTGAGTAAATTTCTCTCTTATCAAGGAAGATTCATAACGGTGAACTCAGTTTTCTCTGCCTTGCCCACGTACTATATGTGAAGTATTGTAATTCCCCCTACAGTGATTCAACAGATAGATAGATTTAGAAAACATTATTTATGGAGCAAAGAGGATATTAGTAGAAGAGGTACATGTCTTGCTGCTTGGGAACCATCATGCAGGCCCAAAGATGAAGGGGGCCTTGGGATTATTGATATGAAAAATCAGAACACAACACTACTTATGAAATTTCTTGACAATTTTTATAATCATGCTGACATTCCTTGGGTCAAGCTAACCTGGTCCAAACTTTATCAGAATACCAACATTCCTCCTCATGAAAGAAGCCCCACTGGATCCTTCCGGTGGAGAGACATAATGAAGCTATTTGAAAAGTTCAAGGCTTTTGCTATCTGCCACCTAAATCCCAAAAATTTAGTTGCTTTCTGGAAGGACAATTGGTCTGGTCAGATCCTGGGAAATAAATATCCCCATCTCTTTTCTTATGCCCTGAAAGCAAACTGCTCGCTTCAGTTTTACTGCAACAATCAGACCAACCGATGCTTCTTCCTACCCCTGTAACTCATCATAGACAGAATATAGGATCAAAATTCTCAAGATGTTTGGGCTTACACCTGGGGACCCTCATTCTCCTCAAAAAAAGGCATACTCTCAACTCCAGGGATCCCATGAAGCATCTCCATTGTTCAATTAGTTTTGGAAATCAGGTAACATTGGCAAACACAAATTTTTTTGCCTGGCTCCTGATCAGGGATAGACTCAGCACTAGGAATCTCCTGAGAAGAAAAAACATGTATCTGGAAGACTACGACTGTATTCTATGCCACAATGGTCCTGAAGAAACTTGTTTCCATCTCTTTTTTGAATGCCCTTTTAGCTCTGATTGCTGGAACTCTATTAATATTCACTGGAATTTTAACCTTCAGCCACTGGACATGATCATTCAAGCAAGAATAGACTTCAACAGTCACATCTTTAGATAAATTTTTATAACTATGTGTTGGGTCCTTTGGAAAGCGAGAAATAGAATTATCTTTGATAATTAAACTGCGGCATCTCTCAAGGAGGAACTTGGTCAGATTTGTAAGGCAAAGAAGAGTATTTCTGATCCCCTGTTTGTATGGAAGGAGAACCACTTGTAATTTACTCTCTTTTTTTGTTTTGGGCTTTGACAGTCTTGTAACTTTGCCCTGTACAGCTTTTCTTTCATTTAATGAAAATAAAAAAAAAAATAGGTAGGGATCTTCCCTGCCATTTCCTCAAAAGTATACCAAGGATCTGTGTCACGATAAAATATTCGAGAGTATTAAGCAAAAATGCCCTGAGCCTGCAGAGCCTGATCACATGGTCATTGTAAAAGAAGAGGAAGATAAGAAAACAAGCGCTCTTGGTCGTCCACCTGCAAAACCTGAGGCTCGTGAGTTAGGCAAGGCGATCCGTCCACCTGCAAAACCTTTCTTGGTATCTCAAATCTGATCGTGACAAGACGGAAACTAGCATTTGTGGGTTCAACCTTAATGAGGTATCATGTGCGATGGATTCTGATAGAATAGATATCGCAGTGAAGCCTTTACTGTGGCAGCTTAAGCAGGGGGTGCCTGCAAGTTGTCCATCATATTCAAGGCTTCGTAAGCAGCAGTTGGGCCTGGATCATGTAACTACTCTGAAGGGGATTGGGAAAAGGAGTGTTGGGGGTGGTGGTGATAGTTGGGACAAAGAAGGGAAGTCAATAGTTGGTGGATGCCTCTAGAGTTAGTTTGACCACCTCTATTTCTCTATCATTCTGTATTTCTATATTTCTTTTGCCTTGTGCCGCGGCTGTGAAATGTCACTCCAGATGCATTACCTTCTGCAGTGATAAAATTTTACTGGTGTTTCCGAATTATGTATCTGACTAAGTTATCACTACGGTTCGTGCAATGAAATTTGTTCCTTTTTTAGCACTGGTATGGTCAGTCTAGTTTAAACCACATCGACACCGTAACTTATATGGTTTTAGCTGAAGACTCAGTTATATTCAATTCTATGATCGTTTTTTGGACAAATCATTCATGATCTTCTTGATACTAGAGGAGATAAAAGAAAATCGTCCAATTTTGCCCTGGAACCGGCAAAAAAACAGACACTTGGCTGACTTGACGCGCCAGCTACCATGTGAAAGTACCAAAGCTGGAGGGGCTCAAACGCAAAACTTGATCAGCCAAATTTTAAGGTCGATTTCGGACTCCTTTGCTCCATTAATTCCAGGAGCAGGTGGCCCTATTTGGCACGCAGCCTAGATCCACCTCCAGGAACGTGCAGTTTGTCTAAGAAAGGTCTAATATGCTCCTGAATGATGTTTGGTGTATGTTTTGATGCCGCGCACTAAGGCCGGCGAAGAAACATAGGGGGAAAAAGAAGTGTCGAATTGGTACATATGAATTGTGTAATTAGTAGCAGCGGTGGGTAATTTCTTACCAACTCTATGAGGAGGTACATAAGCCATGGTCGTCCCCATCTCTACCTCCACACTACCTCCTCCTCTTCCGCCATCGCTTCCAAAACCAGGGTTTTAGCACTCAATGGCCCCCGTTTGGCTTACCCCATATTCGGCTTGTTTTTTCAGCCGGAACAACATTTTTCTCTCACAACAATTCAGCTGGAACAGTGTTTTTCAGCCAGTTTCAGGCAAAATTTAGCAAGCCGAACGGGGAATTTTTAGAGATTGCTAAAGGTGCTCTAAGACTAGCTACACGAGGCCACACCGCATGACACAACCTCTAGTGGGCAATGGCCCGAGTGCCTCATTGTGTCGTGCATGCCATGCCGCCCAATGGACTCAACCGTAGGCCCAAACATAGCATCATAGGATATTAATCATGCCAAGTTAGCCCAGCTAGCTCGGGCATCCCAGCAGGGCGTGCTGGCCTAGTAGCCCATACAAACATACATACAAAAATCACAAATGACAAATCCATAATGTAAATGTACATTAAGTCATAGAACCACAGATATACATATGCAACACATCAGAAATCAAATATCAAGTTGATAGATGAAGATACCAGACTTGAGCTCAACAACTTAGCGGTGAGGAATGGACTGGAAAACAATGGGGGGAGGTTTCTGGGCGACCACCACTTAATTTATATGAGGTCGAGTTGATGGGAGTGGGGCTGTTGGACCGGTTTCTCGAGCGGGTCATGCCTATACCGCGGCATGATAAAGCAACGACCTAAGCACAACGGCCTTGTTCGCTTGAACTCATTAGTTAGAATCTATAGTATTTTTCTCTCACAACAAATCAGCATCAGTCGGCTTATCAACCAACTTTAATACCAGCCGAACAGGCCCAACACTTCTAAGCGAATTGTGGTGACCTGGGTAATATAGGGTTTAGGCCGAGCTGGCAGCAGGGCAATGATACATGCCTTGTATCTGTCCACGATCGATCTGATCCATATAAACATGGGTGAATTGGATTCTTGCCCTTACAATTTTCAGAAGTTAGAGATTTGCCCTTACAATTCGAGGAATTGGAGATTTGCCCTTCATATTCTTGCCCTCCCTAAGCTTTGCCCTTTTCTATGTATGAAGCCTTCTTAGACCCACTTGCAGCACTTGTATTTCTGTATTGGACCAAAATGCCCCCATGGACAAGAGGAAAAGGGAGAGGCGAACAGGCTGAAGCCGCATCCATCCATCTCCCGTGCTTTTCCCTTCTCCCTCCCGTGTTCTCTCTCCCTCCTGTGTTCTTCCCCTTTCTCCCTCAACAAACCCTAGAACTGGAGAGTGGAGACAGCGGGCGATTGGAAGCCGACGCGCGATGATAGGATCTGCGGCTGCGACGAACCCTAACCACCCGTGCGTGTCCAGTGGTGGCGATGGAGGCATACGATGGAGGGAGGGACGAGTCGAGGCGCGCCGATTTGCCTTGGTGTGGCAACGATGGAGAACACTGCTCCTAGGTAATCTTTCCTCCTTTCCCTTGTTTAATTATGGTGACCACAGTTCCCTTGATTTGGTGGAATCGATTAGCTGTGCATGTATACACTTTGATTTGGAGTTTGATTTACTGCATGGTAGGGATGGGATGTTTGTGCTAGAGGTTAAAGTCCAAGGTTTTGCTTCCAAAGATTCTGCTAGTAGGAAATGTTACACAAAAGGCCATGTGTTTAAGTGGGATGTGGAGTATGGGTCAATGTCACTGGACTTACTGTTGAAAAATCTGGCAACTGAATTGAATCTAAGCAGTAACCAGACACCCATTGTTTGGTTCTTTGACAAAAGATTGAATGATGATGCCAGAATAGTTGGTGAGATTCAAATGCTAGATTTGTTTGAAATGTATAAGGAGGAGATGAGTTGTGAGGTTGTGGTAGGTGTATTCGATAGGTCAATTTGTGTGGAAGCTGAATTTGATGCCATGGACCTTTATGTGTGGTTCCTCATGATGATGCAAATGTTCAATTAGAGGCAGAGGCAGCTGCCAACATGTCTAAAGAACCCACTAATGTTGCTCCTGATAATCCAGATGTAGTTGTTGATGTCGAGCCAGATAGAGAACCCGATATATTTGAATGATGAGGAATATGTGGGTGTTGATGATGAGGCCATGTATGGGATTGTGCTGGTTGCTCCTCAATTTGCAAAGCCAACTGACAATTCTAACACTAATGTTAGGGCTGAGCCAACTTATGCTGAGCCATCTGATCTCTTCCATGTTGAGGCAGAGGCAGAGGTGGATGATGCTGACCCTCTCGAGGTCCAAGTACTGCATGATCCAAACAACCCAAAAATAGAGGTGGGGGCGTTGTTTCCTGATATAGTTGCATTCAGAAAAGCAATAAGGCACTATGCTGTGAACAAGGGGTTTGAGCTTGCTGCTGGGTACAAATCAGATAAGTCAAGATTCACAGCTAGGTGTGCTGCTGAGGGATGCCCTTGGAGAATACATGCTTCCACCATTTTTTATAAGAAAACTGTACAAGTACATTCTTTGTAGTTGTTGTTGTGTATTTGATAAATGTTCTTGTTTATATTTGCAAAAGCATTACCATGTCTATCTACCTTTCTGTAGATCAAAAAGCTTCCTTCAGATCACGATTGTCCTACCACCAAGCTTAGAGTAGGGAGAATGGCTTCTCAGGGCTGGTGTGCAGATAGGCTTGGAGATTGGGTAAAGAAGAATCCAACAAAGAGAGCAAAGGAAGCAAAAGAGAAATTGAAGGGTGACTTTGGAATTAAACTAAAGTACTCAAAAGCTTGGTCTAGATTGAAGGTCGCCTTGGATAAAGTTCATGGTACGTATGAAGAGAGCTGCCTATGAAGGAAGGGTTGAACCAATGACAGACAGGTCCCAGTGGCCAGAAGTTGATCTTGGGTTCAAGGTTCACCCACCGTTGTTGGGAAGACCAGCAGGTCGGCCAAAGGTGCAAAGGGTTAGGAGTTATCTAGAGAACAATCCCAACAAGAAGAAAGTGAGATGCAAACGGTGTAGAGGTTTTGGACACTTCGAGAAGACCTGCAAGCTTGACATGGTTGGAGAGGATGGTGAAGTTGCTAGACCCAACAAAAGGCAAGATTTTATTTGAATTATTTACTGTTATATGCATTTTACTAGTACTGTGGTTTAATGAAAAGTGCATTTACAAGAAGAGGACAGATGATGATGCTGGACCATCCAAAGGGAATAAAAAGAAGGCTTCAAAGAAAAAGACAACTTCTAAGAAGAAAAAAACACCGTTGAAGAAGAAGGATGCTGCTTCTCCTCTAGCAAAGGTTGTGAGAAGCCTGATGGACATGTTCTGTGGAGGACACTGAGACTGATGGTGCATTTCTAGATATTTTGTGACCTTTGTTTTGTAATATAATGTTAGTGAATTGTCAACTACATGTCTTTGATGGCAGCAAACTGTGAACTATGTGTGATCTGTGATGGAAGTGAGCAAGTTGAAATGCTTATGTGAATCCTGCTGAATTTTATTTGATGACAAGAGCATTGCTCAATTAGATGATAGAATGACAAGAGCAAAGCTCAATTATATGACAGCATACACCACCAGATTGCTTGTTATGGTCGGCAAGACCTATGCTAGGAGAAGTGGCAAGACCTATCAGACCTAAGCATTGGCAAGACCTAAGAATTGGCTACAGCCTCAGAAGCCTAAGCTCTAACATTGTTCAAATAGATAACAGAATGGCAGCAAGGCTGCAAATTCCAAACTCAATTATTAGCAAATAGCTATTGTCATACATCTGATAGGCAAAAGCCACACACACGGCTACATCACTTTCAAATTGTGCTCATAATACAACCAGTGACTACACCTACACACACGGCTGCAATAATGCCATAGTCCTTTAGAATCTCTACTTGCACCTTCAACTTTGAGACATCATTCACAACATTGTCAAGTTTTGCCTTTATTTTATCGAAATCTTCCTTGAACTCTAGAATAGGGTCGACAGACCCATGTCCACCATCTGCACAACTGGGAAGGATCGCCTTCTTCCACCAAATTGGATGCTGCTCTGGATTGCATATGACATCTTCATATTGCTTCTCGGACATGATGATGCCACATGTAGTTGGGTCATCCTGCAACCGATGAAACCATACCTTCATGACCACCATCCAAAAGCACAAAATTGAACAAAAATTTTGACTTACTTTGATGTTGTTCGGACACTTAACGAAGGTCTGGCCAAAAGTGGCTTGCTGCTTGCTTCGGATCCATACTAATTTCACCTTGCAGTGTGGGCATTCCACGAGTGGGGTGAAAGCCAAGCTCTGGATGCCCCCCCCTGAGCTGGAGCCAGCAGCACCTCCTCCCATATACTGACTGCCACTCATCTGGGCAACAACAGGCACCATATGCACATGACAAAGACAGGCGGGCGTCAACGGCGATAAGAAGCAGATGCGCCAAAGGTCGGGCCACGACAACAATGGGGTGTACCAGGGAAAAAAGGAGAAGAATGGGGCACCTCCAATCATCGTTGCCTTCAATCGCCGGCGACGCCTTCAATCTGCTGTGCCACGCCTCTCGCCTTGTAGCCGCCTCAATCGCCGTGGCTGCCTCAAGGAGTCAGCAGCGTGCCCAGCTCGATCGCCCTGGCCTCCGCCGCCTATTGCTCGCATGAAGGCCTCCGATCGCCCCAGCGTCTCCGCCTCGACCAGCCACCTCTAGTCACCCGAGCGCTGGCCTCCAATCGATGACTAGGGCTCTTCGATTGAGGTAACGAGGAAGAACATGGGAGAGAGAAACCGGTGAGGGAGATAGAGAGAAGACCGTGGGTTCAATACCCGTTCGGTTGAGTTAAAGATTGATGGGACCCAGGGGCATTTTGGTCCAATACAGAAATACAAGTGCTGCAAGTGGGTCCAAGAAGGCTTCATATGTAGAAAAGGGCAAACTCAAGGAGGGCAAGAATATGAAGGACAAATCTCTAATTCCTCGAATTGTAAGGACAAATCTCCAACTTCTGAAAATTGTAAGGGCAAGAATACAATTCTCCCTATAAACATCTAGTATACTCAATCCATCATTTTAACTCGTAACCAAATATAAAATATATAAAAGAAGTTACTAATATTTATGATGTGTAACAAGTATTATTAAATTAATTATTAAATATATTTGTATGATATACTTATTTAGACATATAAAGTATATATATATAGTAAACTTAAATTTGATTAACACGAAAAATCTAGACAAGAGATAAAAAAAGAGACGGAGCTGAGTAGTCTCGGTCCAGCCTTGCACGGCAGCAGGACTGCAGGAGTGGCCACCGCCGTGGTGCTTCTCGTGCACGGCTGACTTGACACATGCGACTTCACGGGCTTGTTCGGTAGGCCGTAAACGATCGTTGATTATTTACTGCTAATTGGTTTGGCTGATTTGATGTGAGAGAAAAATACTGTTCCGGCTGAAAATTTATGATCGTATACGAGCAAGCCCAGCATGCCGAACACTAAACCAGACACGGCGGAAACGAATCCCCCCAACCCCGGCTGCACGCGCGTGAGCCGTCCCAGCCGCCACGGCTCCACCACCACCCATACTGGCGGCCGCTTTGTGCTGCTGCTGCTTGCACGCTTGCGCTTCCGCTATCGGCTATCGTGATGTCGTAACCGTTGATGACTCCTCCACCTCCACGCCTGCCTTCATCTGATCATCTCCACGGGTGAAAACAAATTGAAACATGCTTTGTTTCATGTTTGGTCATTGGTGCATGAATTTAGCATTTCTTTTTCGCGACGAGGAGCACAGGCCGTCGGATAATGTGAATCTCAATGGTTTTTGTAGGCTGATGAAGTGAATTCAAGTAAGTCGTCATAATTGACGAACATGGCGTGGTTAGTTATGATTTGTGCAGGGTAATAATAATAATAATAATAATAATAATAAAAACGGTACGCCTAGCGTCCGAACATCCGGAGAAGACGTCGCGTCCGGACGTGGCTCTGACACCTATGCCGCTCATGCGTCCGCATCTCGTCTCACGCGACGTGTCCCGTGTCCCGCCTCCCAGCACCTGCACCCGCGTCCATCACAGGGATCGCGCCCCGCACAGCGACAGCCAACGGCCGCGCCGTGCAACACCCCGATCTACTTTTGCAACATTCAGATGAAACATTTGCAACATTCATCTAAAACGATGAAACATTTGAAACATACAGTTAAAACACCATTCGAAACATGTGCAATATCCCGATCTACTTTTGAAACATCCAGGTGTAGCACTTGCAACACACAAAAGAAAACAGATGAAACACTTGAGACATGCGTCTGAAACACTTGCAACATACATGTAAAAAAACAGATGAAACATTGAGAATAGACGCTTGCAATATACGTGTACAACTATTGCAACATATGCAACATCCCGATCTTGCAAAATCCGCACGAAACAATTGAAACATACATATGAAACAACTGAAACACTTAAAACATGGGCTTGCAGCATGTCTTAAAAGTGTCCAGAAAACACCTGAAATAATAGCATCACCGTATGGCCATGACCTACCTGGTGGGCAATTGCAGTGGCATAGGCTCGCTGGATGGTACGCTCCTGCACGCCCGCCATGCTCGCCGTCAGCCGAGGGAGAGGAGACGCTGCCGGATCTAGGGAGGACGCCGTCGGCTTGTCGGGGTAGGGTGGGTCAGCAGCTTGCTTGGATCCCGCCGGGATGGGGGGACACCGGATCCGTGGGTGTTGGACGCTCCCGGTGGGTGAGGACATCGGGATTGGGGGGAGGGTCGCCGCTAGGGTGAGTGAGGAGGACGCCGGGTAGTGGAAGGAGCCGCCGCCGCCCAGGGAAGCAGCGATGGCCGCGTCATCTGGTGTGGGGCATGACATGAAGGGACAAGAATGGGGAGGGGCGCGAGTGCTGCAGGAGTGAGCGGTGGGAGACGTCCGTTAGCCGAGCGTCTTAATCGTATCATTATCGATAAAGAAATTAACATGTATGTATATTACCACGCTGAGGTATTCTCGGTGCAGCTTCCAGCCGGGCGGAATCGGACTATTGGAGTAGCTAGTTTTAGGGCGTTGCAGGCGGGCCCCTACGCAGCAATGATGCTGCCCCCGGGCCGCCGTGCCAACAACTTGTTTTCCACTCCGTAAAAAAGGTGTACTATACCTCGTCGAAAGTAAAAAATTCCTACGAATGGAAGAGTGCGAGGGGTATATGCATGATCAGAGAGCGGCATGGCCTGGCATCACACCACACGGTCCACACGCATTCAAGGATTCAGGCTTGATGTGGCTACCTGCCTCCGCAAGCGTGCGTGCAAACCGTAGAATCCTCGCACGCACGCACGCACCAAAAGAAACCTCCGGAGTCCGGAGATCGGTCTCGATCATAGCGTGTGGAGCCGCCGTAGACATGACCCTTGTTGTGCATGCGTGAGCGTGCTCCTGATGAACGAGAGAGGGAGAGGGAGGGAGACTGGGAGAGAGAGCAGATCATGCACCCCCCTGCGTCCCGGCCGTGCATGTCAACGTGTCTGTAGCTGGCTAGCAGTGGCCAGCGTGGCAGCGTTGCCAGCGTACCCACATTTATTAGTACTGCCACAATTCTACTCCCGGCAACTGCAATGCAACACCATGTTCGCTATATCGCCATCCTTATTAGTCATGATACAGTGTTTTTCTTTCACAACAAAACAGCATCACCGGCTTATAAACCACAGAAACAATCAAGCAAACAGGGTGCAAGAAGCTGGTTCCTGCTCTGCTCTCTCCACCCCCGCCTCATCATCATAGCCGCGGATCCACACCGATCTCTCTCCCAATCTCAACTGAGCCCGCCGCCATGCGGCATGTGCCTAGGTGGCGTTGCCGTGCAGGCCGCACCATCGCCAGATTTTTCACAGGCTTCCTTGGCGCGCCGAGCGCTCTCGCTGACAGAACGGGCCCACGAGGTCTCGCGCGCTTCACCGCTGCTACACGTACGCCGTCACGGCCACGGTATTGTCGCCCGCGCACAACACAACGCCGACCCGACTACGGTGCCAGCAGACATGTGGGGTCCACGCGTAGAGCGGGCCCAAGCCGTTCCGTGACGCTCCATCACCCTGTTCGCTTGATCGTTTCTGTGGTTTATAAGCCGGCTGATACTGTTTTGTTGTGAGAGAAAAACACTATATCATAACTAATAAGCATAACTGATACGATCAAGCGAACATGTTGCTTCTGCCTGTGCTGTTTTGTGAGCCTGCCTGGTTGTCCTAGATTTTTCTCTCTCTACAACGGCATCAGCAGCATCACACACGCCACGCCCTGCACCCCCGGCCCGGCCCCCACCACTCTCTAGAAAAGGATTCTCCTCCACGCCACTATTTAATCCCCGCACGAGGCGGACGGTGATCGGCGAGGCGAGGTGAGGCCGGGGGAGGAGAAGCCCAGCGCCCCCCCGACCCCGATCGACCACGGAACAACAAAAACCCTAGCCCCCCTCCCGATCCACACCGCGCATATATTCCCACCATAAGTTCTCGCCACATTTCGGCCTGATTACTTTTTAATTCGATCGATCCCACCCCGATCCCCATAACCATAAGCAGCAGCACGGCAGCAGCAAGTAAATATCACAGGTGAGTGGCCTAATTGCGCTGGCATGCATGCGTGGGTTTTCTCCGATCTCTTTTTAACTGCGCCTGCTGGTAGCACGCAGTGTGTAGTCTCCGTGTTCATCTGGTCTCCTTCTCGTTTTGATCTGGTCCACCTTCTATTCTGGTTCGTTTCGATCTCTCGAGGCTGTTAGTTAACTTGATGCGAAAAGCGTCCTAAAACACGTTTGCCGATTTTCTGCTACTTGATCGTCTCCTTGCATTGGGTGGTCGTGGTGTACTGTACTGGTGTCTGGTGCTGGTTTTTGCTAGAGAGGCTCCGGGCACGAGGAAGCCGCGCAGCCGGACCACTTCGTACCGCGCTGCGCGATTCCGCGGCAGTGCCAAAAGGTTCGCTGGCTCTATGCTTCGATCGCAAAAGCAGCTAATTTTTCCCTTCTGATCTCTGCTGCCTTGTCGCTGTTTTCCCAGGCCGCGCTTGCTTTTGTTTCGATCTATCCGTGCGGGTGCGGCTCGCCGCTAGCAGCAGAAAGCGGTTGCAGGTTCTTCGTACAAGCGAACTTTTGCCAGTATCACATGCGGTGCTGCTAGACGAGACGAGATGATGCGGCGCTCTCTTTTCCTCTTGCAGCGTTCAACCTCAGACTCTGAGTTTGGCAACTCAGTGATTTTGCCTGCCTTTTGGTGCTTTGGGAACTAGAGTTTTTGAATGTTTTTTTTCGAACTTGCTATTTCTAGATCTCATCAGTTTGGTCGGAAAATGCCGGTGCGCAATATTGTGTGTTAGTTCATCTAATTTTTTGTACGCGGATCAATTTGGTTGGATTTTTGAATTCTAAAAAAAATTGGTTGGGTTTCGAAAATTTCTTATGATCTCGATCATCGAAGGTTTCCGGCCGGCCAGAGATTAGCTGGTTCTGGCCTTCTTCCTTAACTCTGCAGCTTTTTTTTTCAACTATACTAGCTGTTTTGATCGATGTGTTTGTTTGCCTTTTTGCTTTTGCAGGAGACAAAAGCTCTGAGGACCCGGATGCAGATGGACGTAGAGACGGTGCAGGCGAGTCCTGCGCTCGTGGCTCATCTGCAGACCTCGCCGGTACGTACGTGTCGGGTCAGTCCGGTCTTACTACAGGTAGACGCTGCGACTTTTGCCAGTTCGATTACCTTTTGCTTTCTGTGATCTGGGTGATGATCTGTTTGCCTTTCCACTGATCTACCTTTTGCTGCGGTCAGTTACACTGGTATATGGGATATTGTGCGCCGCTTTATTAGTAGTTGCTTTTTGGGTGATTCGACAATTCGACTGGATGTTTAATTGGGATGTATAGTTGATACTGAGATGTGTTGATATATGCTTTTGTGCTGCTGTTGCAAGATATACGCAGTAGTTTATTGTCGGTGGTAGCTAGTTATCTGGACTAAAGAGTTGCTGGGTTAATCAACTTGTTAGTACTTTGTTAGACTGGTCTTGTTCATTTACGAGCAAGTGCATGGATGATGTAGGTAGCCAAAATGGTTTAGTCTTCTCCAACATGATCCTTGTTAAAATCTGCTGAGTTAAACCTTCTGTTTCATGTTTCTAGACTAGGAGTTTTTTCATCACAACTGGTCAGCTTATCATCAACAACTCGCACGGCCACCGCGTCGCCCAGGCAGGGCGGC
Source organism: Miscanthus lutarioriparius (assembly GCA_904845875.1). Taxonomy (NCBI): domain Eukaryota; kingdom Viridiplantae; phylum Streptophyta; class Magnoliopsida; order Poales; family Poaceae; genus Miscanthus; species Miscanthus lutarioriparius. The sequence continues at coordinate 116,114,516 of CAJGYO010000002.1, forward strand.
TCAGGCGGTCCCCTCGCTCCTCGTCCCCAGGCCCCCGCGCCAGCGACTCCGCCCTCGCCGCCGCCGGAGCTGCCGGCCGCGTGTCCGGCGGGCAGCAAGGATGGCGGCGGCGGGGCCACCCTGCCCTCTATTGTCTGTGCTGTGCCATGGTTGCTCGCAGCGGCGTGGACGCGAGTTCGAGTTCCGTACGGTCTTGCTGCTGCGCTCCAACGGCAGCGCGTCGTCGCTGCCTGTGCGGCGGCCAGATCCGTGCGGGGCTACGACATCCTTGTTGCCGGCGGCCGGATCTGCGGGCTCCCCCTCGTCTCGGTGGCTGCCGTGTCGGCGGCCTGCTACAGTGTCGCTGGCGCGCCTGGTGGCCAGATCTCCGCGCGGTGGGGCCGGATCTGGTGCGGCCGGCCTCCGGTGCGGGCGCGGTGGTGGTGCCCCACTGTGCTGTTTGGCGTCGCCCGGCAGGTCCTCGTGTTTTTCTTCAGTCCTTGTTTGTTCTTAGTTGAGTTGTTAGTTGGGTCCATTTTGACCAAGTTGGAGCAAATAGTGGCATGAGTTTTTGATAGTTGTTCGGTTGTTATACCATGGTTGTGTATGATAAGGGGAACACTCTCTTCAGTTGTTTGGTTTTTGGGCTCAGTTTCCATTTAAAAAACTGGGCGGGCACTTGTCTTTTCTTCTTTCTTCGTCTAATAAAAATCATGGCAAAATCTTTTGCCGTCCTTTCTAAAAAAAATCTGCTGAGTTCAATGAACTGCAGCATTTTGAATTTGCTGGCCGGGGCTTGATTTGGAATGATGTACTTTACTTACAATGTGCCTTATCTGGACTCTGGAATCTGCAATCTGGATCTGGGTAGTTAGTTTTGTTTAGTTTGTTCACTTAATTATATACCCGTGCATCGGTGGTGTTCCAAATGTAGCTGATGAGGAAAACATGGCCGCTAAATGAATAGGAGTAATACATATATACTTGCCAAATAAACACTCTGGGCTTGTTGAGTTTTATGTGGTACTTTTTACAGGCAGTGGATAATGCATTTTTTTCTTGTTTTGTTTACTTGGGTTTCTTTTGTGCAATTGAATGATTGATCACTAGACATTCTACATGTACATGTGCCACTAGCTGGATTAGTGTTATTATTCTTTTTTTTCACGAAGAGGTGTTGTTGGTTTGTTTTGAATCAACTCATGCAATTAGCATAATTATATAGCCTTTTTTCGAATAAAGTCCCAGATAGTTGTACAATTTGTCACTGTGTATACTGTAGTAGTGTAGTTCGTTGTCATTATCATTAAACATTTCTAGTTGACTTTGTCAATTGGCTATATACCTAAGTTCTATTATGGTGCATGTGTATAGATATGTAAAGCTTTTCATATATGGAGATATACACAAACCATGTATTTGAATCAGAGAACTGGACCAGCAGTCTTGCATGTTAAAAAGTAGACTCCATTTGCCAGGCTGTCCTATAAGAGCAGAAAAAATATGTTCCCTTTGCATGTAAATGTCTCTTTTCATTTCTGTTGGTGTAGCGGTACATGCTGTTGACTGCTGTCTGTCTTTCACAAGGCTAGGTTCTCCCATGCACGCGCACTGCACGCTCACTCTCCGAAAAGCTTAACCATTCCAGCGTGTAGGAGTATATTTTTCTTTTAAAAGAATCATACACGTCTCGGTCTCACCCGTTGTTTCTGACTTTCTGTGACCATTGCACATCACAAGAAGCCACAGGTGAGCAAGTACTACTTCAAGAAGAAGACCAGTAGTAGCCATAGCAGAAATGGCAAGGATGATGCCAACCACGACTCCAGGATCCAACCCAGGTCGCCCCTGAGCAGACAGAGCCTGACCTTCGACTCCACCCCCACCTACCACGCTGGTGAGCACGGCTGGGCATATACGGTGCAACACAGCAACACTACTATTCTTCATGCCACACGCCCACACCCACCTGACACTAGTGTGAATTGGTCTGATTTCCATCAGGAGCCTTCTACGAGATCTACCACCACAATTTGCCCCCCAAATCCCCAATCCATCTGAAATCCATACGGGTGGTAAAGGTGAGGTTTTTTCTTTCTGGGATTCAATTGCTGCTCTCAATTTCTTAATCTGTTTGTTTAGCATATGTTTGATCAAAGTTTTGTTTCACCTGATGCCTGTGCCTAGGTGAGCGAGTGCACGAAGCTGGACATCACCGTGAAATTCCCGTCCCTTCAGGCGCTGCGCAGTTTCTTCTCCTCCTACCCGGCACCCGGCACCGGGCCGGAGCTAGACGAGCGCTTCGTCATGAGCAGCAACCACGCCGCGCGCATCTTGCGCCGCCGGGTGGCCGAGGAGGAGCTCGAGGGCGAGGTGCAGCAGGACAGCTTCTGGCTCATCAAGCCCTGGCTCTACGACTTAGCCGCATCTCAGCAGGTGCCGTCACGGACATCGCGCCTGCCGCCGCCGCCCGCTCCACCGGCGGCTACGCTGGGGCCGGCAGCCGACTCCTGCCTACTCAGCACGTTGAAGTGCGATGGCGCTGGGTGGGGTATGAGGCGCCGCGTCAGGTACATCGGACGGCATCGTGATGAAGCTCCCAAGGAGGCTAGTGTTGATGGCTACGACACAGAGTCCAGCGTCAGGGAGGTGCAGCAGCCTCCAGCGACGCAGGAAGTTAAAAGGAGTGAAAGAAATTGTAAGAGGAAGTGGGAGGCAGAAGGGAGCAGTAAGGACAAGAACGGAAACGAGGGCAAGAAGAATAACAAGGTTCAGGGTGGCAGCAAGAAGAGCAAGAAGAGTTCGAAGAAGGCGAAGAAGCGGACCGTGGAATCCAAGGACGGTGACCCTCGGCACGGCAAGGACCGGTGGTCAGCCGAGCGTTACGCCGCAGCAGAGAAGAGCCTGCTCGACATCATGCGCTCCCGCGATGCCTGCTTCGGCGCACCGGTGATGCGGCAGGTGCTGCGGGAGGAAGCCCGCAAGCACATCGGCGACACCGGCCTCCTTGACCACCTGCTCAAGCACATGGCTGGCCAGGTGCCGGAAGGCAGCGTTCACCGGTTCCGTCGCCGGCACAATGCGGATGGTGCCATGGAGTACTGGCTTGAGCCGGCCGAGCTTGCTGAGGTACGGCGACAGGCCGGTGTGTCTGATCCATACTGGGTGCCACCACCAGGATGGAAGCCAGGTGATGACGTGTCCCTCGTCGCCGGCGACCTTCTAGTCAAGAGGCAGGTTGAGGAGCTCACCGAGGAGGTCAATGGTGTAAAAAGGTATCTCTTTTTCTACTCCTTTTGAAAGGTATGTAGTTTTGTTGTAAATCAAGCCACCAGTGCTACAACCCTGTTAAGTTCTTACATAGAGAGGGATTTCTTCTGAGTTCTATGTTAAGTTATTCTTGTGGTGGTGTGTGAAGGCAAATGGAGCAGTTAATGTGCAAGGATGATGGGGACTTCGATGCAGAAAGAGCCTACAATTCACTGAAGGTATGCAAAAGATCAGCTCCTTTACCCAGTTTGTTCCCTTTGGGGGCGTTTGGTTACCTGTATCTGCCTTCAGCCAGGCTCTCCACATGCGAGAACAGCGGTCTGTTTGGTTGGCGTAGCTGTTGGACTAGGCTGCCTTCATGCAAGATTCCCCTCGTAGCCAGGCTCCAGAGAAACGTGGGGAGTGAGCGTTTCTGTCGAGCCAGGCCGGCGCGAGCGCGCGAGCTGCATGAGAGCAGAGAGCAGCGGTGCAAGGCTAGCTCGTGCGCACGGGCAAACAATCAACTTCTCTGCTCGGCCATGCTGCATGTGCCCAGGCAACCAAACGGTGGGCGTTTGCATCATGGCAGCCTGGCCAGTGAGGGCTTGGCTCGGCCGGTGCGGTGCAGGCTGGCGCGTGCGGGAAACCAAACAGGCCCTTTACTTTTTAAGGCTGATGCTTCTGATTAAACTGAGCAAGATATGGCAGTGGCACTGATGTGCATATTTCTGTATATTTGGATATTTATTTGCACCTTTTTTTTTTTGGAAATCATAGGCATTAGAGCATTTTCCAAGTTTCTGTATGTTGGGTTGTGCAATTAATGTACATCATTTCGTCTATTGATGGGAGGTTTCTTGAAGTGCTAGAATGCTAGTCCTGGACTCCCGGTTCAGTTTCTCTGATGTTTCATAATGCTTGCTATCTGTAAGACCATAGCTACTCCTTGTCCAGTCTCTGAAATTCTGAATCCAGGATGTACTGATGTACATGATCTGACTAGCATTAACTACAGTTTCTCTGTTTTACTTCTCACATTGACTATACTAGCTGATAGAAACTTTTTGGCATGCCCATTTTGGATGCACTAATGGAAGCTTGTCGATTTGTTTGTCAGGAGAAGTATCAGCGTGCTGTGAGAGCTAATGAAAAGCTTGAGAAGCAGGTGATTAGTTTGAAGGTAAGCGCATGCATGCAGCAACATTGTCTATTAGGAAAAATGTGGGAGTTAGTTTCAAACAAAATGGGAACCGAGAAATCATGCTTGTTACTAATTTGTCTTCAGTAATTTCAAACAAAAAGAGAACTGAGAAACCATGCCTGTTATTAATTTTTCTTCAGTTATTCAATTTACAGGGATGCTATGACTTTGATATCCTCGCAAAAGAAAAAAGCTATGTCTTTGCTAAGTTCACTTGCTGTATTCACAGAAACGATCTTGCCTTTTATTTTCAGGACATGTGTGAGAATGTGGTTCAGATGAATGGTGAGCTGAAGAAGGAGGTGTTATCCTTCAAGGTACATTCATGCAGCTAGCTATGACACTGACAAATATCTTTTTTCATCTGTAACATCTATCCCTTTGCATATTTTGTATGCTAGCTCTGTGTAATTCCGAATACAGTTAGTGAACCACTGTCTAATTTCAGGAGCATATAGCTGACAAGAATGATAAGTTAGAGGAGCAAATTACCTATCTCTCGAACTCCTTCCTTTCTTTCAAGGTAGCTCTTTGCATGACAATTCACTGTTTTTGTTGATTTTGCCTAGCCTATGCAAATGTACATTTGCCATCATCCATGAGTTGAAGTATACAAAATTGGGTGGTGCAGGATCAGCTGGTACTGGCTCTGAAGACGGAAACAGAACGTCAGCTAGAACTGGCTCCTAGTGAAGCTGTTCCCCGCACAGCACTGTATGTTGGTTCCAGTGACCAGATGATCCCCCGGACAGACGGCACCGTCATCCAAGGCAGCCAAGACAGGCTGGTAAGAAAGAGCAGCTTCCGCGTCTGCAAGCCACAGGGCACGTTCCTGTGGCCGAGCATGGCGTCCGGCATGACCATCAGCGGGGGCGCCAGCAGCAGCTGCCCGGCCGCCGCCACGCCAGGCCCGGGGATCATTCCTCGCAGCACCAGTTGCCCGAGTAGCGCCGGGCTGGGGCTCCCGCGGTCGTCACGAGCCGCAGTTGAGTTGGTGGCGGCGGCGTCCGGGCCTGACGAACAAGTGATGTTTGGCGCCCTCTTCTCTACTCCGCCTTCAGCGTCGTCCACCAACGCCGCTGCCAAGCTGCAGCTGTCCATGCCCAGCCCGAGGTCGCCGCTGCAGCCGCAAAAGCTGTTTGGCACTGTTACTGCTGCTGCTTCTGGGTTTAGTCCTAAAAAACTGATGCATTTCTCCGGTCTGACTCGACGTCATGTGGTAAGTCTTTTTATAATTTTATCCTCTGGTTCTGTAGTCTGACATGATCTGACAATTAGTTCATACCAGCCTGCTGTTCCATTGATCTCAGCAAGCATTAATACTAGTAGTTAACCAATCAAGAAACATGCAAGCTGATCCATGTCCCAATTGATCGTGGACTGTGCAGGACACCTCGTCCGGGGCCTGCGGTCCCAGCCTGTTGGAGGGGAAGAGGGTCCTGTTCGATGCAGAAGCCGGCGGGATCAGCGTGGTGGGCACCGAGCTGGCCCTGGCTACTCCATCCTACTGCTGAGCTACTACTACCTCTCCGCTTCAGGATCATCACCTCTTCCCCATCTGCAAGCCAAGCTTTGGATGGTTGGCCTCAGGGTGCTCCAATTTTCTTTCTTTCTTAAGATAACGAAGGGGCAACACGTAGCGTAAATACAGAGAGAAAAAAGGAATAGGAACTCACTTGTGCAGTCTTGGTGGCATAATTCGTAGCCATCTCAGGTTCGTTCGTCAGTTTCTAGTTAATTTTCGTCCAAGCTTGTACTGCTGCAAGCCTGACATGAGTCGCTGGTAGAATTTAAAGTCGTTGCATTGGATTGATCTCTTCAGAAAGTCAGTTGGGTATGATCGTCTGCTCTGTCCATGGTGCATGACACATTTGGAGTTGAGATGTGTCAGTTTTGCTGGCTCCATAGGGCATATAGAGTTATAGAATATATCCGGTCACTCTTGTATGCCTCGCTGCACCACATATTAAGTGTGACCAATTTTTTCGGGCAAATATATATTGGTGATATATTTAATTTCATCTTACAATCTTTGCGTTCTTGATGTTGATGATAAGCACAATCATATCCACAGGTCATGCCTGCATACATGCTGCTACCTTGTGATATTATTGTTCACATATTGATGGTGATCGATTTGCAATCTTTTTTAAACAAATCAAAGTCTAGTGTTTGCCTAGAATCTGATGTTTTTTTCTCTCTTAGGTCATGTTTGGTTCCAAGGAATTGAAAGGAATTGGACAATAATCTTAATAGTGAAATAAGAAACACTTTCTAGATATTAGTTCCAATTCATAAAATCCAATGGGTTAGGGCTAGTTACTAATTGGACTAAAAATTAGCTCAAATTAGTCAAAGTCGTCGGCTAGCTAGTTGGCTAACAATTAGGTGTAAAAAATTAGACCACCTATTAGCTAGCGTTAAGTTGAACTAATTTTTAGCTATCTAGTGATTAGCCCTGGTTTCAAACGGTCCCTAGTTGCAAAGTGATAAAAGAGCGAGAGTGACTTTCAGAATGGCCAGTAGTTTGTGTAAGTTTTCTTTTACTCCTCGAAACCCTTGTAAAGGAGGCGCATTTTACCTCACGTGGGCATAGTACACTACGCTTACATAGTTACATGAAAAGTCAAAAGGAAACAGCAATTTGAAATGTAGTCCTACGGTACGGAAAAAACACTAGATTGCAAATTTGCAATTGTTAGCAAAAGAAATCACTACAAGCATACAATCAACTTATATAGTATAGAAAACGAACCGAAATTGGGCAGAGCAACTAGAAAGTCTTCCTTGCTGGTTAACTTACGAACAAGTTTCGTAGTTGCCAAGTTTTTTGCTTACGATTTTCCTTTCAAGGAGGACACGTGGTGACCAAGTTTCTGCTACGGGACTTGCCAATGGAGCGCCGCTGTTTTCGTTTTGTCCGACAACCGGACGATCGGATGGCAGGAGTTGAACTCAGCCTCAGATCCAACGGTTCGAGTAGCTTTCTTGACCGGTACGTAGCAAAATCGAAATAGGAAGATAGCTAGTGCTGTCTGGTGTCCCAACCGGCCCAACAACACAATCATCCTGGAACGCTCCAAGGCCCAAGCAAAGCCTTTTCTTTTCTGCCTGCTTCAGACCGCCCCGGAGTCCAGAACCTCCTCCGTCTTCCTTCCCCAATCCCCACCCAAAGCTCCCCAAGCCCAAACCCTAGCCACCACGGCAATGGCGGCGACGGAGGGGGCCGACGAGCCGGCGGCGGGTGACCCGCGCCGCGTCCGCAACACGTGCATCCTCGCGCACGTGGACCACGGCAAGACCACGCTGGCGGACCACCTGGTGGCGTCCTGCGGGGACGGGCTCCTCCACCCGAAGCTCGCCGGCCGCCTCCGCTTCATGGACTACCTCGACGAGGAGCAGCGGCGGGCTATCACCATGAAGTCCGCCGCCGTCGCGCTCCGCTCCCGGGCCGGCCACCGCGTCAGCCTCATCGACTCCCCGGGCCACATCGACTTCTGCTCCGAGGTCTCCTCCGCCGCGCGCCTCTCGGACTCGGCGCTCATCCTCGTCGACGCCGTCGAGGGGGTGCACATCCAGACGCACGCCGCGCTGCGCCAGGCCTTCATCGAGCGCCTCCGGCCCTGCCTCGTGCTCAACAAGATCGACCGCCTCATCACCGAGCTCAGCCTCACCCCCGCCGAGGCCTACGTCCGCCTCCACCGCATCGTCTCCGACGTCAACTCCATCTACTCCGCTCTGCGCTCCCACTCCTACTTCTCCCTCCTCTCCGCCCTGGAGGACAGCCCCTCCACAAGCTCTTCATCCTTAGCTGAGGACCTACCGGAGGACTTTGAAGACGACGATGACAACGAGGACGCCTTCCAGCCCCTCAAGGGCAATGTCGTCTTCGCCTGTGCACTTGACGGCTGGGGCTTTCGCCCCCAACAGTTCGCCAACCTCTACGCCAGAAAGACCAGAGTCAACCCCTCCGCCTTCCTGAAAGGATTGTGGGGCCCCAGATATCTCGATAAGAAGACGGGGAAGGTTGTGGGGAAGAAAGCTATCAAGAGCGCAGACCCACAGCCAATGTTCGTGGAGTTTGTGTTGAGTGCCCTGTGGAAGATGTACGAGCTGGTGCTGAAGGACGGTGGTGAGAGTCAGGTGGTGAAGAAATTGATTGAAAACTTCGACTTGAAAATTCCAGAACGGGAGCTGAAGAACAGAGATACAAAGGCTGTGCTGCAGTCTGTCATGAGCCGGTGGCTGCCGCTGGCAGATGCTGTGATGGATATGGTGGTGGAGTGCACACCTGATCCTGTTGCTGCTCAAGGGGTCAGGGTTGCAAGGCTTATGCCAAAGAGGGAGGTTACTCCAGAAGATGCTGCTGGTTGCTCTGAGGTTGTTGAGGAGGCAGAGAGGGTGCGGAGGTGTGTCGAGGCCTGTGATGTGAGTGCTGATGCGCCAGTGGTAGTTTATGTGTCAAAGATGTTTGCTGTGCCATCTAAGATGTTGCCATTGAAGGGAGTGGATGGTGAACTGTTGAACCACCATAGTAGTAGTGAGTCAGAGGAGTGCTTTATGGCATTTGCAAGGGTCTTCAGTGGCGTCCTTCATGCAGGGCAGAAGGTATTTGTGCTGTCACCATTGTATGATCTAGTGAAAGGGGATACGGTTCAGAAGCATGTGCAGGAGGTGGAACTTCAATACTTGTATGAGATGCTAGGACAAGGCCTGAAGCCAGTTGCCAGTGTGGCTGCGGGGAATGTGGTTGCAATCCAGGGCCTTGGGCAGCATATATTGAAGAGTGCCACATTGTCGTCGACCAAGAATTGCTGGCCCTTCTCGAGTATGATGTTCCAGGCATCTCCGATGCTTAAAGTTGCGATTGAGCCCTCAAATCCAGCTGATCTAGGAGCTCTTGTTAAAGGGCTTAGGCTTCTTAACCGGGCAGACCCATTTGTCGAGTATACTGTTTCGCAGAGGGGTGAGCATGTCCTTGCTGCTGCTGGTGAGATACATTTGGAGCGGTGCATAAAGGATTTGGAGGAGAGATTTTCAAAGGTCAAATTGGTGGTCTCAGACCCCCTAGTTTCCTTCAAAGAGACAGTCGAAGGGGAAGGTGCCAGTTTAGTGGAGAGCTTGAAGAATCCACAGGAGTTTGTTGAGAGGACTACTCCAAATGGGAGGTGTACTGTGCGAGTTCAGGTCTTGAGGCTTCCCAATGCTCTGACTAAGGTCCTTGAGGAAAGCGAACAGTTGCTTGGTCAAATAATTGACGGGAAAACAGCAAAAAGGGATGGTGTTTTGGATCCTCGCCTTTCTCAGGAAGATGGTGATTCTGCTGCAACTCTCAGACAGCGGATGATTGATGCCATAGACAGTGAATTAGACACAATCTCTAAGCAAGTTGATAAAGAAAAACTTGACAGGTATAGAAAGACATGGCTTGGACACCTTGAAAGAATCTGGTCACTAGGTCCTTGGCAGGTTGGTCCGAATGTCCTTTTGCCTGATTCAAAATTAAGTGGTGGTACAATGACTGTCCAAGATGGAAGGCAAGGTATACTTGTGAGTGGCAGAGCTCATGTCTCTGAGAAATTGGGGTTTGTGAGGGAATGTGAAGCCAAAGATAACGATCTTGACAATGGTCATGGATATGCAACAGATGCTCCTGAATCATTGCATATAGAGTCTACGGCACTAAGGAACAGCATTGTCTCAGGATTCCAGATTGCCACTAATGCTGGGCCTTTATGTGATGAACCTATGTGGGGTCTTGCGTTTATTGTTGAGCCTTACATATTTGCTGACGGCTCTGATGCTACCAACCACTCTGATCAATACAATGTCTTCAGCGGTCAAGTAATCACTGCGGTTAAAGAAGCATGCAGAGCAGCTGTTCTTCAGAACAAGCCAAGGCTTGTTGAGGCTATGTACTTCTGTGAGTTGATCACGCCAACGGAGCAGTTAGGTGCAACTTATGCAGTTCTTGGTAAGAGGCGAGCAAGGGTTCTGAAAGAAGAGATGCAAGAAGGAACCTCATTATTTACAGTGCATGCTTACCTGCCAGTCGCTGAGAGCATTGGATTTTCGAATCAACTTAGGAGTTTAACTGCAGGTGCAGTTAGTGCTCTCCTCGTTCTTAGCCACTGGGAAGCTATTCCTGAGGACCCCTTCTTTGTCCCAAAGACACAGGATGAGCTTGAAGAATTCGGAGATGGTTCAAGCATTGGGCCAAACTTGGCTAAAAAGCTTATGAATTCTGTTAGACGAAGGAAAGGACTGCATGTTGAAGAGAAAGTTGTGGAGCATGGCACAAAACAGCGGACTCTTGCTAAAAAAGTATAGTTGTGTCCAAAATCCCGGTGGTAGGAAAACTGTATCTTTCTCCAAGATTTTGTGCTGGCATACTGAAATGTAATCAAAGCTTTTATGCAGTGAAATAGTTTTCATTCATACGGCATTGTTGTTTGAGAGTTGAGACGGGATTTGTACCGCATTGGTGTCTTGGTCTATGATATTAGAAAGATCACAGTATTTTCTGGACCTTTGTTTCTTGCAATACCAATGAAATACTATAGCACGGCCTTTTGTCCTGGCCTCCTGGGAGTAAACTGTGTAACCTTGAGCACTGGTGACAATACTATCTTTTCATTTGTCCTCGCCCTGTCTTTTTTTTAGCACCATAAGAAAGTTTATGTAGAACATTTCTTTTGTTTTTTTGGTTCTGTATGCATGTAGTGAGAGTGAGAAGTTAGCTTGCTTTACACCAGAAATAAACTGATCAGGTCCAAGTTATTTTCTACATCTCCAAAGGATATGCATCGCTGAACTAAATCAAGTTCAAGCTTTGCAAATCAAGAGAACTATTTTGTGGCAAACCCTTTCTCTGAACTTCAGTGGAGAACTGAACTACTCCCTCCGTTCCAAATTATAAGTCATTTTGACTTTTTTGGTAGACAATACATAACAAAATTGATGACAGAGCACTACTTTTTGGTACATTATCTACACACATAGCAAAATCGTTGTATCAAAAAAGTCAAAGCGACTTATAATTTGGAACGGAGGAGGTATTTTGTACATGACAGAGCACTACTTTACACTTCTTCCCATCAGAGAAACTGTTCACACATGCACACGCTGCCACTGAACCTGATTGCTTTGACAATTTATATCCCTCTTCTCTTTACTGCTGCATGAGTGATGAGTCTTGCTTACCATGGAAATTGAGACCACCTTTACTGAACAGCAGCTTGCACTTGCCAATGCTTCGTGCAATCAGTACTCTCTGTTGCTGCACATCTCTCTGATTCACCACTTCATATAGCAGTCTGTCACTTCTCTATTTGCACCTTCACATACCAGCCACTGAATCTCTCTGCTTCTTTTTTCTGTTCTCTCTGTCCTCATCGTCACCCCATCTATCTGCTACAATCTCTAGGCCTCCATCTTGTTGCAATCGAAATTCAGACTCCGGTGCCTTCCTTTCCTGAATATGACTTCAGCAACAGATCAAATCTATACTGCTCTGCCCCTTCTCCTATAATCTTCTTACCCCTCATGATATTACTCTCTAATCTATAGTAACTGCGAAAACTGCATCTAATACTCTTCTATAAGAGGGCTTAAATCTAAACCTCTGGGCACTGATCTTGTTCTGGCCATGGAAATTGAGGCACTCTTCACTGAACAATCTTGCTAGTACCAATACTGTACTACTAGTACTCTTGATGATTTGTTGCCGCATACTCTCCACGCCTGACTCCACCTGCATGCTGTATACACTGTTCTTCTCATCATCACTCAATCTTCTCTGCTATAACCTACAGGCCCCTCTCCTCTCCAACTGTAACACATCATCTCTGACTTTGCTATAAAATTGCAGACTTGCTAGCTTTTACTCAACAACACATCTGTCAATACTACTCTGCCCACTTCTCTTGCCCCGCATGAAATTATTGAGGGCTCGTTCCGTTAGCAGTGAATCCTGCCCTGGATTCATTCCTGCCTGGATTGGTTGTCAAATTTATATAAGTTTTGAGCAGTTGGAATAATTCCTGGTGCATTCCTGATCAACCGAACGGACCCTGTAAAGGGATATAATACGTTCTCCTTGGTCGTTTCATCTTGTGATACACATGAAAGCTTGCTGATATGACACGAATAGACAGACGATGGTTTGGCTGCCTATAGACAGTTTTCTTTCTTCTCTCTTAGCTTTTGGTTGACGCAAACACGCGCCATTCCATCTCAGCATCCTTCGACAACTATGTCCCTTTTGCTTTTCCTCTTTATCCATCCATCTTCATTCGGTCCTTCGTCCTTCTCTGTGCTCTGGTTCGATCTAGCTACTCTGTGCTCCAGCATCGGTTCCACATCGTTGGCAAAGGACATTCGATGACGTTCCTTCATCCAGACAAAAAGCATGGTGTGCAATATTGGAATAGCATACGTGCGACCCACGGTAAAGTGCAGGTGAGACATGCTGGCCACCGACGGCCGCGTTCAAGATGCCCACCGATATTCTAGGGTGGTGCATCAAAGAAAATCCCACACCGGTATTGACGACTGACCCTCGTCGCCATTCTGATGATCGATTTGGGGAGTTGTCTCCACGAATTGCAACCCATGCATATCACTAGGATATCCCTGCAGGAGTGTACATTTTCATGTCAATAAATAAGGCATTTAGCATGACTAAAAAATAGCAGATTTTCAACATAATGCGCATATATACTTTGATCATAGGAGTATGCTATTACTTCACATCGCAAAAGAAGATTAAATGCAAAGGGGGAAAAAGATAAGGATATACTTCTCTACAAAAGCCAACAATCTGTAGAACTCACTTGGGTTAGTTGACCATTCCCAGGAAACGGCTGCTGTTGCAAGGTTGAAACCGAGGAGGCCTGCAGGCAACACAAACCTGAGAATCTTGCTGCTTAATCAACACAATAAAAAAAAATTAGGTTCGAGATGAACACAGACCTGATCAAACTGATTCAAATTGTCGTGAAGGTTCTGCGAGATACCAAGCCCAAAGTTGTGACCAAGTACATAATGTCCCTGCATGATGAAAGCATCAGCTAGTGTGCTATTTTTCCGGACCAACAAGAGAGCGTATGGTAATACTTAGCACCCTATTTCTTCAAAAAAAAACTTAGCACCCTATTTAAGGATTCACCTGCATTAATTGATCTGGAATGAACTGGTTGGAAGTATTCCTTGGTTCTGTCTGTATGTTTCCTGATGTGATATTCAGCTCTCCACTTGGTCCACCCTCTGTTTCATCAGGTTGCCCTGCGTTAATGACAATAAAAGAAATGTTTAGAATGCTCAGATTTACATGCGGAACATAAAAGGCAAAGATCCATAACGAATACGTATATACACACCTTTTCTCGCTTTCTTTCGTTTATTGGTTTCCAAATCATTTCTACGGCGAGCGACTTCACACTTCTTCTTTCCAGTAGAACCTAGAGCTTCATGGCTACTATTAAGTAGGTAGTCATTCTGGGCCATGTGAGTTAATTGGTCTGTAAAGGAATGTCCAGATGACTTATCAGACAGAGTAGATCGCAAAGTTCCTTCCACTTCTGCAAGAAGTTGATCTGACTGGCTTGCCATCAGTGCAAATGTCTCTACGTTCTCTGCAGCCTTAGCAGCAATCTTATAGAACAAGCGGCAAAGGGCTGCATAACGTCCTGGAATGGAAGATTTTGTGTCAATGTCAAAATTAAACCCATCGGCTTCATCCATTGTCACCAACTTTGCATCTTTCCTCCACCTCTTCAGAAAGTACTGTGAGGAAATCTCTTTAACATTCCTCAGCTCATATACTTTTAATATATGGCAGCATAACAGTCCAGTATTTTCAAACTTTTTGCAAGTACATGCAACCGTACCATTTGATGAGTCAAATCGCACAAGCTGGTCCTTAGTTTTGTTCTTGACAGTAATCATATATTCAGAAAGAGAGCCAAACTCACCACAACCATAGGCCATACAGTCCATACTTAGTTCACATTCCTTTCTAAATAAGTCAAAAGTTATTGGGGTATACAAACTTGCAGCCTGCCACAGCAATGGCAGAGGTATTCTCGGTGCCCCTTGGTTGGCTTGGTAATCAGCTTGCATCTCTTCTTGTCTCCTCTTCTCTGCTGAACTTTCAAAAATCTTCAAAAAAGGGGATAGATCTGTATCGATGTCCAAGTACTCTTTGAGCCTAGTGCCAACATTTTCAGTATGTAGCATGCTTCTAATCTCCCCAGAGAATATTTGTTGATTGTATGGCATGGCCCAATTTTCCCTATCCTCAAAAAGCTTAATTAACCATTCATTCTCTCTAAGATTGTATTTCTCCATTATCATATTCCATGTGCCAACAAACTCCTGTTCATCTTCGATATCAAATATACAGTGTCTAAAATCATTTGTGAATTCTTCAGAAGTAATAAGCATATGTGCTATGGACTTAACAGTACTCTGGTATATTTGCCACACACAGAAACGGTGGATAGTGCCAGGCCATGTAACACCCAATGCTTCCTTCAAAGGCACAGATCGATCAGTCAAAATTGTCTTTGGGTGTTTCCCACACATAGCAATCTTAAAGGTCTCAAGAAGCCACTTGAAAGACTCAACAGTTTCATCATATAAAAAAGCCGCACCAAATATGACCATTTGCCTATGATGGTTCATGCCTAGAAACAAAGCTAAGGGCCTGCTGCAGTCAAATTCTTTGTAGATCATGTCAAAGCAGACCACATCGCAGAAGTAATGATAGTCCATTATTGACCTTGCATCAGCCCAGAAGAAATTAGTTGCTTTGTTATTTTCATCCACCTGAATCGCATAGTAAAACGATGGATTATCACTCTTCATTCTTCGAAAATAATCCATCAGAGCTCTGAGATCCCCTGATTTCATATATTTGGTAGACTTTGACCGAAGATAATTCTTGTACCCAGGAGGAATGTTACTAGCTTGGCTTCCAGGCTGAACCTTGGCCAACACTCTTTGTGATTTCAACATCTCAATATCAAATGGTGCAGCAAGCTGGTGATTGTGATCCTCCACAAATTCTGTGACCCTATATTTACCACTAGGTGTTAACTTTATAGCTATTCGTGCAGGGCAACCCACCCTTGTCTCTGGGCGAGGTCTCTTGGCGTCATTCTTTAAGCGAAGCCCCTCCCTAGAACAGAAATAGACCCTTGACCTGTTGGAATTTTTAGCATTTTTATCCAAACATCCTTTCCGGACACTAAATCCCATATTTCCTGCATAACTAACATAATACTCGTATGCTTTTTCTTCACTCTCAAAGACCATTCCAACTATGGGTACTCCTCCAGCATTTGAGACGACTTCTGGTGGCAATTCTGGCTCTTCTTCTGCCTTTCCTTCAGGATAATCTGCAGTCTGGGGGAAACAAAAGCTCTTACAGAAGTGTGAATAACTAAGTGTCGACAGAATATCATTGGTAGTCCTCCGAGAGGTATCCCACGAAGGTAGATTGATCGACAGAGATGCATGTAATCGAGAATAAGAAGGCAACAGAGACACACGAGTTAGATAGGTTCGGGCCGTCAGCGCGACGTAATACCCTACTCCTGTATTCTGTTGGATTATATCGGTTATCGTATGATATTGCGTGTGTTTGGAGGGGGTCCCTGTCCGTCTTATATAGTCTGGGGGGGCAGGGTTACAAGTCGGTTAGATCTAGGAGATAACCAAAAAGTAATAACAGATTATATGAATCATAGGATCATACGTATCCTAACAGATCTCGTAGTATCTTCAGGATATCTTCCTGATGTCTTGCGGGACACGCCGAGCAGCGCCGTGCCCTGCAAGGCTTCGTCTTGTGGGCTGGGCCGCCCCTGGGGGCGCAGCCTATGTGGTCTGTCGTGGGTATCCGGGGTCGTACCCCCCACAGTTAGTCCCCGAGCGCCTTGTATCCGTTGTGCAATGCCGTCTTGAACTTGTCCGAGCAGGTGCGAACAACGCCGAGCAGCCAAACTCATGGTCCAACCACCGTGATGAGTTGCCGAGCAGCTGTGAACCGTCGCCGAGCAGCGTGAACCGTCGCCGAGCAGCGTATCCCAAGTAAGGCTTGCCATAAGGATGTAAGGAGCTCAAGTTCGAAATCGAAAATTTCCTCGCAGTTGACCAAGTGTGCCCACTTAGAGTCCGACCACGAGAAAGGAGAGAGTCTTCTTCAACTTTAGGAGACGCGGAGTTTTTCATATTAAAGCAAACACACTCACCGCAAGGTGAAGTGTGCCCACTTAGTCCCCGAGCCTGACAGTAAGTGACGTAGTCACGTGGTGCCAGGGTCCAAAGTAGATGAAAAACAGAAGACCGGCCGAGCAGGTAGCCAGTCCCCGGGCGGAGCCTTGAAAAAAAACACACATTCACCACAAGGTGAAGTATGCCCACTTAGTCCCCGAGCCTGACAGTAGGTGACGTAGCCACGTGGTGCCAGGGTCAGAAACAAAAGCAAACCGAAGAAAGTCCCCAGCGTGGTGAGGAACCAAGTCGTAGTAGTAGCGTAGTCCCCGAGCCACAAGCAGAAATATCGGAGAAATCAAACCGTGGAGAAAAAACCGGAGTAATGGCTGTATAGTAGCGGTTACTGAGCCTTAATAAATGGTCGGAGAAATCGGCGAATATTCGGCGAGTAATAACCAATTGCGGCGATAAATGGGCGATACGGGCCGCTTTTTGCGCAAAAGCCCAGGTAACGGCCCACCACGTGGTTGCGGAGAATTCGGAGGGGCACAAATCATGAAGCGGTTTCCCAAAAACCCTCGAATGCGAAGAGTGGGGGTGCTTTATAACCATGCCGCCGCAATCCACGATCCCACCTTTGCCACTTCGTCTTCCTCCTCAGCCCTCGCGCTTCCCGATTCACATCCACACGCGCATCCGCCGCTAATCCCAAACTAGATCTGAGAGATGGCACCGAAGAAGGGAGCTGTGAAACCGAAGAAGGCGGCCGCCGGAGCCAACCGTGACGAGGAATGGGTGCCGTCGAGGATGGGGGAGGCGGAGATCAACAGGATGGTGGCGGCGGGCGTTCTTCCTGACCGCATCACCGTCGGATGGCGGCCAGCCAGCGGTGAGCCCTTCCTAATACCTCACACTGATGAAGCTGTAGTGTTCAAGGATTATTTTTTGCGTGGGTTGGGATTTCCTGTTCATCCTTTCCTGAGGGATCTGCTGGAGTTCTGGAGAGTTAGTTTGTGCAACCTCCACCCAAACACCATCTTGCACATCTCTATCTTTATCCACTTCTGCGAAGCGTATCTAGGGGTTCTTCCGCACTTCAACCTCTTCAGACACCTGTTCTGGTTGAAGAAGAAGGGCGGCGATGGTTCTAAGGTGGTCGGCGGCGTATATCTACAACTCCGGGACGGGATGGCGAGTGAGTACATCAATGTACCACTAAACACTTCTCTGAAGGGGTGGAACGCCAAGTGGTTCTACATGAAGCAGAGCCACCCTGCAATCCGCTGCGACGTTGACTACATCCCGGAGAGCCAGAGGAACTGGTCGGAGAAGCCGAGCAGCGCTGAAATGGAGCAGGTGAGGGAGCTCCTCAACCTAATTAAAGGTGTGGAGATCAACGACGGACTGGTGGCGGCGAGCTTCATAGTGCGCCGCACCCAGCCGTGCAAGGCTAGGGCCCACCCAGGCTTCGACTTCAAGGGTGACACCGACGGCACCCGAGAGAGCACGGGGAGGATGACGAAGGACGAAGTGCTAGAGCGGGCCTCAGAGCTATTCGCTCCAAATGCCTCGTTCACTGTGTCAAAGCAGACGAGGGCCTTTAACTGCACGAATCCGCTTCCTCAGGTAAAAGTCTCAACTGTTTGTTTCCGGTGCCTTTTATTCTGTAGCGTTGCCGAGCAGTGAACTGATTCACTTATGAAAATATCCATTCACAGGAACGAGCGGTATACTTTTTGGGCGTACCGAGGGGCGATTGGCTATAGGCGGTAGATGCCCGGCCTCCAGCTCAGCCTGAGGAAGGCGCCATCAGCGCCTCGTCGGAGTCCGGAGGCGCAGACGCTGATCGGACGGAGAGTCCCCCTCCGGTGTCGGATAAAGTCCGGGGGAAGAGGGCAGCGGCAGACGAGCCGGCCCGGAAGAGCCAGCCCGGAAGAAGAGGAAGACGGCGGGTGTCGTTCCCCGCAAGTCGGACGGCATCTCGCTTGGCGGTGACCAGACCACTCGGACACGAAGTACAGCGATGTCCGAGTGGTCGGATGACGACGGGGCTTCGGCAGCTCCTCCTCCGAGCACGGGGGTGCCTCCACGCAGCACACGTGCGGAGGTGCGGTCGAAGGAAGGGGAAGGAGTCCCCGAGCAGCCGACGAAGGGAGTCCCCGAGCAGCAAGCAAAGGGGGTCCTTGAGTGACAGGCGGAGGAGAGGCCGACGACGGAGGCCGCGAGACCTCCACCCAAGGGCGCGCGAGTCGACCCCATGGCCGTGGCTGGGGGCTCTGGTAGTCAGCGCCGGTTTCGAACAGTGTTCCGGAAGGCCGACGTGTAAGTTTCCTTTGCCTTGGAATCACTTCAGTGTCGAATCTTTATAGTTATGGCGATTGACGAGCTTATCTGATGCAGGGCGCGGCGTACGAAAGACTTGAATCCATCCGTCCAGTCCGTCGAGCAGCCGGGGGCTGGCCCCGGCGCGGAGGCGATGCTGGCAGCTCCCGTTCCGGAGTCCCCGGGAGCTCAGCGGCCTGCGGAGGAGTCGACCGCCGCTAATGGTGGACTTGGCGGCGGCGAACGGTTGGCGCCGACAGCGAACGAGTCGGCGACAGTGCCCGAGGCGACGGCGGGAGCCGCCGGGTCTTCGGAGGAGGATGTTGGAGTCGCCGATGCCGCGCCGGAGCTGAGGGCGGAGAAACCGGTGGAGCCGGAAGAGCAGGCGGCTCTCCCGGAGACGTCGGAGGGCGTGGTCGGCCACGCTATGCGGCCACCAAGCCCCCAGGTGGCGCCACCAACTGCGGAGGAAGAGGATGAGGTGGAGGAAATTGAGCGTGAGGAATCACGACCTCAAGCCGTCCGAATCCTCCGCAAGCGGGGCGACGAAGTGGTGGTTGTTGAGGAGGAGGGCACCACCAGGGAGCTCAGGAGGCTGGAGTCTTCCCTTTCAACAGTGATGAAGCAGATCAAGGTTAGTACTACATCTGCAATGTTCATCTTTGCCGTTGGAGATTGTTCTTCATAATCTTGGCGCTTTTGCAGGGCATTGCTCAGACTGCCGAGCAGCGGCGCCAGCTGATTACGAGGATGGAGCCCCTCGCCGAGGAGAATGAAAAACTGAAGGAGGCGATGAAGGTCATGGAGAAAAATGTCCAGGGGGCCCAGCGAGAGCGGGATCTTGTTCAGTCCAACGCCAAGGACCTAGAATACTAGAAGGGCGTCCTACCCGAGCAGCTAGCGAGCATGTCCGAGCAGCCAATGTTACACGGATACTTCACTGAAGCCGCGTATCGCATATCCGATACGTATCGGATACGGATACGTGTCCGATACGCCTAGGATATGTATCATCCGAGTATCCGATTTTGTATTATTTTCGTTGAAATCGGATACTCCACCGGACACGTATCCTGCGTCCCGATACGGCCTAGCCCAGTAGAAGCCCACGGAGACAACCTCAGTCCCGCACGCCCGCATCGCATTCCCGCAGTCGCAGTCCTGCACGGAGACAACCTCACGGCTGCGCTCGCGCGTCGCGCCGCAATCTCGCTCGCCGGCCGCCAGCCACCAGCGACGAGCCTCCGCCGCCGCCTCCAGGCACCACCAGCCTCACCGCTTCCTCCAGCGAAAACCGTTCCTCTCCGGCGCGCTACCTCCGTTCCGGGTGAGTCTAGGCGCATCGCCTCCTCCCACGGCCGGATCCTTGTCGGCCCGGGTCTGTGCGATTCGTGGATCCGGTGGCCCGGGTCTGCGCCGGCCCACAGCGAAGACAAAGACACCGCTCCTCCCTCCCCTTGCCTGCGAGCTGCAGCGCACCCCCTCCTCCACTGTCCCCTTTTTTCACATGGAGACTAGTTGTCTCTCCGCTAGCCGCACGGATCCTCTCCATCAGTCCGTCCTCACCTCTTCTTCCTCTCTCTCTGCAGGTCTGCGAGGTAGTGCCGGCGACGAGGCCTCTCCAATCCCTCCGGCGAGCTCCCCTTCCAAAGTGGTGAGGTAAGCCTGCCCCCGTTCCTTACCTCTCCTGTAGACTCCAGACTCTAAACCATGTCGGTGTTGTCTCTAGTATTGATGAAGTGCATTTCGTATTGATGAAGTGCAGTTCTTGTTGCTTTGCTTGTATGCAATATTAGTCTGTACTCTGTTACTACTGTTAGTGAAATTGCTAGTGTATGCAGTTCGTATTGATGAAGTTAGTCTTATTGATGAAGTGCAGTTCGTAACTTCGTATTGATGAAGTGCAGTTCTTGTTGCTTTGCTTGTATGCAGTAGACTAGTAGAGAGTAGATGACGTCTCCAAATATGAGCAGTGCTAGTGCAAGTGCTAGTGTGGGATGTAGGAGGGGATTCTTTTGATTCACTTGGTGGTGTTGGCATTCTTGAAGTGGCTGATCTGTCCCTTGATGAACCTGAACTGCAAGCTGTCTTTTGGTCTGGATGAGCTGCCGGTTGATATTGTGGATGACAATGAAACAATTGAGGAATAGGAACTTGCTGCTGCATGAATTGCAAGCCTGAATGCCTTCTATTAATTTTCTAAATTTGAGACTACTATATTTGAGAGTTGATGAGACTGCAGACCTTCTGTGCTGTAATAATAGTACTCTTAGAGTCTTAAGTGATTAATTGCAATGTTTTATTGTTATCACTTATCAATTTTAGAACATGCTGGCTGCTGCTGCATGAACTTGCTGGCTGCTGCATCAATTTCAGAGTTCAGAGTTCAGACAATAGGAACTTGCTGGCTGCTGCTGCATGAACTGCAAGGTGATGTACTGAACTACTATTGATTAGTGATTACTGAATACTCAAGTAGTCAAGTTTTAGTAATAAATTGATTGATAGTTGGTTACTTGGTTTTCTGTGCAAATTCTGAACTTAGAGTCTTGGAGAACTCGAGAATGGACAATTGAAGAATGGAGATGCTTCCGGAGTTCCGGTCTTTGCTTTGGCTGGTAATTGCTATTGCAAGGTAATTTACTACTCACTCTTTCACAATTTCAATATGCGCTATTATCTATATTTATTAAAAAATAGTAAAACGTATCCGCGTATCGGGTTTCTTAGAAAATTGCCGTATCCGCGTATCCGTATCCTTCCGATACCGATACGCGTATCCGTATCCGTGCAACTTAGCGAGCAGCTGCGGAGCCGCTCCGAGCAGGTAACGAGCCTTTCCGAGCAGCTGAAACGCCAGTCCAAGCAGCTGAAAAGACTTCTCCGAGCAGCGGAAAGGTATGGCGAATCGACGAATTTGCTTTGCATTGCTGGTCTTATTATTGCTGACGACCATTATGCTTGTAGAGCAAGACGCGGAGCTCGGCCAGCTGCGCCAAGTCGTCGGCCAACTTTAGGAGGGGGAGAAGAAAGCGACTGAGCGAGCGGAGAAGCTTGCCGAGGAGCTGAACGGTGAGTACTTCGTGGTCAGAGCTATTGCTTGATGGATCGTTGTGATGTCCGCAGAGTACCGTCGGAGAGCCAAGGCACAATTCGATGCGCTGGAGCAGGAGGCCAGAACCCAGAGGAACAAGTTCGACGCCGAGGTCGCCGGAGTCAAACCGATGCTTGACTGCATCGACATGGACGTGGCCCCTCAGCCCGACGGCAGGCTGTCGCGCCCAGACACCATCATCGACAGGTGCAAGGCGGCGTGGGAGAGCTTCAAAAGTTTCAACTGCGACGCCACCGTCACCGCCGTAACACACGCCCTAGTGGTTGTTCGGTCCCACTACCCCTCCATTGACCTTCAAGCAATAGGGGCCGGATTCGCCAGGGAGATGGGCACGACGGAGCATCAGCAGCTGGTGGATGAAGTGGAGGACGCGGCGAAAAGTCTGGCCGACGACGTTGACCTGTTCGGCGAGATGGGCGGCGAAGGCCAAGCCCCATGATCTGCTCGGAGAGCACTCTGTAATAGCTAGAGAAAACAGTCAAAACGCGCGAGGGCACAGACAAACATTTATGTATGTACAAATGTTGTAAAGTGACATTTGCATGTTTATGCATTTTGCCAATATTTCGGTGAAAAATCGTTGTAGTGTTAACCCTAACGCAATTATACGTAGTATAAGTAGCGTCCGAGCAGTTAGTTCTTTACTGGATTCCCGGCCTTAGCTAGCCCGTATTCCATAACGTCGAGCGCGGAACCCGTGCACGTGTAGGAGGAACAGGCGTGGCTAAGGAACCACAGCCGACCACCCATAACGCAGAGCGCGGAGCCCGTAGCACGTGTAGAGAGAGATCGGAGACTGGGTCTTCTCCAAAGAACACAGAGCAGAACATGTGCTGCTCGGCGGTTGGCAAAATATCTTGGAGATTTGGAGAAGCGTGGCGGAGCGTTTACGTCGATCACGTTTTGGAGTTCGTTAGGGAGTAGCTTAGAGGTGGCGACCGCAAATGGAGATTAATGGCGGAAAATTATTCATCATGGAGACAAATTATGGCGACTGTAGTGGAGAAATAACGGAGACAAATTACAACGACAAAACTTTATTCATCATGGAGTGGAGAGTACATATCTAGAGCGTTTCAAGGATAGAAACGTATGAGGTGCTCGATGTGCCACAAGTTGGGAATATCGATTCGTCCAAATCACATAGGCGGTAAGACCCCGGTCGGGTAACCTCTTTGACCATGTAAGGCCCTTCCTAGGGGGAGGAGAGCTTGTGCATCCCTTTGGTCTTCTGTTTTCTACGGAGAACGAGGTCGCCGACAGCAAATGAACGACCTTTGATGTTGCGGTTGTAGTATCTTCGCAAGCCTTCTAGGTATTTGGCTGTGCGGACGCAAGTGATCAGATGTTCTTCCTTGGCCCTATCGACGTCCTCCGTCTGAACAGCTGCGGCTTGCTCTTCGTTATAATGTTCCACCCTAGGTGCTCGGAAGGCAATGTTCGCTAGAAGTATGGCTTCTGAGCCATAGACCAAGAAGTATGGAGACACACCAGTGCTGCAACTAGCTTGAGTGCACAGTCCCCAGACCACAGCTGGGAGCTCTTTGAGCCATCTGCCCGAATGCTTTTCCTCTTTCTGATAGAGCCTATTTTTTAGGGCATTAAGGATCATGCCGTTCGCTTGTTTGACCTGGCCATTGGCTCTAGGATGGGCAACGGAGACGTATTTGACGGAGATGCATCGGTCCTCGCTGAAGTCCCAAAAGTGATGACCAGTGAATGTGGTTCCGAGGTTAGTGATAATGCTGTTCGGAAGACCGAATCTGTGGAAGATATCTTTGAAGAGCTCGACTGTCTTCTTAGCAGTAGCCAAAACGAGCGGTTTGTACTCGATCCACTTGGAGAACTTGTCGATGGCGACGTACATGTACTAGAAACCACCTGGCGCTGGCTTGAAAGGGCCGATCATGTCCAGTCCCCAGCATGCGAAAGGCCAAGAAGCTGGGATGGTCTACAACTCCTACGCCGACACGTGTATCTGTTTGGCAAAAAATTGACATCCTTCGCATCATCGGACGAGGTCTTCTGCGTCGGTGATGGCCGTGGACCAGTAAAAACCAGCTCGGAAAGCTTTGCCGACCAGGTTTCTAGATGCCACGTGGTTGCCACATGAACCAGAGTGAATTTTGAGAAGTAGTTTCACTCCGTCTTCTTGGGTGATGCATTTCTGTAGTATCCCTTCCTTGGCACTTTTCCTCATCAAGTTGCCGTCCACCAGCATGTAATGCTTGCTTCGACGGATTAAGCGTTCGGTTTCAGTCTTGTCGGCGGGTACGTCGGTGCTGGTGAGGTACTTGATGAACTGTTTCCCCCAGTCGGTGGCCGGCGAAGGCACTGCAAGTACCAACTGCTCGGCAGGGGGGATTTCTTGAACTTCCTTCTCTTCCTCGATGGACGGTGTAAAAAGATCCCGAACGAAGACCCCAGGCGGAACCGCGGCGCAAGAAGATCCTATCTTAGATAGGTGGTCAGCGAGCTGATTTTGATCTCGTACCACGTGGTGGTATTTGATACCATAGAACTTCCCTTCGACTTTCCTGATTTCGGCACAGTATGCATCAATCTTCTCACTGGAATAGGACCAGTCTTTGTTGAGTTGGTTGATGACCAGCGCGGAGTCTCTGTATACCATGAGGCGTTGGACGCCGAGCTCGATGGCTATACGAAGTCCATGAAGACCTGCTTCATATTCGGCGGCGTTGTTGGAGGTTGGAAAATGTATTCGGAGAACATATCGGAGCTTGTCTTTGGTCGGCGTAATGAATAAGATTCCAGTACCAGCACCGTTAATGTTAAGGGCATCGTCGAAGTACATCACCCAGTGCTCGGGGCAAGTAGCGGGGATGGGCTCTTGGATCTCGGTCCACTCAGCGATGAAGTCAGCGAGTGCCTGTGACTTGATGGTAGGCCTGCTTCTGAATTTAATGGAGTAAGTGCCGAGCTCGACAGCCCACTTGATAATGCGTCCGTTGGCCTCTTTGTTGCGAAGGATGTCCCCCAGAGGAAACTCGGTGACCACGACGATCTTGTAATACTCGAAGTAATGGCGGAGCTTGCGCGACGTGATCAGAATAGCGTATAGCAGCTTCTGGACCTGAGGATAACGAGTTTTGGACTCGTTAAGGACCTCGATGATGAAGTAGATCGGACGCTAGACCTTATAGGCGTGTCTGGCCTCCTTGAGCTCGACGACGATAGCTGTGCTACCGACGTGAGAAGTGGCGGCGATGTAGATCAGTAGGGTTTTGTCTGGTCAAGACGCCGTCATGATCGGAGGCTTCGTTAGAAACAACTTGAGCTGCTCGAAAGCTGTATCTGCCTCTTTCGACCACGAGAAGCGCTCGGAAGCCTTGAGGAGTTTGAAGAACGGTAGCCCTTTTTCGCCGAGGCGGGATATAAAGCGGCTGAGAGCAGCCATGTAACCTGTAAGCTTCTGTATGTCCTTTACGCAAGGTGGCCGTTTCATGTTGGTGATGGCGGAGACCTTGTCGGGGTTGGGTTCGATGCCACAAGCGCTGACGATGTAGCCCAGGAGTATGCCAGACGAAACTCTAAAGATGCACTTTGAATGGTTTAACTTCCATCTGTACCTTTTTAGATTGGCGAACGTTTCTTCGAGGTCAACGATAAGATTGTCGGCGGTCTTGGACTTGACGACCACATCATCGATGTAAGCTTCGACGTTGCGGCCTGTCTGTTGATTGAGGCACACCTGGATGGCCCTTTGGTAGGTTGCCCCGGCGTTCTTGAGTCCGAAGGACATAGTGGTATAGCAATACGCACCGAAAGGCGTGATGAACGAAGTTTTGATCTGGTCGTCCTCCTTAAGGGATATCTGGTGATAGCCGGAGTAACAGTCGAGGAAGGAGAGCAGTTCGCGGCTGGCGGTGGAGTCTACAACCTCGTCTATTTGAGGCAGACCGAAGGGGTCTTTAGGGTAGTGTTTGTTGAGATCAGTGTAATCAACGCACATTCTCCATTCTTTATTCTTTTTTTGAATGAGAACAGGGTTTGTTAACCACTCAGGATGATACACTTCTTTTATAAATCCGGCAGCTAGGAGCCATTTTATTTCTACCCTAATAGCCTCCTTCTTGTCTGGCGCGAATCGTCGGAGTTTCTGCTTGATCGGTTTGGCGGTCGGCGAGACATTCAAGGAGTGCTCGATCTTTTCCCGTGGTACCCCCGGTATGTCTACAGGTTTCCAAGCAAACACGTCGGCGTTGGCACGTAGGAAGGAGACGAGCGCGCTTTCCTATTTGGGGTCGAGGTGAGCCCCAATCTTCATGGGAGGGGTCATCGAGGCTGAGGCCGACCTCCTTCGTTTCTTTGGACTTGGTGGAGGCGCGAGGAGGCTCCAGCGATGGTGTCTCCATGTCATCGGTGGGCACCGTCTTGGCGTCGGTGACCACGCTGGCCATCTAGATGGAGGTCGGTGGCTTTGGCGAGGGCGAGACTCTCTGTCTCGCAGGCGTAGGCGATGGAGGCTGGCCCGCAGGTCCAGGACTGCTGCAGGCGAAGGCATCTTCAGCACTAGATAGGCATAGTGCGGTATGGCCAGAGCTGGCCGACCAAGTATGGTGTGGTAGGCGGTGTTGAAGTCGGTGACATAGAAGTTGATGTGTTCGACGCGGTAGTTGCTGGCCGTGCCGAACTGTACTGGAAGGGTGATCTCTCCAAATGGCTTGGATGCCCTGCCAGGTACCACGCCCCAGAAGGAGGAGTCGGTGGGTGTGAGGTCTCCTATCCCAAGGCCTAGCTCTTTTAGGGCTCCGGCGAAGAGGAGGTTCAGAGCGCTCCCGCCGTCGACGAGCACTTTTCTGAAAAGCACTTTCTGGACGGTCGCGTCGAGGACGAGGAGGAAACACCCTGTGTAAGGGATATCTGCCCACTGATCGGCCCTGCTGAAGGTGATGGGGACCTCGGACCAGGGGCGATAGCTAGGGTTGGTGACGGCGTCTTCCGCGTTGACAGCGAGCACCCGACGAGCGGTGAGCTTCCGATCTCTTCTGTTCTCGGCGGCGGCGAGGCCCCCAAAGATGGTGGCGACCACTTTGTCGTGATCCTGGAAGGCGTTGTTGTTGCCCCCAGGTGGTCGGCGGCCTCCGGCTCCGTCGTTGTTGTCGTCGTCTGCCTTTTTAGTCTGGAATTCCTTAGCCCAGCCGAGGCAGTCATTCATCTTATGCTTGGCGTTTTTGTGAAGAGTGCACGGGCCTTCAAGGATCTTCTTGTACTGCTCGTCGTAGTTGCGCTTGGCTCGAGGTTCTTCGACGACGGCGACGATGTGGTCTGGTCGGTGGCGGCGATATTGACCAGATTTGAATCCTTCTGGCCGATCACGTCCACTGTCCCGCTGGTGACTGAGGTCGTCGTAGCAGCGGTCGCTGTGGCGCCGGTCATCAGGACGTTCGTCGTTACGGCGAGCTGGGCGGTGAGTGCCCGCATCCTCGTTGAATCGTACTTCAGCCTCTTCGGCGTCGGCGTATTAATTGGCGGTCATAATCATCTCGCCAATCCCCGTTGGCAGCTTGCGATTGAACTTGGAGCGGAGGTCGCGGTGATGGAATCCTCAGACGAAGGCGGTGATAACCTCAACTTCCGTGATGTTAGGAATAGAATTCCTCATCTCGAAAAAACGTCTGATGTAGCTACGAAAGAGCTCGGACGGCTTTTGATAGATGCGGTTGAGATCGTGCTTGGTGCCCGGCCGAGTACACGTAGCCATGTAGTTGTCGGTGAAGACCTTCTTCAGCTCTTCCCAGGATCCGATGGAGTCCGGGGCAAGCTCGTCAGCCAGTTCATCGCAGTTGGCGTGAGCATGACGGGAAGATAATTCGCCATGACGCTGGTATCTCCCCCGGCGGCGTGCAAAGCAGTGGCATAAGCCTGCAGCCACTGTGTGGGGTTCATCCGTCCCTCGTAGGGTTCGACCCCGATGATTTTGAAACCACGGGGTCACTGGAGTGTTCGGAACGCCCTTGTGAATGCTCGGGGCCCCTCGGGATCGTCGCCGTCTTGATCTGCGGCGTCGCCGGTGTTTTTTAAGACGTACATATGAGAAAGTTACCTATCAAATTATTCTTACTATATTTGGCCATTTAAAGACGACTCGTCATACTTGATGACCGGAAGGAGTAGTAAAGAATTAGTCTTAGACGACTCCACCGGAGACAGGCAATGAAAACGACTACTAGCAAGTAACTACCACGACAAGCAGCCATAAGGTGGTTGAAACTGCACAACAAGTCAACAACCAGCTCTCTAAAGAAGGTTGATTTTTAGTGCAGTCACAAACCATAGTTTCTATGTTAACATATCATCAAGATGCCACTTGTAGATCTAATCTCCCCAACCCATAGTTTATATGGGTAGTTTCTACGTAGAGCAAAATTTCAAGATTTCACGCAAGCAGCACAAACAAAGCTCGGTCAGCTGTGGCAAGCAACCGCGTAGCCTTCATGCTGCCACAGTCCGAGCCATTGAAACAAAATAAATTCATTCACAGGTGCTATAAGATCGATCAACCTGGAAAGAGCCGCCAAGAGACGATGCAGGCCAAAATGCAGGAGCGAGATGAGTGCTGGTTCGATCAGTGTGCCTGGACAAAGTGCCAAAGTGGCGCTTGAAGCAACGGACGGAGAACTAGCGCCTGTAGAAGCAACTGCAGCAGCAGCACCAACTCGTCTGGAACTTGAAGAGGGCTTCCTCGATTTCTTTTGATGTACGCCTTTCTTCTCCAATCGATCCTTAGAAGCGGCGCGTGGGGAATTGCTGGCGGAGGCTCCGTGCGCGCGCGTGAGGGAGGGTCGCGACGCGGCAGTAGCAGGCGCGCACGGAACCTGGGGGTGGGTCGCGGCGCACAGCGGATCGGGAAGATGGGCAAGAAAACGAGGAAGGAAACCATAACTAACGCTGGCCCAACGCGATTTCGGCGGTATCTACGCACTTTGGTGCGCGAGCCGACTCGGTTTCTCACCGGAGAAAAACGATTTCTCGCTCTTTCTTCGTTAAATCACCTGCCACATCATTAGATTGCTGATATGGTACTGATATAGAAATTGGGTGACTTAATATTTCTACTACTTAATATTGAATAATGTATTGATCAATATTACTGTGTATTTTCCTTAATATTTTCTCGCTTGGATCTTATCCTGCCACCTACCCCCAATTTCACCTCGTGGGCTTGCTCTGTTCAAGTTTCCTCACGTGGGACTAGCGTTGAACCACAAGAGTTTCTGACTTATTCGTGGGCAAAGCATGGACGAGGTCAAAAAGCCAAAAACCATAATATCATACCATTAAACGCGCCCCTGTTGCCCTTCTACCCGAAACATTTGGAACGAGATAGTTTCTTGGACGAATCGGGCAGATGATTCTCTGGAACAGATCAGGGATGGCTTGAACAGATCATGCTTGAAGTTTTTTTTTCCCCTTTTGAACGAACGGTAGCAGGATTGTACAGATCAGGGAGATGAAATTCCAACAGCAAAGGTGGCCATGATGCCGGTAGGAATTCGACTCGATCGAGCTGATTTTTCAAGAACTTACTTGCAGGGGATATTATCTTAAGAACGTGAGGACATTGCTGACAGCAACCTCAAACTGAGAGGCGCCTCCCAGGAAAAGAAACAAAGCGAAAGGCAAGAACAAACTTAATTACAAATATACAATCGAGCTAATCAGATAGAACACCTCGAAAATTATCCTTTTATCGCAGGAGCGCTGAATAGGACTTACCTTCAGTTGGATCTGTCCTCGCAGCTGGTGCTTGCTGAGCTTTGGCCGACGCAGCTAGGAGAAGCAGCGCGGAGAGCACGTAGCCACGGAGGGAAGAACTCCGTGTTAACCTCATCTCCCTCCCTCGGTCTGCTGTCGCTTAGCTTGGAGCCTTGGGACGCTAGCCTTCTTTGATATTGAGGGAGATTTCGCGACGACCCCTTAGAAATGGACATGTTTACTGTTGAAATTTGTATTTTTGATACCCAAAAATGTGGCTTCGCATATTTGACACTCCAAAGATTGGTTTCGCAAATTTTACACTCACAACATTGACACATTGATTTACTTGACATTATGCCTCTTTAATGATTTTGGGCCTATTCGTTGGTTGGTGCTGGTGCTAGTTTGGGCTGGCTGGTGCTGGTTTTTTGAGAGAAAACAACATTGGCTAGTTAGTTTGGTTTGGCTGAAACCAACAAGCAAACATGCTGTTTATTTCCTTCTTTTCCATTTACTGGATTGTGAAAGGACTAAACTACCCCTTGCTTGCTTTATGTACGTACCTCTCTATCTCTGGTTCGATCAAATCAATTGCCTCGCTCGGACGCGCCGCCGCCCGCCCAGAACGATCGCAGTATTGGTGCTCCTCGTCTCTCTCCAAACCAGCTGCCACCGGCGGGGCCGCAGAGGTCGAGCGCGTGGACGGGCGGGAGGTCGCCAGACGTGGAGGTGCGCTCGAGGGCGTGGACGCTAATGCTGGACTGTGCAGGAATCAGATCTTTTGGCACTCAGAAACTTCAAAAGGTGAGGATATCCGTAGGTCTGCTAACGGGGCGGGTCGAAATGGGTTTTATGGGGCGGGCTGTGACGCGGGGTGTGTTTGAATAGGTTAAAATGGGTTTTAGTATCTAATGGGTTGGGGCGGGATGGGTATATCGCAAATGCGGGTTGGGATGGGTTGGAAGTAGTTCTTTTTTTGTTTGAGTTTGTATGGGTTTAACTCATAGGTTTAAGTTTCAAGTTTCGGCTGTTGACATCGGATCTATATGTGGATTCAGTCACAGCAGCGGACCGTCAAAATGATTCACCTCCAGCAAATCTCGATTAATTTCTCTAAAATTTTAAAGTGTGAACACGAGGTTTTAGAGGTTTTAGTTTTAAGGTCCGACTCTTGATGTGGTGCTCACATGAGTCCAGCCGCACTACCTTACACAAAGTAGCGGACTGTCAAACTAATTCATCTGCAACAAATTTCTGTCAGTTTCTTTAAAATTTTAAGGTGTGAACGCGGGGTTTTAGTTTTAGGGTCCGACTAAGGTGTGAACGCGAGGTTTTAGTTTTAGCGTCCGACTAAGGTGTGAACGCGAGGTTTTAGTTTTAGGATCCGACTCTTGACATGGGGCCCACATATAAGTCTAGCCGCACTACCTTGTACTCCCTCTCTCCACAAATGATAGGCGTATTTTGACCAATCAAAAGTCAAACTTTACAAACTTTGACCAACAATTGGTTAAATTATAATCATATTTATTATATAAATTTTGCATCAATATATTTGTACTTAAATTTATTTTGAGATGACATTGAGTTTTTAGCGATTGACATTATATTATAAGAGAAATTAAGAGTCATTGGCCCCGTTCGCGTGTCCTTAAATCCGGCTTGATCCGCTTATTTTTTCATCCGGAACAGTGTTTTCATCTCACAAATTCCTCTAGATTTATCCAGATTCCTCCAAGCGAACGGGGCCAAAATCTACTTTGAAAGACTTTTCCCCAGTACAAATGCGCCTATCATTTGTGGACGGAGGGCGTACAAAGTAGCGGACTGTCAAAATGATTCACCTCCAGCAAATTTCGATCAATTTCTCTAAAATTTTAAGGTGTGAACACGAGGTTTAGTTTTAGGGTCCGACTCCTGACATGGGGCCCACATATAAGTTCGGCCACACTACCTTGCACAAAGTAGCGGACTGTCAAACTGATTTATCTGCAACAAATTTCTGTCAATTTCAGTCATAACAATATTTTTCTCTTACACAAACCAGCCAGCAGTACTTCCTCACGAACAAGCTGGCCCAGCCGAACAGGCTGACCGTTAACAATGGGCCCACCTGTCAGCTATGGGCCCCACCTATCATCCTCTTTTATTTTTTCCCACGTTATCTTCTTTCTCAACCCCGCGCCGGACACTGCTCCCCGTACCGGCATGCTCCTCCCCGCCGGGCCGCTCCCCGGCCTGCCTGCTCCTCCCTGCCGGCCTGCTCCCCGCGCCGGCCCTCGCCTCCTCCCCGCCCGCTCCCTCCTCCCCGCCCCGACTCTGGGCGCCTCCTCCCCGGCCGACCCGGCGCCGGTCGCCGCCTCCTCGACCGCCTCCACGCCACCCCCACCTCCCCAGCCGCCTCCGCCCCTCCCTCTCTCCTGCGCCGCGCCGACGCCCCTCCCTCTCTCCTGTGCCGACCGCCGGCCCTCCCTCCCTCTCCCCAGCGCCGGCCTCCGCCGCCGCCCCTCCCTCCCTCTCTCCTGCACCGGCCGCCGGCCGCCGCCCAAGCGTCCACCTTCTCCTGCACCCGACGGAGCGAGATGGCGTGACGGGGAGCGATGCGGGTCGGCGTGGTCCGCTAGTTTTTGGCGGACCATTCCAACCCGCATCTACGAGAAATATTCCCCATCGGGGACGAACCCAACCCACTCCATTTCCAACCAAACGCGGGACGATGGGGTCGAGCCTGTTCCAACCCACATCGACCCAGCCTGTTCCAACCCACATCGACCCAGTAACCAAACACACGGTAATATTGAAAGAAAGTCAACCAAGGTGATTGAGGGACAGAAGATACTTGAAGCCGAGAAGTCGATCATATTGCGAATAGAGATATATGTCTCGTCCAGGGCCCCAAAAAAGGCAACCATTTCTCCCTTTTCCCTCAAAGCCAAAAGTGAATTAACACGTGCCGATGACTGATATGTACCTTTAATCATGGTAAAATTGGGAAAGCATCCCATAAATACGTGTGCATTGGTGCTGTTAAGCACGTGTTCGGGGGGGTGTTAGCAACATAACTGGGTAGGGGTGGACATTTGCAACAAAATAACTTATGTGGCACAGTGTCAAGCTCAAAGTGACTAATGAAGGGTTTATGCAATTTTACTTAATCATTCATTGATTCAAGACTTTCATGTTCCAGATTTCTCGGAATGAAATGTTTGTGATGGATAGCTTGTAGGAATTCGAACCAATTCCACAAAGTAATCATGGGTGACGGGTGCCTAGACTATAGCCCAAAGTGAAGGCAGCCCATCCCCCGACCTCGTGGGTGGAAGGGAGCGGATCGTATCCGTCCAACCTCGCCGGGGCAGGTGAGGGCCGGCACATAAACTCTGAGCTAGGGGTCAGACGCGCCGGCTTTGGACCGGTGGATCAGCCGTCGCGGCCTACCGCTGCGCGCGATCTATCGGGAGGGGTCGCCCCATCTAGGCGGCTGCACGACGACCCCTCGTATGGCGTGCGGGTGCGCCGCGCAAGTCATGCCCAAGTAACGGAGTTGACAGATGGGATGCCTGCCACGATCGGCACAGTATCCCCACGACCGGCACAGCGCCCGCCCACGACGCACAGTGCTCACCTTGCCTCACAGCATCCGACAAGCCAACAGAAGCCATGATGAGACGAAGGCTGAGGAGGCCCCACTCCTAGCAAAACCTGAAGGAGACGCCGACCACTCCTCGCCGGAGCCCCGACCACTAGGGACCCTTCTTCTCACCGTTGTCCGGTCCCCAACCTATATAAGGAAGGCGGGCGCTCTCGTTCTGTCTCGACTCTCAGGCATACACAGCGCACACACTCGCGTACTAGCATACGACCATCCGTTGTAAGCAGTCGCGCACTTATCCTAAGAAACAAAGCTTCCTGGTGAAACTGGACGTAGAGATTCAACCCGAACAGTTATACTGGATCGACCTTTTGTACTGATAAGATCCAACGGCTGAGAGGTTGTGTCCGACGCAAATGCCTGGATTGGATCGGACGTTAGAGCTTTGGCAGAGCCCTAACTGCTATCTTTCTGCCCGTTGATATAATTGATAATTCCTAATGCTTCAATATCAAGTCTCTTCTTAAGTGCAATCGTAACGCAACTAGTATGTTGCATACCTATGCACAAGTGGTAGAATGGGCTGACGGGCAACTGCATGCATATATAGCACATGATGATCGACTATCTGTTGACCAGCAAAGCAAGTAAGCACACGTGCCAACGCAGGCGTTTAATTCAAAACACTGAGGACTATCACACCGTCTTCAAAGTGCACACACCAAATAATATAATCCGTTGCTTGACAGAAGCTTATTTGAATCTGATGATCATTGACCATCATCACCGGCCTTCCTCGATGAGGGAGCTCAGGTACGACGATGCCGACATGCCCACCTGGCCACCTCCCTCTTGCTCGAGCTCGCCTGCCACTCGGTGACGTAGCTGGGCTTCGTGACTGCCTCTGGCACTTCGATGTCTTCTGTGAGCATGGACACCACCTTTGACATGGATGGCCGCTGCCGAGGTGAGCTCTGGATGCAGAGGAGGCCGACGCGGATGGCACGGAGAACCTCGTCGCTGACGAATTCCATGAGACTCGGGTCCACGACGTCGAGAGGACGGCCTTCCTCGTACAATTGCCAGACCTGAAAGCATAGGGCTGATGCATGTAGGAGAACTTCACTGTTGTAGGAATGCAACAAACTATTTTTTTTTCATATGATTCCAAATTCTAAGATCCACATAATGCTGCCATTTTAAAATTTAAAACGCTGTGTTAGCTGCTTAGATACTAACAAGGTCTTATAAGTGATACCGTGACTAGCAATTTCTACGAAAAATGTATTTGTCTCAAATAAATAGCATTTTTATGTTGAATTTAGTATATGAACAACTTTTAAATTTTTATGTTGTTAATCTAAATAATTCTTTATGTAGTGTTGCGCAAAGCTAAAACTGTTGCACATTTTAGAAGAGGGACACTGGAGCATAGATCTTTAGATCAACAACTTATATTCTGCGTCCGAGGGCGTAACAAAACTTTCCCTCTTCTAAATAAGTGCCTAGCAACAACTAGCATTCTGTACATAGCTTATTTATCTGACTGCATCTTTTTTTATATAATTCAATGATGTCAAAATTATGGTTAAGTTTTTGATTAAAAATTCTTATGAATGCTCATGAGATTTAATTTTTATGTAATATAAGTGCCTATCATATATATATATATTCCTAGTTACCACATGAAAAACTGCAATTTGACCTGGGTCTAAATTTTATAGTGACTTTACCCATTCTAAAAGATAGGCCCTGTCTTCGTCAAGCCTATCATCATAGTTTGGCCTTCCAGCTATTGCTTCCAATATGACCACGCCAAAAGCAAATACATCAACTTTCTCCGTTACATGACCTCTCATGGCGTACTCAGGTGCTAGATAACCACTTGATAGAAGAGCAAAAAAATATTGTTATTAGCTCACAGATTAATCAAACTAAAGTATAAACTTTCTGCAATAATGTAAAGGTGTACTCCAGTGTGCAAGATAACCCTCTCATTCCCTACTTACTATAAATGGGGCAAGATGCAAACGCGCTTACAATGTACTGGCAACTTTTGTGCTGACATGCGTCTTCTTGTCATCATAAAGTTTAGCGAGTCCAAAATCTGAGATCTTAGGGTTGAAATTGGTGTCAAGTAAGATAATGTGTGCAAGATAACCCTCTCATTCCATCGGTCAGTTTACCCTGCGAAAATGTGGCATTTTTCAAGAATGTAAGTTTCAGACACCTCATTATCACGCATATAATGGACAAAATAAAGAGACTGCCAAGCTAACCATGTGGGGCAACTATAAAAGGAACTAGTAGAGAGCAACAAAAGGGAAAACCAATGGGGAATGTGTGTGTAGATTGATATTACTAAAAGAATAGGTGAAGCATTGCCCAGAAGTAGAGGTTTATTAGCCAATTTGCATACAGAAAAAGAGCTCTGATGTGCACTACTTATCTACATGGAAACTTAATTTCAGAGGCAAATTAAAATTCCATAGAAAATTTGCATCCATGTCACCATGTGTAGTACAGATGAACTAACCTTATAAACTGCCCCGTATCCTCCTTCACCAAGAAGGTTAGTGGAATTAAAATTTTCACTAGCGGTCCTTAGTTCACCATAACTGTAACTAAATACATTTGGTCTTCCAACAAAACTGTACAGCTCTGCAAGAATCACAAGAGATAAGTTTATGAGCACAACCTCTTTGTCTGGTTTAAGAATACATTGTGAACCTGTCATATCATGTACCTCGTTTGTCCAATGACAATTTTCTACTTTTCTGCCTCAACACATAGAGTCCAGAGAGCACTACTAGTCCTAAAACTGCTGCACCAACCACAACCCCAACAGCTACACCTGTTTTGCTAGTACGCTTCGTCTGGGCAGCATTACACACTGTAGGTTTGAAATCTGTCCAAAAGTCCACTTGTTAGAACAAATGCAATCTTGGATTTGGATCCTATGTTAAGTGTTTATGAATTTTCACTTTTTAAAAGTACTTGAGAATTCAGCACCGGTTCAGAGTGGATCTGTAATTCTGTATCACTATTATACATGTAAGAGTGTTGGTTCAGTCATCAGCATTCTCCTAATGGGAACTAAGTTGACCCCGCGAAAATTATCTAAACAGTATAGAAACGTTGGTTTATAGCCAACGGGAGTACCTGGAGTTGCACTCAAAGCAGAGATCGAAGGCCCATAATAGCCTGGAGTAGGGATGCAACAAGTGCCCTTGCCAGCCCAGAAGAGATGAATTTCAAGGAAGTTTCTAGTGACAGGAACAGTATACTGCTTCTCGACAGCAGTGTAAGATTTTCCTCCTGCTGCCTTCTTTATGTCGAAGTTCTGCTCCTTACGCTCTCCCTAATAAAAAACATGAAATAAAATTAACAAAATCTTCACTAAATCATAAAGAAAAATCCAAAAGTGCAGGTTATCAGCACAACTGGAACCTACTTGGACATAGATATCAAAAACCCTTCTCCCTACACTCTTCCATGTCTGCGAATGTTCGATGTCCATCTCTGCAAATTTAAGTGTGACCGTATAGTTTCCATTCTCAAGTCCAATGCCATAGTATCTTAAAGATGATGGTGACATCCTTCCTGTTTGGAACAATTCTTGTTCTGTTGTATTCTGAAACTGGCGTGATTTGGAGAGTATTTCAGTTCCTGAAGGTGCTGCCACAAACTTCCCAACATTGCTAACGCCCCATGTTCTTGCTCCAGCAACGTAATAAGATGCATGTTCAATGTTGGCATTATCAGGGCTATACATGGAACTATCTGAACCTGCTATGGATCTCGTGCTCCCACAATTGACAGCAAAGGAGGAAGCTGCAAGCAAGATATATTATAAGATATATATTGGTGTTGATTCTGTAGAAATCTGCAGTCCGGAACAAAGTGTTCGCTATGTACGGGTGTGTTTTAAATTGCAAAGGCTAGAAATCTACAGTGAGCATTAGTACCGGGCCTAATGGCTAGTCGCCGACGAGGCCCACATGAACCCTTTAGTACCGGGTGGAGGCTTCACCCGGTACTAATGTGCAACCTTTAGCACCGGGTGAAACCTCCACCCGGTACTAAAGGTCCCTCACCATCTTATCTGATCCCTTCTCCCTTCTCCATTTATTACAGGCGCGTTCTCTTCCTCCCCCGCTCCTTCTCCCTTCTCTCTTCCTTCTTCTCTTCCTTCTCCTCTTCCTTGTTAGATAATCTACTACAATCTTGTGTGAACACAGCAAGGGAAGGCGGCACCGCACGGCTCACCTGCAGCACTGTAGCCACATGCAGAGGCCGGCGCAGAGTCAACCCTATATGTTATCTAGTTACTGTTACAGCATGTGCGTTGTACTAGGACTAGATGGATAAAGTTGTATAAATAGACTACCACGGCAACTCAGTAAAGAGAGTTCAGATTTGCCATCTCACAGACAGGGCTTCGGCCAACGCTGGTGTCTTGTATTGTGTGTGCATGCTCTGTTCTCCCTTCTTCTTCTAGCTCCAGCCATAGTGTGTGGGACGGACAACGCTTGTTCGTGGTCGGCACGGCTAGTGGGTGCTCGGCAACACTGGAGAGTAGTTCACTCACCTGAGCCGGTGATCCTGTGGGCCAACAAGTGGTATCAGAGCCGTACAAGCGCCGTCGCCAGACTAACCGCTGACGATGACGGGCGGTTCGGAGATGGGCGACAGCAGTGGCTGCTCAGCCACGACCGGAGGTCGTTGTTCGCACGGTGCGGGAGGTCAGCGGCACCAATTGGCCGACGCTGACTCGCACCAACTATGGAGAGTGGTCGGCGACCATGAAGGTCAAGCTCAGAGCCCGACGACTCTGGAATGCTGTTGACAAGAGCACCGACATTGAGGAAGATGACATGTCAGCGTTGGAGGCTATCCTCGCTGCTGTACCGGTGGAGTACAGGAAGCCGTTGGGCATGAAGAGCTCGGCTAAGGAGGCGTGGGAGGCTATTGCGGCGATGCGCATCGGTTCTGACCGAGCAAAGAAGGCGACGGCCCAGCTTCTGAAGCAGGAGTACGCCAACCTCAAGTTTAAGGATGGTAAAACGGTGGAGGATTTCTCCCTCCGCCTACAGATGCTCATCAGCAAGCTGAAGAGCCACGGCGTCACCATCGACGAGGAGGAGGCGGTCTCCAAGTACCTCCACTCCGTGCCGGCAAAGTACATCCAGATCGCTCTCTCCATCGAGACGATGCTGGACTTGTCCACCCTCACCATTTAGGATGTGACAGGCCGTCTGCGGGCGGTGGACGAGCGCCTGGAGCAGGCGACAGCAACGAAGGACAGCGGCAAACTGCTGCTGACGGAAGAGGAGTGGGCTGCTCGGAGGAACTCCGGGAAGGCAGCCTCCTCCAGCCGCGGTGGTGATGGCAAGTGCCGCGACAAGGCTTCTTCGGAGAAGAAGAAGCAGGTCGACCCCAACGTCTGTCGGCGCTGTGGGAAGATGGGCCATTGGGCACGGGAGTGCCCAAGCCGCAAGCAGAAAAAAGGCTGAAGCTCATCTGGCGCAAGCTGATGATGAGGCCACTATCCGGATGGCGACGTTCTGTGCACTGCACGACGTCGAGGCCGAGGAGAAGGAAGAGGCGACAACGGTGGAAGGACCTGGGAAGGCCCTGAAGACTGTCAACCTCGACGAACCATGCGCCCAAGTTCACCTCGGACGTGTGGGCGCCGACCAGGAGCAGCGGTGGTATCTGGACTCTGGTGCCATCAACAATATAACGGGCTCCAAGGCATCCTTCTCCGAGCTCGACGACGATGTTACCGGTACGGTGAAGTTTGGTGACGGCTCAAGGGTGGCTATCCAAGGGCGCGGCACCATCATCTTCAGGTGCCAGAACAGAGAGCACCACGCGCTAACGGATGTATATTACATCCCGTAGTTGTGTTCCAGCATCATCAGCATTGGTCAGCTGGATGAGCGCGGTAACGAGGTACTGATCAAGGACGGAGTCCTTAGGATCAGGGACCGGGAGCAGCGACTTCTTGCCAAGGTGAAGAGGTCCCTGAACCGGTTGTACCTGCTCGACCTGAAGGTAGAGCAGCCGGTGTGCCTGGCGGCAAGGCACTCCGAGGAACCGTGGATGTGGCATGCCTGGTTCGGACATCTCAGCTTCAACGCGCTTGGTCGGCTGGAGAAGATGGTCCGAGGGCTACCCCACATCAAGCACGGAGGCGAGCTGTGTGACAGCTGCCTGGTCGGGAAGCAGAGAAGGACGCTCTCGAGCTCGTCCACGACGACCTCTGCAGGCCGATCACGTCTGCTATAAACGGTGGTCGGCGGTACTTCCTCCTGCTTGTGGATGATTGTAGTCGCTACATGTGGCTGTAACCTGACGAGCAAGGACGAAGCGGCGACGGCGATCAAGAAGTTCAAGACGCGCGCGGAGGCCGAGAGCGGCAAGAAGCTCCGCGTGCTGAGGACTGATCGCGGCGGCGAATTCACCTCGGTGGAGTTCGCTGCGTACTGCGCAGATCAGGGTGTGGGGCAACACCACACCGCGCCGTACTCGCCACAACAGAATGGCGTGGTAGAGCGACGGAACCAGACGATGGTCGGCATGGCCCGATCCATGATGAAGGCCAAAGGCAACCGGCAAGGTTCTGGGGGGAGGCGGTGACCACGGCGGTGTTCATCCTCAACCGTGCTCCGACCAAGGCCCTGACGGGCAAGATGCCATTCGAAGCTTGGTATGGGCGCAAGCCGAGCGTGTCCTTCCTCCGGACATTCGGCTGCATCGGCCACGTCAGGAAGACGAAGCCGAACCTCACCAAGCTGGAGGACAGGAGCTCACCGATGGTGTTTCTGGGCTATGCGAAGGGTACCAAGACGTACCGGCTCTACGACCCACACGGAGACAAATTGCTTGTATCGCGCGACGTCGTGTTCGACGAGGAGGCGGCTTGGGACTGAAGCAGTCCGAGCACGGGGGAAGCTGACGGCTTCACCAGCACCTTCGTCGTCGAACACATGGTCATCCACAGTGGTGGAGACGCTGGGGAAGAGGTGCCGAGCACTCCAGCGGTAGAGCCGAGCACTCCTGGAGGGATGCCGAGCACGCCAGGAGTGGTGCCGGGAGGTTCTGCAGTGGTGGCGACCACTCTAGGACGGGTGCCGGACACTCCCGTGGCGGAACCAAAACGTCTTCCAGTGGTGCCGACCACTCCAAGACTGAGGCTAGGCACTCCTACAGTGTGGCCGAACACTGCAGGAATAATGACGAGCTGTCCAGATGAAGTGCCTAGCACTGCAACCAGGTTGCCGTCCGATCAGCCTAAAGTGGGTGTACAAAGTCAAGCGGGACGAGCTCGGCGCCATTGTCAAGCACAAGGTGCGCCTCGTCGCCCGAGGCTTTGTTCAGCGCGAGGGTATAGACTTCGAGGAGGTCTTTGCGCCAGTAGCGCGCATGGAGTCGGTCCGTTTGCTACTAGCCTTGGCAGCAGTAAAGGACTGGCGCGTCCATCACTTGGACGTTAAATCGGCCTTCCTCAACGGCGAGCTGGCGGAGACGGTCTTCGTCAGGCAACCTCCAGGTTTCGCCTTCAAGGGAGAGGAACACAGGGTGCTCCGACTGCGCAAGGCGCTCTACGTGCTGCGGCAGGCTCCACGAGCATGGAACGCCAAGCTTGACGCCACGCTGGGCGAGCTTGGGTTTCAACGATGCGCAACCGAGCACGCGCTCTACACGCGGCGACGGGGGAAGGAGGAGCTCGTCGGCGGCGTGTATGTGGATGACTTGCTCGTCACCGGCGCGCGCACGGAGGACATCAACGGCTTCAAGCGCGAGATGGCGGCTCGTTTTCGAATGAGCGATCTCGGCGCACTGTCCTACTACCTCGGCCTCGAGGTGAGACAGGGGAAGGAGGAACCCACGCTCGGTCAGAGCGCGTATGCCTCCAAGCTGTTGGAGAGGAGCGGCATGGCTGAGTGCAAGCCATGCGTGACTCCGATGGAGAAGCAGCTGAAGCTGATGAAGGCCAGCACCGCGGCGAAGGTGGATGCAACACCCTACCGTAGCATCGTCGGTGGTCTGCGCTACCTAGTCCACACGAGGCCGGACATTGCGTTCGCCGTCGGCTACGTCAGTCGCTTCATGGAGGATCCCAGAGAGGATCATTGGGCTGCGGTGAAGCGGCTACTGCGCTACGTCAAGGGGACGGTAGATCATGGGATCATCTTCCCAAAGACCGGCAGGAGTAGGCTGCAGCTCACTGTGTTCAGCGATGCAGATATGGCGAGGGACATTGATGGGCGACGGAGCACCTCTGGCGTACTCGTCTTCCTCGGGTCAGCTCCAATTTCATGGTTGTCACTAAAACAGAAGGTGGTGGCGCTATCTACGTGCGAGGCAGAGTACGTAGCGGCGGCCACAGCGGCGTGCCAAGTTGTGTGGCTACGCCGGCTGCTAGGCGAGCTGACCGGCGTGGAAGCTCACCCACCAGCACTGATGGTGGACAACCAGCCCGCCATCACCCTCGCGAAGAATCTGGTTCTGCACGACCGGAGCAAACACATCGACGTGAAGTTCCACTTCCTCAGGGACTGTGTCGATGGAGGTAGATCGTCATCGAGTTCGTCGAAACTGGTCGGCAACTCGCGAACGTCCTCACCAAGCCGCTCGGACGTCTTCGACTCACGGAGCTGAAGGAGATGATCGGCATAGAGGGGATACAAGGGTTAGCAGTAGGAATAGGAGAAGATTGTTAGATAATCTACTGCTACCTTGTGTGAACACAGTAAGGGAAGGCGACGCCGAACTGGCCCCCTGCTGTGATACTGTAGCCGCTGCAGGTGCAGGCGCCGCACGGCTCACCTGCAGCACTGTAGCCACATGTAGAGGCCGGCGCAGAGTCAGCTCTGTATGTTATCTAGTTACTGTTACAGCATGTGTGCTGTACTAGGACTAGATGGATAGAGTTGTATAAATAGACTACCACGGCAACTCAGTAAAGAGAGTTCAGATTTGCCATCTCACAGACAGGGCTTCGGCCAACGCTGGTGTCTTGTATTGTGTGTGCATGCTCTGTTCTCCATTCTTCTTCTAGCTCCAGCCATAGTGTGTGGGACGGACAACGCTTGTTCGTGGTCGGCATGGCTAGTGGGTGCTCGACAACACTAACGGGTGCTTGGCAAGACTGAAGAATGGTTCACCCACCTGAGCCGGTGATCCTGTGGGCCAACAAGCCTCCCAGTGGCGCGTGGGCCGCAAGGCGCCGGGGGCCTCCCGAGCTCTGCCGCCCACCATGGGGCAGAGGGCGGCGGGGCGGGCGGGCGGCAGGGCCGGCCAGGAGGCCGGTAGGGGAATTTTATTTTTTTTATTTTTTAATACCCCTTTAGTACTATTTCAACCGGTACTAAAAACCCCTCTTTAGTACCGAACTAGCAATACCGGTTGCGAAACCGGTATTAAAGAGACGTTCCCAACCGGTACAGAAGGCATTTTCCCTAGTAGTATAATGCAACAAATTTTCTCTAGCAAACATAGGATTAGTCTAGCAACCTGAAAAGTACAAATGTCATCACCTAGGCGCTAGGCGGAGCCCAACAACCTGCCTAGCGCCTAGCACTTTTTGAAATGTTGATAATTATACACCTAAATGAACCCAAGGGCACAAAAGTGAAAAGTGATGATATTTAGAATTTAACGTTTAATGGTTTGAGATATAGTTGAATACTTGAATCTTTAATGAAACAGGGTCATGAATTACAAAAATTATCTTCCTTACAGTTCATGAGATTTGTAAGGTTTCCGAGCTCCTTTGGAACGGATCCAGATAACGCGTTGACGCTCAGACTCCTTGTATGTTCAAGGGAAAGAAATTAACAATTTTATATTAAGGAAAACATGTCATGGAGTATTGTTTAAAGTTGTAAATCTCACAAGTATTGCAATGCAGTCAATTCCCCAAGGAATGATGGTAAAGGCCCTGTTAAGTAATTTCCCCAAAGATTTCTGAAACAACATCAGGCTGGATCAGGCATCAGTATCAGTATTTGATAATTCATACTACCGGAAAGTAATTTACAAAAAAAAGTATGGCAGAATACTGTTAAGGAATAATACGGTGCGCTAATACCTATTCCCACAATGAACCACAAGTATTCTCACTATCGCAGGGCATTTTATGCGAGAAATTAAGTTGAAAGTTCATACAGATTTGTCAAGTGCCTGAGGTTCCGCAGTTCTTCTGGAATGGGTCCAACTGCATTCAACTCATTTATAGTCCTACGGAGACAAGATTCAAATACTTATCAGCTCAACACAAACATCCAGTCCCATTCAGGCAATCCGACGAACACCTTATGAGCGGAGCGGCAAGACGTGAGTTGCGAAGAGACTTACAGCCCGGTGATGTGGCAGATGTTGTTCTGGTCGGTGCAGTCACACATGAAGTTGGGGTTAAAGTTTGGTGGGTTGACGTGGACGATGCTGGTGTCGTTCGTAGCTGTGTTGGAGCAGGGGTCGCCGCTGACGTTCCATTTCCATCCCGGCGATGCCGTCTGCCCGAGCGTGACGAGCACCGCGTTCAGAGCCGCCGCTGCACAACACACATCGTAGCGTGATTAGATCCACTTTTAATTAGGTCTCAATCCACACACTTTTCATTATTTCACATCTAATTCACAAGTCTTTTGAAATATGACACTGATGCATACTATTTTTTTCGCTTTAGGTGTTTCTTCTTCTTTTCTTTAGTTTTTTCTTTTTTTTTCCTTTCCATCTCACGTGAATGGATATTTTTGCCCCTTCCTTATCCTCTTCTTCTTCTACTCGGGCCTAAAAGGAGAAGAAACAACTAAACGAAGAATTCACATATCTCATTGCTAAATTTTGAAGGGCTTATGAATTATGTGTCAAATAATGAAAGGTGTGCGAATTGAAATCCAAATATTGAAATCTCTCGTGCGTTGGTCCCTTTAGGCAGTTTTTTTTAGTTAGCAAAACAGTATCTAGGGTCTTCTTTCCAATTTGAACTGAT
Source organism: Miscanthus lutarioriparius (assembly GCA_904845875.1). NCBI lineage: Eukaryota > Viridiplantae > Streptophyta > Magnoliopsida > Poales > Poaceae > Miscanthus > Miscanthus lutarioriparius. The sequence continues at coordinate 116,158,923 of CAJGYO010000002.1, forward strand.
TTGACCGTTTTGCGAACAAACTGGACATACCTTCAGTTGGATCTGTCCTTGTCCTCTATGCTTGCTGAGCTCCGGCAGATACAAAGAGACAAAGCAGTAGCACCAAGAGCACGAAGCCATGGAGACAAGAGCTCGGTTTCAACCTCGTCTCTCTCCTCTCTGCTCTAGCTTGGTTTGGTGGGAGATATATTACACGATGACCCACCCTAACCTGTTATAAGAGTCAGAGCGGTTGCAATCGTTGACGCCTTACATGTTTTTTTTACCTATTCCTGACGCTTCAATATGGAATATCTTTTTTTTTCCTTATAGCAACTCCAAAAGACTGCTAATCTTACCCCTAATATTTTGTTTAGGGGGGAAATGGAAAAAAAAGAACTCCAACAGTTCCCCTAAACCTTCCCCAATTTTTTTGCGACGCTAAAAAACAGCCTATCACCGTGTATATTTTAGCGTTCGCGTTCCTCCCCCAATCCCGATTCCCGCGCGGCCCCTTCCCGCGCGCGCAGGTCGCGCGTCCCCAGCCCGGCTGCCCCAGCACACCGGCACCGCCCCGCGCCGCCGCACCGCCCGCCCCTCCACGCCGGCATCGCCCGCCCCACGCCGCCGCACCCCCACCCCTCCACGCCGGCACCGCCCGCCCCTCCACGCCGAGCACCGCCGCACCGCCCGCGGACGGCCCGCACCGTGCCGCGGACCGCCCGCCCCAGGCGGCGGGTTGCACGGGCGGCTGCGGGAACTGAGATTCCCGGCAGTCCGGTCGTCGGAGCTCGTCAAAGATGGGTCAGGGCGGAGCCGGGGAGGTGGAACGAGCTTCGGGTGCGAGCGATTTGGAAATGATGGAGGAGCAGTTGGTGGTGGTCGTCGTCGTTGTCGTGCGGTCGCAGGACGTGGCCGTGGCCTCGAGCCCCTCGACGGAGGCGGCCGCGGCAGAGTCGCCGGCGAGGGCGTGGATGGGGACGTCAGGGCCTGATGTCGGCGAGGGCGTGGATGGGGACGTCAGGGCCTGATGTCGGCCAGGGCGTGGATGGGGAGGCAGCCGGCCCGGAGCAGCGCGGCGAGGCGCGGGGACGCGCACAACGCCCGCGCCCAGTCCCGTGAGTCCCCCTCGAGCCGCCCCAGGATCTGGAGCAGCACGTCGTCCGCCAGCTCGCGGCACCCTCCTCTTGGCGCACGCGCCACCGCCCTCCTCCTCCGCCTGGTGCCCGCCCATGGGTGGGTGGGTGGCGCGATCGGCGGCGTGCTCGCTCTGGAAATTCCACGGAGATGGAGGAGGAGGCCGATGACGTGAGGATATCTCGACGGGGCTCCTGGTCACGGTGGTGGGCCTAATACGATGACGTGGCCTGTTTTGAAATATTGGGGACTAATTTTTAGCGTTCTGCTGAGGGCTGATATGTTTTTTGGGGAAAAAATTTAGCATAGCCTCCAATACCTCGTTTTGGGGAAGAATTTTTTGGGGAACTCTTGGAGTTGCTCTTAGATGCACAATAGATTTCTGCAACTGTCTCGAAGACGACTTGCTCGTGGTTGGCATTATACATTTTTCAAAGATTTAGAGCAGCTAAGCACGGGCCGACAGTCAGATATCTAGCTCAAAGCATTCAAGATTGTGAGAGCTACATTTCCCAGAATGAGTTGTTTGCCATGGACAACCTGTAGGAATTCAGACCAGATCAAGGTGGTAATTAAGGTCACCTGCTTTCGACATGAACATACAATAGTCGAGTAGTTCTAAATTTTGCCTGCCTACTTAGCTTTAGTGCGAAGTGCGAGAACAGTTTCATGCACGCATTAAAATCGCACCTAAAATTTCCTCAAAAAGAAGAAGAAGAAAAGTTGAACAGAAAAGATCCACGTGAAGCAACCATCAAGCACAGCACATAACCTAACACGATATCATGTAGCATTTACACACAAAAAATGTACTAATAATTTTGCTACATCTAACATTCTAACGTGCCGTAAATCTTGAAAACCACATATGCACATCCAAATAGACAAGACCCTCCAACATCATCACATTTGATTATGCATACAAAAATTGGACTGCATACGATTCAAAATCTAACAAAAAAATTTGCCTAAAAAGAAAATCGGGCCGAAAATCTACACGGAAGCAACAATCGGACACAACACACCACCTAACACAATATATGTGCAAAAGCTGACAATCCCGAGACTGTTTGTAACGTGAATTTACAAGCAACAATCCGTCGATCGCTTGACCGAACTTGCTAGTCATCACCGGCCTCCTTCGATGACAGAGGTCAGGAATGCAGACGATGTGTCTGACGAGGCTGTCCTCCGTGCCAAGCTCGACTGCCCGCTGACATTGCTGCTCATGAAGCTGCTTGTGTTGCCGCCCTTGATCTGCCACTCAGTGATGTAGCTGGGCTTGTTCACAACCTCACCAACCTCCACGTCTCCTGTCAGCATCGACACAGCCCGGGACATGGCCGGCCGCTGGTGGGGCGAGCCCTGGGTGCAGAGCAGGGCCACGTGGATCGCACGGAGCACCTCGTCACTGTTGAAATCAGCAAGCTTGGGGTCTAACATGTCCAGTGGGTGGTTTTCCTCGTACAGTTGCCAGACCTGAAATCATAGAGACGATAAGTTGCCAGGTTGACGTAACTTGTCTTCTTCAGGCAAATTCACTAATTGGGATATATAATATGTCTGCCATGTTAGTCAAAAGAAAGAAATTAAAATGTGATCAACCTCTTGTACTGCAATAACATCCGTCATGCTGGCATGCTGAAATTTAGCACACTACTATATTCAAGTAGGATATAAACCTAAGTATACCACAATTAGCACTTTATTTATAGTTTAGCAATTTTGCTGAAATTTAGCCCACTACTGTATTCAAGTAGTGTATAAACCTAAGCATAGCACTAGCATTTTGTTTACAGGTCAGCAACTTCACGCAATTTTTTCCTAACACAATGATGTAATGAAGGCTTGTGAACTCCACTATATTTTTCGAGAATACGCAGGAGAGCTGCGTATCTTTATATTAAGAAGAAAATAGAACGTTTAAAGCTACAACGCGGGTCATCCGGGCACACACACTGTTAGATAATCTACTGCTTTCTTGTAACACACGGCAGGGGAAGGCGGCGCCAAAAAGGCCCCCTGCTGTGGTACTATAGCCGCTGTAGAGGCAGACCGAACAGCTCACCTGCCGCACTGTAGCCACATGCAGGGACAGGCGCAGAAGTCAGTCCTGCTGTGTTATCTAGTCACTGTTGCAGCAGGACAGCTGTACTAGGACTAGATGGATAGAGTTGTATAAATAGCTTACCACTGCAACTCAGTAAAGAGAGTTCAGATTTGCCATATCCTATACAGGGCTCCAGCCAATGCTGGTGCTTGTACTGTGTGTATGCTCTGTTCTCCCTCTTCTTCTACCTCGAGCCATAGTGTGTGTGGTCGGACAGCCTCAGTCGTGCTCGGCCGTGGTCGGCAAGACTGGTTAGTGGTCGACTCACCTGAGCCGGTGATCCTGTAGGCTAACAACTGGTATCAGAGCCGTACAAGCGCTATTGCCGGACTAACCGCTGGCGATGACGAACGGTTCGGAGATGGACGACAGCAGTGGCACTGCTATGGTTGCCCAGCCATGACCGGAGGTCGTTGTTCGCACGGTGCGGGAGGTCAGCGGCACCAGTTGGCCGACGCTGACTCGCACCAACTATGGAGAGTGGTCGGTGACCATGAAGGTCAAGCTCAGAGCCCGACGGCTCTGGAATGCTATTGACAAGGGCACCGACAATGAGGAAGATGACATGTCAGCGTTGAAGGCTATCCTCGCTGCTATACCGGCGGAGTACAGGGAGCCGTTGGGGGGAAGAGCTCGGCTAAGGAGGCGTGGGAGGCTATTGCGGCGATGCGCGTCGGTTCCGACCGCGCAAAGAAGGCGACGACACAACTTCTGAAGCAGGAGTACGCCAACCTAAAGTTCAAGGATGGTGAAACGGTGGAGGACTTCTTCCTCCGCCTGCAGACGCTCATCAGCAAGCTAAAGAGCCACGACGTCACCATCGACGAAGAGGAGGCGGTCTCCAAGTACATCCACTCCGTGCCGGCAAAGTATATCCATATCGCTCTCTCCATACAGACGATGCTGGACTTGTCTACCCTCACAATTGAGGATGTGACAGGCCGTCTGCAGGCGGTGGACGAGCGCTTTGAGCAGGCGACAGCAACAAAGGACAGTGGCAAACTGCTGCTGACAGAGAAGGAGTGGGCTGCTCGGAGGAACTCCGGGGTAGCCTCCTCTAGTCGCGGTGGCGATGACAAGCGCCGCAGCAAGGCTTTTTCGGGGAAGAAGAAGCAGGTCGACCCCAACGCCTGCCATCGCTGCGGGAAGATGGGTCATTGGGCACGGGAGTGCCCAAATCGCAAGCAGGAGAAGAAGGCCGAGGCTCATCTGGCGCAAGCTGATGATGATGATGAGGAGGCCACTATTCTGATGGCGATGTTTTGTGCACTGCACGACGTCGAGGCCGAAGAGAAGGAAGAGGCAACGACGGTGGAAGGACCCGGGAAGGCCCTGAAGGCTGTCAACCTCGACGAACCACGCGCCCAAATCCACCTCGGACGTGTGGGCGCCGACCAGGAGCAATGGTGGTATATGGACTCTGGTGCCAGCAACCACATGACGGGCTCCAAGGCATCCTTCTCCGAACTCGACGATGATGTTACCGGTACGGTGAAGTTTGGTGACGGCTCACGGGTGACAATCCAAGGGCGTGGGACCATGATCTTCAGGTGCCAGAACGGGGAGCACTGCGCGCTAACGGATGTATATTATATCCCACCGTTGCGTTCTAGCATCATCAGCATTGGTCAGCTGGATGAGCGCGGTAGCGAGGTACTGATCAAGGACGGAGTTCTTAGGATCAGGGACCGGGAGCAGCGACTTATTGCCAAAGTGAAGAGATCCCTAAACCGGTTGTACCTGCTCGACCTAAAGGTAGAGCAGCCGGTGTGCTTGGCGGCAAGGCACACCGAGGAACCGTGGATGTGGCATGCCCGGTTCGGACATCTCAGCTTCGACGCGCTTGGTCGGCTGGAGAAGATGGTCCGAGGGCTACCCCACATCAAGCACGGAGGCGAGCTGTGCGACAGCTGCCTGGCCGAGAAGCAGAGGAGGCTACCATTCCCAAATGAGGCCAAGTATCGCGCGAAGGACGCTCTCGAGCTCGTCCACGGCGACCTCTGCGGGCCGATCACGCCAGCTACAAACGGTGGTTGGCGGTACTTTCTCCTGCTCGTGGATGATTGCAGTCGCTACATGTGGCTGCAACTCCTGACGAGCAAGGACGAAGCGGCGGCGGCAATCAAGAAGTTCAAGATGCGCGCGGAGACCGAGAGCGGCAAGAAGCTCCGCGTGCCGAGGACTGATCGCGGCGGCGAATTCACTTCGGTGGAGTTTGTTGCGTACTACGCGGATCAGGGTGTGGTGCGACACCACACCGCGCCGTACTCGCCACAACAGAATGGCGTGGTGGAGAGGCGGAACCAGACGGTGGTCGACATGGCTCGATCCATGATGAAGGCCAAAGGTATGCCGGCAAGGTTCTGGGGTGACGCGGTGACCACGACGTTGTTCATCCTCAACCGCGCTCCGACCAAGGCCCTGACGGGCAATACGCCGTTCGAAGTTTGGTATGGGCGCAAGCCGAGCGTGTCCTTCCTCCGGACATTCGACTGCATCGGCCACGTCAGGAACACGAAGCCGATCCTCACCAAGCTGGAGGACAGGAGCACACCGATGGTGTTCCTAGGCTACGCGGAAGGTACCAAGGCGTACCGGCTCTACGACCCACGCGGAGACAAGGTGCTTGTCTCGCGCGACGTCGTGTTCGACGAGAAGGCGGCTTGGGACTGGACCAGTCCGAGCACGGGGGAAGCTAGCGGCTTCACCAGTACCTTCGTCGTCGAGCACTTGGTCATCCACGGTGGTGGAGACGCTGGGGAAGAGGTGCCGAGCACTCCGAAAGGGGTGCCGAGCACTCCAGCGACAGAGTCGAGCACTCCAGCGGCGGTGCCGAGCACATCGAGAGAGATGTCGAGCACTCCTGGAGGGGGGCCGAGCACGCCAGGAGTGGTGCCGAGAGGTTCTGCAGTGGTGGCGACCACTCCAGGACGGATGCCAAGCACTCCCGTAGCGAAGCCAAGAGGTCTTGCAGTGGTTCCGACCACTCCAAGACTGAGGGTGAGCACTCCTACAGTAGTGCCGAGCACTGCAGGAGTAGTGACGAGCTATTCAGGAGTGGTGCTGAGCACTACAACCGGGGTGCCGAGCACTCCAGGTGCTGTGCCGAGCATTCCGGCGGAACAGGGAACTCCATCAACATTGATTGAGTTCATCTCACCTCCAAGTGACATCACTGAGTTCGTGAATGCCTTCCACGAAGGTGAGGAGGTGCGGTTCCGCAGTCTGGATGACATCGTCGACGGCACAGGGCCCTCAGGACTGGCTGGTTGGCTGCTCAATGACCAAGAGCTGCTGCTCGTCAGTGCAGAGGAACCACCCACGTTTGCGCTGGCGGAGCGCGATGGAAACTGGCGATGGGCGATGCTAGAGAAGATGAAGGCGATCGAGGAAAACGAGACATGGCAGCTCGTCGATCCACCTCCAGGATGCCGTCCGATCAGCCTGAAGTGGGTGTACAAGGTCAAGCGGGACGAGCTCGACGCCATTGTCAAGCACAAGGCGCGTCTTGTCGCCCGATGCTTTGTTCAGCGCGAGGACATAGACTTTGAGGAGGTCTTTGCGCCAGTAGCGTGCATGGAGTCTGTCCGTTTGCTACTAGCCTTGGCAGCAGCAAAGGACTGGCACGTCCATCACTTGGACGTTAAATCGGCCTTCCTCAACGGCGAGCTGGCGGAGACGGTCTTCGTCAGGCAACCTCCAGGTTTCGCCGTCAAGGGAGAGGAGCACAGGGTGCTCCGACTGCGCAAGGCGCTCTACGGGCTGCGGCAGGCCCCACGAGCATGGAACGCCAAGCTTGATGCCACGCTGGGCGAGCTTGGGTTCCAGCGGTGCGCAATAGAGCACGCGCTCTACACGCGGCGACGGGGGAAGGAGGAGCTTGTCGTCGGCGTGTATGTGGACGACTTGATCGTCACCGACGCACGCACGGAGGACATCAACGGTTTCAAGCGCGAGATGGCGGCTTGTTTTCGAATGAGCGATCTCGATGCACTCTCCTACTACCTCGGCATCGAGGTGACACAGGGGAAGGAGGAACTCACGCTCGGTTAGAGCGTGTATGCCTCGAAGCTGTTGGAGCGGAGCGGCATGGTTGAGTGCAAGCCATGCGTGACTCCGATGGAGGAGCGGCTGAAGCTGACGAAAGCCAGCACCGCGGCGAAGGTGGATGCAACACTCTACCGGAGCATCGTCGGCGGTCTACGCTACCTAGTCCACACAAGGTCGGACATTGCGTTCGCCGTTGGCTACGTCAGTCGTTTCATGGAGGATCCCAGAGAGGATCACTGGGTTACGGTGAAGCGGCTACTGCGCTACGTCAAAGGGACGGTGGATCAGGGGATCATCTTTCCCACGACCGGCGGGAGTAGGCTGCAGCTCACTGTGTTCAGTGATGCAGACATGACGGGGGACATCGACGGACGACGGAGCACCTCTGGTGTGCTCGTCTTCCTCGGGTCGGCTCCAATTTCATGGCTGTCGCTGAAACAGAAGGTGGTGGCACTATCTACGTGCGAGGCAGAGTATGTAGCGGCGGCCACAGTGGCGTGCCAAGTTGTATGGCTGCGCCGGCTGCTGGGCGAGCTGACCGGTGCGGAAGCTCACCCACCAGCACTGATGGAGGACAACCAGCCCGCCATCGCCCTCGCGAAGAATCATGACCAGAACAAACACATCGACGTGAAGTTCCACTTCCTCAGGGACTGTGTCGATGGAGGTCTGATCGTCATCGAGCTTGTCGAAACTGGTCGGCAACTCACGGACGTCATCACTAAGCCGCTCGGATGTCTTCGAGTCAAGGAGCTGAAGGAGATGATCGGCATGGAGGAGGTACAAGGGATAGCAGTAGGATTAGGGAAATAATTGTTAGATAATCTACTGCTTCCTTGTAACGCACGACAGGGGAAGACGACGCCGAAAAGGCCCCTTGCTGTGGTACTGTAGCCGCTGTAGAGGCAGGTGCCGAATGGCTCACCTGCTGCACTGTAGCCACATGCAGGGACAGGCGCAGAAGTCAGTCCTGCTGTGTTATCTAGTCACTGTTGCAGCAGGACAGCTGTACTAGGACGAGATGGATAGAGTTGTATAAATAGGTTACCACTGCAACTCAGTAAAGAGAGTTCAGATTTGCCATCTTCTATACAGGGCTCCAGCCAACGCTAGTGCTTGTACTGTGTGTGTATGCTCTGTTCTCCCTCTTCTTCTACCTCGAGCCATAGTGTGTGTGGTCGGACAGCCTCGGTCGTGCTCGGCCGTGGTCGGCAAGACTGGTTAGTGGTCGACTCACCTGAGCCGGTGATCCTGTGGGCTAACACACACGGTTTTGACATTTGAAAGCGATTATACGAAAAACAAAAATAACTGAAGCAACATGAAGCAAGTAAGGAGCTAACTAGATCCTAGTACCCCTACTGCTGCCAGCCATTATAAATTCCTAGCATAAACTTTACAGACGATTTTACAAATAGTACGGAAACTAGAGTGCAACAATGCCTTGCCTCAAGTTTAGAGTTCAGAGTGAACTTACCCATTCTAAAATATAAACCTTATCTTCATCAAGTGTATTGTCAAAGTTTGGCCTTCCAGCTAAAGTCTCCAAAACAACCACACCAAATGCAAACACATCAACTTTCTCCGTCATATGACCTCTCATGGCATACTCAGGTGCAAGATAACCACTTCACAGAATATTTACAAGAAGTTTTATATTAGCTCACATGTGAAAAATACTAACATAAAGGGGGAAAGATGGAAATGTACTTACAATGTACCAGCAACTTTTGTGCTGACATGTGTCTTCTTGTCATCATAAAGTTTGGCGAGCCCAAAATCGGAGATCTTAGGGTTAAGATTGGTGTCAAGTAAGACATTACTAGCCTTTATGTCCCGATGCACGACACGGATGGCAGACTCTTCATGGAGGTAAGCAAGACCTCTTGCAATGCCCAAGCATATCTCAAAGCGTGTTTGCCAGTCCAAGTTCAGTCTCCCACTACCTGAAAATAAGTGTTTATTTTTTAATGTCCATATAACAAATGTGAACCCCCCCCCCCACACACACACACGCACACGCAAATACACACATTCATAGTTGCACTAATTGAATGAACTCGTACCAAACAGTGCTTTATCAAGGCTTCCATTCTCCAGGTACTCATAAACCAACAGCGGTTTATTGCCCTCAAGGCAGCAACCATACAACTTAACGAGATTCCTGTGTTGCACTCGAGAAATAGTTTCTATTTCAGTTGCAAATTCCTTTTTTCCCTGATGAGATGATTCAGATAGCTGTTTTACAGCCACCACCCTTCCATCGGTTAATTTACCCTGCAAAAAGATGCCATTTTATCAACCATGTGCAGAAACTAGAAATTAAACTGGAAAACAATAGAAAAAGAAGGAAAGAAGTGGGGTATGACCCCACTGGTGTGTATATGTTGATATTATATTAGTGAAAATAAATTAAAGGAGTTCACACAATCCAAAATACTGTTGAACTAACAAAGCCAGCTGATTTTCCATAACAAAACACACAAATGGGAACATCCTTTAGCTTTGTGCAACTTAGAAAAGCTACTTTTAGAAGGAAATTTGATGGCAAATTCATATCCTTGTGTACTTCTGATGGACTAACCTTATAAACTGATCCGTATCCCCCTTCGCCAAGAAGGTTATTTGAACTGAAATTTTCAGTAGCGGTCCTTAGTTCACCATAACTGAGTACGTTAGGTCTTCCAACAATACTGTACAGCTCTACAAACATAGCCAAAAGACAACTTTAGAAATATGCCCCTTATCTTGGTTAAGATTTAAGAATACATTGCGATACTTGATTATGGCATATCATGTACCTTGTTGCTCCAATGCTAGTTTCCTCCTTTTCTGCCTCCACATACAAAGTCCAGCAAGTGCTACTAGTACCAAAACTGCTGCACCAATCACAACTCCAACAACTATACCGATTTTGTTACTACTATTCTTCTGTGCAGCGCTACGCACTGTAGGTTTGAAATCTGTCAGAAAGTGCACTTGTTAGAAAAATGTGATCAAACAGCTGAACCAGTACATTTTAACTTACCCTTTTAAGGAGTTTTTCAATATTTACTAGTTTTTGTTTGAAGAGAGCGAATTATGTATTCCGGGGTTCTAGCGGCCCCACTAACAAACACAACATGTTGTAATGTTTCAAAAATCTAAAAAAAAAATCATGTATTTAGCACACATTAAAATAAATAAACCTGCAGAAATTCAATGTCAAATTCATTCTACATGTCAGGGAAAAATACAACTTGTGTTTTTTGAATCTTGTTATCAGAGATGAATTTAAAATTGGATTATCATAGTTTCACTAATGGGGATCAGAATCAGAACCCCTGGTAACAAATGAATTTCCTTTATCAGAAAGTGCGCATGAGAACATTCAGCAGAAATCAGAATGGATATGTACCACTAGACAAAAGTATATGTGTATGCATTCCTTGAATCATAAGCATTTCTCAAAGTAGAAATTATATATTGTTGGCCCACAAGATTACCGGCTCAGGTGAGTGAACCACTCACCAGTCTTGCCGAGCACCCGCTAGTGTTGCCGAGCACCCACTAGCTGTGCCGACCACGAACAAGCGTTGTCCGTCCCACACACTATGGCTAGAGCTAGAAGAAGAAGGGAGAACAGAGCATGCACACACAGTACAAAACACCAGCGTTGGCCGAAGCCCTGTATGGAAGATGGCAAATCTGAACTCTCTTTACTGAGTTGCCGTGGTAGTCTATTTATACAACTCTATCCATCTAGTTCTAGTACAGCGCACATGCTGTAATAGTAACTAGATAACATCTGAGATCTGACTCTGCGCCGCCCTGCATGTGTCTCTGATGTCGCAGTGAGCCGTCTTGGCGCGGCGCACTGCACTGCGCTGACTCTGATATCACAACGAGGGGCCTTTTCGGCGCCGCCTTCCCTTGCTGTGTTCACATAAGGTAGCAGTAGATTATCTAACAATTCTTTCCCTAATCCTACTGCTATCCCTTGTACCCCCTCCATGCCGATCATCTCCTTCAGCTCCTTGACTCGAAGACGTCCGAGCGACTTAGTGATGACGTCCGTGAGTTGCCGATCAGTTTCGACGAACTCGATGACGATCAGACCTCCATCGACACAGTCCCTGAGGAAGTGGAACTTCACGTCGATGTGTTTGCTCTGGTCATGTAGAACCGGATTCTTCGCGAGGGCGATGGCGGGCTGGTTGTCCACCATCAGTGCTGGTGGGTGAGCTTCCACGCCGGTCGGCTTCGCCGCCCAAAGAAATGCGGCGCACACACACAACTTGGCACGCCGCTGTGGCTGCCGCTACGTACTCTGCCTCGCACGTAGATAGCGCCACCACCTTCTGTTTTCAGCGACACCACGCAATTGGGGCCGACCCGAGGAAGACGAGCACGCCAGAGGTGCTCCGTCGCCCGTCGATGTCCCCCGCCATATCTGCATTGCTGAACACAGTGAGCTGCAGCCTACTCCCGCCGGTCTTTGGGAAGATGATCCTATGATCTACCGTCCCTTTGACGTAGCGCAGTAGTCGCTTCACCGCAGCCCAGTGATCCTCTCTGGGATCCCCGTGAAGCGGCTGACGTAGCACATGGCGAACGCAATGTCCGGGCTCGTGTGAACTAGGTAGCGCAGACCGCCGACGATGCTTCAGTAGAGTGTTGCATCCACCTTCGCCGCGGTGCTGGCCTTCGTCAGCTTCAGCCGCTCCTCCATCGGAGTCACGCATGGCTTGCACTCAGCCGTGCCGCTTCTCTCCAACAGCTTGGAGGCATACGCGCTCGGACCGAGCGTGAGTTCCTCCTTTTCCTGTCTCACCTCGATGCCGAGGTAGTAGGAGAGTGCGCCGAGATCACTCATTCGAAAACGAGCCGCCATCTCGCGCTTGAAGCTGTTGATATCCTCCGTGCGCTCGCTAGTGATGATTAAGTCATCCACATACACGCCGACGACGAGCTCCTCCTTCCCCCGTCGCCGTGTGTAAAGCTCGTGCTCGGTTGCGCACCGCTGAAACCCAAGCTCGCCCAGCGTGGCGTCAAGCTTGACGTTCCATGCTCGTGGGGCCTGCCACAGCCCGTAGAGCGCCTTGCACAGTCGGAGCACCCTGTGCTCCTCCCCCTTGATGGCGAAACCTGGAGGTTGCCTGACGAAGACCATCTCCGCCAGCTCGCCAATGAGGAAGACCGATTTGACGTCCAAGTAATGGACGCGCCAGTCCTTTGCTGCTGCCAAAGCAAGTAGCAAACGGACGGACTCCATGTGTGCTACTGGCGCAAAGACCTCGTCGAAGTCTATGCCCTCGCGCTGAACAAAGCCTCAGCGACGAGGCGCGCCTTGTGCTTGACAATAGCGTCGAGCTCGTCCCGCTTGACTTTGTACACCCACTTCAGGCTGATGGGACGACATCCTGGAGGTGGATCGACGAGCTGCCATGTCTTGTTTTCCTCGATCGCCTTCATCTCCTCCAGCATCGTTCGTCCGCCCGATTTCGTCCCGCTTCGGCCGGTAGCGAACGTGGGTGGTTCTCTTCAGATCGACGAAGCGGCTTCTGCGTCATTGAGCAGCAGAATCACGATCCCGAGGGTCTGTGTGCGGCCGACGATGTCGTCTAGCCTGCGGAACCGCACCTCCTCACCTTCGTGGAAGGCATCCACGAATTCAGTGATGTCACTTGGAGGTGAGGCGAACTCGATCAGCGTTGATGGAGTTCCCTGTTCCGCCGGAGTGCTCGGCACCCTGGTTGCAGTGCTCGGCACTACTTCTGGACAGCTCGTCATAACTCCTGCAGTGTTTGGCCCCACTGTAGGAGTGCCCAGCCTCAGTCTTGGAGTGGTCGGCACCACTGCAAGACGTCTTGGCTCCGCCACTGGAGTGCTCGGCACCCGTCCTGGAGTGGTCGCCACCACTGCAGAACCTCCCGGCACCACTCCTAGCGTGCTCGACATCCCTCCAGGACTGCTCGACACTCCTCCCAAAGTGCTCGGCACTGCCCCAGGAGTGCTCGGCTCTACCGCTGGAGTGCTCGGCACCTCTTCTCCAGCGTCTCCACCACTGTGGATGACCAAGTGTTCGAGGACGAAGGTGCTGGTGAAGCCGCCAGCTTCCCCCGTGCTCGGACTGCTCCAGTCCCAAGCCGTCGCCTCGTCGAACACGACGTCGCGCGAGACAAGCACATTGTCTCTTCGTGGGTCGTAGAACCGGTATGCCTTGGTACCCTCCGCGTAGCCCAGGAACACCATCGGTGTGCTCCTGTCCTCTAGCTTGGTGAGGTTCAGCTTCGTCTTCCTGACGTGGCCGATGCAGTCGAATGTCCGGAGGAAGGACACACTCGGCTTGCGCCCATACCAAGCTTCGAACGGCGTTTTGCCCGTCAGGGCCTTGGTCGGAGCGCGGTTGAGGATGAACACCGCCGTGGTCACCGCCTCCCCCAGAACCTTGCCGACATGCCTTTGGCCTTCATCATGGATCGGGCCATGCCGACCACCGTCTGGTTCCGTCGCTCCACCACGCCATTCTGTTGTGGCGAGTACGGCGCAGTGTGGTGTCGCACCACACCCTGATCCGCGCAGTAAGCAGCGAACTCCACCGAAGTGAATTCGTCGCCGCGATCAGTCCTCACACACGGAGCTTCTTGCCGCTCTCGGCCTCCGCGCATGTCTTGAACTTCTTGATCGCCGCCGCCGCTTCGTGCTTGCTCGTTAGGAGTTGCAGTCACATGTAGCGACTGCAATCATCCACGAGCAGGAGGAAGTACCGCCGACCACCGTTTGTAGCTGGCGTGATCGGCCCGCAGAGGTCGCCATGGACGAGCTCGAGAGCGTCCTTCGCGCGATACTTGGCTGCCTTTGGGAAAGGTAGCCTCCTTTGCTTCCCGACCAGGTAGCTGTCACGCATCTCGCCTCCATGTTTGATGTGGGGTAGCCCTCGGACCATCTTCTCCAGCCGACCAAGCGCGTCGAAGCTGAGATGTCCGAACCAGGCATGCCACATCCAATGTTCCTCGGAGTGCCTTGCCGCCAGGCACACTGGCTGTTCTACCTTCAGGTCGAGCAGGTACAACCGGTTCAGGGACCTCTTCACCTTGGCGAGAAGTCGCTGCTCCCGGTCCCTGATCCTAAGGACTCCGTCCTTGATCAGTACCTCGCTACCGCACTCATCCAGCTGACCAATACTGATGATGTTGGAACGCAGCTGCGGGATGTAATATACATCCGTTAGCGCGCGGTGCTCCCCGTTCTGGCACCTGAAGATGATGGTGTCGCGCCCTTGGATAGCCACACTTGAGCCGTCACCAAACTTCACCGTACCGGTAACATCGTCGTCGAGCTCGAAGAAGGATGCCTTGGAGCCCGTCATGTGGTTGCTGGCACCGGAGTCCAGATACCACCGCTGCTCCCGGTCGGCGCCCACACGTCCGAGATGGAATTGGGCGCGTGGTTTGTCGAGGTTGACAGTCTTCAGGGCCTTCCCAAGCCTTCCACCGTCGTCGCCTCTTCCTTCTCCTCGGCCTCGACGTCGTGCAGTGCACAAAACGTCGCCATCAGGATAGTGGCCTCAGCATCAGCTTGCGCCAGATGAGCTTCCGCATTCTTCTCCTGCTTGCGGTTTGGGCACTCCCGTGCCCAATGGCCCATCTTCCCTCAGCGCCGACAGGCGTTGGGGTCGACTTGCTTCTTCTTCTCCGAAGAAGCCTTGCCGCGGCGCTTGCCATCGCCACCGCGGCTGGAGGAGGCTGCCTTCCCGGAGTTCCTCCGAGCAGCCCACTCCTCTTCCGTCAGCAGCAGTTTGCCGCTATCCTTCGTTGCTGTCGCCATCTCCAGACGCTCGTCCACAGCCCGCAGACGGCCTGTCACATCCTCAATGGTGAGGGTGGACAAGTCCAGCATCGTCTCTATTGAGAGAGCGATCTGGATGTACTTTGCCGGCACGGAGTGGAGGTACTTGGAGACCGCCTCCTCTTCGTCGATTGTGACGCCGTGGCTCTTCAGCTTGCTGATGAGCGTCTGCAGGCGGAGGGAGAAGTCCTCCACCGTTTCACCATCATTGAACTTGAGGTTGGCGTACTCCTGCTTTAGAAGCTGGACCGTCGCCTTCTTTGCGCGGTCGGAACAGACGCGCATCGCCGCAATAGCCTCCCACGCCTCCTTAGCCGAGCTCTTCACCCCCAACGGCTCCCTGTACTCCGCCGGTACAGCAGTGAGGATAGTCTCCAATGCTGACATGTTATCTTCCTCATTGTCGGTGCCCTTGTCAACAGCATTCCAGAGCCGTCGGGCTCTGAGCTTGACCTTCATGGTCACCGACCACTCTCCATAGTTGGTGCGAGTCAGCGTCGGCCAACTGGTGCCACTAACCTCTCGCACCGCACGAATAACGACCTCCGGTCATGGCTGGACAGCCACAGTAGTGCCACTGCTGTCGCCCATCTCCGAACCACCCGTCATCGCCAGCGGTTAGTCTGGCGACGACGCTTGTACGGCTCTGATACCACTTGTTGGCCCATAAGATCACCGGCTCAGGTGAGTGAACCACTCACCAATCTTGCCGAGCACTCGCTAGTGTTGCCGAGCACCCACTAGCCGTGCCGACCACGAACAAGCGTTGTCCGTCCCACACACTATGGCTAGAGCTAGAAGAAGAAAGGAGAACAGAGCATGCACACACAGTACAAGACACCAGCATTGGTCGAAGCCCTATATGGAAGATGACAAATCTGAACTCTCTTTACTGAGTTGCCGTGGTAGTCTATTTATACAACTCTATCCATCTAGTTCTAGTACAGCGCACATGCTGTAATAGTAACTAGATAACATACAGGACTGACTCTGCGCCGGCCTCTGCATGTGTCTACAGTGCCGCAGGTGAGCCGTGCGGCGCCTGCACCTGCAGCGGCTACAGTATCACAGCAGGGGGCCTTTTCGGCGCCGCCTTCCCTTGCTGTGTTCACATAAGGTAGCAGTAGATTATCTAACAATTCTTTCCCTAATCCTACTGCTATCCCTTGTACCCCCTCCATGCCGATCATCTCCTTCAGCTCCTTGACTCGAAGACGTCCGAGCGACTTAGTGATGACGTCCGTGAGTTGCCGATCAGTTTCGACGAACTCGATGACGATCAGACCTCCATCGACACAGTCCCTGAGGAAGTGGAACTTCACGTCGATGTGTTTGCTCTGGTCATGTAGAACCGGATTCTTCGCGAGGGCGATGGCGGGCTGGTTGTCCACCATCAGTGCTGGTGGGTGAGCTTCCACGCCGGTCAGCTCGCCCAGCAGCCGGCGCAGCCACACAACTTGGCACGCCGCTGTGGCTGCCGCTACGTACTCTGCCTCGCACGTAGATAGCGCCACCACCTTCTGTTTTCAGCGACAGCCACGCAATTGGGGCCGACCCGAGGAAGACGAGCACGCCAGAGGTGCTCCGTCGCCCGTCGATGTCCCCCGCCATATCTGCATTGCTGAACACAGTGAGCTGCAGCCTACTCCCGCCGGTCTTTGGGAAGATGATCCTATGATCTACCGTCCCTTTGACGTAGCGCAGTAGTCGCTTCACCGCAGCCCAGTGATCCTCTCTGGGATCCCCGTGAAGCGGCTGACGTAGCACATGGCGAACGCAATGTCCGGCCTCGTGTGAACTAGGTAGCGCAGACCGCCGACGATGCTTCAGTAGAGTGTTGCATCCACCTTCGCCGCGGTGCTGGCCTTCGTCAGCTTCAGCCGCTCCTCCATCGGAGTCACGCATGGCTTGCACTCAGCCGTGCCGCTTCTCTCCAACAGCTTGGAGGCATACGCGCTCGGACCGAGCGTGAGTTCCTCCTTTTCCTGTCTCACCTCGATGCCGAGGTAGTAGGAGAGTGCGCCGAGATCACTCATTCGAAAACGAGCCGCCATCTCGCGCTTGAAGCTGTTGATATCCTCCGTGCGCTCGCTAGTGATGATTAAGTCATCCACATACACGCCGACGACGAGCTCCTCCTTCCCCCGTCGCCGTGTGTAAAGCTCGTGCTCGGTTGCGCACCGCTGAAACCCAAGCTCGCCCAGCGTGGCGTCAAGCTTGACGTTCCATGCTCGTGGGGCCTGCCACAGCCCGTAGAGCGCCTTGCACAGTCGGAGCACCCTGTGCTCCTCCCCCTTGATGGCGAAACCTGGAGGTTGCCTGACGAAGACCATCTCCGCCAGCTCGCCAATGAGGAAGACCGATTTGACGTCCAAGTAATGGACGCGCCAGTCCTTTGCTGCTGCCAAAGCAAGTAGCAAACGGACGGACTCCATGTGTGCTACTGGCGCAAAGACCTCGTCGAAGTCTATGCCCTCGCGCTGAACAAAGCCTCAGGCGACGAGGCGCGCCTTGTGCTTGACAATAGCGTCGAGCTCGTCCCGCTTGACTTTGTACACCCACTTCAGGCTGATGGGACGACATCCTGGAGGTGGATCGACGAGCTGCCATGTCTTGTTTTCCTCGATCGCCTTCATCTCCTCCAGCATCGTTCGTCGCCAGTTTCCGTCCCGCTCGGCCAGCGCGAACGTGGGTGGTTCCTCTGCACTGACGAGAAGCAGCTCTGCGTCATTGAGCAGCAGACCAGCCAGTCCTGAGGGTCCTGTGCCGCTGACGATGTCGTCTAGCCTGCGGAACCGCACCTCCTCACCTTCGTGGAAGGCATCCACGAATTCAGTGATGTCACTTGGAGGTGAGGCGAACTCGATCAGCGTTGATGGAGTTCCCTGTTCCGCCGGAGTGCTCGGCACCCTGGTTGCAGTGCTCGGCACTACTTCTGGACAGCTCGTCATAACTCCTGCAGTGTTTGGCCCCACTGTAGGAGTGCCCAGCCTCAGTCTTGGAGTGGTCGGCACCACTGCAAGACGTCTTGGCTCCGCCACTGGAGTGGTCGGCACCCGTCCTGGAGTGGTCGCCACCACTGCAGAACCTCCCGGCACCACTCCTAGCGTGCTCGACATCCCTCCAGGAGTGCTCGACACTCCTCCCAAAGTGCTCGGCACTGCCCCAGGAGTGCTCGGCTCTACCGCTGGAGTGCTCGGCACCTCTTCTCCAGCGTCTCCACCACTGTGGATGACCAAGTGTTCGAGGACGAAGGTGCTGGTGAAGCCGCCAGCTTCCCCCGTGCTCGGACTGCTCCAGTCCCAAGCCGTCGCCTCGTCGAACACGACGTCGCGCGAGACAAGCACATTGTCTCTTCGTGGGTCGTAGAACCGGTATGCCTTGGTACCCTCCGCGTAGCCCAGGAACACCATCGGTGTGCTCCTGTCCTCTAGCTTGGTGAGGTTCAGCTTCGTCTTCCTGACGTGGCCGATGCAGTCGAATGTCCGGAGGAAGGACACACTCGGCTTGCGCCCATACCAAGCTTCGAACGGCGTTTTGCCCGTCAGGGCCTTGGTCGGAGCGCGGTTGAGGATGAACACCGCCGTGGTCACCGCCTCCCCCAGAACCTTGCCGACATGCCTTTGGCCTTCATCATGGATCGGGCCATGCCGACCACCGTCTGGTTCCGTCGCTCCACCACGCCATTCTGTTGTGGCGAGTACGGCGCAGTGTGGTGTCGCACCACACCCTGATCCGCGCAGTAAGCAGCGAACTCCACCGAAGTGAATTCGTCGCGCCGCGATCAGTCCTCACACACGGAGCTTCTTGCCGCTCTCGGCCTCCGCGCATGTCTTGAACTTCTTGATCGCCGCCGCCGCTTCGTGCTTGCTCGTTAGGAGTTGCAGTCACATGTAGCGACTGCAATCATCCACGAGCAGGAGGAAGTACCGCCGACCACCGTTTGTAGCTGGCGTGATCGGCCCGCAGAGGTCGCCATGGACGAGCTCGAGAGCGTCCTTCGCGCGATACTTGGCTGCCTTTGGGAAAGGTAGCCTCCTTTGCTTCCCGACCAGGTAGCTGTCACGCATCTCGCCTCCATGTTTGATGTGGGGTAGCCCTCGGACCATCTTCTCCAGCCGACCAAGCGCGTCGAAGCTGAGATGTCCGAACCAGGCATGCCACATCCAATGTTCCTCGGAGTGCCTTGCCGCCAGCACACTTTGGTGTTCTACCTTGGTCGAAAGGTACAACCGGTTCGAGGACCTCTTCACCTTGGCGAGAAGTCGCTGCTCCCGGTCCCTGATCCTAAGGACTCCGTCCTTGATCAGTAACTCGCTACCGCACTCATCCAGCTGACCAATACTGATGATGTTGGAACGCAGCTGCGGGATGTAATATACATCCGTTAGCGCGCGGTGCTCCCCGTTCTGGCACCTGAAGATGATGGTGTCGCGCCCTTGGATAGCCACACTTGAGCCGTCACCAAACTTCACCGTACCGGTAACATCGTCGTCGAGCTCGAAGAAGGATGCCTTGGAGCCCGTCATGTGGTTGCTGGCACCGGAGTCCAGATACCACCGCTGCTCCCGGTCGGCGCCCACACGTCCGAGATGGAATTGGGCGCGTGGTTTGTCGAGGTTGACAGTCTTCAGGGCCTTCCCAAGCCTTCCACCGTCGTCGCCTCTTCCTTCTCCTCGGCCTCGACGTCGTGCAGTGCACAAAACGTCGCCATCAGGATAGTGGCCTCAGCATCAGCTTGCGCCAGATGAGCTTCCGCATTCTTCTCCTGCTTGCGGTTTGGGCACTCCCGTGCCCAATGGCCCATCTTCCCTCAGCGCCGACAGGCGTTGGGGTCGACTTGCTTCTTCTTCTCCGAAGAAGCCTTGCCGCGGCGCTTGCCATCGCCACCGCGGCTGGAGGAGGCTGCCTTCCCGGAGTTCCTCCGAGCAGCCCACTCCTCTTCCGTCAGCAGCAGTTTGCCGCTATCCTTCGTTGCTGTCGCCATCTCCAGACGCTCGTCCACAGCCCGCAGACGGCCTGTCACATCCTCAATGGTGAGGGTGGACAAGTCCAGCATCGTCTCTATTGAGAGAGCGATCCGATGTACTTTGCCTTAAGACGGAGTGGAGGTACCAGAGACCGCCTCCTCTTCGTCGACAGACGCTGCGTGGCTCTTCACTTTGGCGATGAGCGTCTGCAGCGGAGGAGAAGTCCTCCACCGTTTCACCATCATTGAACTTGAGGTTGGCGTACTCCTGCTTTAGAAGCTGGACCGTCGCCTTCTTTGCGCGGTCGGAACAGACGCGCATCGCCGCAATAGCCTCCCACGCCTCCTTAGCCGAGCTCTTCACCCCCAACGGCTCCCTGTACTCCGCCGGTACAGCAGCGAGGATAGTCTCCAATGCTGACATGTTATCTTCCTCATTGTCGGTGCCCTTGTCAACAGCATTCCAGAGCCGTCGGGCTCTGAGCTTGACCTTCATGGTCACCGACCACTCTCCATAGTTGGTGCGAGTCAGCGTCGGCCAACTGGTGCCACTAACCTCTCGCACCGCACGAATAACGACCTCCGGTCATGGCTGGACAGCCACAGTAGTGCCACTGCTGTCGCCCATCTCCGAACCACCCGTCATCGCCAGCGGTTAGTCTGGCGACGACGCTTGTACGGCTCTGATACCACTTGTTGGCCCATAAGATCACCGGCTCAGGTGAGTGAACCACTCACCAATCTTGCCGAGCACTCGCTAGTGTTGCCGAGCACCCACTAGCCGTGCCGACCACGAACAAGCGTTGTCCGTCCCACACACTATGGCTAGAGCTAGAAGAAGAAAGGAGAACAGAGCATGCACACACAGTACAAGACACCAGCATTGGTCGAAGCCCTATATGGAAGATGACAAATCTGAACTCTCTTTACTGAGTTGCCGTGGTAGTCTATTTATACAACTCTATCCATCTAATTCTAGTACAACGCACATGCTGTAACAGTAACTAGATAACATACAGGGCTGACTCTGCGCCGGCCTCTGCATGTGTCTACAGTGCTGCAGGTGAGCCGTGCGGCGCCTGCACCTGCAACTGCTACATGATCACAGCAGGGGGCCTTTTCGGCGCTGCCTTCCCTTGCTGTGTTCACACAAGGTAGCAGTAGATTATCTAACATATATGTATCTTTTTACCCCAAGAAAATTGTTTAAAAAGTATTAAAACAATGATTTGTAGCTAAGGGGAGTACTTGGAGTTGCACTCAAAGCTGAAATTGCAGGCCCATAGTAGCCTTGACTAGGGATGCAACAAGTGCCCTTGCCAGCCCAGAAAAGATGAATCTCAAGGAAGTTTCTGGTGACAGGAACAGTATACTGCTTCTTGACAGCAGTGTAAGATTTCCCGCCTGCTGCCTTTCTTATGTCAAAGTTCTGCTCCTTACGCTCACCCTGTACCAAAAGCAAGAAAAAACAATTAGAAAAGCTCAATCAGCCCATAAGCTAAAAACTCAAGTAAGTGTAAGTTATCAGCATGACTGGAACCTACCTGAACATAGATATCGAAAACCCTTTTACCTAAACTCTTCCAAGTCTGCATGTCTTCGAAGTCAAACTCTGCAAATTGAAGTGTGACTGTATAGTTTCCATTCTCAAGTCCAATGCCATAGTAGCGTAATGATGACGGAGACATCCTTGCTGTCTGGAACAGTTCTGAATCTAGAGTATTCTGAAACTGGCGTGAGCTGTAGATTATGTAACTTCCATTTTGTGCATCCATGAACCTCCCAACATTGCTAACACCCCATGTTGGTGCTCCTGTAACATAATAGGAAGCAGGTCCCAGATCGGCGTTGTCAGGCTGATACATGGAATTATCTGAGCCTGATATAGATCTATGGCTCCCACAGGCCACAGCAAAGGAGGAAGCTGCAAGCATGTTAAATTATTTAATACTGATGTTATTTAGCGTATCCTTAAAGTGCAAAAGTGGAAGCTCACATTGTGGAGAGCCAAGAAAGCAGGGTGTGTCTCGCTGAAGGCACCCTAGCCCCGAAGGTAAGGCACTGAAGATGTCAAACATTGTCAATTTGAATCCAAAATATGAGCTGAGGCCTGAGAGAACATAAAAATTGTGCTTGAAGACTTTAATGGCCTATTTGAATACAAACTGACCTGTTATTGAAGTTGTTGATTACGAAATTGTTCGCCACCAAATTCCTATGTAGAATGAAACATGCAAAAAAAAGTTAGAAGGCACTATTGCAGAGAATCAAGAGAAACCAAAGCCGGGACAAAATTGATTCAGTTTTTTAAGATAAGCAGTAAGGTAAAGTACACATCTGCTTGTTCAAAGATTTTGAATCATACATGACGTCAAATGCAAAAAAAAAAAAAAAAATGATTTAGGTGCAGCAAAAGCAGAAAAGAAAAAAAAAGAAATATGATTTAGGTGCAGCAAAAGCAGCTTTTTAGATGTAGTCGATATTAAAAAATGCTAGTTTAATACATGTGTATGATATTGGATTATCTTTAAAAAAAATAGCAATAGGGCTGAATTTTCGGTCAGTCAATCAAGCTTGCAAAACTCAGCACTTACAATTTCAAATTCGGACTAACCCAGGAGGGAAAGTTTCCTGATAGCTGGTTGTAGGAAAAGTCTCTACACAAAAGAAAGCGTGTAAATGTTATAGATAAACGCCTTCCTGGTTTTACTTCACAAATGAAAGTGGACAAACATACAAGTTTTTAAGAGATGTTCCAATAGAACTTGGAAGGCTTCCTGAAAGACTATTATTCCCGAGAAACCTGGGCAGACCAAATTTGCGCATTAGCAAGATTGATGATCATTGTCATCAGAACCTAGAAATAAGTATCAGAAGGCAAGATAAACCATACAAGAAGCTGAGTGAATTCAGATTCAGCAGAGCTTGTGGTACTTGGCCAGTGATATTGTTAAAACTCAAATCCCTGTAACAGTAGAACAAATGAGACTAGGAGAGAAAGGGGTCATCAAACAATGCATAATCCACAACAGTTCATTAAAGCATCTAGCAAAACATGCAGTTGACTGGAGTTTAGGAAGAAACAAAATGTCTTACAGTAGGGTTAATGTTGCAAACTGTGAAAAGTTTACTGATACCAGGTTATCAGATATCCTGCAGTTCCTCAAAACTCTGCAATGAAACATGTCAAGAGTTTTCGGATTTAACAATTGGTTACACTACAGAAAATATTAAGATATAGTTTGAGTCATCAAATGAATGGTAAGTTATGCATACAAGGTGTTCAAAGATGTCATGTTACTGATGAATGTCAGTGAAGAACTTCCATTTACTATGTCACCTATTCGTCTGCACCACAGAAATAGATAGTTCATTCTTCCCATCCGCAAACTTGAAATTTAAGGATGATAGTATCTACTCTTTCCATAAGTAGTCACTTACAAGCTTGTCAGTTCAACGAGATTAGAAAGAGTGGTCGGAAGGGGACCTTGAAACGAATTGCCTTGAAACCGCCTACAAATTGAAATTATTGTTACTATTTTTCAAGCACCATTTATTTACCAATGTGTTTACCTACTACCTAGTAAAGAAACAAGAAAGATGGGACTTCTTAGGTAAAACAAGAAATTTATAATGAAAAGTATTAGAAAAAAGGTTCAAAGATTACTAATACTAGTACCCAAAACTTAGCATCGTATAATAATGAATAGTGAAACAAAAAGATTTAATATTTACTAATATGATAATAACAGCTCACACCTGACCTAAATAAATTAGTTAAAAGGCCACTAAATGGAAATCAGTAGAGTAAAAGACACATACACTTTTCTTTCCTTTTTTACTTGAACACACAGGAGAACTATGTGTCATTGCATTAAGAAGACGAAAGTGTTGAAAATTTATAGCAGATTTTCGATCATCACATTCACGCCCTTGAATATGTGGATACTACCAGACTACTTGACTCTATGCTCTAGTTGCTACTAAAGCCACTAAGTCCTTAGCACTGACAAGACACCATAGGTGAGCTTCTTTCTCAGGCTCTCAGCAACCTGTAATAGGCGCTGGAGTGAAAGACCTAGACACTAAACAGAATGAACTCATTTACATATGGCAACGAGTGAAGTAGGTATAAAATGAATGTCCTACTTCAGTATCAACTTAAGTTCTGATAAAAATAAAGATTGACTTGTGGAGAGCTATAGCTTGTTGTACCTATACTATTTGGGGCGAAAAAAAAGGACCAAACAATTATGAAAATGAAACAACATATGTTGCTATTTTCAATTAGGAAATGATTGCAAATAATGAAAATTAATTAAGAAAAAACTTACAGTTCTGTTAAATTAGCCCAGTTCCCAATATAATCTGGTATTTGCCCAGTAAAATCGTTATCTGATGCCCACCTGAACACAAAGAACAATAACAAATAAGATTGAGTGGCATGGAACAGTACAGTCAACAAAACATCTCTTATATGCATACAGTGTTTTCATTCTTGTCAGACTGGAAAGCGATGATGGTAAGGGACCACTTAAGCCAGCGCTATCAATATACCTGCAATTAAGAGATGCAAATATAAGCACAGAAATAAGGAGCCAACTAATTCAAGCAAACAATTGTACGAAAGAAATATATATAGTGCCCAAAACAAGTTAACACGCACAGTTGCTCAAGTTTAACCAAATTCCCTAGTTCCAACGGAAGGGAACCATTTAAGTTGTTTGAGCTAAAGGACCTGAAACCCACCAAAAAAAATATAGGTTAATCACAAAAAATGAGAAATATCTATTCCTAGAAGCATAATTACTGGCAGAAAGCTACATTTCTAGACAGTGGTTAATCAGTTGAAGGAATGAAGATGTTAAGTAGAGATCTCTAACCTTTCCTAGTGAAATACAGTGATACAAGATTAGTAAGGTTCCACATTACAAAAATTTATTTCTTACAGCGATACGAGATTGGTAAGGTTCCCGAGCTCCTTTGGAACAGATCCGGATAATGAATTGATGCCCAGACTCCTGTGTATTGAACAGAATGAGATGATGTTTTGATGTTAAGCAAAAATATGTAATGCAATAACGGTTTAAGATTTAAATCTCACATGTACTGCATAGCAGTCAATTTCCCAAGGAACGATGGTAAAGGCCCTGTTAAGTAATTTTGTCCTAAGTTCCTGAAACAACATCAGAAAAGATATTAACAAAGATTAAAGTTGGCTCATCATGTTTGAATTTGGGTGTAATGTTGGAATATGGTGTTTTCCAGAATATTACAATTATGCTGAACCTCTAGAATATCTTCATAAAGAAATAGGCAATAGGCATCAGCTATTTACAAAGTTCCCCAAAAACCACAATCCACAAGTAAAAGTCCTAGTGGACCCTTCAGGTAATGCAAGAAAGTTGAGAGTTCATACAGATTAGTCAAACGCGTGAGGTTCTGTAGTTCTGCTGGTATCGCACCAACCGCATTCAGCGCATATATTTTCCTGCAAGCGAGCAAAGTCAAGTAAATGGACCGTCAGCTCACACTATCTCAATTTAACCATCATCATCGCTGTTCGTCAGATATAAACACCAGCAGGAGGCGTATGGAGCACCGCTGAATCCTCTAGCTAGCACTTTTCAGATACAGAGGTAACAGCGTACTAGCACAGCGAGGCGGACGCATCGCATACCCAAAGGCTCGGTACAAACAGCGAAACCTCCGGCAGGACATCTGTCGAACACCTGCCGTGCGGAGCGGCAAGACGTGAGCTCTGAGTTGGCGACTTACAGCTTTGTGACGTGGCAGACGGTGTTGTTCTGGCCGGAGCACTCGCACTTGATGGCCGGGTTGAAGTTCGGGTCTGTGTCGATGTTGGTGCCGTCCGTGGCGGCGCCGGTGCAGGGATCGCCACTGATGTTCCATGCCGACGACGCAGTCTGGCCGAGCTTGGCGAACACCGCATTCACCGCCGCCGCTGCAAAACCGAAAACGGGTTCACACACATATCCCAAACCAACGGCAAACAACGACTGCCCGCTCATCGACCGTCCGATGGCCCGGTCCCGCGGCGATCGGACGGCCAGGGATCAGGACCCACGCTGACATGGCGGAGCCGACCAAGCCAAGTCTGAATTTTATGGTGGGCAAGCAAAAGCCGAAAGTCAGAAAGGCGAAACACGATATCGATATGCTTGGCGCGGTTGACCTTCCAACCGAGACGTTTGGAGCGAGCTTGTTTATTGGAAATTTGGAACAGAGGTCAGAGGGGGTAGGTGATCTCTGGAAATCAGGCAGGAGTAGCTAGAAGAACAGATCATGTTTGCAAACTAGTCAAAGAAAATCGACATTCCGTGAAAGAAAAAATTCAGAAGCTTTCTTCAAAGTCAGAGCATGAGAAGGCACACAGAGCAAAAGAGATGAGCAGATGAAGGAGGTGACAGATGGGTCAATCGGACAGCTCGATCGGAAAGCCGGTTAATTGCATGGTGGTTCCAGAACAGGAGAAGCCATCACAGAGGAGCAAAAAAAGAGATGAATAATGAAGTGGTAGTTTATCATTCCGAAAGCAGATGAAGGCAGGGAGACGATCGATGGATCTGATGCAAGCTGATTTGAAACCCCCTCGCTAATCTGAAAGAAAGAACTGGAGACATGCACGCTCACCTTCAACCGGATCGGTCCTTGTCCTCGCTTGCTGAGCTTGCGCAGATGCAGCTAGAAGAAGCAGCAGCAGCAGCAACGTCGGGAGCGCAGCAGAGCCATGGCGGCACGAACAGCTGGGTCCAGGCCTCCTCATCTCCTTCCCCTCTCTCTGGCCTCGAGCGAGATATATGGTGACCTGATGGAGACTCGGATGGCGACTTGTCTCAGGGCCCCGCCGCCGCGGCAGACACATACAGCTCCCTCGACGCTGCGCCACCATGCAAGGATGGCGCAACTAGGGAATTTTCTATGGTCAAGTGGCGCCACTGCTCTGTCCAAGTACAGTGAACGCGACGGGCCAACAACTACCTCCAGGCTCCCACATGGAAGCAGAGCCGAAGGCGATCGACGACGGCGGCTGACCAGGCCGACATGAACATGATCCGAGACGACTACTATTCCTAGTAGCTGAGGGGGAAAAAAACATGTGCGTCTACGAACTCGCAAGTATAGGGTATGTACGGACGTATATACGGACGTAATAAATCTGTCACCGTATGTACGGACGGTCGCCGGCGATGTCGATCGGACGCGGCCGCCACCAGTTGCGTTGCGCATGCGCTTCTGAAGAACAACTGTCCACATGCGCGTGCCGTCCGCTGCTGAAAGCAGCATCAGCCAGCAGGGCCGGGAGAAGAAGAATTTTTATTTCCGGCTGATGGACGCCGCGCGTGGTCTGCTTAATTAAAGCCTTTTGCACGGCTCAACAAAAACGGCTTTACCGGTGAAGCCAAAGCCGGTGAAGCCAGAAAAACTGATTTTTTCGACTTCTAGTTCATTTTAATCCTAACTTACAAAACGACTTCACACTACAGTGCCTCGATTTACGCAAAATAGATGAAGCCGAAGCCAGCATAAGCCGTGCCAAAGAGGCCCTAAGGCTTTGACTCTTAAACTGCAGGATTATAAGAAATGGATGCACCACCCCCGCTATGCATGGCCATCGACACAAATTACCCACGGGCAAAAACCCTGTTGGGCTAGGACACGGGTTCTATCTTGTGCCCTAGGGGCACGGGTGCGGGTTTGAGTTTGTGCCCGCGGGCAAAAAATTAACAGGCATAAAAATATCTTACCCGTGCCCACAAACCCGCGAACACGCTACATAGTGCTTGACATGTGGACCCTATACAACTATATAAGTGATTTCTAGGGTTCTCCTTCATTCCTCCAATCCTCCTCCTAGCCGCACCCTCACGCCACCTCTCGTCCTCTCCGCTCCCCGCCGCCCGCCCTTGCTCCCTACCGCCACCTCCGCCGGCCCCCCCTCGCCCCACCTCGCCACGGGTGCAGGCACAACTTCTTGCCCGTGATGGGTGGCGGGCGCGGGTCCGTAAACCCTCTACCCATGGGTAATATGCCCGTTACCATCCATAGCCCCCACGCGTGTGCTGGGTGCGGTGGACGACGACGATCGCTTCTAATAAGGATTGAGAAAAAGGCAAATCATCCTTGGGCATCTTGTATATTGAAAAAACACTACCGGAAACCGACACTTTGCCGAGTGTTTTTATGTTTGTCGAGTGCTTTACCTTGGGCACTCGGCAAAGAACCTTGTTGCCGAGTGCTATAAAAAGCACTCGATAAAAATAATTACACTCGGCAAAATAAGTTTACCGAGCATTTGCACTTGCCTAAGGGTTGCTTTGCCGAGTGTCCTGGGTTGGACAAGTGTCCCATATTGGACACTCGGCAAAGTTAATTTCCTATATCTACGTGCGGCCCTTAGCTCCCCTCCCTCCTCCCCATATCCACCCGGCCCCTCCCTCTCCCGATCCGCCCGCCTCCCTCCCTCTGTCCTGATTTGCCCCGGCCCCTCCCTTTCTCCGGCGCCACCACGCCCCTCCCCTCCCCTCCTCCCCGGATCTAGCCGCCGCCCCTCCCCCTCTCTCTCCCGGTGGCGGCGTGGTGCTGGTGGTGGCGGCGGGCGTTTTTTTCCCAAAAATTCTTTGCCCGAGTGCCATTTAGCACATGACAAACTTTTTATCGAGTGCCCGACAAAAAGCACTCGGCAAAGAGTTGTTTGCCGTTAAAATTTATGTTGTGTGGTGTTTGCCGAGTATAACACTCGGCAAACACTTTTGCTAGTGTTTTTGGTCTTTTGCCGAGTGCCCCTAGCACTCGGTAAATCTCCTGTATCCCGTAGTGAAAAAAAGTGGGTGCAATTAGTGTGATTTGTTTGGGTGGAAATGTGAGACGGCACATCATCTGAAATCACACGGCATGTACAATAGTTGGGGGTGATAAGGTCATATAATTTAGGGGTGTTTGGATGCTAGACTAAAGTTTAGTCCCGTCACATCGGATGTTTTGTCCCTAATTAGAAGTATTAAATATAAGTTAATGATAAAACTAATTGCATAAACGAGGGCTAATTCGCAAGACGAATCTATTAAACCTAATTAATCCATAATTAGCACATATTTACTGTAGCATCACTTGGGCTAATCATGGCTAATTAGACTTAATAGATTCGTCTCGTGAATTAGCCCTTATTTATGCAATTAGTTTTATCATTAGACTATATTTAATACTTCTAATTAATGTGCGTCCCCGCCCTCCGCTTCAACTTCGCCCCCGCCACCAGGCGGAAGCTCGGCGGCGCCGAACGGTTCCCCTCCTTCGTCAACAATGGCACCGGGCGGAGGTGCAAAGGAGCCGCTGGCGCCGCCGAAGGCAGACGGTTCCTCTCCTTCGTCGACAACGCCCTCGCGCGGCGCGCCCACATGGATGCCGCCGCCGCCGCCCTCGAGCACCTGGCGATCTCGTTCGCGATGGATCCTTCATTCGCCGGCCAGCAAGCCAAACAGCTAGCGGCGCAGTGCATCAAAGCTTCGCAGGAGTGGATTTGGTATGCTATGCGGAGTGGATTTGGCAGGGAGACGATCGATGGATTTGATGCAAGCTGATTTGAAACCCCCTCGCTAATCTGAAACAAAGAACTGGAGACATGCACGCTCACCTTCAACCGGATCGGTCCTTGTCCTCGCTTGCTGAGCTTGCGCAGATGCAGCTAGAAGCAGCAGCAACGTCGGGAGCGCAGCAGAGCCATGGCGGCACGAACAGCTGGGTCCAGGCCTCCTCATCTCCTTCCCCTCTCTCTGCTCTCGAGCTCGGGATTGGCTGTCCCTTCCGAGGCCGAGCGAGATATATGGTGATCTGATGGGGACTCGGATGGCGACTTGTCTCAGGGCCCCGCCGCCGCGGCAGACACATGCAACTCCCTCGACGCTGCGCCACCACGCAAGGATGGCGCAACTAGGGAATTTTCTATGGTCAAGTGGCGCCACTGCTCTGTCCAAGTACAGTGAACGCGACGGGCCAACAACTAGGCGATCGACGACTACTATTCCGAGACGACTACTAGTAGTCGACAACGGCTGACCAGGCCGACATGAACATGATCCGAGACGACTACTATTCCTTCGTCAACAATGGCACCGGGCGGAGGTGCAAAGGAGACGGTTCCTCTCCTTCGTCGACAACGCCCTCGCGCGGCGCGCCCACACGGATGCCGCCGCCGCGGCCGCCGCCCTCGAGCACCTGGCGATCTCGTTCGCGATGGATCCTTCCGTCGCCGGCATGCAAGCCAAACAGCTAGCGGCGCAGTGCATCAAAGCTTCGCAGGAGTGGGTTTGGTAAATCTTTCGGGCGTCGAGCACCTGGGCGGTGTGGCGTGGGACTCGGTCCTCAGCGACCATGTATTCCAAATAAAGAGGAACAAAAAAACAGAAAAAGCTGCAGCTGTTATGCAGCGCAAATTGCGTGATCTCTCTTCCACTCGTTCGCGTGCGTGTGTGTTCTTCGTGTTTCCTGAGTTCGCCGGAGAAGATCCAGAGCTCGGTGGCCACCGCCGGCTCCAACAACTGGCATCAGAGCTGGTCGCCGGCGTCCAGGCGTGAAGAAGCTCCGGCATTAGGGGATCTCGGTGTTGGATGAAACAGATCCCAATCGAGAAGCCGCCCTCACCCAAGAGACCGCGCATTGAGGAAGAGAAAATGGCTGGCGACGACGACGCATCAGGATCAGGCGGTCACCCTGTCATCAAGGAGAGCACGTTGATGTGGCCAATGCTTACCCGCACCAATTATGCAGATTGGGCGATGATGATGAAGATCAATTATGAAGCCCTGGAAATATGGGATGCAATCGATCCCGGAAGGAAGGTGCCGCGGCCGATAGACAAGCAAGCCATGGGCGCCCTGATGCGCTCCGTGTCCAGTGACATGTGGGCGGCGCTGGGTGTGAAGGCGAGCGTCAAGGAGGCATGGGATCTGTTGAAGACCATGAGGCAAGGAACTGACCGTGTCAAGGCAGTCAATGCTCAGAAGCTCCTCAAAGAGTTCGAGAACATCGCGTTCAAGGAAGGTGAGAGTGTGGAAGATTTTGGCA
This sequence comes from Miscanthus lutarioriparius, assembly GCA_904845875.1. NCBI lineage: Eukaryota > Viridiplantae > Streptophyta > Magnoliopsida > Poales > Poaceae > Miscanthus > Miscanthus lutarioriparius. The sequence continues at coordinate 116,190,083 of CAJGYO010000002.1, forward strand.
TGAGGATCAACAACCTTGTCGCAAAACTGAAGACCTTCGGCGAGGAAGTTGAAGATATTCGTGTCGTCAAGAAATTTCTCCGTGTTGTGCCGGCTCGACTCAATCAAGTCGCTGTCTCGATCGAGATGTTCTGCAAGATGGAGGAACTCATGGTCGAGGAGCTGGTGGGCAGACTCCGTGCTGCTGAGGATCGGTTCGAGCCCACGGTGGATCAGGTAACTGACAAGGCCGGTCGGCTCCTGCTGACCGAGGAAGACTGGGTGGCGAGGAACAGGCATCGTCTCCAGTCTGAGTCGTCGTCATCCGGCGGCAAGAGTGTTGCACACTCCGGCGACAAGGGGAAGGCCGCAGCGCGCGGCGACTCCGGTGTCAAGCTCACGTCGATGGGAACGCCACGACGCAAGGGGAGGTGCAAGAACTGCGGCATCTATGGCCACTGGGCCAAGGAGTGCAAAAAGCCGAAGAAGGAGAAGGAGCGGCAGGAGGCCGCTCATGTGGCGAGGGCCGACGTCGAACAGCCGGCACTGCTGCTGACGGAGGTTTGGAGCGTCATGCACACCTCTCTGACCCAGAGCGTATTCCTGAATCAGGAACGCGTGTTCCCAGGGGAGTACGACGAGGGCGCCTGGATCCTTGACACTTGCGCAACAAACCACATGACGGGGTGCCGCGAGGCGCTAACGTCACTCGACGAGACGGTGCGTGGTGCCGTCTGCTTCGGAGATGGTTCCAAGGTGGAGATCCATGGACTCGGTGCAGTGATGGTCTCAGGCAGGAATGAGGAACACAGGGTCCTCACAGAGGTATACTTCATCCCATCGTTGAAATGCAATATAATCAGTCTTGGACAGTTGGAAGAAGAGGTTGCAGAATTGAGATTGACAATGGCGTCCTGCAAGTGCTTGATTGGGATCGTGCAGTCCTGGTGCGGGCGACGCGCAAGAACCGGCTGTACACCATGAAGCCGATTCTGTGCGCGCCAGTCTGTCTGCTGTCCAAGATGGAGGAGGAAGCATGGCGATGGCATGCTCGATATGGGCATCTGAACTTCCGATCCCTACGGGAGCTGGGAGTGAAGGAGATGGTTGATGGCATACCCCTGATCCGGCGGGGCGAGCAGGTGTGTGATGGCTGTGCACTCGGGAAGCAGCATCGCACGCCGTTCCCACAGGCCTCGGCGTATCGCGCAGAGTGTGGACTGGAGCTGTTCCATGGCGACTTGTGCGGTCACATCTCTCCACCGACTCCAGGAGGGAAGTCATTTTTCCTCCTCATCGTGGACAACTATAGCAGGTTCATGTGGCTCGAGCTGTTGACAACGAAGGACGAGGCGTTCCAGTACTTCAAGAAGGTCTAGGCAGCAGCTGAACGTGAGCACGGACGCCGTCTCAGGGCGTTCAGAAGCGACCGCGGTGGTGAGTTCAACTCAAATGTGTTCACTGCATATTATAATGAGCAGGGGATCAAGCACAACACCACAGCGCCGTACTCTCCTCAGCAAAACGGCGTTGTCGAGCGCCTGGTCGAGATGGCTAGGTGCTTGCTGAAAAGCATGCAGGTGCTGGGCAAATTCTGGGGAGAAGCTATCAAAACGGTCGTGTACATCCTTAACCGGTCGCCTACGCGAAGCTTGGAGGGGAGAACCCCATTCGAGGCCTGGTACGGGAAGAAGCCCAGTGTTCGTCATCTGCGCACTTTTGGGTGCGTGGCCTACGCCAAGCGCGTCGTCCCCAGCATCACCAAGCTGGCGGACAAGTCGGTTCTGGGGTGTTCTTCGACTATGAACCCGGGACCAAGGCCTATAGGGTCTATGACCTAGTGGGCAAGAAGCTGATGGTCACCCGAGACGTGATCTTCGACGAGAAGGCATGGAACTGGGCGGCGGACGGCGCAACCCCGATCGAAACCGCAGCACCACTGACAGTGCACTTCCCAGGCACTGTTGGTGGTCCGACAATAGCTCCATCAGACGCACAGGCGCCTGAATCAGTATAGGGAGAGACATCATCACCTGAGCCGCAACACTCGGCGGTCGGAGGTGGATCACCGGCAACACCTTAGTACCCCACCGAGGACCCTGAAGTGCCGGAGCTCACTCCCTCGCCGTTTCAAGTTCAATGGGCAACACCACCATCTGAAGGAGCAGAAGACTCTGAGGGAGTACCACTGCGTTTCAGAACCATCCCTGATCTCCTGGACACAACTGAGGAGGTAATGGATTTTGAGTACAGTGGTTTATACCTACTAGCTGCAGATGAGCCCGCTGGGGTAGAGGCAGCTCTAGCTGAGGATTGCTGGAAGAAGGCCATGGAAGCTGAGCTAGGAGCAATCAAGGAGAACAACACCTGGGAGCCAAGCAGACTGCCTGCTGGACATCGTGCAATTGGTCTCAAATGGGTGTTCAAGGTGAAAAGAGATCCTGCAGGAAATATTGCGAAGCACAAGGCACGTTTGGTAGCCAAAGGCTATACTCAACGACAAGGGGTCGATTTTGATGAAGTGTATGCACCGGTGGCCCGTATTGAAACAGTCCGATTGATTTTGGCACTTGCAGCTCATGCTGGGTGGCAAGTTCATCACATGGATGTTAAATCGGCGTTTCTGAATGGGGATCTCAAAAAGGAAGTTTATGTCAGTCAGCCACCAAGATTTGTGATCGGAGATGATCAACACAAGGTTCTGAAACTGAACAAAGCATTGTATAGCTTGCGTCAGGCACCGAGGGCATGGAATGCAAGGCTTGACAGGGAACTGATTCAGCTTGGGTTTGTCAGAAGCAAGCTGGAGCACGCTGAGTACAGAAGAGGTGATGAAAAATCCTTTCTGATAATTGGTGTATATGTTGATGATCTGATCATAGCAGGGCCAAGAGCTGAAGACAGCTGAATTCAAGAAGGAGATGCAACACAGATTCAGCATGAGTGACCTGGGGTTACTAAGCTACTATCTGGGGATTGAGATGAAGCAAGAATCTGATGGCATCACTGTCAGTCAGAGTTCTTATGCAGCCAAGATACTAGAAGTGGCTGGTATGTCCAAGTGCAATCCTACCAAGACACCACTTGAGGTAGGAATGAAGTTGAGCAAGAAAGATGCAGGAGAAAGTGTGGATGCCACAAAGTACATGAGCATCATTGGGAGCCTGAGATATCTTGTGAATACTAGGCCTGATCTTGCACATTCAGTGGGGCTGGTTAGCAGGTATATGGAATCTCCAGGGATGCAGCATTGGAAGGCAGTGAAGCACATTCTCAGATACATCAAAGGGACTTTGGGACATGGCTGCCACTACAAGAGAAATCAGTCACAAGTAACTGATCTTATAGGTTACAGTGACAGTGCTTTTGCTGGAGATGTTGATGATAGGAAGAGTACTACAGGCACGGTATTTTTCCTAGGCACAAGTCTGATCACTTGGATGTCACAGAAGCAAAGAATCGTGGCTCTTTCATCCTGTGAAGCAGAATACATAGCAGCAGCAGGTGCAGCATGTCAGGGTGTTTGGTTCAGTCGTCTTCTTGTTGAACTGACAGCCAAAGAGCCAGCTATTGTGAAACTGAAAGTCAACAACATGTCAGCAATAGCTCTGAGCAAGAATCCGGTTCATCATGACAGGAGCAAGCATATTGATGTGAAGTTTCATTACATCAGAGAGTGCATTGACAATGGCATCATGGAGGTTGATCATGTGGAGGCTGCTGAGCAATTGGCAGATGTCCTGACCAAAGCTCTTGGCCGCGTCAAGTTCGTCGAGATGAAGAACAAGCTCGGAGTTGGCTCGGTGCAAAGGATTTAGGGGGTGATTTGTTAGCTTAAATCCGTTGCATATCTTTGTAAATACGTACTAGCATGTGTTGAGTCGCGTCAGGTCATTAGCCGGTAGGGACGAGCTAGTCGTGTGTGGGCTGGAGTCGTGCGTAGCTCATGGCATGGCCAGGTGCTGTGTTTGGACAGCGCCACAACGCCTATGGCGGGCACGTCGAGTGGCGTCGCAAGGAAATAGGGTGTTGCGCACCTGGGCGGTGTGGCGTGGGACTCCCTCAGCGACCATGTATTCCAAATAAAGAGGAACAGAAAAACAGAAAAAGCTGCAGACGTTGTGCAGCACAAATTGCGTGATCTCTCTTCCACTCGTTCGCGTGCGTATGTGTTCTTCGTGTTTCCTGAGTTCGCCGGAGAAGATCCAGAGCTCGGTGGACACCGCCGGCTCCAACAATTACCGCCATCAGCCGAGAGGGAGACAACATCAGGAAGTAGGGGAAGCAGCAACCTATGATGGATCTCAGCGAGCTTCCTAGCTCCGCAATGCTGGAGACCATGCATTGGAAACTAGACAGCGAAAGCCTCCTGCTCCCCGCCACTGCAGTATTCACCTCACTCTTGGATCTTTCACTCGAAAGCATTGTCTTACCAGCTGGCAGTAGCCACCTCCTTGCACGCCTCCAGTCATATATCGACGTGCTGCCCGTGTCTACACAAGCTGCAGCTGAGGAGGCTTTGGCGTTTCGAATTGAATGAGCTGCTGGTCGAGTCCAGCACGCTCTTGGAGCTGTCCTGCGAGGGCATCCATGGCTCTGGGGTGGCTCTGAAACTGAAAACTCCTATCCTCCACGTTCTCCGTATAGGGGACTATAACTGCATCCAGACACTTAGGATGTTGAAGGACCGGAACGGGCGACCAGAGGTGGGTGAATAGAAGCCGATTCAAATTTCTTCAATGAACCCCGGCGAAAGACCCAAACCAATTCACAAACCTCTCTTCTAGCAATATCAAGTTCTCTTAGCTATGCAAGAGCTAATGGACCTAGAAATGGTGCTAGGAACCAAATTAGAGACCAGTGGAAGTAATAAAGAACCCAAACAAGTGTTGGAAGAAAAGATTCGAAAACCAACATAAAAGTACGGAAACTCTGCAAAACTCTTCGGAAAATTCCGCAACTTCCAGAGAATCCGCACATACGGAATTTCCGAAAAATTCTTCCGAATATCCTGCACCTACGGAATTTTCCGGAAAAACTTTCGGAAAATTCTGCGCCTCCGGAAATTTCTGGAATATTCCGCAGGTCCAAAAAACAGCCTTCGTGAGGAAGTTGGAAAAATCCGAAACTCAATCAAATGACCTCCAAAAATCATGAAATTTGAACCATAGACTCACAACAACATACCAAAGCTATTCCCAAAGGCTCAATTCAAAAAGCCCAAGAATTGGTCACCAGATTCAAAGGATTTGGAGAAGGGCACAAAGAGCTCAAAAACATTCCATGAACTCAAACTTGAAAATGAGTCAAACAAGATTCAAATCCAACAAGATTATGGCCATAGCTGCATCTACATGTGGGGAATATTTGCCCAAAAGATCTTCCCACGAAGATCAAGATTTCACCCTCGGTTTTGCGGATTTGTCCAAGAACACAAGAAAGGGGATTTTTGGGAAATCTCAAAATTCAAGCCAAATTCGTGAGGGATCTGAGGGGGGATCACATCATAGATGCTCACAAGGATTCTAGCAACAATTTTCCCCAAACAAACCTCACGAGATTTGAGCTCAAACGCGAAGAACGAAAAATCTCCGAAAATAGCTCCGAAAATGCCGAAAAAGAAAAACGGGAGAAATAAAAGATTTAGCCACGGATTTGACACACAAATTCGACTAAATCACGAGGACAACATCTTTACAAGATGAGGACTAGCCTCCTCCCTTCATCCACCCACTAAGATGAAGAAATCAAGAGAAAAGAGCAATCACCCTCTCATCTCCCTCTCTCCTCTCTCTCTAAGCACTTGGCTAGCCTCTAAGCAAAATGAATTAGGGTTTCTAACAAGGGTCCTGAACCAACCAACCATCCACTCATATATATAGTCCGTGGCAGATGACAAAACTACCCCTACATCTACAACTAAGATAACTGCCCACGCAGGGGCATTTTGGTCTAGATTTAACAATCTAGTTCAAGCACAAGACAACAATGCAAATGGAATTTATGCAAAGGCTTATTTATTGTGGGATTTCCATGTACTATGTGAAAGCGAGCCTGGTAAAAATTAGTTGATGAGACATGAGGGATTGCATATGGAATGATCTCATATTTGAAGCTTGCTAAATCGAAATGAATGGATGATTCAACACAAGATGTGACTTGATGGCTTGAGATGGTGAAGATAACAAGGAAAGGCTTCGAGGTACTAAGCAAGGGTAAAGGGCAAGCGATGGCTCGGCGGTCGAAGAACCTAGCTAGGGTGAAGAAGAAAGTACTTGCATTTAGTTGAGGTACTAATCAAGCTATGATGGTCATATTGATGTGGAGGATCAAATCTATATTGGACAAAGTGTTGGAAGTGACTTGATGCATTTAGAGCTATTCATATTTGATGAATAGAAAAGTCACGTGCTCAAGATGGCTATGCTCAAGTGTAAAGATCAATATCAACATGTTGGCAACCTTATTTGATGAAGATTGAAAGAGACGACATCAATTCGAAAGAGATCAACTCAAGCGGTATAAATTTGTTTTTCATTTGATCTTGAGATTAATAGGTATGCCGTACTATTAAGAAGGATGCATCATGTTGATAGATAATTATTCATAAGTGCTCATGCCAACCCATGTGAGTTTTCAGTGCTTGAGAGACAAAAGAGCTAACCTACTTTTTACTGGTCTGGCATTGATACCAGACGTGTCCGGTATTTGCCCAGCAATTATAAAATTGTTATTCTCGGGTTAGTTCGTCGGGAGTTCCGGCAATCGTCGGGAGTTCCGACGTCTCGCGCTTAACTGACTTGGAGAAGTTCACTGTCCTGGTCATATTGGACGTGTCCGGCCAGAGCCCAACGGCTAGTTTTCAAATGCATTGAGGGTCGGGAGTTCCAACGTGAGTTGGGAGTTCCGACGGTCGGGAGTTTCGGCATGCGTCAGGAGTTCCGACACCTCACATACTTTAATTCAGTTACCGTAGTTCTCAAATGTGCTGAGGGTTGGGAGTTCCGGCATTCATCGGGAGTTCCGACGTCTCACAACGACACTGTAACTCAGTTACCGTTGGCGCAGTGTAAATCATACCGTGTCCGGTATGGGTATGGCAACGGCTATAAAACAGCTAGTTTTTCCAAGGAGGCTATAAATACCCCCAAGCCTCCATATTTGGAGGCTGCTGATTCTGCTGGTTCCAATACATGTTTTTGAGCCTTGCTAACTCTCTCAAACCCTCTCTTAGTGAGTGTGTGATCCAAATCGTCAAATCCATTTGTGGGTTAAGAGAGAATTTGAAAAAGAGAGCAAGCCACCACTTAAGCACTTGTGCATATTGTCTATTTCGTGATTGCATTTATTACTCTTGGACTCTTCGGTCCTAGACGGCTAGGCGTCGCCGGAGAGCACCCGAGAGATTGTGGTGTGCCTCAGAAAATTTGTAACGGTCGATTCCGCCGCATCAGAATCAACTAGTAGAAGGATGAAAAGGAGTTGGAAAAGACTCCGGCTAGAGTGACCTTCGTGGTACCCTCTAGGGCTGACCTTCACTGGGTCGCCCGTAGCCCCCTCAACGGAGAGTAGGACTCGAACGAGTCCGAACTTCGGTAATATAAATATCGTATCTCAATTCGCATTTCATTCGATATTTGTGTTGCTCTGACTCTTGTGAAGGTTCTCTGTGTATATTGTCATCTTCAGTAGATACCTGCAGTTTGGTTTGAAGATAGAAATCGAAAGGAGCAAGTTTGGGGCTGCTCTGCAGAAACCGTGTATACATACCGGACACGTCCGGTATTTCTTGCCTGTGCTGAATATATTTGTTTTCTGTTCTAACTTTGTGTTGCAGGGTTGTAACTTCTATATATATTCTTTATACCTTGTATACTCTGTGTCTGACTTGTGAAGGGTGGTATTACTCTTTATTTGGAGTTTCCATTTTGGAAACTCTCTTTACTAATCATTTTCCGCATTTAAAGGTGTTAATTTTCAGAAACGCCTATTCACCTCCCTCTAGGCGGCATCCTAGGTCCTTTCAGTCCGGCCTCCGCCGAGCCTCTCGCTTGACTCGACCGACGCCGTCTCCATCCTGTCATGTTCTCTCGCTCTTCCGTGCACCATGTGGACCTCCCATGACTCCGCCCGGACTTCTCGGGTCCATCGGTCCAAGCCTACTCGTGTTCATCCTTCACCGCCTTTGGTCCATCGGCATAAACCTTTCGCTTGACCTTCACCGCACGCCGTCGGCCGCCATGTCGCATCCTACACCTGTACATCACAAGCCAAGAGCAACGTCAAACTATAGTCAATCACTCATCATTTAAGGGTGACCACCATTGATTCTCAGATGTTCAGCCCGAGGCTGGAGGAGCTCACCTTCGGAACACCAACCTATGCATAACGAAGTCAATGGTGAATTGTCATGTGTGAGGAGCCTCAAGATTCACTTGTTTTCACATACACCTGATGACGACGACGACGACAATGGTAGCATATGCCTACTCCAGTGTAGTACATCAGTCACATGCCTTCGGGTGTCGATCTCTTATTGTAGCACAGGTATGCAACCCAAGGATCCTGTGGTATGCTCCGCAACTCGCACACTACTGTATATAAGACCACACATAAACATTCATATTGCCTAAAAAAATAAAACTTGTAGCTATATATGTGAAATTTCAGGAGAAAATTGTTTTGCGCTTGTGTGAACAAAGAAAATGTTGTTGTATGCTGCTGTCGTGACCTGTGCAAGTTTTTTTTTTTGCTAACATTATTGTTTTCTTTTACCTGGTTTGGTTAAGAAAATATTAATAATGCCTCTACAGATGCTTATTTACTTGTCTTTTAAATCCTTTATTTATTTTATTAGGCAGAAGACCAGGTTACGAACACAATCAGAGGTAGGATACCTCCTCTTCCCCACCTAATATCTTTGACTGTAAGTGCGTGTCTACCGGAGTTGCATTGTTTTGGAGTTGGTCTAGCAGATATCCTGACAGTACAATGCAGCAATCTAAAATACCTCCGTGTAGATTTGCTCCAACAGCAGGGTGAGTATCCTAGCTAATTCTATGAATCCACTACTTGGTTAAAATTTCCTAAATTGCTCCTTTTAATCACATCGCACTAAAATCATGCATATATCCTCAGATTTTGCCGCAGAAGCGCGACTGCTTTTGTTGTGATCACTTGGACCATTGGAAATCCCATGAGATGCCACCTAGGCCATGTTTAGTTGCAGCCAGATTCGGCGCCGCCGGAACCCTGAGTACTGTAGCTACACTGTAGCATTTTGTTTTTATTTGATAATAATTGTCCAATCGTTGACTAATTAGGCTCAAAACGTTCGTCTCGCAAAGTACAACCAAACTGTGCAATTAGTTTTTGATTTCGTCAACATTTAATACTCCATACATGTACCGCAAGTTTGATATGACGGGAAATCTTCTTTTTACATAATGTCAAATTCAGAAAATTTGGGAAACTAAACATGGCCCTAGCTGACATCCAGGAAGTAGAGTTCAATGGACTAGTAGTAACCGACTGCGAAGGCTAGTTCATGCAACGAGTGCTCAGACCCATGGTACGAGCTAGAGAAGATAAGAAGTGCTTTCGAAATCATTCCAGGTGGTGATGGGACGTGGATTCCTTCAGTCTGGTCGTTTGGCTATGGTTTATCGTAAATGATCGTAAATTTCTAGTCGGAACAGTATTTTTCTCTCACACAAATCAGCCAGTACTTCTTCACGAACCAGCAACGAAACGAACCAGTCAACCGAACAGGCTGCTTGTTACAGCACTTTTTTGTTCTATGAGTGGAAGCCTGATCTATAAGTGGAAGTGTGCACTTGCTTGGAGAGTTGGAGAGGAGTATAACAGTGTAGCTAGAGGCCTTCGCTTGTTATAAGCCGAGACCTAGAGTATTTGCTTAAAGACTATCCATGTGTATACGACGAGTCTTAGTTTTTTTTTTCAAAAGGACGGTAAAAGTTTGTCGCGGATTTTATTAGACGATATAAAGAGAAAAAAAGGATAAATACAACTCCATGTGTATATGACGAGTCCAGTTCCAGTTTTTCTTTTCCTCGAGGGAGTCCTGTCCAGTTGCAATTGCTCTCTCGTATGGTTTCGGTTGCATAGCCGCACGTAGCAGGCCTGGGGTGGGGCATCGATCCGATAGCGTCCGGGCGGCGGCTGGTCTAGACGGCGGCGTAGGCGAGCTTCTCCCTCCGCCGCCGGCGCCGACCTGGTCAGCGACCTCGGCGACGACGTGCTCGTGCGCGTCCTCGAGCTGCTGCCGGACGCGAGCGACGCCGTGCGCACGGGCGCGCTGGCGCGGCCTCTGGACGCGCGCCCCCTCCCTCCGCTTCGACTCCGACATCAAACCCAACTTCAAAGGAGCCAGAGGCACCAAATGGTTCCTCGCCTTCGTCGACGACACCCTCGCGCAGCGAGCCCGGGTGACGACGGATGCCGCCGCTCTGGAGCACCTGGCGATATCGTTCGTGATGGATCCTGTCGGCGAGAAGGCCGAGAAGCTAGTGCCGAGGTCCATCAAAGCTGAACAGGAGTGGATCTGGTTCGCCATGCAAGGGGAGGTGAAATCTTTCGTCCTTAACCTGTGCTTGCCTCTATGGGAATACCGCTATCACATCACCTGCAGAGACAGCAAGAACTTGCAGCAACCAATGATCACTAGGCGAGATTCTTACCGTAGGAACGAGAGCATGTTTACTGTAGAGCTAGATGGTGTTGGGAGCGCTCCTACAGTGGATGTCATCGGGCTCTAGTAGCCTAGCCATCTCTATATATGGCACTATGCTCAAACATGTTGCTACCTTATGATATATTTTAATTTAATGAAAATTTTTATTTTTCTATATTTTATGTGCATAAAAATTCATAAATAATTATTTTAACTCTATTTTAAAAGAATCAATTTTTAGGGTGTTACAATCCGCGAGCTCTGTCTCGTCCATCCCTTGACTAAACTGGCTCGTCCAATCCCACGGCGTGCATCGATGCCAGGACCCACGAGCTCCATCTCGTTTGATCCCTTGACTAACTGTTTCGCCCGATCCCACGACGCGCATCAACGCCAGCATCTGCGAGCTCCGTCTCACCCGATCCCTACAAAACTGAACGTCATGGCTGCGCAACGATGCCTTGGTTGATAAATCATCTCAACTAAAAAACACTCACGCATGCCCGCTAACAAATACCCCTAGACGATTCTGCCCGAATCAACCGGGGCTCAGGGGCTACACCCACAGTGCGCTCGCGCGCACTCGCTGACAAAACAAGAACCTCCCCCACTGGCAACATGAGAAAACCCCCAGACGGTTCTGCCCAAACCGTCGGGGGCTCGGGGCTACACCCGCGGGTGCACTCGCGCGCACCCTCCGTTGAGACAAAAATCCCCTAGACGATTCTGCCCGAATCGCACGGGGGCTCGGGGGCTCCTGTCGGGTTCATAAACCCGAGGTCCCTCACGGACCGGCTTCCTAACAAAGCCTTGGCCCAGGCAGACAAACACAACTCATGGACCAGCCTAAGTATCTAAACAACAGGCTAGCAGGGCGATCCAATTACCGACCGGAAAGTCCGGACGAGGAGGAAAGACACCCGTTTTCTGACTCCGGCCCACCTCTTTGACCGGAGCGCTCACTTCGGTCTCCAACCCACCTTCAGACGGCCTCTTCGACCAGAAGGCCTGGCCAAAACACTACTTCCGACTCCGACCCCACGTCTCCGACCGGGGTACGCAAAAACCCTGCTCGCTGCTCCTCTCCGACCAACGCAACCAGAGCCGACTAGGGACCAACCGATCAGGGACGCCCGCTCGGAAAGGACCAGGGAACGAACGGAGAAAGCAAAGCAGGGCGCACAAGTCAAACCACGGCACTAGGGACCGTACCCTGTACACCTACAAAAACAGTACTCTGCAACCTCCCTGGCACATAGTGTTGTAGGCGCCGATATTTTCCCTACAGTATTGTGGGCGCCGTTAACTCCCATACGGTAAGGCTCCCCCCACGTGCCTTTGGGCATCGATAGTGTTGTGGGCGCTGGCATTTACCGTGTCGAGTGAACATGGTGAAACTCCTCACATGCCTCTGGGCATCAACAGTATAGCAGGTACTGACATCTGTCATACCCGAACAAAACAACACAGCCTCCCACATGCATCCGACATCCAACAGTGTTGTGGGCGCCTACCATCATCCTGTACCCGCCGCGCATGGGAAACAAGACTTAGAAGCATTCATACTCTCTCCCTGTCACTTGTAAGGCCATCCCCTTCATCTATAAAAGGGGATGCGCTCTCTCCAAAAAAACTCAGTTAATCCAGGTCGATTCAAGTGCTTCCAGATTCATTAGATCGATCATGTTCACTAGCTCACAACCACAGAACCGCCAGGTTTGGACCTCAAGCACACGTTTGAACATTTAGCACATAGCGGAGCTCCTGTCGCTCTCGGTCCTTCCGATCAGAGCCGACTGGACCTCTTATACCCCCCATCTTTCTCCTTCTCGTTTGTAATCCCACTGCAAACTTTGAGCACCTGGGCTCAGGAATAAAGTCACCAGCCAACTCAAACTGGACGTAGGGCAAATTGCCTGAACTAGTATAAATCCTGTGTCATTGAGTGCTAGGCCACCTCCGATCACAACGTACGATAAAACTACAAATATTTACTTGTTGATCACTTTCTGCACCGACAGGTGGTGTCCTGGCTCCTCCCTTTCGATGACCAGGGCGGCGCTCACCACATGGTTGCTTGCCGCGACATAGAGGAGGAGGGGTTCTCCCTGTTCAGGAGTGATGAGGATTGGGGCTGACGTTAGGGACACTTTGAGGCTCTCTAGAGCCTGCTGAACTTCCTTAGTCCAGATGAAGACGTCTGTCTTTTTGAGGAGCTTGTAGAGTGGCATCCCCTGTTCGCCAAGCTAGGAGATGAAATGGCTCAGGGCAACCAGACAGCCGGTGAGCCTTTGTACGCCCTTGATGTTGCGTATATGGGCCATGCTGGAGATGGCCGTGCTCTTTTTAGGGTTGGTCTCGATGCCGCGCTCGGACACAATGTATCCCAGCAGCTTCCCCTTCAGAACCCCGAAAACACATTTCTCAGGATTCAATCTGATGTTGAACCTTCGGAGGCTCGCGAACGTTGTGGCCAAATTTGCGATCAGGTTGCAAGCTTGAGCCGTTTTGACCACTATGTCATCAACATAGACAACGATTGTTGGTTTTGGCCGCTCGGCTTGATTAGGCTGATCGAGTGGGTTGATTTGGTCGGCAAAGCATTGCTGCATGCACCTTTGGTAGGTGGAGCCAGTGTTCTTCAGGCCAAAAGGCATGGTTATGTAGCAGTACGAACCATACAGGGTGATGAATGAGGTTGCGAGCTGATCGGACTCTTTCATCATGAACTGGTGATAGCCCGAGTAGGCATCCAGAAAGGAGAGGATCTCGCAACCCGAGGTGGAGTCAACTATCTAGTCTATGGGTGGCAAAGGAAAGTGATCCTTTGGACACGCTTTGTTGAGGCCAGTATAATCAACACACATTCTCCATTTCCTGATCTTCTTTTTAACAAGAACAGGATTGGCAAGCCAGTCGGAGTGGAATACCTCTCTGATGAATCTGGCTGCCAGGAGTTTGGCGATCTCCTCACCTATGGCCCTGTGCCTCTCATCGTTGAAGCAACACATACATTGCTTAGCAGGCTTCGAGCCTGGGATGAGGCGCAGCACGTGCTCGGCGATGTCTCGTGGTATGCCCGGCATGTCAGATGGCTTCCATGCAAAGACATTGCCATTGGCGCGTAGGAAGTCAACGAGCTCGCATTCCTATTTGGCTGGGAGCTCGGTCCTAATCCGCACTGTCTTGGTTGGGTCAGTGGGGTCTATCCCCACCTCCTTGGTTTCCTTGAGTGGACGGAAGGCCGTCGAGGAGGTTGGTTTGTTGCAGTCTGGGACTACTGGGGTCGACGACTCCCCAAGCTATGGGAGCTTGGTCCAGTTGATGACCGTGGTGGTGAGCTCAAAATGCTCGCGATCGCATGTGAAGGCATGCGAGAAGGCGCTACCCACGGTGATGATGCCGTTCAGTCCTGGCATCTTCGGCTTGAGGTAGGTGTAGTTGGGGATCACCATGAATTTGGCGTAGCATGGCCGCCCCAAGATGGCGTGGTAGCACCCTGGAAAGTCCACCACTTCGAAGGTGAGGACCTCTGAGTGGAAGTTGGCTCGGTTGCCAAACATGACGGGCAGGTCGATCTGCCCGAGCGGGTACGCCTACGCTCCCAGGATCACACCGTGGAAGGTAGAGCCCGCTGGGCAAAGTTGGCGTCGAGGGTGTCGATGTAGAGGATGTTGAGGCCACTGCCTCCATCCATCAGCACCTTGGTGAGGCACTTCCTACGGACGATGGGGTCGACGACGAGCGGGTAGCATCCTGGTCTGGCGATGTGGGAGGGATGGTCCCTCTGATCGAAGGTGATCGGAGATTCCGACTAGCTTAGGAAGGAGGGGATGGCCGTCTTGGCGACGCATGCCTCTCGATAGCGTACCTTGTGCTAGCGTTTGGAGCAGATGGCGTCGGATCCTCTAAAGATCATGATGCATTCCTTGGGGTTGAGGAAGTTGTCCCCGTTCTTGCCTGCCGTGCCTCCTTTCTTGGCTGTCGCCTCTTTGCCGTCTCCTTCTTTTGGCCCGCCACCCTGTCACAGGAAACATTTGAGGTGCTCGTAGTCCTTGTAGAGGTGTTTGATGGGGTAGGTGTGGTTGGTGCACGGACTATCCATGAGCTTGTTGAAGTGGTTGGGCAGGCCCTGCTAGGGCTGCTTGCCCGCGCGATCAGCTGCGGCGACTAACACGGAGTCAGTCGTTCGGCGCCGATCCTTCTTGTTCTTCTTGCCCCTCTACATGGAGGGGCCCTCGTCTTGGTGCTCACGCTTGGCCTTGCCCTTGTCTTGGCCTCCGTTGAAGACTGCTCCGACCGCCTCCTCACTGGAGGCGTGGTTAGTGGCGACGTCGACCAGGTCGCGGGTGGTACGGGGCTTCAAGCAGCCAAGCTTGTGGATCTAGGACTCGTAGGTCATCCTAGAGAGGAATGCGCTGATGACGTCCATGTCGACGACATCTGGGAGGGAGTTGCATCATTGGGAGAACCTGCGGATGTAATCCCATAGGGACTCGCTGGGCTCCTGCTGGTAGCTCTTGAGGTCCTAGGAGTTACCAGGGCGAACATACGTCCCCTAGAAATTTCTGACGAAGACCCTCTTGAGGTCCGCCCAGTCGCGGATGTTGTCGTGCGGGATGAATTCAAGCCACGCCCGAACATGTTCCCCCATGCAGATGGGGAGATATTGAATGATGAAAAGGTCATCATCCACCCCTCCGGCTCGGCAGGCGAGCCAGAAATCTTCGAGCCAAATATCGGGGTTCGTCTCGCCGGTGTACTTGACGATGTTTGTGGGCGGTCGGAAGCGCTATGGGCCAAAGGCCCGTGGTCCCGGGCCCTCCAGGCTAGGACTTCGGTCGTCTAGCCGGTGACCGTGCCTGGGGCACGTTTCACCGCTCCCCTCGATGGTCTGGCCAAGGCCCATGTCACCTGCCCTCGCCGCCGCCCGAAGGACATCATCATCATATCGGGCCTGATGCTAGTTGCTGATGACACTGCGAGCGTCTTGGTGTGGACTAAGTCATTCGTGTACCGGCAGTCGGTGTGGAGCAGGCTCTAGGGTGGACCGCGGCGTAGCCATGGCCTCCCAAGCCGCGTTTGGTGGCTGTAGCGATGAGCGGATGGAGCGATCTGTCTGGTGCGTCCCCACTCCCCTAGTGGGGAGAGAGGGCATGAGTCAAAGTCACGATGCAGAGCTTTCCACCTATTGAACGGCGACGGCTTCAACCAGCGCCCGGAGATTCTGGTAGACCGCATGCTCCCAGGGGTCGGCGGGCTCGGGAACGCCGCGCAGAAGCATTGCCGCAGCGGTGATGTTCTGGCTAGCCCGAGCGAATTGCGGGGGGTCATTCCCCTCGTTCATGATGTCGCGCTGGACCTGATAGGCGTGACCCCGGGCGCCGCTCGTCGGGTCACGTGCATGGGGCGCAACATGCTGCATCGAGTGCACCGGTTGGTTTTGCCGCCGTTGTTGTAGCTCCTCGGCGTGCTCTTGTGCGAGCACGAGGGCCCCCGTATGTGGGTCCGGAGGGGTGTGAGTCTACAAAGACTCTGCCACCACCAGCGGCTATCCTAGAGTGTCTGCCAAGGCGCACTCTCAGGATGGACGGTGGCTAGGTGCCACGTCGCTGATGCTGGAGCCGTCGCTCTCAACCTCATCATCCAGGAGTTTGTGCAAAGTGGTGGGTGCATAGCTCGCCATCCCCATGAATTTAGATGTGAGACGGGGTGACGCCAGCATCCTTTGGAGCCCCCAAGCAGACATGTCCACGGGGGACATGATGCCGCAAGGGAACCGGTCGTGCGGTGGTTGTGGTGCGGACAATGCGGTCCCTCCGGATAATCGGTGGGAGATAGTAAATAGCGAGTAAATAACAGTATGTACATTACTCACAGCAGGGTTTGAGCAGAGAGTTTGCTCGAAATGAAGCATAGGTGCCTCGTCGTTGAAGTCGTTGGGTGTCCTAGAGCCGATGGAGGGCGCCCCTCCGACGGGTGCTGGAACAAGTGCCTCCTCGTGGAGGTGTAGTACGCCGAGCCGGTCAGCGACGAAGTCCAGGCTTTCAAAGAGAAAGGCCTAGGATGGCTCAAAGACGGGTGGAACCCACATCCCAACAGGTGGGAGCGTGGGAAACTCCAGCGAGCCAAAGCAAGTCGTATCGCTTGAGCCCGCCATGGCGAAGGTGGTGGAAAAGTGGGATATCTGATGACCAAAAAGTGTTGAACGTATAACGTCCTCCCCACGGACGGCGCCGACTATCGGTGCAGAAAGTGACCAACATGTACATATTTGTAGTTTTGCTGTATGTTGTGATTGGATGTGGCCTAGCACTCAATGACATAGGGTTTATACTGGTTTAGGCAACATGCCCTACGTCCAGTTTGAGTCGGTTGGTGACTTTATTCCTGAGCCTAGGTGCTCAAAGTTTGCTGTGGGGTTACAAACGAAAGGGAGAAAGATGGGGGGTACAAGAGGTCTGGTCGGACTCTGGTCTGAAGGGCTGAGAGTGACGGGAGCTCCGCTATGTGCTAAGTGTTTGAGCGTGTGCTCGAGGTTTGAACCTAGTGGTTCTGCTGTTGTGTGCTAGTGAACTGGTCCATCTCCTTTTTTGGAAGAGCACGCATCCCCTTTGATAGATGAAGGGGATGGCCTTACAAGGGAGAGAGAGAGTGTTCGTATGTTAAGTCTTGTTGCCCACATCATCAGGTACAAGGAGATTATAGGCACCCATAACACTATTAATGTCAGATGCATGTGGGAGATCACGTCGTCTTCTTCTGATATGGCAGACGGTGCCTGCCATACTGTTGATGCCCAGAGGCATGTACGGGATTTTACCATGTTCGCTTGGTATGGTAAATACCGGTGCCCACAACACTGTCGATGCCTAGAGGCATGTGGGGGAGCCTTACCGTGTTTGTCTGGTATAGGAGTTGGTGGTGCCAACAACACTGTAGGGAAAATGTCGGCGCCCACAACACTGCTTGGGTTCTGACATTCCAGGAAGGTTGTAGGGTACTGTCCTACATGTGTACAGGGTACGGTCCTCGGTATTGTAGTTGACTTGAGTACCCTGCCTTACTTGCTCTGTCTGTTTTCTGGTCCTTACCGAGCGGGCGTCCCCGGTCGGTTGGTCCCAGTCGGCCCTGATTGCGCTAGTTGGAGAAGAGCTATGAGCAAGGGTTCAGCGCGTCCCTGGTTGAAGACGCGGGTCAGAGTCAGAAGTGGTATTTGGCTAGGCCTTCCGATTGAAGAGGCGGGCCAGGGTTGGAAGCAAAGCCTTCCAGTCGGAGAGGCGGGCTAGAGTCGGAAGCGAGGCCTTCCGGTCGGAGAGGCGGGCCAGAGTCAGAAGCGGGCGTTGTTCCTCTTTGGCCAGACCTTTCGCTCGGAGGTTGGTTCGCCCTTCTATCCCTTCTATTAGGTTTTTGGGCCGGCCCAGGAGTTGCATGTTGTTTGTTGGGCCAAGCCTTTGTTGGGAAGCCGGTCCATGAGGGACCCCAGGTTTATGAACCCAACACTTCCTGAGTTGATCGGATGGCTCAGGCGAATGCCGAGAGACAGGTAAGCTGATGTAGACAAGACCCGATCTTCCGAAAGGTAGTGATAAATTTGATTGGTGGAGACTCAACGTTGACGATCCGGCTTCAAATCAGACATGATTTGAACCCTGCAACCACTACACCACTGCTCCGTTGGTTATCAACCAAGCATAACTTGATTGACCTCGCCGAGAAGGCTTTCCCTGCAAGCTAATCGAAGAACATAGGCAAGAGAACGGTAAACATGCAATCTGAAATTGCAAATATGGATGAAGCAAAGATTAATATGGGGTTCAAGCTCTTGATTCGATTGGACTAATCATCACAGGCGAGGAGAACAAGAACAGGGGCCCTGGATCACTGTAAAAGGACTTGTCGCCACAGTTACAACGAATCAATCTTAGTTTATCGAAGGAAAACTAGAACTAAACAAAACCCAACCCTAATGTGGCGATGGCTATAGAATATATGAGGGTTAGGTTGTGGAGACCCCTGGATGCGCCCCTATGGGCTCCAACATGATACACGGGCCAACAGCCCACAAGACGGTGGAGCAGCACCCTGGCAGATTCTAGATGTCCACTTGTTTTGACGATTCCTATTGACTCTGATCGAATTTTATGGTGCGATAGGTGCCATTGGAAGCTCCATGAAATTATCTTTGCATCCATATAAAGAACGCCCAAAACAGACACTGTATGCAACCTGGGCATCGTTTTTAGTACATGCTGCTCCTGGACTCCGAGACGGGCTCAAACTTGAGTTGCTTTGGGCCTCCACCTCAGGGACTCGAACCGAATTAGCCTCGGACCTCCTTCTTTACTTGGACACTCTTGATGGCCTCCTACCCCTCCATACCATGCGCCAAACATGGTCGTATGCATGGGTGTCATGTCCTCATCATCCTCCCCTTCTTGACGAAAAGCTGTCCTCGGCGTCGATCGTGCTTGAAACTGATCCTGCACAACACAAAGGAGAACGGGGTTGCGAAGACAAAGGAAACTGAAATAATTGTGAGAAGGAATGTGACCATGTTTCCAAATTTCTAGCGTGTCATCTCGCATAAAAATGTCAGCAAGCATGTAGACTCCATGATCGGAATGCACACGATGTATGTCAACACTATCCTGCAAAAGATTAGAACTAACCAAAGACAATGTAGGAATAGATGGTCTAGCAGACATAGGTAGCAACCAACAATGGTCCCCTTCTTGGAAGTGAACTTGTTTCTTTGAGGAACATGAGAAAATGTTTGTATTATTATGGCTGCCTTCTAAACGATCATAATCTTGTACAACAAAAAGAAAATTCATATTACTACGAACGTATACTCGATGTATCATATATTGTCCTTTATTGTTATATTTGCCAATAACATGATATGTGTGTTTAGAAAACCAAGGCAAATCAGCATATTTAAAAAGGCTCTCCTCCAAACAATCTAGGTTACACAAAACATCAAATTCAATTAACCCAAAGTATGTAAAGAAGACAACAGTTTGAACTCATCAGTTTTAGTAGCAATATGAATAACATGTTTATTTTCAGCACAAGTGACTAGTTCCAAAACATGTAAAACTGAAGCATCATCAACCAATTCATCTTTATCACAAGGAACTTCAAGCAAATTATCATGGGACAAAGATAAATGAAGAGAGGGTTCCACTAACAATTGCTCTATGATAGCATGGTTTGTGGAAAAATTTAGTACATTAAAATAATTCTCACCTTCCGTGAGTGTAGCACCATGGGCATTACCTATGTTCTCAGCAGGAGTAATAGGTGCATTGTGAAGTGATGGTTCTGAATTTACATATGAGGTTCTGAGCTCCTCATTTTCTTCCATGTCATCCTCTCGCTTATGGATATTATCCTGCAGAAGGTTAGTCATAGCAAGAGGAATAATAATAGACTCTTCCTCTAAATGGTGCACCTCATCATATGAAATTAAAATAGGAGGTGGATTAACAAAGGTTTCTCGCATAAGAAGTTTCATATCATTCCAAGCTTGAGGTTTATCAGAAGGATCTAAAGACTCCCACCAAGATAAAATAGAATGTCGCAAAACACTAGCTGCATTTTTTACCTTCCTCCTTGGACACATAAAGCGAGTAGCAAATATGTTGTCGATGGCAATTTCCCACTCCATGTACTCATCAGCACCTATACCATCATAAGTCGATGGATACGAACAACCTATCATTGTTAGAAGATAGCAAAAGACAACACAAAAGTATTATCCCTATCAAATGACTACGTGGTTGCAAAGTGGTATCACTTTTCACAAAGCAAGTGGAAGCGTCTTACCAAGCTCTTACAAAGTTCTTACCAATGCAAGCAGTGGGCGGTACAACCGGCGTGGGCTGGTTCGTGATAATGTGAGGCAAGTGGTACCGAGATTGCAAGGCCCTTTTCTATACTGATCTAAAGTATATATGTGGAGCTTGGGAGGCTTAAAATATGGTAGCAAGGAATAGCAATAATTTAATTCAGAAATTGCAAGATTGAAAAGTGGTCCCAAGCTAGTCTATGTCGCCAGACCTAGACTCGTCCTCGACCTAGTTCAACAAGCAACAATATATCTCAGCACAAGGACTAAACAGGATGCAAGCACTTTGATTTTTTTTTTCACCTTCCTTTTCCTCTTTTTTTTATTAGGTGCGGCTCTTTTTCACCTCTTTGCCTTTTTTTTGTGCGGCTTTTTTTTTTCTTGCACGTATTGCCTTTTGCTTTTTTATTTCTTTCGTTATTCTCTTTTACCAGGAGTGCCGCAAGGTACAAGCTTCAAATATACCTTGTAGTATACAAACTAATGAGACGCAAGACTCAAATCCTAAGGATCAAAGGTAGAACGATGTCCAAGCTTCCAAAAGTAGCTATCCAAAACTCAAACGTGTATGCCAAGGAAGAATCCAAATTGAATGCAAGCTTCCTATTCTTTCTCTTCTCCTTCACGTGCTACTGCCTATTTCCTATTTCTTTTCCTTCTAATGATCACATGTTCTCACATATATGGATGGTAAACCTGACAACCTCTTTTTTTTTCTCACCGAAAACAACAGCAACACGTTTTCTTTTTCTTCAACACAAAAAACAGGACTGAGTAGTAAAGAACTAAAGATCTAAAACAAAATAAAAAATGACAAACACAACGACATAACAAGGGACGGCCGTTCAATAAAGCAAACTGAAATTAAAAATATTGTAACGGCACAACGGGTGATAGGATAGGGAGAAAACAAAGATTAACACAAATATTTTTGTTTGGCAATTTTTTGGATTTATAGGACAAAGACAAAACAAAACTAGGGTAATGATAAACCTGACAGTAATACCTGAAGCTCTGATTACCACTTAATGGGAACAGGGATCCCGATCTTCCGTCGGGTACAGGTAACTATCGTTGTGGCGGAGAATGACGCACCGATCCAGACCCTGACAGATTCTAGACGTCCACTTGTTTTGATGATTCCTATTGACTCCGATCGAATTTTAAGGTGGGACAGGTGCCATTGGAAACTCCATGAAATTATCTTTCCATCCATATAAAGAACGCCCAAAACAGACACTGTATGCGACCTGGGCGTCATTTTTAGTACGTGCTGCTCCTGGACTCCGAGACGGGCTCAAACTTGAGTTGCTTTGGGCCTCCACCTCGGGGACTCGAACCGAATTAGCCTCGGACCTCCTTCTTTACTTGGACACTCTTGATGGCCTCCTACCCCTCCATACCATGCGCCAAACATGGTCGTATGCATGGGTGTCATGTCCTCATCATCCTCCCCTTCTTGACGAAAAGCTGTCCTCGGCGTCGATCGTGCTTGAAACTGATCCTGCACAACACAAAGGAGAACGGGGTTGCGAAGACAAAGGAAACTGAAATAATTGTGAGAAGGAATGTGACCATGTTTCCAAATTTCTAGCGTGTCATCTCGCATAAAAATGTCAGCAAGCATGTAGACTCCATGATCGGAATGCACACGATGTATGTCAACACTATCCTGCAAAAGATTAGAACTAACCAAAGACAATGTAGGAATAGATGGTCTAGCAGACATAGGTAGCAACCAACAATGGTCCCCTTCTTGGAAGTGAACTTGTTTCTTTGAGGAACATGAGAAAATGTTTGTATTATTATGGCTGCCTTCTAAACGATCATAATCTTGTACAACAAAAAGAAAATTCATATTACTACGAACGTATACTCGATGTATCATATATTGTCCTTTATTGTTATATTTGCCAATAACATGATATGTGTGTTTAGAAAACCAAGGCAAATCAGCATATTTAAAAAGGCTCTCCTCCAAACAATCTAGGTTACACAAAACATCAAATTCAATTAACCCAAAGTATGTAAAGAAGACAACAGTTTGAACTCATCAGTTTTAGTAGCAATATGAATAACATGTTTATTTTCAGCACAAGTGACTAGTTCCAAAACATGTAAAACTGAAGCATCATCAACCAATTCATCTTTATCACAAGGAACTTCAAGCAAATTATCATGGGACAAAGATAAATGAAGAGAGGGTTCCACTAACAATTGCTCTATGATAGCATGGTTTGTGGAAAAATTTAGTACATTAAAATAATTCTCACCTTCCGTGAGTGTAGCACCATGGGCATTACCTATGTTCTCAGCAGGAGTAATAGGTGCATTGTGAAGTGATGGTTCTGAATTTACATATGAGGTTCTGAGCTCCTCATTTTCTTCCATGTCATCCTCTCGCTTATGGATATTATCCTGCAGAAGGTTAGTCATAGCAAGAGGAATAATAATAGACTCTTCCTCTAAATGGTGCACCTCATCATATGAAATTAAAATAGGAGGTGGATTAACAAAGGTTTCTCGCATAAGAAGTTTCATATCATTCCAAGCTTGAGGTTTATCAGAAGGATCTAAAGACTCCCACCAAGATAAAATAGAATGTCGCAAAACACTAGCTGCATTTTTTACCTTCCTCCTTGGACACATAAAGCGAGTAGCAAATATGTTGTCGATGGCAATTTCCCACTCCATGTACTCATCAGCACCTATACCATCATAAGTCGATGGATACGAACAACCTATCATTGTTAGAAGATAGCAAAAGACAACACAAAAGTATTATCCCTATCAAATGACTACGTGGTTGCAGTGGTGTCACTTTTCACAGCAAGTGGAAGCGTCTTACCAAGCTCTTACAAAGTTCTTACCAATGCAAGCAGTGGGCGGTACAACCGGCGGCTGGTTCGTGATACCTGTGAGGCAGTGGTACCGAGATTGCAAGGCCCTTTTTCTGTACTGATCTAAAGTATATATGTGGAGCTTGGGAGGCTTAAAATATGGTAGCAAGGAATAGCAATAATTTAATTCAGAAATTGCAAGATTGAAAAGTGGTCCCAAGCTAGTCTATGTCGCCAGCCTAGACTCGTCCTCGACCTAGTTCAACAAGCAACAATATCTCAGCACAAGGACTAAACAGGATGCAAGCACTTCTGATTTTTTTTTCACCTTCCTTTTCCTCTTTTTTTATTAGGTGCGGCTCTTTTTCACCTCTTTGCCTTTTTTTGTGCGGCTTTTTTTTCTTGCACGTATTGCCTTTTGCTTTTTTATTTCTTTCGTTATTCTCTTTTACCAGGAGTGCCGCAAGGTACAAGCTTCAAATATACCTTGTAGTATACAAACTAATGAGACGCAAGACTCAAATCCTAAGGATCAAAGGTAGAACGATGTCCAAGCTTCCAAAAGTAGCTATCCAAAACTCAAACGTGTATGCCAAGGAAGAATCCAAATTGAATGCAAGCTTCCTATTCTTTCTCTTCTCCTTCACGTGCTACTGCCTATTTCCTATTTCTTTTCCTTCTAATGATCACATGTTCTCACATATATGGATGGTAAACCTGACAACCTCTTTTTTTTTCTCACCGAAAACAACAGCAACACGTTTTCTTTTTCTTCAACACAAAAAACAGGACTGAGTAGTAAAGAACTAAAGATCTAAAACAAAATAAAAAATGACAAACACAACGACATAACAAGGGACGGCCGTTCAATAAAGCAAACTGAAATTAAAAATATTGTAACGGCACAACGGGTGATAGGATAGGGAGAAAACAAAGATTAACACAAATATTTTTGTGGGGCAATTTTTTGGATTTATAGGACAAAGACAAAACAAAACTAGGGTAATGATAAACCTGACGGTAATACCTGAAGCTCTGATTACCACTTAATGGGAACAGGGATCCCGATCTTCCGTCGGGTACAGGTAACTATCGTTGTGGCGGAGAATGACGCACCGATCCAGACCCTGACAGATTCTAGACGTCCACTTGTTTTGATGATTCCTATTGACTCCGATCGAATTTTAAGGTGGGACAGGTGCCATTGGAAACTCCATGAAATTATCTTTCCATCCATATAAAGAACGCCCAAAACAGACACTGTATGCGACCTGGGCGTCATTTTTAGTACGTGCTGCTCCTGGACTCCGAGACGGGCTCAAACTTGAGTTGCTTTGGGCCTCCACCTCGGGGACTCGAACCGAATTAGCCTCGGGCCTCCTTCTTGACTTGGACACCCTTGATGGCCTCCTACCCCTCCATACCATGCGCCAAACATGGTCATATGCATGGGAGTCATGTCCTCATCATAAGGAGCAGAGGGACGCCCCATGTGGGCCATGCTGACTCCGTCATGAACAACGAGCGCGAATCCCGGTCGGACATATCCAATACGAGCTCTTCAAACCCCGTCACTCGAGTCATCAAGGTAGCAATACCGACCCCCATTATTTCTTTATATATAACATTCATTCATCCATGCACGCATTCATTCATTCCATACATCCAAAAGCATCGCATATGCAGTTAAATGCATCACAACACTCCGTGTTGCGTCACAAAGCGGCAGTTGCCTCATTCAAACATGAGCAACGACCGACTGGGGTTCAAAGGCTCAAGGCCACCTCGCGTCAAATAGATCCAGGGGAGAAAACACAAATGAGCCCCGAGCGGCCCTCACCCAGTCTTCCCCAAAGCAGACAGGGTCATCTTGACCTTCTCGTTCGATCCAAACCTCGCCAATCCCACAGAATCTCCATCGAGGGGAGACCAGCGGGCCACCCAGGTCGGTCTCTGAAATGACCCAGGCATCTGCCAACTATGCCGACCCCGTCACAAATGGCGGACACAGATTTCACTCGAACATGCCCATTAGCGAGCTCACCGAGCGTGTCACTCGAGCCATCGAGGCAAACGACGTTAGCTTAGCCCCTCCGGTTGCGAGAAACCATGGATGGGGTAATGCACAAAACTCAACCGATCCCTACCAAAGCCCAACGGGGCTCAGGGGCTCAAGACACCCAAATGCCTCGGCTACGCCTGGGTCCACGACTCTGACTCACCCGATCCCATGGCGCGCCCGACGCCTGGATCCGCGACTCCAACTCGCTCGTTCCCTGGGCGTGCCCGATGCCTGGATCCATGAGTCTGTCTCGTCCGATCCCTTGGCACGCCCAATGCCTTGGTTACCAACTCCGACTTGCCTGATCCCTGGATCCGTGACTCTGATTCACCCGAACCCTCGACACGCCCGACGCCCCGGTAGACGAAACTTCGTCTCACATAGTCCCTCGGCCGCAACCAAATGCCTGGGACCACGCTCCTAGAAACGATGGGTTAGAAACAGGAAAAGGGAGGCCACGCCCACCAAAATGCAAACACTCACGCCTACTAACAAAACCCCCCAGATGATTCTGCCCGAATTGCCCAGGGGCTCGGGGGCTACACCCGTGGGTGCGCTCGTGCGCACCCTTTGACGAAACAAAAACTTCCCCCGCTGGCAACACGAAGAACCCCCAGATGATTCTACCCAAATCGCCTAGGGGCTCGAGGGCTACACCCGTGGGTACGCTCGCGCGCACCCGCCATCAAGACAAAAATCCCCCAGATGATTCTACCCGAATCGCCCGGGGGCTTAGGGGCTCTTGTTGGGTTCATAAACCTAGGGTCCCTCATGGACCGACTTCCTAGCAAAGGCTCGGCCTAGCAGACGATGTTGCGAATGATGCACAACTCCTGGGCTGGCCCAAAATACCTAAAACAATAGGCCAGAAGGGCCATCCAATCTCCGACCAGAAGGCCTCGCTAAGGAAGAACAACGCTCGCTTCCGACTCTGGCCCGCCTCTCCAACCAGAAGGCCTAGCCAAAGAGGAACAGTGCTCGCTTCTAGCTCCAGCCCGCCTCTTCGACTGGAAGGCCTAACCAAACATCACTTCCGACTCCAACCCACGTCTCCGATCGGGGATACACCAAACCTCTACTTACAACTCTCCTCCAACTGGCACAGTCGGAGCCGACCGGGGACGCCCGCTCGGTGAGGACCAGGAAATGGGCAGAGCAAGTAAAGCAGGACACTCAAAGTCAACAGCAATACCGAGGACCGTACCCTGCACACCTGCAGGACAGTACCAACAGGACATGTCAGAAGAGTGCCCTAAAACCTTCTAGGCATGTCAGAACCTAAGCAGTGTTGTGGGCGTCGATATTAGCCCTACAGTATTGTGGGCGCCCACAAACTCCCATACCAGATGAACATGATAAAACCCCTTACATGCCTCTGGACATCAATAGTATAGCAGGCACCGACATCTGCCATACCGGAAGAAGACGATGCAACCTGCCACATGCATCTGACATTAACAATGTTATGGGCGCCTACAAACATCTTGTATCCAACGGCGTGGGCAACAAGACTTAGCATACTCTCTCTCTCTCTCTCTCTCTCTTGTAAGGCCATCCCCTTTATCTATAAAAGGGGATGCGCTTTCTCCCTAAAAAAGAAGAATTAGTCCACAACAACTCGAACAACACACACGATCCGAACGACCAAGGATCCCAACGAACAACAAATGTTCGAACACTTAGCACATAGCGGAGCTCCTGTCACTCTCGGCCCTTTGGACCAGAGTCTGATCGAACCTCTTGTACCCCCCATCTTTCTCCCTTCTGTTTGTAACCCCACAACAAACTTCGAGCACCTGAGCTCAGGAATAAAATCACCAACCGACTCAAACTGGACGTAGGGCACGTTGCCTGAACTAGTATAAACCTTGTGTCATTGAGTGCTAGGCCACATCCGATCACAACGTATGGCAAAACTACAAGTATTTACGTGTTGATCATTTTCTGCACCGATAAGTATGTTTCAAATATTTCATCTGTGTCCGACGTATGTTGCATCCAAGCGTTCATGTTGCAAGTGTTTCATAGGGGCACGGTGAGTGACGAGCGCACAACCTAGGCACCAGGGGATGGGGTGCGACAGAGCTAGGGACCGACGGACGGGGCGCAGTGAGCTAGGGGGCGGCTCGAGTCCCGCTCATCCGGAGAGAGAGAGGAAGGGGTACGAGGGAAGGAGCGGGGCGCAGCGATGGGGGCAGGGCGCGCGTGCGAGGCAGATGGGGGCAGGTGAAAGGTCCTAATATGACTAGAGGGGGGTGAATAGACTATTTAAAAATCTACAAACCGACTAGAGCAATTTGATTAGTATAACAAATAGCGAAATGCAAACTTGCTCTAGCTCTACAAGGGTTGCAAGCCACCTATCCACCAATTCTAGTTGTTATGATCACTAGGCACACAATTTACTAGGTCACTACTCACTAAGAGCTCTCACAATTGCTACACTAAAGAGCTCCACTAGATGAACTTAATCCACAAAGCAAGCTCTCAATTCTTTCTACACTAAAGAGCTTGTTATAGCTAGTTTGCGGAAATGTAAATGAGTAAGTGAGGTGATTATACCGCCATATAGAGGAGTGAACCAATCACAAGATGAATACTTTATCAATCACCAGGAGAATACCAAAGGGTAAGAGACAACTAATTTTGTCCCGAGGTTCACGTGCTTATCAACATGCTACGTCCTCGTTGTGTCGACCAGCACTTGGTTCGGCGACTAATAGGTGTTGTTGTTTACACCAAAATTTGGGAGAAAGAACGCGGGAACTTGCAGGCTTCCAAGATTGTGCCAATCAAGGAGGATTGATGTCAGCCGATTCAGATACGACTCTAGAATTGGATCTCTTGGGATGACGTCAGCGGATAGCGATGATGAACTATGGTTGGCGCCAGGAAACTACATATCGGACTCTACAAAAAGGGAAAGATTAGAGTCAAAGTTATCTTAAATTAGGAATGTTTTCGTTCATGCCAAGGATTGTAACGAATCGTGCTCGAGTAGGATTCATGTTTAGACTCCGGGTATAAATATGAGACCCTGGCTATTTTAAAAAAACAACAATCAATCAAATATATAAGTTATTTACTTTTTCGGCTCTGGCCACCCCTTAGGAGTAGGAGTAGAGTAGATCTCGGCGAGTTCTTCAACAAGTACGGCTACATCGATCCGGTCGACCTCCACTGCTTGTTGTAAGTACCGTCATGGCTTATACCTCTGTTCGTATGGCTACATCGATCCGGTCGACCTCTACTATGACTCTGGTATAAGTTAGTTATCGATTCTTGTCTAGTTCAAGTATGGCTGCATCGATCCGGTCGACCCCCACTGCATGAACTAGATCAAGGTCAAGTTATCGGCTCTATCTTAGAATGGTAGTCTTTGGTAGATTCATTAAGTTACCGATATTGCTTATTGCTTTCATTATTTATCTAAATTACAGCAATATCATTCTGCCCGATTGAGATTGATCTAGATCGGCCTTATATCTTGTTTAGTCCATCGTTTGTTAATCTGAAATTGATCTAATCTATACATTAAACGATGAGCTATGTTTTATCTTCTGTTTTACATCAATCTTGATCGTGCATAGCGTGCGGTTAAAGCATGTTACGTCTTGAGTAGATTTATTGGCTAGCGAGAACCGTTCCATGGCCTGTTATCACGGCCTGTGTGATTCTGTCTCACACCTCACTGTTAGCACCATGGAGTGGGGACCGTTATTTGATAGATCTATTCCTAATAAGGCATGACTTTAGCTGTGCGTTATGCCTGCATCGACTGTTTTAGCCGATATCGAGTGCTTTCACGAACAGTTCGCATCATGAGACCGTTGAAGTAAAGATAGGTTAGCCCCATGATCTTATTATTGTATTACGGCCTGTATGATTCTGTCTCATGCCCCACTGATATTAGTAATGAGTTAGGGTCGTCGAGTTTATCGTTATTTCTACGGCCTGCATGATTTTGCCTCATGCCCCACTGGTCATAGCGATAGATGAGATCTAACATGTTCATTAGATTTATCTTTATTAAACGGTTAAATGGTGTTGAATTGTTTCTTTATATAAAAAGGGGTTCGGTTACTTGTAATCATTGGCTCAGCATAAACCGATCATTGTTGACATCTTATTGCTATTGATTAATATTTGTTTAAATAATGACATTTATCCTGAATGATAACCGATTCTTCTTATACAACCCAATGAGCTTTAACCGATTTATTCTCATAAATATGTAGGAATCGACTATTTAGTCGATCTCCTTTCATATCGGCTCTCATAGCCGCACATTCGGGACTGTCTGGCAACACCGGCAAGTTCCGCCCTTAATTACTGATGAACTTTCTCTCCTTATCAATTATAGGGTCAAATTGACTGGCACATCTCAGGAGGAGTGCGCAGGATCAACCACCCCTGCGTTGAAGCTAGGCGGATCTACAGCTCCATCGAGCAGACCCTTCTGGCTTGCTGCGTGTGTCCTTGGCACAGGACGAAAATTCTGTGTCGACACACATTTTTGGCACGCCCGGTGGGACCCTACAATCGTCATAGCGGTTCACAACAACAATGACATCCTTATGCTGCATTATGAAGATCTACCTGATGGGGATAAGGGTATCATCAGCAAAGCTATAGAAGAGTTTCAGAACAAATGTTTGTTGTCCACCAAAACACGTGACAACACAATTGTTCAGAAATTTCCACTATCAAGAGTTCTGTTACACGGGTAGACAAACACAACTGAAACTGAAGACAGGCGTTTCTTTAAGGAAGTTGCAGACAAATCTATTCGTGATGCCATATCAAGCCATAACGAAGTTTTCATGGACATATTCCACAATGCCATGAGAGATGCGATTCATGGGTTTCTAGTTGGTCAAGGTGGGCCAGCTTATTACAACATTCCAGATCCGTCGACCCAAGGGATCAATCAAGTCGGTACCAGCCATCAAGAAGTAGCACCAGCTGGTAGTGGTGATGTCTAGACAGTTCAGGGTTCATCTGAACAAACTCAAGGAACTACTGCAAATCAGACACAGTATAATCCTGAACCATCAGTACCGCATGTGCAACAGTCGGTGGGGCAAAGTCAGAACCAGGTGATCAATTTTGGCACATCAGGCCACATACCATCGTCGGCTCAAAAAATAGCACTATCAGTTCAAAGGATCCATAGAGGTATAGATCCTTATGTCTATAATCAGAGACTTCAAGCAGCAAGCCAACAAAGGACCCAGTAGATTAAGATTCCACAAGGGTATCACTATGGCACGGATTATAACACCCTTCACATGAAGCCAAATCCAGGATATCAAGGCACATGAGATTTTAATCCACAGATGGGTCAGCAGGTATAGAGAAATCTAAATCCACAAGCTGATGAATTATCGCTGAGGGTGACCGAGATGATGAAAAATTAGTTCAGTCTGAATCCAAAAGGACTGACCTATTCATACAAACGCCCATATCCAGAATGGTATGATTTGGTTGCTCTTCCCACAAATTATAGGCTCTTAGAATTCGCTAAGTTCACTGGCAAAGACAGTACAAGCACGATAGAACATATCAGTCGGTATCTTACAC
The DNA here is from genome assembly GCA_904845875.1 of Miscanthus lutarioriparius. NCBI lineage: Eukaryota > Viridiplantae > Streptophyta > Magnoliopsida > Poales > Poaceae > Miscanthus > Miscanthus lutarioriparius. The sequence goes on from CAJGYO010000002.1 coordinate 116,221,092, forward strand.
AATTGGGCGAAGCGTCAGTTGAGGATGCTCATTGAGTTCATTTCTTCTCTCTGTCCTTATTAGGGTCAGCCTTCACTTGGTTTTTATCATTGCCAGTCAATTCCATTGTCAATTGGGCTGACCTGGAGAATAAGTTTCATACATATCTTTACACTAGGACTGGAGAAAAGAAGATTACTGATCTGACAACTATAAGACAAAAGACTAACAAATCGGGCACTGAATTTCTTAAGAGGTTCCAAGAAACCAGGAACTTGTGCTTCTTCTTAAACTTGTCCTATGATCAATTAGCTGCTTTAGCCATTCAAGGAATGCTGTCAATGTGGAAAAAAAGCTGTTGGGACAAGAATTTGACAACTTGGGTCAATTGGCTCAGCGAGTAGCAGCGCTCAATAGCCAATTCCAGAGTATGCGCAGAGATACCTGGTTCCAGAAGAGTACCACAGTAGCCGAAGCTTATAATCCATACTCAGTTGATAACGGCTATAAAGATGAAGAAGAAGAGGTTGCTGCAGATGAATGGAATTGGGGTAAAAAGACAGTGATGGTGCCCAATCCTTGGGAAAGAGGAGTCGAGGAAAGCTATGACTTTGATGTCACCAAATCAAATAAGCTCTTCAATTTCTTACTTGAGAAAGGGCAGATCAAGTTGCCCGATGGTCATGTCATGTTGTCCCCTGATCAGTTGAAGAATAAGAAGTTCTGCAAGTTCCATAATGCTACTTCTTATTCCACTAATGAATGCAGAATTTTCTGGCAGCATATACAGAGGGCCATTCAATAGGGGAGGCTCAAATTTGATAAGCCTCGGAAAATGAAAGTTGATGATAATCCTTTCCTAGGAGATCAAAACATGGTTGATGCTGGGCTATTCAATGGAAAAACTAAGATCCTAACATCAACCAAATCAAAAGAACTGGAACAGTCGATCCGAAGATGCAAATATCTGCTAATGAGTACAGAGAGATTAGAAAACGTCGTGCCGAGCCGATACGAGCAGGGGAAGACGTCAAAAGGAGAGACAACAAAGCCGCGGGTCACATCTCAGATTCTATTGAATAAATGGCAGCGACAGAAGGAGAAGGATTATCAGCGTTGGTTGAAAGATCAAGCGTACCAGCATCAATTGAAACAAGAGAGGTATGAAAGGGAACAAGTAAAATTACGTTGGAATTGTCCTTCCTTCAGACATTACTAGAATGAAGGTTTGAAGTTGCCTACCAGACATAATTGTCTAGAATGCAGCAATCAATATCGGGAGTATAGGCAGTCTCAAACCAACTGACGGTCTATCTATGGTCAAGATGCATATCATCATAATAAGATGGATCGGCGCTTAAAAAATAAAAGTATTTATGATCGGCTTGGAAAAAGAGTTGTTGACCAGGACTGGGCTAATCATGAAGAAGAGGGCAACGAAAGAAAGTATGCTTGGCAGGAAGGCCAGTGGTGCCCAGGAGGTTTAACAAGAAGCCAGAAGAGAAGGGGGCAACGCCTAAGGAAAAAAGAGATGGAATAGGCGCAGGCATCCGGTAAAACTCAAGTGTGGCGTACCAAGCAAATAGTCGATAGGAAGTAACCATCGGCTAATATCCAAATGGCTTTTCTGTTGCCATCGGAATTCAGAGCTCCTGTAGAACAAGAAGTTTATTCAGATTTCGATGAATCAGAATATGAGGAGACAGTTGCCAGGTTGACGGTTGTACAACAAGCAATATTTGACAAACCTATCAAAATCAGCACTTAAAAGCGTTATATATGAAAGGTTTTGTCGATGGGAAGCCGATGAACAAGATGTTGGTGGACGGAGGTGCTTCTGTCAATCTTATGCCTTACACTACTTTTTGTAAACTTGGCAAAGGACCAGAAGATCTGATGGAGACTGACACGATGCTTAAGGATTTTGGAGGTAATACGTCTAAGACCCCGGGGGCAACAAACGTCGAACTAACAATTGGAAGCAAGACTCTGCTCACTACATTCTTCGTCATCGATGGGAAAGGGTCTTGCAGTTTGCTCCTCGATCCTGATTGGATTCATGCGAATTGCTGCATACCATCAACCACGCATCAGTGTTTGATTCAATGGCATGGACATGACGTCGAACTGGTTTGCGCTGATAAGTCTGTGAGCATCACAACAGCCGATCCAATCTTTTGGGAACTAGGAGACTTTGAATGTTTTTCTGGCAAGTCATGGGAAAGAGGCTTCATTAAGATCAGCAATGAAAGACAACAGCCGATGCAAGCGATCGGCTCTGAAAGTTTGTTTTAGTAGAAAAATCACGACTTCACGTCGACCATTGGATTAAAGGAAAAATAAACATTGAGTCTTGGAGATGGGTTTAGGCCGACGTATGTGAATGCTGAGTCAAAGTGTAAGTGCAACTCAGAGTTAATGGATGTCTTAGAAAAGTTCTGTTTCGCTTAATTGGATACTTGACTGGGTTGATCAATCGTCTAACCTTTGGTATGAAAAGTTATGCGGCAAAATATTTAAAGGGATGTTATCCTAGCATCTGATCAATATTCGATAGCCGATTCATTCTCGGCTCTAATAACCGGTACCAGAAAGGTATCGCCTCTAGTTCAAAAACAAAAATCTTCAAAGACAATAAAAGCCGATGCGATATGTATCATCTATAGAGCAAGAACAAAAGATAAAAACAGTCATACACAAGAGCATTATACTGAGGTACATTCATGGAAAGAACAGTAGTCTTTGTTCATCGGATGACCCTAGATACAATCTAACCAAAGATCTTGTTCACCACATGCCAGGCGGATGTGATGTCTACTATGGCCTCCGCTTCCATGACAAATTCTTTGAGTAGGTCCTCATGCTCCTCAGGGCCGTCGCCCATTGGGAAACCAGTCTCCATGGCGTGGAGCTCATACCCAGTCTAGGCTTGTGCCACGGTCAGCGCCACCGCCGCACCATGACGAATGCCGTGGAGGGTGATCTCCCAAACGTGAACCGAGATGTCTTGGAGACGAGCGTCGATAGGGGAACCCCGGGCATTGATGGCATCTACGGCCACGTTCGCCGCCAGTTGGAGAGATTCCAACTGCGCTGTCAGGGCTGACAATCACAAAAACAAGAAGACTTTCAAGATAAAGATAATGAAAATCGGAGTAAAAAGCCTTCATGGAGTTCTTTTTACCTGCCACCGTGGCGTCGGATTCGGTCAGCCACGCCCGGATGGCGCTGGCCTCCTCCTCAACTGCATAAAGAATGGCCTGAGAAACCCCAAGGGGGATCTTGAGCTAGCCATTCTCTCGAGTCACCTCGGAGTAATGGCTTTGAGCCACCCTCCACTCCCGAAGGAAGCGCCGGTCGTCGTCGTCGTTGTACGAGTCGGAGGAGTCCAACGACGAAGCCGGAGCAGAAGATACAACGTCAGAGGGCTCGCTGGCCCTGGGAAGAGGACGAAGGCTGTCATTCATGACAAACCTAGAAACAAAGTAGAAAGTTCATCGCCATGAATAGGGGATTTACAGATTGTCGCCATGAACGGAAATCATTAATCTCACCTCATGTGTCGGAGACGCTGGCTGACTGGCATGTTCTCCTCCAGGATCTCCTCCGCCGCTCGCTTGCCACGGTTATCCTCGCCGACCATGGATTTGATTGGATCTACGAGAAGGGAAGGGAACCGCTACAGGGTTTTGGAGGGCGGAGGAGTGCAAAGGAACAGTTGCTAGTGGAGATGTGTTCGAGGCCGAAACCATCGGCTGGTATTTGAAGCCATGAAGCGAAAGAGGTGAACGCCTCAGGAAATGCGGTAGACAACCACAATTAATAGAAGGCGAATTGTCGCCTCACTAATGCCAAAGAGAATACGGTGTTGGATGACTGAAGGCAGAAAATCGAAGGGTTCTCTTAATAAAAGCCGTGTTTTTAGACTCAATTGGGGTGAGACCAGAGGTCTAGGATCGGCTGTTTTAAATTGACTCCTTAGCCAAAACAAGAGATACAACGAGACAACAAGAAAGTATGGTTATCGTCAGTTTTACGCAAAATACATGTGTTAACCTATGGATTACAAGTTCAAAACATCCTGGATAATTTTCAATACTGCTAGCCGGACAACATCAGCTTATGCAATCTTTTGCTTGTATTCTTCGGTTGTTCTAGGAGTGTTCTCAAGACTACTATGGATGGCTCTGCTTCCTTTCACTTTGGCCAACAGTTCTTGTTTCTTCTATTTGATGGAATCAGATATTTGGGCCAGAGTAGACTTGCAACGTTCAATAGCAGCCTTCACATTTTCCAGTTCCTTCTCAAGTTCAGCACGTCTGATTTCCAGCTGGGAAAGCTCTAGATCGGTCCTGGGGGAAGAATTTTTAGATCATCAATCAGCCGTATCAACTCTTTAGCCTCTTGCCTGTTAGAGTTATCCTTGGCCATTAAAGCTTCATGATTGGATATGTTCCTCTAAATCTTTTTCACCTTCAGCGCTTGATCTTCAAAAGCAGACAAATATAACAAGACTCTAGAGAGGGCTGGAGATGGATCGCCCTTTATAGCCAAGAAGACTCTTTGCATTGAATCAGTATCTTGGACCAAATCGGCTACGTTCTTCTCAAGCATTAGCAATATGTGTCTTAGCCGATTTCTGGTCTCTTCTGATAGGGCTTCGTAAGAAGAAGTAGCTGACGATCTGATCTCATCCTAATCAAAATATTCCTCAAGATTGATAGAGTAGCTCTAGGTTGGAAGACTGAGTGCCTATGTACAAGGGAAAACACAATTAGGAAGTTTGAATCGGTTTATCAAAAAGCGGATGGCAAAGAAGATATATACCTTCTCTGTAATAGCCTCTATCAGAAGAGGGGGAACAACTGATGATGCATCGATGACATCTGGTTGAATCAGCTTCGAGCTTCCTCGAGAAGTATCTGGCACAAGTAAAAAGTATGGTGAAGGGTAAAAGATTAAGTAAATCAAAAAGTTAAAGAAAATACTTCGACAATCATCAAAGAAAAATTCACATTTTCTGCCGTTGTGGAAGCATCGGTTAGTTCCACCGAAATCGGCTCCTGTTGAGGATCGGCCGATGAAGGTTTAGTTGGTGTTGAATCAAGCGCCTGAGATAGCAGTCCCGCACAGGGCTAGGAGAACACAGGGCTTAATAAAGGAATTAAAGATCGCAACCGTTGTCTCGTCCGAATAGCCAGATTCAAATCAGAATTTGAATGGAAAAGTCAGTTCATCATCCTCATTATAAGGTAGCCAAGTCAGGATGGCTACATCAAACCCTCTATAAAACTTTTTGAAGAGGTGGCCAACATCGAAGTCAATTATTATGGCCGATGCAGCCTCACCATAACTCGTACACTGTCGAGTTCTTTCTTCGTCGCCTCTATATTCCTCATCAAAATTAGAGGAAGGAAAGCTCAGGTCTCTGAGACTAGGCCTTACAATCTTATGCATGTACAAATTGAGCCACAATTGTATCAGCCATCAAGGGTCGCTGATAGTCTGTATTGGTTCATTCTTTAGTAATTGGGCAGCCACCTGGTACATCAGATGATAAGCAGCTCCTAGCCGATATTTTCTAAGGGGGATATCCTTGCCTAATGCTAGGTGCTCTGCCATGAGTTTGTGATTGTAAGTCAGACCACAAGACGACCCACAAAAGATGAATCTCTCCAACCACATATTCAAAAAGCCATATATTCTCGTTCGCTGATAGATGATTCGTCTTCATTGTGATTGAGAATGTAACTTACCCATCCGGTGCAGTCTGCTATCTTGGCCAATCTTTTGGAGCCGGCACTCAAGTACTCATAGGGTTGCACTGATCTAGTAATTTTAAGGCCGATCAACATATATACATCGGCCAAAGTGATGGTCATTAGGCCATGGCCAAAAATAAAAGCATTCAGAGCATTAGACTAGAAATAAGAAGCAGAGATCAAGAGTGAATCATTCCTCTCCATTTCGAACAATGAAAGTGTCAGGCACTGGTTCATATCATAAAGCTCCCAGTCTCTGCCCTTTTTCGTGGATACCCTACGAAACCAATCTCTCCATCCCTTAGGCGCTTTAGGCCAGTTTCTGAAGGGAGTTTTGTTCTAGGAAGATGAATCCACTATAGTCTGTTTAAAGGGGATCTGGTTGGTTTCTTGGCGGATAAAATTGGATGGATCAGGATCACCCATAGGCCTGAGAAAATAAACATTAGGAACGATAGCTGATGGAATCAAGATCTCGTTCCTCATTTCCTAGAAATCGGATAAAATAAATTCAAGAAGAGAAGAAATACGGGGTAACGGCCGACACTTGGAGGGTGGAAACTTGGAAACATACCTCAGGAACGTGGTCGTTGGTCACCATCACGGCCGGAGTAGGTTCAGATCTGACAAAGATAGCTTGAATGACGGTTCGATGGAACGACGGATTTGCTAGGGTTTGAGGCCTTGGTGATGACGGCGTCGGCTGTTGGAGTTGGCTCAAAAAAAGAGGAGAAAGCAAAAAGGCCGAGTGCATTGAAAGAAATCTATTGAGGTGTTATATGAGACTCAGGCTAGGAAGTCAGGAGTTATGCGTATATCTCAGATAGAGCGGTTACGGCACGGTAAACCAATAAGCTGGAATTTTGGAATAAAACCATTTTATCCCAAAATTGGGGGGCATGTGTTTAAACCAAAATTTGGGAGAAAGAACATGGGAACTCGTAGGCTTCCAAGATTGTGCCAATCAAGGAGGATCGATGTTAGCTGATTCAGATACGACTCTAGAATCAGATCTCTTGGGATGACATCAGCGGATAGCGATGATGAACTACGGTTGGCGCCAGGAAACTACATATTGGACTCTGCAAAAAGGGAAAGATTAGAGTCCAAGTTATCTTAAATTAGGAATATTTTCGTTTATACCAAGGATTGTAACGAATCATGCTCAAGTAGGATTCATGTTTAGGCTCCGGGTATAAATATCAGACCTCAGCTATTGTAAAAAAATAACAATGAATCCAATATACAAGTTATTTACTTTTTCGGCTCCAGCCACCCCTTAGGAGTAGGAGTAGAGTAGATCTCGGTGAGTTCTTTAGAAAGTATGGCTACATCGATCCGGTCGACCTCCACTGCTTGTTGTAAGTACCGTCATAGCTTATACCTCTGTTCGTACGGCTGCATCGATCCGGTCGATCTCCACTGCGACTCTGGTATAAGTTAGTTATCGATTCTTGTCTAGTTCAAGTATGGCTGCATCGATCTGGTCGACCCCCACTGCATGAACTAGATCAAGGTCAAGTTATCGGCTCTATCTTAGAATGGCAGTCTTTGGTAGATTCATTAAGTTACCGATATTGCTTATTGCTTTCATTATTTATCTAAATTACTGCAATATCATTCTGCCCGATTGAGATTGATCTAGATCGGCCTTATATCTTGTTTAGTCCATCGTTTGTTAATCTGAAACTGATCTAATCTATACATTAAACGATGAGCTATGTTTTATCGGCTGTTTTACATCAATCTTGATCGCGCACAGCGTGCGGTTAAAGCATGTTACGTCTTGAGTAGATTTATTGGCTAGCGAGAACCGTTCCATGGCCTGTTATCATGGCCTATGTGATTCTGCCTCACACCCCACTGTTAGCACCGTAGAGTGGGGACCGTTATTTGATAGATCTATTCCTGATAAGGCATGACTTTAGCTGTGCGTTATGCCTGAATCGTCTGTTTTAGCCGATATTGAGTGCTTACACAAACAGTTCGCATCACGAGACCGTTGAAGTAAAGATAGGTTGAAAGATATGTTAGCCCCATGATCTTATTATTGTATTACGGCCTGCATGATTCTGCCTCATGCCCCACTGATATTAGTAATGAGTTAGGGTCGTTGAGTTTATCGTTATTTCTACGGCCTGCATGATTCTGCTTGATGCCCCACTGGTCATAGCGATAGATGAGATCTAACATGTTCATTATATTTATCTTTATTAAACGGTTAAATGGTATTGAATTGTTTCTTTATATAAAAAGGGGGTTCGGTTACTTGTAATCATTGGCTCAGCATAAACCGATCATTGTTGATATCTTATTGCCATTGATTAATATTTGTTTAAATAATGACATTTATCTTGAATGATAACCGATTCTTCTTATACAACCCAATGAGTTTTAACCAATTTATTCTCATAAATATGCAGAAATCGACTATTTAGTCGATCTCCTTTCATATCGGCTCTCATAGCCGCACATTTGGGACTATCTAGCAACACTGGCAAGTTCCGCCCTTAATTACTGATGAACTTTCTCTCCTTGTCAATTACAGGGTCAAATTGATTGGCACGTCTCGAGAGGAGTGCACATGATCGACTACCCCTATGCTGAAGCTAGGCGGATCTACAGCTCCATCGAGCAGACCCTTCTGGCTTGTTGCGTGTGTCCTCGGCACGGGACGAAAATTCTATGCCGACAGTTGCATGAACCTTGTCCACACAATTGGACACCGCAAGAACCTACCCACAAGTGAGGTAACTCAATCACACGAGCAATCCACTAGAGTTACCTTTTGGCGCTCCACCGGGGAAGGTACAAACCCCCTCACAATCACTAGAGATGGCCATGAACAATCACCAACTCGTGCCAATCCTCCTCCGCTGCTCCAAGCCATCTAGGTGGTGGCAACCACCAAGAGCAACAAGCGAATCCACAGCAAAACACGAACACCAAGTGCCTCTAGATGCAATCACTCAAGCAATGCACTTGGATTCTCTCCCAATCTCACAAAGATGATGAATCAATGATGGAGATGAGTGGGAGGGCTTTGGCTAAGCTCACAAGGTTGCTATGTCAATGCAAATGGCCAAGACAGTGAGCTTGAGCTGGCCATGGGGCTTAAATAGAAGCCCCCATGAAATAGAGCCGTTGGCTCAATTATTGGGTTGACTGCGCATCGATTGGACGCGCTGCTCGAGTGTACCGAACTCTGCATCGGATGCACCATTCGTGAATACCAGACGCGTCTGGTCGCTCCCAGACCGCCACGTGTCTAGTTCAAACCAAAATAGCCATTGCTGCCCACACTTGCTGACGACCGGACATAGAAGTAGAAATGACCGGATGCAGTGCCGCGGTGTCCGGTCGAGTCCAGAGAGTATCTGAGGACGACCGGACGCGTCTGATGACTCTGGACCGGACATAGAAGACATAGCGTCCGGTCGAGTCCAGTAAGCATCCAGGTCTGACCGAACATGTCTAGTCACTCTGGACCGGACGCTGCCAGCGTCCGGTCGACTGTTTACTGAACATCAACTTTGTAGATCGTCCGGTGTGGCGACCGGACGTGTCCGGTCGCTGAGTTCATCGTTAATACCGGACGTGTCCGGTCACCATACCAGACGCGTCCGGTCACTCTGTGACCAGCGCGACTAACTCCTTTTCATCTCTATCTTCTTCACCCTTGCTCAAATGTGCCAACCACCAAGTGTATCACCTTGTGCACATGTGTTAGCATATTTTCACAAACATTTTCAATGGTGTTAGCACTCCACTAGATCCTAAATGCATATGCAATGAATTAGAGCATCTAGTGGCACTTTGATAACTGCATTTCGATACGAGTTTCACCCCTCTTAATAGTACGGCTATCGAACCTAAATGTGATCACACTCTCTAAGTGTCTCGATCACCGAAACAAAATGGCTCCTACCATTTATACCTTTGCCTTGAGCCTTTTGTTTTTCTCTTTCTTCTTTTCAAGTCCAAGCACTTGATCATCACCATGACATTACCATCATCATGTCATGATCTTCATTTGCTTCATCACTTGGAATGTGCTACCTATCTCATGATCACTTGATAAACTAGGTTAGCACTTAGGGTTTCATCAATTTACCAAAACCAAACTAGAGCTTTCAATCTCCCCCTTTTTGGTAATTGATGACAACCCTTTCACAAAGATATGAATTGAAATTTAATTGAATCCATGTTGCTTGTCCAAGCATATTTACCATGTGTAAAGGATATGGACAAGTTTCATGAACTTCAAATGGTAGCAATTGCTCCCCCTACATATGTGCTTAGAGTTTGGATTGTAGCTTGCACATATGCTTAGATAGGAAATATAGGAGACAATGTCTACCAAATGATGCTAAGGTATAAAAGATGGACCTTTGAAGCGTGATACCAATCAGAGTGCACCAATATACCATCCTTAGCACCATGGTTAGCTCGATACCACTTGGAAACACTTGGAAATGAAATCACTAGATAACCTATACATGCTAGATTTTCATTTTATCATTCAAACCTACAACTAGCATACACCACACAAACATGGATATTGAAATTTAAAACTTGTGCCATGCAAGCAAACATATGAAATGCACATTTAAATGCAACATATAAGTTTATAAGCTTGCTCCCCTACTTGTGTGCATTTTTTTATTAATCCCCTTACAATATCATTTCATTTGTTTGCTCCTCCTATCTTACTATCTTTGTGAATTTCTCTCCCCCTTTGTCAACAATTAGCACAAAAGGTGAGCTCAAATTATTGATAGGTTGGGGTGAAACCATGTGAAATGAGAAACATTTTCCCAATTTGGTTCAATCTAGATCACTTGCAAAAGATATTTAACTCGGTTTGATCCAAGGACAAGCTTCTTCACACCTCTAAATAAGGGTTATCTTGTATCATGTTGAGTTAAACACTTATAGCTTATTTTCTAGATCAAACACTAGGTTTACAAGCCCACAAACATGTCATATGCTACCACTAGATCATTTCAAACATACAAGCAATAGTGGTACCATACAAGCATCAAATTCATTTGATTTTCATGAATGGGCCTAGGACATATAAGTGTTTAGCAATGGATGGATGACATGTCAATCAACTTTACCTTGCTTTGCTCGAAGGAGAGGCATGTCATATAATGGGGGGTGCATCAACACATATTGGAGAAGTCAAGTATATTCAATTCATTCCTTAGCTTGCAAAACCTCTTCTCATCAAGTGGCTTGGTGAAGATATCGGCAAGTTGATCTTCGGTGCCCACACTCTCAATGCAAATGTCCCCTTTTTGTTGGTGATCTCTTATGAAATGATGGTGGACATCAATATGCTTTGTTCTTGAATGTTGAACTGGGTTGTTGGTGAGCTTTACGACACTTTCATTGTCACATAGCAATGGCACTTGCTTGAATTTGATTCCAAAATCACTCAAAGTAGCCTTCATCCAAAGTAATTAGCACAACAACTACCGGCCGAAATGTACTCTGCTTTGGCGGTTGAAAGTGCTACACTATTTTGCTTCTTTGATGACCAAGACACAAGTGATCTTTCCAATAGTTGACATGTGCCCGATGTGCTCTTTCTCTCAACTTTGCATCTCGCATAATCGGAGTCTGAATATCCAATAAACTCAAATCTTGCTCCTTTAGGATACCACAATCCAACATTTTGTGTATGCTTCAAGTACCTCAATATTCTCTTTGTTGCCTTCAAATGACTTTCTCTTGGTGAGGCTTGAAATCTAGCACACATACATACACTAAACATCACATCCGGCCTTGATGCGGTCACATAGAGTAGACTTCCAATCATAGACCGATACATCTTTTGATCCACCATGTTGCTACTAGCTTCACTATCCAAGCTTCCACTTGTTCCCATTGGTGTACTAATAGCTTTAGCATCATCCATTTCAAACTTCTTGAGCATGTCCTTGATATACTTGCCTTGACTCACAAATGTGTCATTCTTCATTTGCTTGATTTGAAGACCAAGGAAGTAGCTAAGCTCTCCAATCATGGACATTTCAAACTCACTAGCCATCATCTTGCCAAACTCCTCACAAAAATCTTGATTTGTTGACCCAAATATAATATCATCAACATAGATTTGCATTACAAACAAGTCATTTCCAAGCTTCTTAGTGAAGAGAGTGGTGTCAACCTTTCCCATCTTGAATCCCTTAGAGAGTAGGAAATCCCTTAATCTCTCATACCATGCTCTAGGTGCTTGTTTCAATCCATACAAAGCCTTTCTCAACTTATAAACATGGTTGGGTTTTTTTTCATCTTCAAAACCAGGAGGTTGCTCAACATATACAAGCTCATTGATGTACCCATTGAGAAATGCACTCTTCACATCCATTTGATACAACTTGATGTTGTGGGCACAAGCATAGGCTAACAAGATCCTAATTGCTTCCAATCTTGCAACCGGGGCATATGTTTCTCCAAAGTCAATACCTTAAACTTGAGTGTAATCTTAAGCCACTAATCTTGCTTTGTTCCTTATTACTATCCCATCTTGATCTTGTTTGTTCCGAAAGACTCACTTAGTTCCAATCACATTATGATCCTTAGGCCTCTCAACTAACTCCCATACTTGGTTTCTTGTGAAGTTGTTTAGCTCTTCATGCATAGCATTTACCTAATCAACATCCTTCAAAGCTTCATCTATCTTCTTAGGTGCAATTGATGACATAAATGAGAAATGTTCACAAAATAAAGCCAATCTTGATTTAGTTTACACTCCTCTTGAAATATCACCAATGATAGTGTCCAATGGATGATCTCTTGCAACATTGGTTAGTTGAAGCACTTTCACTTGATTGCTAGCATTTGATTGATCACTTGGTTGAGATGATGAACTAGCCACTTGTTGTTGATCTTGCACTTTGCCATTACTAGTATTTGGTTGAACTTGATCATGAGAACCGCTAGCTTGTACATTTGAGTTAGAGAGCACTTGGTTCTTGTCATTTTCAACATCAATCACCTCTCTAGGCATTATATCACCAATGTCCATGTTCTTCATTGCATTGACCAATTGAGTGCCTCTTACATCATCTAGATTTTCATCTTCCTCTTGGGAACCATTTGTTTCATCAAACTCCACATCATGAACCTCCTCAAGAGTACCACTAGCCAAATTCCAAACTCTATAAGCCTTGCTAGTAATGGAGTAACTAAGTAAGAAATCTTCATCACATTTCTTTTTAAACTTGCTCAATCTAGTGCCTTTCTTTAATATGTAGCATTTACAACCAAAAATCTAAAAGTATGCTATGTTGGGCTTTGTTCCATTCAATAGCTCATAAGGTGTCTTCTCCATCATAGGATGACAATAGAGTCGGTTGCTATAGTAGCAAGCCATGTTGATTGCTTTGGCCCAAAATGAATGACTCACATTATACTCACTCAACATTGATCTTGCCATGTCAATGAGTGTTCTATTCTTTCTCTCAACAAGACCATTTGATTGTGGAGTGTACTTGGCCGAGAATTGATGTCTAATTCCAAATTCATCACATAACTCATCAATTCTTGTGTTCTTGAACTCACTTCCATTGTCACTTCTCACTTTTTTTATGGTTGTTTCAAACTCATTGTGAATGCCCTTGACAAATGATCTGAATGTTGCAAACACATCACTCTTATCCACTAGAAAGAATACCCATGTGTATCTAGTGAAATCATCCACAATCACAAATCCATATTTATTTCCACCAATGCTAGTATATGTGGTTGGTCCAAACAAGTCCATGTGCATCAACTCAAATGCCTTAGATGTGCTCATCATGCTCTTCTTAGGATGTGTGTTACCAACTTTCTTTCCGGCTTGACATGCACTACATAGCTTATCCTTTTCAAATGTGACATCTTTCAAGCCTCTAACTAAATAATCCTTGATCAACTTGTTTAATTGTTTCATTCCAACATGACCAAGCCTTCTATGCCATAACCAACACATACTAGACTTAGTGATCAAACATGTTGACAATTTAGCTTCTCTAGCATTGAAATCAACCAAGTATAAATTCTCATATCTAAATCCTTTGAATATCAAGTTAGAGCCATCTACACTTATGATCTCTACATCATCCACACCAAATATGCACTTGAAACCAAGATCACACAATTGAGCTACCGATAATAGGTTGAAATTCAAGCTCTCTACTAGTAGCACATTGGAAATGCTCAAGTCATTTGATATTGCAATCTTACCAAGCCTTTTTACCTTGCCTTTGCCATTGTCACCAAATGTGATACTATCAATCCCATTGCTCTTGTTTTCATTGATTGAATTGAACATTCTTAGATCACCGGTCATGTGTTGTGTGCACCCACTATCAAGTACCCAATGCCTTCCTCCGGCTTTATAATTGATCTACAGAAGAAGATCAATCCTTTTTAGGTACCCAAACTTGCTTGGGTCCTTGAAGGTTAGTTACCAAGGTCTTTGGTACCCAAATGATCTTCTTCTTTGGGCCCACAATTGGTGTACCAATGAACTTAGCCTTCACACCATTGACACCCTTAACAAGCATGTAACAAGAATCAAATTTAATTGAGGATACATTAGGTAGCTTGTTCTTATTAATCTTTCAATATTGCTCTATATGCCCAACTTGCTTGCATCTATTGTAAAACCGACCATTGCCCTTCACAAAGCTAACTTTAGAAGTGACAAAGGCTGCCTTGCCTTTCTTAGGGGTATAGCCTAATCCCTCTTTATTGAGAGAAAACCTTTGGCTACCCAAGCACTTTAGCAAGCGGGCATCTCCACCATAGGCATTTCCTAAGGCACGAGTGAGCTCATTCACCTCCTTTTTGAGGGTCTCATTTTCCACCATTAGTGAGGCATCACAAGTGAGACCATCACTCAAGGGTGAAGTAGAAGTAGTAGTGCTATAAGAAGTGTTAGTGGGAGCAACTACAATGGGCTTATAAAAAGATTCATCAATAAGATCACATGTTAGTCCCACATCACATGATACAATTACTTGCTCCTTCTTGGCTTCCTCCATTTTGACTTGCTCGATGAGAGAGGAGTGAGCCTTTTCAAGCTTAGAGTGAGCTTTGCTAAGCTTCTCATGGGCTTCCATTAGCCTCTCATGAGTGACATTGAGCTCATCAAGGGATTGCTCAAGAAATTTGACTTTCTTGTTTAATTCCTTGCACTCCTTTCTCTTCATCTCAAAGCAAGTATGCACTTGCTCACACATGTCCATAAGCACCTCCTTGGAGTACTCCTCATCATCATCATCACTCCTACAAGCATCACTTTCACATTCATCATCATCACTCACATCATATTTTACCTTGGTAGGCTTTGCCATGAGGCATGTCGATGGAGTGTCGATGATGGAGGGCTTGTTGTTGATGGCGATGCTTGCTAGTGCTTTCTTGATAGATTTCTTGTCATCATCACTAGAGCTATCACTATCCGAAGAGCCATCGCTATCCCATGTGACCACATAGCCTTCACCTTTCTTCTTCTTTTGGAAGGTCATTCTCTTCTCCTTCTTCTCCTTCTTTTCTTTCTTATCCTTCTTGTGCTTCTTCTTCTCATCCTCATCATTGTCACTATTGTAGGGATAATTCGCTACAACATGATCGGGGCTCTTGCAATTGTAGTATCTTCTCACATATTCTTTGCTTTTAGTGTGATCTCTTCTCTTTCTTGCACCATATCCCTTCTTCTTCATGAATTTTCCCATCTTGCGTACAAAGAGGGCCATAGCTTCATCATCAATATCACTAAGATCATCATCATCACTTGATTCTTTTTTGGACTTGCCCTTGTTCTTGGATGATGATGAGCTAGCCTTGAATGCTATACTCTTCTTCTTCTTGTCTTCTTCCTTCTTATCATCCTTGTCATCCCCCTCCCTTTCCACACGGTATGTCTCTTGTGTCATTACATCACCTAGTACTTGGTTAGGGGTAATCTCCTTCAATCCTCCTCTTATGATAAGCAATCTCAACATCTCAAATCTTGGAGGTAGGCACATCAAGAACCGATGAGAGACATCATCATCCTTGATCTTCTCTCCCAAAGCCTTCAAGTCATTGACAATTACTTGCAACCGATGGAACATCTCCAAAATGCTCTCATCATCCTTCATCTTGAAGCTTGTCAACTTATCCTTGAGGATGTACAACTTGGCACTCTTCACCGCCGGTGTGCCCTCATATGTTTCCTCCAATCTCCTCCATACCTCATTAGCTCTTTCACAATCCTTCATTTTCTCAAACACCTTGGAATCAATGGCATTGTATATGGTGTTGAGAGCCATTGTATTGCATTGCTTGTTGGTCTTTGTCTAGGTTGGTGGGATTGTCGGGATTAATGATAGCATAGTCATTCTCGGTCACATCCCATACTTGATCATTGATTAAACCAAGATACATCCTCATCTTTCTCTTCCAATAATCATAGCATGTACCATCAAAGAACGGCGTTTTGCCCCCCACATGGTTGAACACAACTTGAGCCATAATTTGACACCGAGGTTGTTAAGCCGTCAATCAAACGGTGACCACGGCTCCGATACCACTTGAAAGGTCCTAATATGGCTAGAGGGGGTGAATAGCCTATTTAAAAATTGACACACTGACTAGAGCAATTTGATTAGTATAACAAATAGCAAAATGCAAACTTGCTCTAGCTCTACAAGGGTTGCAAGCCACCTATCCACCAATTCTAGTTGTTATGATCACTAGGCACACAATTTACTAGGTCACTACTGTCGGATACCATAAAAAGGGGTACCCTAAGTGAGAACCGAAAAAATTGCTTAGCCCTTGTAAATACCAAAGCCAAGAAACAACAACGAGGCCTCGGCCGATTCTCTGATTAGCCCGAGGCCCACGCCGCACAGCCTCTGACGAGGTGCCGACTCTCCGCCTCGCCGAGGCCCCCTCGCCCGAGGCCCCGTGCCATAAGGCCTCAGACGAACTACCGATTCTCCGCCTCGCTCAAGGCCGGCTCGGCAACAACCCCGTCACCGCTGCCTCGACCGGCTTCTCTGACAAAACGTCACATCCAATTAACGCGTCCAACCACTCCCGCAACATCAGCCGTGCGTCGGCACAGTACAACAGAGTGGCCAATGGGACAGGAGTCACATCGATGCCATGCAGTCAGGGACAGGACTGGGCAGGGGTTACCAGCCGCTGTGCTCAGCACTGTGCCCATGACTGACGCCCGTACTGCACTGTGCTACCTAACTCCTGCTCCGAGGACAGCGTGGTGTGGAGAGTCAGGTCCGGGTCCCTGTAGCCTCAAAATCAGTGTACAAGACCAACTGCTCCCTCTGAGCCTCGGCAATCTGCTTCAGGGTCTCGGCAGCGTCTGGATTCGCGCCCGCCGAGCCCCCCATGATGGCTCGGCCTCGGCACCAACTGAGCCTCGGCTCTTTACGCTGTCGACACACAGCAACCGGCATGTCGTCTGTAGTACGCACCGTACCCTACGCCAAGCTGCACCCACGTCATGCGCAGGGACAAGCTCCTATATCCTCGGAGTCAGCACGCCCGCACCATCGCATCAGCCTGGCCTCGGCACTCCGTGCCGGTCAAACATGCAGCAACCAGCATGCCTCTGGCAGAGGAAGACGTGCCTGCCACCGCAGGAGCTCCCATGTCTCACAGGACTAGGCGTGACCGGCACGCCGCTCTAGTGCACCAAGGACAAGACCGCTTCATCGACCATGCCGCCACCGTGACAAGCTATAGGGCTCGGCACACCACCTTCGCTCACAAAATGCCACGTAGCAATCCATGTACCGTCCCCATGCCTTCCTTCGACTATAAAAGGGAGTGACCGGGGCTGCTTCTAGGCATCGACAAAACAGATCGAAACCACACTCGCACTCACGCGCAAAACGCACTCACTCAACCCACACACGCTCCCCCACTACCTGAGAGCAACGTCTCAAGCAGCCCACGCCGTTCCACGCAGATACCTGGGACTAGCTCCCTCTCTCGCCTTGCTTGTAAACCCCTACTACGAGCACCTCGGTGCAAGGAATACAAGATCGCTCTCTCAGACTGGACGTAGGGCATCTATTGCCTGAACCAGTATAAACCTTGTGTCTCTTTGCATCACCATCCGGGATTAGGGGCACGCAGTTCAAATTCACTAGTTGGTTGAGGACCCCCTAGTCTAAAACACCGACAGTTGGGATGCCAGGTAGGGGGCATACTGCGTGTTAGCTTAGTCATCCCAACAAATTTCGGATGGTAGACCCCGTGCGACCTCTATGTCTTAGCACGGTGATCTGGTTTGGGAGCCTAGAGTTCATGTCTCTAGGATGTGAGTACGATATGGTACTCCTCACGCCCAGAGCCCCACCAACCAATGACGACATCACGCACTAGCAGCCCAGGCGTAGGCGGCGCCCGGGCCGCCGCTCTCGTCGCGCTTGCCAGGCACGATGCAAGCGGGACCACCCCGACACCGCATGATCTCAGGGCGACGCACCGCACTCCACCGGTATCCCATGCCCAGCTGTTGGTACAGAGTCCCTGGTTAGGGACCTGTCTAGCTTAAGCTTGGGCAGGGGAAAGACACCGGTGACGTGCAGCAACGCCCCGTCATCGAGCTCTGCCCTGCCACCTCCTGAGGAGTCAACTCCGGTGGAGCGGAGTCTGGCGATGGCACCATTCCCGTACCCCTTCGGGTTGAGCAATACCACCGCCGCATTCGCTTCCGCCTACGCTTTCGCTTACGCGGAGCCCTCAGGACGCCACCAACGTTTCGCCCTCAACCTCTTCGCCACAACCTCGACCCACACCCACGCTGACTCCTTGGAGGAGGATGAGGCGTGGGCCAGAGCGGACTTCTCCGGGCTTCACGACCCTGAGGCTATGCGCCGCTTCTTGGCCGCGAGCGACTACTGTTTCGGCTACTCCGACTCTGACGACGAAGGCACTTACGATCCCACTCGAGAGTGCTTCCACATCAGGCTCGGGATGCCAAGGGTGAGCAATGAGAGTGAAGGGGCAGGCAACCGCTCCCCGCTCTGCCAAGGGGTAGGAGATTGAAAGCTCTAGTTTGGTTTTGGTAAATTGATGAAACCCTAAGTGCTAACCTAGTTCATCAAGTGATCATGAGATAGGTAGCACACTTCAAGTAGAGAAGCAAATGAAGATCATAACATGACAATGGTGATAGCATGGAGATGATCAAGGGCTTAAACTTGAAGAGAAGAAAGAGAAAAACAAAAAGCTCAAGGCAAAGGTATAACTTGTAGGAGCTATTTTATTTAGGTGATCAAGACACTTAGAGAGTGTGATCACATTTAGGTTTGATAGCCGTACTATTAAGAGGGGTGAAACTCGTATCGGAATGCGGTTATCAAAGTGCCACTAGATGCTCTAACTCATTGCATATGCATTTAGGATCTAGTGGAGTGCTAACACCCTTGATAGTATTTGTGTAAATATGCTACCACATGTGCACAAGGTGTTTGTAGGGTTGAGATTTGCCGCTTTTGGAAAAATGAAATGTCTATTTTCTATTGCGCCGGATGCAAAATTCTTGGTGGTTGGCACATTTGAGCAAGGGTGAAGAAGTTAGAGTTGAAATGGAGTTGGTCGAAATGATGCTGGCGTCGGTCTACTGACCGGACGCTGGGTCACTCAGCGACCGGACGCTGAAAGGCTGTGTCCGGTCGAGCTGTCAGACGGCACAGTGGCTAGGCTTGAGCACTGGACGCTGGCTGCGTCCGGTCAAGGTGGACCGGACGCGCCTGATCGGAAAAACATGCCTCGGGAAGCTTACTAGAAACGACCGGACGCTGGGGCTTCAGCGTCCGGTCAGTTTTACCGGAGCGTCCGGTCAGCTTCGCAGCCGTTGAAATCTGACGAACATCGTTTGAAGCTGGTGACGCGTGGCGTCCATCGGGCGACTGGACGCTGAGGGCCAGCGTCCGGTCAGTATGACCGGAGCGTTCGGTCAGAGCGCGTTTTGCCCAGTGAAGGGGTATAACGGCTCTATTTGATTGGGGCTCTATTTATAGCCCCATGGCCGGCTCAAGGGAGGTCTCTTGCACATTTTCATTGACATAGCAACCTTGTGAGCCTAGCCAAAGCCCTCCCACTCATCTACATCATTGATTCATCATCATAGTGAGATTGGGAGTGAATCCAAGTGCATTGCTTGAGTGATTGCATCAGAGGCACTTGGTGATTGTGTTTCGCTGCAGATTTCGCTTGTTACTCTTGGTGGTTGCCGCAACCTAGATGGCTTGGAGCAGCAAGGATCATTGAGTGGAGGAGGTGATTGTCTCCGACTCCGATCGTGGTGATTGTGAGGGGTTCTTTACCTTTCCCCGGCGGAGCGCCAAAAGGTACTCTAGTAAATTGCTTGTGGCTTGTGTGATCCTCATCTTGTGTTGGTTGTGCGGCACCCTATTGAGGGTTTGGCGAGTGATGCCAATCAGCGCGTGAACCTCCAAGTGAGTGAATCGCCACAACGAGGACTAGCTTGCCGGCAAGCAAGTGAACCTCGGTAAAAATCATTGTGTTCATCATTTGATTCCGAGGTGATTGGTCTACATTGGTATTCATTATTGTGATTGATTGGTTCCTACCACTACACGGCGGTATAACTCTCTTGCTCACTCTTACATTACCGCAAACTAGTTATCAAGCACTTTAGTGTAGCTAGTTGTGAGAGCTTGTTTGTTTGATTAGTGTTGCTCTTTAGTTAGTCTTTGAGAGCACACTAATTTAGCTAAGTGTCATAGCTATTGTGTGGACATACACTATTCGAAATAGAATTGTGGTAGGTGGCTTGCATTTTAGTAGGCTAGCGCAACACTCGCTTCGCCACAAAATTGTCTAACACATTTTGTTAAGTGTTGTTGTAGAATTTTATTAGGCTATTCACCCCCCCCCTCTAGCCATTAGGACCTTTCAACGATGCCACGCCTCCACTCGTCGAGCCCCGGGCAGCGCGGAACGAGAACCCCGCCCCCGAGGAACTTCGACGCCTTGACCTAGAGCAGCTCCATGAGCTTTAGGCCAAGGTCAAACAAGACTGATTACTTCTGCAGCAGCTCCGAGATAGTCTCAAGCAGGAGCAGCGAGGTCGCGGTGATGGCGGAGGAGCCCGACGGAGGGCTCGCGACGTCCACCACCACATCAACGACGACGAAGGGAGTAAGCAACCCCCAATCTTCAATTGCGCTAGCCAGAACGTCGCGACAGCAGCGATGCTAGTCCGAACGATGCCCGAGCCCTCTACCACGGAGGGGCGATAGGTCCGCGGCGAGCTCTAGGATCTCCTCGAAACCGCCACGGTACAGCATGCCGAAAGTTCTGCCTCTCGACGGCGTGGGGGTGCCTCGGAACTACCCATGGCATCACCTTGGTGGGATAGAGAGGCCTCGGATCGTCCTGAGCCCGCTCGGGCACCGACAGCCAATAGGGCCCCCTCGGTGCACGACTGCCTCGGCTACCGACGTGAGGCGCAAGGCGACCACGATGTGGTCAGCAGGCGACGGCGCCACGACAATGATGGGCCAGCCCGAGGCTACCACCCGCACCGAGGCGGTCGCTATGATAGTGGGGAGGACCACAACCCTTCTCATGGGCCACCTAGCCCTCGAGTCTTCAGCAGGGCCATCCGTGGTGCTCACTTCCCGGCCCGGTTTCGGCAACCGGCCAACCTCACAAAGTACAGCGGCGAGACCAACCCTGAGCTTTGGCTGGCCAATTACCGCCTGGCTTGTCAGCTAGGTGGTGCGGACGATGACCTGCTCATCATCCGCAACCTCCTATTGTTCCTGTCAGACTCGGCACAAGCCTGGCTCAAACACTTCCCTCCCTCGTAGATTCACAACTGATGCGACTTGGTCAAGGTCTTCGTCGAGAATTTCCAAGGCACATACCTGCATCCTAGGAACTCCTGGGACCTCAAGAGTTGTCGCCAGAAGCCGGACGAGTCTCTCCGAGACTTCATCCGACGCTTCTCCAAGCAGTGCACCGAGTTGCCCAGCGTTGGCGACTCAAAAATTGTCCAAGCTTTCCTCTCTGGCACTTCCTGCCGAGACCTGGTCTGGGAGTTAGGCCGGAACATACCGACCACGGTGGCCACGATCCTCGACATCGCCACCAACTTCGCCTCGGGCGAAGAGGCTGTCAGAGCCATCTTCCCCCACGGCGATGCCAAGGGGAAGCGGAAGGACGAGGCCCCCAGGGCCTCGGCCCCCCACCTCCCCAAGAAAAAGAAAAAGGGTCACCAGGGGAAGCAGGAGGTCCTCAAGGCCAGTCTAGTCTCGGCCATAGATCGCAAGAATCCCCAAGGCCCCGCCAGAGGCCCTGGGCTCTTCGACGACGTGCTTAAGAAGCCATGCCCTTACCACCAGGGCCCGATGAAGCATACCCTCGAAGAGTGCACCATGCTCCGACGTTACTACGCCAAGCCTGGGCTCCCCAATGACAATGCCAAGAAGAAGGGCGCCGACGACGGAGATGACGACAAGGACGATGGGTTCCCCGAGGTGCACAATGCCTTCATGATCTTCGGCGGGCCTTCAGCGTGCCTCACGGCGCGTCAGCGGAAGAGGGAACACCAAGAGGTCTTCTCGGTTGAGGTAGCCACTCCCCAGTACCTCGACTGGTTTCAGGAGGCGATCACCTTCGATCGGGAAGACCACCCCAATTATGTCCCAAACCTCGGGCAGTACCCGCTCATCGTCGACCCGATCATCGGCAACACTCAGCTCACCAAGGTACTGATGGACGGAGGCAGCGGCCTCAACATCCTCTACGCCAACACCCAGGAGCTCCTGGAGCTCGACCAGTCACGGCTCCAAGGCGGTGCCACACCCTTCCACGGCGTCGTGCCGGGGAAGCGCACATGACCCCTCGGGTGCATCGACTTACCCGTCTGCTTTGGCACTCCCTCCAACCACCGCAAAGAGGTCCTTGCCTTCGAGGTGGTTGGGTTCAAGGGGACCTACCACGCCATCCTGGGGCGCCCGTGCTACGCCAAATTCATGGCGATCCCCAACTACACCTACCTCAAGCTCAAGATGTCGGGCCCCAACGGCGTCATCACTGTCGAGTCCACATATGAGCATGCATACGACTGCGACGTTGAATGCATCGAGTACACCGAGGCTATCGTGGAGGCTGAGGCCCTCATCGTCAACCTTGACCAACTCGGTAGCGAAGTGCCCGACTCCAAGCATCGTGCCGGGACTTTCTGTAACACCTCGGGTGTTAGCCTTGCACAACTTGACTTGCATAACATGAGCATGATCATCAAGCATTCATAAACAAGCATTTACAACTGAAACATTGGATTGAAACATCTGCAACGTTTGCTTGTTATCGCATGTTTCTTAAACATATGCAACTTTTCTCGTTATTTCATGTCTCCATGTGTCTATGCATATGATCATGAGTGGACACAGGTACTTGGTGGAGGTGAGTCACACAAACATATAGCAACACCTAGGTTAGCAAATAGGACTTTTATTAATGGTCACATTTCATAAACCAACACTTAAGCTTCATGTGATTACACTAGCTAGCCCTATGAGTGACTACTACATGAAATGATTGAATGACCTTGCAAATGACTTGAACATGTTTAGAGTATCATTATGAACAACTTTTATATTCATGGTTAGGGGTAAATAGGTCATTAAGCCATGCTTTGATGTGTATCATCATTTAAATGTGACATGTTTGACCAAGTTTGAACTAGGTGTTAGAGACCTTGCATGGAGGAGATCACTAAAGCAAAGTTGTAGTATTTGCTATAAGGAACAACTTTTATTTTTGGGTCATTAACTGATTCAGCTCCTAACATGTGTGAAATTAGATCACAAAAATCAGAAAAATCAACATTTGCAGCACTTAGCAAATTTTTGCTAAGTCATGAACCTTGACTGACTGACAGCCGATATTTGAGATGATTTTACTCCGTTCCTGTTGCGAATTAGCACGAGGTCTTTGAACAATAGTTGTAGCTGGTACATTGAGCTACAATTTTGGTTTAGACGGTGTGAGCTAATACTCCACGGATTAAGGGTTTGATCGACGTAAAAACCCACTGTCAGGCTCGGCTTCGTGGTAGACTGACGAATTGAACCAGCGCTCGGTGGCTGACCGGCGCCAGAACACGAACGCCGCGTGGACGCGATGAAGGCCGCGCGTCGCCGCTGCTCTGATCCGCCGGGCAGCGCCAGGCCTGAGCAGGCCATTATCACCCCGCGTGCGCCCGCTCCATTTCCACTCACTCCCGCCAGCTCTCTCCCTCTCCAGCGCCCTCCCTTGGTCTCGCCGCGGAACCAGGCAACGCCACCGAGCACAGCACCGCCTCCGCCGTCGCCTCACGTGCGCTACACCGCATCACTGCCATCTCCATCTCGCCAGTCGTTGCGCCTCATCCACCTCCACCACCTTGACGTGTTGGTTGCTTCAGCTGCGCCTTGGTGAGGGTGTATTTCCTTTTCCCCTCTCGCCGGAACCTCGGCCGCCATAGCCACCTCCACAAAAAGCTCGCCACAGCTCGGCTCATCTGCGCTTTTCTTTCGATTTTGAGCGTTAGCATTTGTTGAGGACGTGTAATAGCCGGGGCTAGGACGTTACCTTCATTAGTGGTCCCGCCGGCAAGGAACGCGACAACCCGCGCCACCACGTTATAACCTCCGCACCACCACGCCGTGGTCAAGCATCGTTGGAGCTTTACGTGAAGCGTTTGTTGCTGAAATAGAGTCACTAGGACACCGTTGTACTGTTGCGCGCCTCTCCTAGCTTTCCCATGGCCGGAGACGGTCGGCATAGAGTTGAGCAGCGCCGCCGCGCCGCCATGGCCGGCGACGAGCATGCTCCGCCGCACTAGCACTGTCACCACCTAGACCATCCGACGCATCTTGAGTAGTAGGTCACAATGGTGTCCGTGGTTTCGCTGGAGAACTCGCCGTCGATGAGCCGTGGCCGTGCAAGCTTGCTCAGCGCCACCGGCTCTATTTTGGTTTCACTGACAGGCGGGCCCTGCTGACCAGCGGGTCCCACCGGTCAGCGACAGGAGTAGAATAGGCTAGTTCATTTAAATCCAGATGTGGTGCTGTTTTGTAATTTTTGTATCTTCAGTTTGGTAGCTTCAAAAATTATGATATAAATTTGTTAGTGTTCCTTAGGAAGTGTAGTATTTAGGAAAAATATGTTCTTAACATTTGCAGTAGAAATTTTTGGAGATTTAAATAGAAATTTGAAATGTGCTTTTGAATGCATACAAATTTGTTTATTTTATATCTAGAGTTCCTGTGCTCCAAAAATTATGAAATTTTTGTGGTGAGATATTCTTGTCATATATGAACTCTGGTAAAAATTTGAGGATCAGTGCATTTGTAGATTTATAGTTATAGATTTTTCTTTTATGAATAGTTAATCCTTGTATGAATTTTTATAAATTATTTATGAATCCAAAATTCATGAAATTTGTTGGAGGTAATCCTAGTACCATATGGATGCTAAGAAAAATACGAAATCTGTTGCTTGACACTTTTCACTAGGGTTTTCTATTTTTGCTATTGTAAGCCTTTATGTCTTGTCATTTTTGTATAGAGTGTTTTATTGAATAAAATGACATGAAACTTTTACAGTAGTCCTTTGATAGCATTAGTAAGGCACTGTAAATTTTTGAGAATTTATGAAGTAGATCTGGTATATGTTTATTATTTAACCTAAATATCTAAGTAAAATAATAAAGGCATTTAAATAAATAGTTTGGGCTTCACCATTATACTATCTTAAATGTATTTGGTATGCTTAAACTGTTGGTAGACTTTATGTTGTCAAATTTTGACTGATTACATGAAGTAGAAGTATTGTTACTTTGTATTGCAAATTGAATAGTTTCCGGACAGATTCTGGAGTTTGATGAGTTGCATGTTGAAGATGATGTTTGCTGTAAAAATGGTTAATAACAAAGTTGTAGATGATTTGATAAGCTTTCCAGAAAGTCTAGGATCACTGCATTTGGATTAGTAGAACTCTAGTTATGAGTGAAACAAATAGCTGTTGTTTTGTGGTATAATCGATGCATTGTGGAAGTAGATAATTAAATAATCAAGAAGAGATATGCACCTACTCAATAAACATGATGCACTTGTTAACATATATGCATTCGTAATACTTATGCCATATTCATGCATCTAGGATCGGAAGAAGAGATAACGTTGCTGGAATTCGAAGAAGCAGAGGAAGGGGACCAGCAGGAGAATCCGCAAGCCACAGCTCCAGAAGGCGTGGAGCAGAATCCTGAAGAGCTTCCGGAGTGCCCTAATCACCGCCCTACTTCCTTTCTATGAGGCAAGCCCTAGAGCATTCTAAGTCTCCCAGTATTTTACAAATGATTACTTAAGTACTTATGATTGATGCATTAGGTTATAAGAGTTGAATGGAACCACTTGATGCATATACATTCCTTGTCCAGCTATTACACCTATAACCGGTATAGGTCCAGGATCGAATATATGCTTAGCCATGCTTAGACCGGTAGAAGTCGGGTGATTTCCTGTCACCTACGAGATATAGGTGGATACCGGAGCACGGTTGGTTATAATTGCTATCGTGGAAAAGAACCATGGTTAATGTAAATGGAGACCGGGCGGAATGTCGATAGAGAAGCAACAAGACATGGAGGTCTTGGGTGTGGATCTATCCTCGTCCGTGTCGATTAAGGACCGTACCGTTGTTGATGCTTCTGACAAGATTGAACGCATGCCTCTCACTTAGCTGGCCGGATAACTCGTTTCGACCGCGAAGTCGAGTAATTCAACTCAGGCCGGGACCCATTCTGTTGTGCGCTCCTTCCGGGGAACGATCAGACTGAGCCCAAGGGCAGGCTAGGCCTGAATGTCCTGGCATCTGGTGTTCTAGATTGTGCGGCGCGGTACGAACCCGCGAAATGTGTACCTGAGTTGTACCAAAGGTGACCTAAGGCTATCGTGGTTGGTAGACCTGGGTTTGTGTTAGGAATAAATTCCCAGCTGGTTGAAATTGATTCGAATCGCCGTCTCTCCCGGATAGTGAGAAACTTGGCTAGTCCCAACATCGTAGTAACTGTGTTATGAAACATGATGGTCCGGATGAATATGGAATTACAATACCTGCTATGGTTACTATTGTATGTTTCTAAATGATATACCACATGTTTGGCACAGGATAGTTGCTAATCTAGAAATGGATAGTTATAATTAACTTAATAAAGGAATCGTAATTATACAATGAGTCAATTGCCTTTATGCAAAATGTTGTCAAGTTACGTCCACTTATACAGCATCGCATAATCCTTGGAGTCATTTTATTTCTAGTTTATGACGGGTAAGTCTAGCTGAGTACCTTCTTGTACTCAGGGTTTTATTTCCCATGTTGCAGATGGCACTGTGTATCATGGTTATTGCAAGAGTTGCTTCTATCCCGCCGTGGATGAGGAGTAGGCCTTGGGCAGGCTTCTTATTAATCCTTCTACATGCTTTTGTGGACCGTGATCGTATCTTGGCACTGTATCAAACTATGTTGGAAACTTTATTTTCGAACTTAATTGCTTCTGCTTTATCTATCAAACTCGGTTTGTAATAACTTTTATTCGTACTCTGATGATGAAATGTATCTGTGAACTTTATGTAATATGTGGCATGTATGTTGAATCCTATACGGTCTTGGTTGTTGTAAATCATTTATCGAGACCCGTCGTGGTACTCGATGGACTACCGGGTTTATATGGGTTCAAGTATGACAGTGCGACTGCTTGCGGGCTGTCATTGTACTTGTACTCTTATAAATTGGTCGGTTCTTTGATAGCTGGTATCAGAGCAAGATTTAACGTTAATTGTCACATGTGTATTTAAAACAAAAGTTTTTGTTTTAAAAAAAAAACCCTTCTCTAGCAACAGATAGCTATATAATAGGTATTTGAAATCTAAAGTGTGCCAATGATCACTTTCCTTATGCCCAAATTAAGGACTATTAGGTGGCTATTTAAGTACTAACATGGGGGTTTTTACTTCGTCGTCCATACGGCGTGCTATTGTATGGATGCCATTCACTTGAATGGTAATGTATGGATCAAATGCCTCTACGCCAAGGTAAGATGATGAGTGTATGACCGCAAGATGTGAGCGTGCGGTCGGGGAGAGTTAGTTTTGGTACGTCTATGTATGCATGCTTGCATGTGTATATGGTGTGTATTTAATTGTGGGTTTAAATTATTGTTGGGTAGATTGATACGGAAGTATATGTATGGGTATACATATATAGAAGTATTTACAAATTACATTCTGCATATTTCATTATGGGTTTAGGGCTGAAATGAAATCTTATGCAGGTACACTAACAACGAAACGTGTAGCTCGACTAGTTACGCTATTTATGAGAGAACGTATGTATGCCACCGTGTCTACCGCTAGAAACAAATTTTTCCTAAGTTTGTGAGGACGTACGGAACGAGCATGCATCATGATAATTATTAGTCACATAATTAAATTGTTCCTCCCCTTATAAAATTCTTACTCGGTTATGTAACTCTTATCCGTCATGGTCTTGTCTCACCAAGTGGTACATGTTAATGGTGTAGATGGCACGCACAAAGCAGACCGCTCGCAAGTCCACCGGAGGCAGAGCTCCTAGCCGTCAGCTTGCTCCACGTACCCGTCAACGTCACACGTTTCTTGGAGAGTTTGGGATGCCTACACTCTTGTGGAGAGTGCTCAGCTATGTAGGCTATCCTGATGGAATGGAGCCCCGCTGCTTCTGGGCGAATGAGCAGTTGGGGGAAGGTCTCTTAGTTACTGTGGAGGCCGTTGTTCGTCCCCAAGGTGATGATTCTGAGTGGACATGTTGGTGTTATGAGTCAACTGGCAGGACTGCTGAAGAAGCAGCTAGCAGGGCAGCCTTTGGGATACTGAGGGATATCATGGATCATTTTCCTCAGGAATTGGCAGCTGCTTTGGTTGGAGTCTTTCCGAGGGGCAACCCCTCCACTAACTCATGGCAGTAGGCAAGAGGAAGACCTTTGGATATTGGTGCAGCAGAAGGGCAGAACAGCGATAACCCTGCCATGAGCGCCATGTTCGCAGTGATGAGGGTGTTAGATGGAGTAGAAGGTAGCCTAAGACGTGTGTCTGGTGCTCTTGGTCATGCCCGCGATGACCGACGTCAGCTTCAGAGGGAGCACGACGCCGAGATTGAGAGGCTCAATGTAGAGATGGCTCAGTTAACTCATTAGAGGAATGAAGCCTGGTCTAGGGAAGATGTTCTGAGAGCTCGACAGTTTGAGTTGGAGCAGCAACTGGCCAATGCGGAAGAATACAATGACAACCTACATGAGGAGGTTCATCAGCTGAATAACCAGCTCCACCCTTACGTTCCGCCTGGAGCCGCAGAGATGGATCTATAGGAGGACGAGGAAGAGGAAGAAGTGGAGCCTAAGGGAGGAGAGGATCCTACCTCTGACCTCGATAGTGATCATGATGAGGATTAGATCGCTTAGTACTTAGTGGAAGGGCGAATGTATCACCTTTATTCATGTAATGGACCTGTAGTTCGAATTTAGTATGGGTAATCCGACTATCATGTAATATTGTTAATCGCACGACTATCGCACATTTGGTTGAACATCAATGCAATTCCGTTCCTTGTTGGTGATCACGATTTAAATTTGTATGCGTTATGAGCGCGATAAGTGGTCAAATTGGGGATGCCATGTTGCGAGAATGAATTGTTATGCCTCTGTTTTTATTGTGAATTTGAGAATTTTCTCCAGTAATTTCAGTTTGGCATGATTATGATTCATCTGCAATCTCTTGACGTCAACCAATAATCGCTTATTGTTGCAACTTCGCAGATGACGCGCACCCGTGCTGGAGCTGGTAGCAGTCACGATGGCAATGGTGATGACTTACCACCACCGCCGCCACTGTCTGCTCAGGAGTTCTTTGCTCAGTTCTTGGGGAGCCAAAGGACAATGGAAGAAGCTCTGCGCCTCATCGCGCAAAACATCGCTCGTGGCCACCCACAACAACCAGGGGCCGAGCCAAATCAGCACAGTACATTCAAGGAATTTCTAGATACAAAGCCTCCTATCTTCAAGGTGGCTGAGGAACCACTACAGGCTGACAAGTGGCTCAACACCATTGAGCAGAAGTTTCACTTGCTAAGAGTCACCGAGCATCTGAAAGCTGAGTATGCTTCTCATCAGCTGCAAGGACCAGCAGGGATCTGGTGGACACATTTCCTATCATCCTTGCCTGCTAATGCACGAGTGACCTGGGAACTGTTCAAGCTGGCTTTTAGGGGACATCATATTCCCCCGGGCCTAATGTGCATGAAAGCTGCTGAATTTATGAGGCTCACTCAGGGAACGAAGACTCTCACAGAATACATGCACGCATTCAACAACCTATCTAGATATGCTCCAGGTTTTGTGGATACTGAGGAGAAGAAGATAGAGAGTTTCAAGCGAGGCCTGGGTACCAAACTGATGAAGACCATGGCCAATTCTAGGTGTGCCACTTACAAAGAGTTTATTTGTGATGCTCTGACCCAGGAAAACCACAATAATATGCATGCAACTGCTAAGAGTCGCAAGAGGGCATTCGAGGCAGGTGCCTCTGGATCTTCACACGCAAGAGCGCCTATCATAGCTAGGCCACAATTCCACCCACCTACACCCAAGTTTAGGCCTCCACCACCTAAAGCTCAGAATAACAGGCCTCAGAAACCATTCCGTAAGGCGTTCACAATTGCCTTGCCAAAAGGAAATGGCAGTCAGGACAGCTCCACCGGATTCAGAAATAATCAACCATGTTTCAACTGCAACCAACTAGGTCATTGGTCCAAGGAATGCCCCCACCCCAAGAAGAATGGCAACCCAAATCAGAACAATCAGAGACAGGCGAACACAAGGGCACGTCCAGGATACGTGCATTATACCGTGGTTGAGGAAGTGCCCGCGGGAGAAGTTGTCACGGCTGGTATGTTTCTCGTCAACAAGCATCCCGCTATTGTTTTATTTGATTCGGGAGCTTCTCATTCATTTATGAGTCAAGCATTTGCATCTAGACATGATCAAGAAATAATTGAAGTAAGCAAAGGGGGTTATAACATAAGTTCAGCAGGGGGTACTGTTACTACCAAAAAGATAGTAAAAATGTACTCATCTCTATACAAGGGAGGGAGTACACAACAGATTTGATAATATTGCCCGGGCTATCGATAAGTGTAATCTTAGGCATGAATTAGATGAAGGATCATGGTGTTCTTATTGACACTAGCACCCGCACTATTATGTTGAGGGAACCCACGGGAGGGAATGCTTTTCTAGTACCACTCTCCCGCAATTTCAAACTCCAACATTTAGCTTGTGCTATCCAAGCCACCACACTTTGTGATATCCCCGTAGTTTGTGAGTTTCTAGATGTATTTCCAGAGGAATTACCAGGCTTACCACCTGATAGGGAGGTGGAATTTAAGATTGAGTTAGTGCCAGGTACAGCACCCATATCAAGAAGGCCCTATAGAATGCCACCCAATGAGTTAGCAGAACTTAAGGTTCAATTGCAAGATCTATTGGACAAGGGTCTTATTCAACCTAGCTCATCTCCGTGGGGATGTCCAGCTTTGTTTGTGAAAAAGAAGGACAAGTCACTGAGAATGTGTGTAGATTACAGACCACTCAATGATGTGACCATCAAGAACAAATATCCATTGCCCCGCATCGACATCTTGTTCGATCAGCTAGCGAAGGCAAAGGTATTCTCCAAAATTGACTTAAGGTCAGGCTACCATCAAATAAAGATCCGGCCCGAGGACATACCTAAAACTGCTTTCTCTACCAGGTACGGCTTATACGAGTATTTGGTTATGTCTTTCGAACTAACAAATGCTCCAGCCTACTTCATGTACCTGATGAACTTGGTATTCATGCCCGAACTCGACAAGTTTGTGGTCGTGTTCATCGATGATATATTGATTTATTCAGAAAATGAGTCAGATCATGAAGAGCATCTGAGGATTGTCCTATCCAGATTGAGGGAGCATAAGTTATATGCCAAGTTTAGCAAATGTGAATTTTGGTTGAGCAAAGTACCTTTCTTAGGTCACATCTTATCACGAGATGGAATCTCTGTAGACCCATCAAAAGTACAAGAGGTCATGGATTGGAAAGCCCCAACTTCGGTTCATGAAGTTCAGAGTTTTCTAGGGTTAGCAGGATATTATCGTCGTTTCATTCTAGATTTCTCAAAGATAGCTAAGCCCATGACCAGACTACTTCAGAAAGATGAGAAGTACAAATGGACACCAGAATGTGAAGCAGCTTTTCACACCCTCAGAACTTTGTTGACTACCGCACCTATGCTAGCACAACCAGACATTGAAAAGCCTTTTGATGTATTTTGTGATGCATCGGGAATAGGTTTGGGATGTGTGCTTATGCAAGAAGGAAGAGTTATTGCATATGCTTCTCGGCAATTGAGGAAACATGAAGTCAACTACCCTACACATGATTTAGAACTTGCAGCAGTGGTTCACGCATTAAAGATATGGAGACATTACTTGTTGGGCAATGTATGTCATATATATACTGACCACAAAAGTCTCAAGTATATCTTTACCCAACCCAAGCTGAACATGAGACAACGAAGATGGTTAGAGCTAATTAAGGACTACAATTTAGAAGTGCATTACCATCCGGGTAAAGCAAATGTAGTAGCAGATGCACTTAGTCGGAAGTCTCATTGCAACCCCGTGGAAGCATTATTGGAAGATGGATTCAACTTGTTACATCCTGCTGTACTACACAATATCACGATCAGTTGTTCACTTGAGAGCAAAATCATAGAGTTGCAATAGACAGATGTAAGAATAAGTCACATCAAGAGAAAAATGCAAGAGCAAGAGACCAAGCATTTCAGATTGGACGAAAGAGGTGTATTATGGTTTGAGGACCGACTTGTGGTACCAAAAGACCGTGAGCTAAGGAATCAAATTTTAGATGAAACTCACTCGTCCAAATTATCCATCCATCCGGGTAGTAGTAAGATGTATAAGATTTGAAAACCCGTTTTTGGTGGACTAAGATGAAGAAAGAGATCGTAGCCTATGTCGCTAGGTGTGATAACTACAGTAGAGTAAAAGCTGTCCATATGAAAACTGTCGGATTACTTCAGCCATTGCCTATTCTAGGATGGAAATGGGAGGAAATCAGTATGGACTTTATCACAGGCCTTCCAATGACGCCACAAGGTCACGATTCAATATGGGTTATTGTTGATCGTCTCACCAAGTCAGCACACTTTATACCCGTGAACACACGGTATATAGTTGGAAAATATGCTGAGATATATGTTTCCCAAATCGTGAGACTGCATGGAGTACCCAGGACTATAATCTCAGATCGAGGACCATAGTTCATAGCTCGTTTCTGGGAGCACTTACACCAGGCTTTGGGAACCAAGCTAATCAGAAGTTCAGCATACCATCCACAAACTTCAGGACAGACAGAGCGAGTGAACCAAATCCTAGAAGATTTACTTAGAGCTTGTGTTATATCTTCAAAAGGTTCATGGGAGAAATGGTTACCTTTAGCTGAGTTCTCCTATAACAATAGTTATCAAGCGAGTATCAAGATGGCTCCATTTGAAGCCTTGTATGGCAGAAAATGTAGAACTCCATTGAATTAGATTGAGCCCGGTGAAAGGAGATACTTTGGTATTGACTTTGTCAATGAAGCCGAAGAACAAGTACGTATCATCCAACAACATATGAAGGCAACTCAATCAAGACAAAAGAGTTATGCCGACAGAAGAAGAAGACCACTGACTTTTGAAGTGGGTGACTATGTATACTTGAGAGTATCACCCATGAAAGGTGTGAAGAGATTTGGGATGAAAAAGAAGCTTTCACCAAGATATGTAGGGCCATACAAGATTTTGGAACGAAAAGGAAATGTTGCGTATAAGTTACAACTTCCACCAGAGATGAGTGCAATATTTGATGTATTCCATGTTTCTCAGTTGAAGAAATGTCTTCGAGTACCTGAAGAAGCTATTGCACCCACCAATGTGCAGCTTCAATCGGATTTGACCTATGAAGAAAAGCCAATTCGAGTATTAGAGGAGATGGAGAGAGTAACACGGAGTAAGATCATTAAGTTCTATAAGGTGGTGTGGAACAATCACAGTGAACAAGATGCTACGTGAGAGAGAGAAGATTATTTACAAGAAGTTTACCCCGCCTTTTTCCAAGAATGGTAGGTCTTGCAAATCTCGAGACGAGATTTTTATAAGGGGGAGGGGCTGTAACACCTCGGGTGTTAGCCTTGCACAACTTGACTTGCATAACATGAGCATGATCATCAAGCATTCATAAACAAGCATTTACAACTAAAACATTGGATTGAAACATCTGCAACGTTTGCTTGTTATCGCATGTTTCTTAAACATATGCAACTTTTCTCGTTATTTCATGTCTCCATGTGTCTATGCGTATGATCATGAGAGGACACAGGTACTTGGTGGAGGTGAGTCACACAAACATATAGCAACATCTAGGTTAGCAAATAGGACTTTTATTAATGGTCACATTTCATGAACCAACACTTAAGCTTCATGTGATTACACTAGCTAGCCCTATGAGTGACTACTACATGAAATGATTGAATGACCTTGCAAATGACTTGAACATGTTTAGAGTATCATTATGAACAACTTTTATATTCATGGTTAGGGGTAAATAGGTCATTAAGCCATGCTTTGATGTGTATCATCATTTAAATGTGACATGTTTGACCAAGTTTGAACTAGGTGTTAGAGACCTTGCATGGAGGAGATCACTAAAGCAAAATTGTAGTATTTGCTATAAGGAACAACTTTTATTTTTGGGTCATTAACTGATTCAGCTCCTAACATGTATGAAATTGGATCACAAAATTCAGAAAAATCAACATTTGCAGCACTTAGCAAATTTTTGCTAACTCATGAACCTTGACTGACTGACAGCCGATATGTGGGATGATTTTACTCCGTTCCTGTTGCGAATTAGCACGAGGTCTTTGAACAATAGTTGTAGCTGGTACATTGAGCTACAATTTTGGTTTAGACGGTGTGGGCTAATACTCCACGGATTAAGGGTTTGATCGACGTAAAAACCCACTGTCAGGCTCGGCTTCGTGGTAGACTGACGAACTGAACCAGCGCTCGGTGGCTGACCGGCGCTAGAACACGAACGCCGCGTGGACGCGATGAAGGCCGCGCATCGCCGCTGCTCTGATCCACCGGGCAGCGCCAGGCCTGAGCAAGCCATTATCACCCCGCGTGCGCCCGCTCCATTTCCACTCACTCCCGCTAGCTCTCTCCCTCTCCAACGCCCTCCCTTGCTCTCGCCGTGGAACCAGGCAACGCCGCCAAGCACAGCACCGCCTCCGCCGTCGCCTCGCGTGCGCTACACCGCATCACCGCCATCTCCATCTCGCCAGTCATTGCACCTCATCCACCTCCACCGCCTTGACGTGTTGGTTGCTTCAGCTGCGCCTTGGTGAGGGCGTATTTCCTTTTCCCCTCTCGCTAGAACCTCGACCGCCATAGCCACCTCCACGGAAAGCTCGCCACAGCTCGGCTCGTCTGCGCTTTTCTTTCGATTTTGAGCGTTAGCGTTTGGTCAGGATGTGTATTAGCCAGTGCTAGGACGTTACCTTCGTTAGTGGTCCCGCCGGCGTGGAACGGGACAACCCACGCCGCCGCGTTATAACCTCCGCACCACCGCGCCGTGGTCAAGCGTCGTCGAAGCTTTGCGTGAAGCGTTTGTTGCTGAAATAGAGTCACTAGGACACTGTTGTACTATTGCGCGCCTCTCCTAGCTTTCCCATGGCCGGAGATGGCCAGCACAGAGTTGAGCAGCGCCGTCGTGCCGCCATGGCCGGCGACGAGCATGCTCCGCCGCACTAGCACTGTCACCACCTAGACCATCCGACGCATCTTGAGTAGTAGGTCACGATGGTGTCCGTGGTTTCACCGGAGAACTCGCCGTCGACGAGCCGTGGCCGTGCAAGCTTGCTCAGCGCCACCGGCTCTATTTTGGTTTCACTGACAGGCGGGCCCTGCTGACCAACGGGTCCCACCGGTCAGCGACAGGAGTAGAATAGGCTAGTTCATTTAAATCCAGATGTGGTGCTGTTTTGTAATTTTTGTATCTTTAGTTTGGTAGCTTCAAAAATTGTGAAATAAATTTGTTAGTGTTCCTTAGGAAGTGTAGTATTTAGAAAAAATATGTTCTTAACATTTGCAGTAGAAATTTTTGGAGATTTAAATAGAAATTTGAAATGTGCTTTTGAATGCATACAAATTTGTTTATTTTATATCTAGAGTTCTTGTGCTCCAAAAATTATGAAATTTTTGTGGTGAGATATTCTTGTCATATATGAACTCTGGTAAAAATTTGAGGATCAGTGCATTTGTAGATTTATAGTTATAGATTTTTCTTTTATGAATAGTTAATCCTTGTATGAATTTTTATAAATTATTTATGAATCCAAAATTCATGAAATTTGTTGGAGGTAATCCTAGTACCATATGGATGCTAAGAAAAATAGGAAATCTGTTGCTTGACACTTTTCACTAGGGTTTTCTATTTTTGCTATTGTAAGCCTTTCTGTCTTGTCATTTTTGTATAGAGTGTTTTATTGAATAAAATGGCATGAAACTTTTACAGTAGTCCTTTGATAGCATTAGTAAGGCACTGTAAATTTTTGAGAATTTATGAAGTAGATCTGGTATATGTTTATTATTTAACCTAAATATCTAAGTAAAATAATAAAGGCAGTAAAATATATGTTAACAAGTGCATCATGTTTATTGAGTAGGTGCATATCTCTTCTTGATTATTTAATTATCTACTTCCACAATGCATCGATTAAACCACAAAACAACAGCTATTTGTTTCACTCATAACTTTGTTTAAATGCCCAAACTATTTATACAAGTCGGGTGATTTCCTATCACCTGCGAGATATAGGTGGATACCGGAGCACGGTTGGTTATAATTGCTATCGTGGAAAAGAACCATGGTTAATGTAAATGGAGACCAGGCGGGATGTCGATAGAGAAGCAACAAGACATGGAGGTCTTGGGTATGGATCTATCCCCGTCTTTGTCGATTAAGGACCGTACCGTAGTTGACGCTTTTGACAAGATTTAACGCATGCCTCTCACTTAGCTGGCCGGATAACTCGTTCCGACCGCGAAGCCGAGTAATTCAACTCAGGCCGGGACCCGTTCTGTTGTACGCTCCTTCTGGGGAACGATCAGACTGAGCCCAAGGGCAGGCTAGGCCTGAATATCCTGGCATCTGGTGTTCTAGATTGTGCGGCACGGTACGGACCCACGAAATATGTACCTGAGTTGTACCAAAGGTGACCTAAGGCTATCGTGGCTGGTAGACCTGGGTTTGTGTTA
The DNA here is from genome assembly GCA_904845875.1 of Miscanthus lutarioriparius. Taxonomy (NCBI): domain Eukaryota; kingdom Viridiplantae; phylum Streptophyta; class Magnoliopsida; order Poales; family Poaceae; genus Miscanthus; species Miscanthus lutarioriparius. The sequence continues at coordinate 116,258,329 of CAJGYO010000002.1, forward strand.
GGAATAAATTCCCAGCTGGTTGAAATCAATTCGAATCGCCGTCTCTCCCGGATAGTGAGAAACTTGGCTAGTCCCAACATCGTAGTAACTGTGTTATGAAACATGATGGTCCGGATGAATATGGAATTACAATACCTGCTATGGTTACTATTGTATGTTTCTAAATGATATACCACATGTTTGGCACAGGATAGTTGCTAATCTAGAAATGGATAGTTATAATTAACTTAATAAAGGAATCGTAATTATACAATGAGTCAATTGCCTTTATGAAAAATGTTGTCAAGTTACGTCCACTTATACAGCCTCGCATAATCCTTGGAGTCATTTTATTTCTAGTTTATGACGGGTAAGTCTAGCTGAGTACCTTCTCGTACTCAGGGTTTTATTTCCCATGTTGCAGATGGCACTGTGTATCATGGTTATTGCAAGAGTTGCTTCTATCCCACCATGGATGAGGAGTAGGCCTTGGACAGGCTTCTTATTAATCCTTCTACATGCTTTTGTGGACCGTGATCGTATCTTGGCACTGTATCAAACTATGTTGGAAACTTTATTTTCGAACTTAATTGCTTCCGCTTTATCTATCAAACTCGGTTTGTAATAACTTTTATTCATACTCTGATGATGAAATGTATCTGTGAACTTTATGTAATATGTGGCATGTATGTTGAATCCTGTACGGTCTTGGTTGTTGTAAATCGTTTATCGAGACCCGTCGTGGTACTCGACGGACTACCGGGTTTATATGGGTTCAAGTATGATAGTGCGACCGCTTGCGGGCTGCCATTGTACTTGTACTCTTATAAATTGGTCGGTTCTGTGACACTTTCGAGCCCATAGAGGCCGTCAAGCTCGTCCCGGTCGACCCCAACTGCTCCAACGGCCGAGCGCTGAGGGTCAGCGCCACCCTCGATAGCAAATAGGAAGCCGTGCTCATCGACTTTCTCCGCGCGAATGCCGATATTTTCGCATGGAGTCCCTCGGACATGCCGGGCATACCGTGGGAGGTCACCGAGCATGCCTTGGACATCCGAGCCGGCTCTAGACAGATGAAGCAGCGCCTGCGCTGATTCGACGAGGAGAAGCGCAGGGCCATCGGTGAGGTGGTGCAGAAGCTTTTGGCGGCCGGATTCATCAAGGAAGTGTCCCATCCAGAGTGGTTAGCTAATCCTGTATTAGTTAAGAAGAAAAATGGAAAGTGGAGGATGTATGTGGACTACACCGGTTTAAATAAAGCATGTCTAAAGGTTCCAATTCCATTGCCTCGAATAGACCAAATCGTTGACTCCACTGCAGGATGCGAGACCCTATCTTTCCTTGATGTGTTTTCCGGTTACCATCAAATCAAGATGAAAGAGTCCGACTAGCTCGCGACTTCTTTCATCACCCCATTCGGCATGTACTTCTATGTGACTATGCCATTCGGTCTTAGAAACGCAGGGGCCACATACCAGCGGTGCATGACCCAGGTCTTTAGCGAGCACATCGGGCAAACTGTCGAGGCCTACATGGACAACATCGTGGTCAAGTCCAGAAAGGCCAGTGATCTCGTCGATGACCTGGAAATCGCCTTCAGATGCCTCCGAGAGAAGGACATCAAGCTCAACCCTGAGAAGTGTGTCTTCGGGGTTCCCCGAGGCATGCTCTTGGGATTCATAGTCTCGGAACACGGCATCGAGGCCAACCCAGAGAAGGTCTCGGCCGTGACCAACATGGGACCAATTCGAGACCTCAAGGGAGTGCAGAGGGTTATGGGATTTCTTGCGGCCCTGAGCCGCTTCATCTCACGCCTTGGCGAAAAAGGCTTGCCCCTGTACCACCTCTAGAGAAAATCCGAACGCTTTTCTTGGACCCCCAAGGCCGAAGAAGCCCTCACCAAGATCAAGGCACTGCTCACCAACCCTCCTGTCCTGGTACTGCCAACCAAGGATGAAGCCCTCTTACTCTACATTGCCGCAATGACCCAAGTGGTTAGCGCGGCCATTGTAGTCGAGTGGCAGGAAGAGGGGCATGCTCTACCCGTCCAACGACCTGCTTACTTCATCAGCGAGGTGCTTTCCAAGACTAAGACACGCTACCCCCACATCCAGAAGCTGATCTACGCCATAGACTTGGCTCGACGCAAGCTACGTCACTACTTCAAGTCCTACCCGGTGACCGTGGTGTCGTCCTTCCCTCTAGGAGAGATAGTCCAGAACCGGGAGGCCTCGGGTAGAATAGCCAACTGGGCCGTCGAGCTCATGGGGGAAGCCCTGTCTTTTTCACCTTAGAAAGCTATCAAATCCCAGGTCTTGGCCGATTTTGTAACTGAGTGGACCGACACCCAGCTGCCTCTTGCTCAAATCTAGGTGGAATGCTGGACAATGTACTTCGATGGGTCTCTGATGAAGACCGGGGCGGGCACGGGTCTGCTCTTCATCTCACCCCTCGGAGTGCACATGCACTACATGATCCGGCTCCACTTCGCCGCCTCCAACAACGCAGCCGAGTACGAAGCCCTCATCAATGGCTTACAGATCGCCATCGAACTTGGAGTGCGGTGTCTCGACGTACGGGGTGATTCATAGCTCATCGTTGATCAAGTGATGAATGATTCAAACTGCCATGACCCCAAAATGGAGGCGTACTGCAAGTTGGTGCATCGCCTAGAAGATAAGTTCGACGGTCTCGAACTCAACCACATCGCATGAAAATTCAACGAGGCTGTGGATGAGCTAGCAAAGATGGCGTCGGCACAGGCCCCGGTCCCCCAAACATCTTCGCCAGAGACCTCCACAAGCCTTCCATCGACTATGCCTCGGTGGCAGAAGAGGGCCCACCGGTTGAGCCCACCGCAGGGCCCGAGGCCCCCTCGGTCACCGAGACCCCTGCTGTCGAGCCCGAGGTCACGAAAATCAATGCGGAACCTCCCGAGGCCAACTAGGGCATGGACTAGCGAGTCCCGTTCCTTGATTGCCTCATTCGAGGAGAGCTTCCTACAGACAGGACCGAAGCCCAACGGCTTGCACGATGAGCCAAAACTTACGTCCTCAGCAACGGCGAGTTGTACAGGCGAAGCCCATCTGGCGTCCTCCAACGGTGCATCACCACCGAGGTAGGCCAAGCCCTACTTTGGGACTTGCACGTGGGAGCCTACGGACACCATGTAGCGCCTCGGGCGCTCATCGGAAACGCCTTCCGCCATGGGTTCTACTGGCCAACGGCGGTTGCCGACGCCACCAAGCTGGTACGCTCCTGCGAGAGATGTCAGTACTATGCATGGCAGACGCACCTCCCAGCCCAAGCCCTCCAAACCATCCCCAGTACATGGCCATTCGCCATATGGGGGCTGGACATGGTTGGGCCTCTGTAGAAGGCCCCCGGGGGCTATACCCATTTGTTGGTAGCAATCAACAAGTTCTCCAAGTGGATCGAGGCTCGACCGATCACTCGAATCAAATCCGAGCAAGCGGTGCTATTCTTCACTGATACCATCCACAGGTTCGGGGTTCCAAACACTATCATCACTGACAATGGGACACAATTCACCGGCCACAAGTTCCTAACATTCTACGATGACCACCACATCCGTGTGGTCTAGTCGGCCATAGGACACCCTAGGACAAACGGCCAAGTAGAACGTGCCAACGGCATGATCCTACAAGGCCTCAAGCCAAGAATATACAACCGGTTGAAAAATTTTGGCAAGAAATGGCTTGCCGAACTCCCGTCGATCATCTGGAGCCTAAGGAACACTCTGAGCCGAGCCATGGGGTTCACACCGTTCTTCCTGGTCTATGGAGCCGAGGCCATCCTCCCCACTGACTTGGAGTATGGTTCCCCAAGGCTACAAGCCTACAACGAACAAAGCAACTGCACTGCCCGCGAGGATGCCCTCGACCAACTGGAGGAAGCCAGAGACGTTGCGCTGCTACATTCGGCCAAGTACCAGCAAGCCCTACGATGCAATCAAGCCCGGCGCATTCGAAGCCGAGACCTGAAGGTGGGCGACCTGGTGCTGAGACTGAGGCAGAGCAACAAGGGCCACCACAAGCTGACCCCGCCATGGGAAGGGCCATACATCGTCGCCCAAGTGCTAAAGCCCGGGACCTACAAGCTAGCCAACGAGAAGGGCGAAATCCTCACCAACGCTTGGAACATAGAACAGCTATGCGTTCTTTAGTTGTTCTAATTTTTCGAAGAACCCCCTCCCATCGACGGGGGATCGACGTTACGATAATGCTATAAGGGAGACTCAGCTCTGCCTCTTTAGAACCGAGCCTCCCTCGGGGGCTAGAAGGGGGGGAACCCCCCCTAAGTCCTAGGCACCATTTTTTAATCGTTTTTTGAATAAATTACTACACCAAACTCTCTGGCATATTCTAACAAATCGATTGTAAAAAACCTAAGGACCGAAAGTCTGTCTCAGGGCCAAAAGGCTGGCCGAGCCGCGAGAACGGCCTATGCCTCCGGGCTACGGCAACTCCCTCACCACCTTTTACCCAAGGAGCAACTTAGGCTCCAAGGAAGTTTTCTGCAAATGATATGTTCAGAGGCGAGACAGAGGGCAGAGGCTCGGAAATACAATAAAACGATTAAAAAGCGTATACACATAAGTACTTTATAAAGGCATCGACGGCCACAAACATCACGGTACGATAATAATCCTAATATGTTTACATGGCCCCTTTGGCCTTGGTCAAGGCTCAGGGTCTCCTGCATCGGCGGTCGGCGCAGGAGGAACCACCTCCTCTTCGAACAGACTGGCCAGCGCCGTGCCAGGGGCCTCAGCCGCCTCCATCAGCTTCGTGACCTCCTCATCGGCCTCCTCATCATCCTCAGCCAAGACGTAACCGTCGCTGATGGCCTCGAGGTCGACGCCGACGTAGTGCGAGGAGACGACGGCCAGGGCACGCTTGACGCCCGTGTGCAACGCCCCCCGGAGTCGCTCACGCACTTGGCCACTCAACGCAGTCAAGTGGCTCCTAAGGGAGCTACCCGACTCGACCCCCTCAACCTCTAGGGCCTCGCAGATGGTACGGGCGGCGCTCTACAGCGCGTTGTGCTCCCCGATCTCAGCCTCGAGCACCGTCTACACTGTGATAGAGGCCTCAGCCGCCCGGGAGACCTCCTTCTTCAACCCTGCGCCAAAACAAGCAGGATGGGGTTAAGCGCAAAAGAAAATAAGCCAAACAGGGGCGAAGGCCTACGGGACTCACCCTCGGTTTTCTCTTTCTAGCGCTGGACTTCGACCCGGGAGGCCTCAGCTTTCTCTTTTCAGCGCTGGACCTCGACCCGAGAGGCCTCGGCCGCCCTGGAAGCCTCCTTCTCTAGCTCTGTACCACATCGGGGAGTTAGGGGTCGAACACAAGAAAAACAAATAAAACAAGGGGAACAGGACTCACCCTCGGCCTTTCCTTTCCAAACTAAAGCCTCGGCCCGGGAGGCCTCGGCCACCTTGAGGGCCTCTACCAGGGCACTTTTCGTCTACAGGTGCTCACCCTGCTTCGTCCCTAGCTGCCCAGCGATGGACTTGGCAGAGGCCGTCGCTTCTTCAGCTTGGGGCCTGAAGGTGTCCCGCTCGCCAGCCACGCGGGTCAACTCCTCCTCCAGCTCCTTTATCCGCGCTGCCAAAGGGGCGGCCCGCTCCTGAGCCGTGGTTGCCTCGGCCTTCATATCAGCACTGCGAAGGCGGAGATCCTCCACCTCCGCACTCCACGCCGATAGAAGCTCGTTGGCATTGGCGAGCAAGTCCTTCTGCTGCCGGAGCTGGTCCTAGACATCCCACTCCCGCTGGAGGAACAACGACTTCCCGAGGGACCGGGCCTCGAGCTCCAGGATAGGCAGAACGGAAGTCAAGCGCTGCGAGAAGACTCGGGAAAAAGACAACACCACATGAGAAACGAAAGCGCGTACCTGGGCAAAGCCGGGCAGATCGTTGGCCATGACGGACAGCGCTGTTCGCAGCAACCGTGCCATCAGCTGGCGAAATTGCTCAAAGGAGCCCCAGCGCCCCCCCCCCCTCGGCCGCGTCCTCGAGGGCGAACAGAGGCTCCCTCTCAGGGTCATCTCGGCTCCGCCACAATACACGCGGGTGATCCCACCCGCAGGGCTCGGGTTGTACCCGCACGAGGGCCGAGCTTCCCTCGCCAGAAGTCAGAGCTGGTTGCTCCATGGTGCTAGCTGCCTCGGCATCTGCCACCTCCTTCCCCTGGGAAGTATCAGCGGAGGAGATCGAATGGACCTCCGCTTCGAGCGCTCTCCTGCAACGGCAGCGGGCCTTGGACCGGGGGCGGTACTGAACATTGCCCCGCCCCCATATCCGCATCCTGGCCCGCCGGCTCCACCATGCCCAAACTGGCCTCCGCCACCTCGACCTCGGCAACCCGGGGAGCCCCAACGCCCGCCGCTACGGCCTTTGAAGCCCTAAGGGCCTCGGCCCCCGTCTCCTCGGCCTCGGAAGTCCTAAGGGCCTCGACTTCGACCTCAGTGGCCTCAGCGACTGAGGGCACCCCAGCCCCATCTGACTCGTAGGCCTCGACCTCGCGAGGTGTAGGCTCTTCCTCCTCCGCTTGCTCTGTGGCCGCCCCGGTAGCCTCTCCCTGGGCGACCGGCTCCTTCGTGTCGGCCCTCGCCGACACCGCGCCACGCTGCATGGCGGCTTGCGCCTCCACCACCCATTGGGCGGTGGAGCTGGTGCTCACCTTGAGCACCTTACGTGGCGCCAGGGCAGGCACTTCCGCTTGACGCTTCCGGCTGAAGGCAAAACATTCACAAGGTCAGCATACGGCCAAGGGACAAGCGGGAGGTGCTGCAAACATTGACAAAACACTTGCCTCGAATGGGGACACAACTGGTTCGGCACGGCGTCCCTCCTCCTCTACAACGGCGGTGGCAGCGGCAGTGGCACAGCCTCCGTGTCCGCCGGTGCCGGCCAGCCTCCGCCGGACTCCGGCGCCCCCTCGACCCTCGGTAGAGATGGTTACGTCACCCCCACCGTCGCCTGCTCCACCTCCACTGTCGAGCCCACCGGGCTAACGGCACGCTTCCTTAACGCCCGTACCTTGGGCGCGTCGGCCTCGGACCTAGGGCAAGCGATCGCCGGCCCCGAGGCATCCTCTCCTCCTCCCCCTAGAAACACCGAGCTGCTCACCGATGCCCCGAACGCCGTCCCCAATGTCAGGGAGATCATCCAGGATACCCCACCCTGCCTTGCTCTCGTCATCATCGCTCGAGGAATCCGACAACGACGGTGATGGAGACGGCTCCACCGGGAGACCCTCGTGCCTCTGATGCCGGCGACGTCTCTCCAGCTCTTCGCGCTCAAGGTTCTTCCTCTTGCGCTTTGCCGCCTCGACATCCTTCCGCTTCTTTTGCGCCTCGGCGTGCGCCCGGTTCACCGCCCATTGCTCTGCATCCTAGGGAACAGGCGATGGGGAGGCTCACACGTCCCTCATCCCCTGCAGGAACAGCAAACACAAATAAGAGATCAGGAAACTGCGAGGAGCAAGGAGCCCTCGAGGGCCGCAGTGGCACGTGAATCACCAGAGAGATGTACCCCAGTGACGGGCGCATTACAAACGAGGGCAGACCACTACTCCTCAGTCGCCCCTCCACTGTCTCTTTCACCCGACGAAGAATCTCCTCATCGGAGAGGGCGACGGCGGACATCTGGACACCTTCGATCGGCTCATCCGGTGTCATCTCGAACAGGCGCTACCGCTGAGCCATCAGTGGCAGTACCCTCCGACGGTGGAAGGCCGCCACGACCACAGCCGCCATGAGGCCATGGCCGTGCAGCCTCTCCAGCGCCTCCAAGAGCGGCCGTAGCTTAGGCTGATCAGCTATCGGGATGTCGTACCTCCACTTCTCTTGCTGGCTCTCCACGATCATCATTGCAGAGGTAGAACCAGCTGGTGTACCAGCGACGATTGGTCGACGCGAGCTGGGCTAGGATGTAGAGGAGCTACCAGTCTTGGCGCACTTGGAGAGTGCAGCTGTCGGCCCTCATCGCCTTCCTCGTGCCCGTCGGCTTGGTGGTATGCCCCGCCTGGAAGAGGTGGAGCCACAGCTCCCAGTCGGGGGCAATGCCCAGATACTCCTCAGACGGCGACGAAGATGGCCGCCTGCGCAATGGAGTTGGGGTTGAAGTTCTGGAGCTCCATGCCGTAGTAGTGCGGGAGCGCCCGCATGAACCGGTCTGCCGGCAGGCCGAGACCGCGCTCGTGGAAGGCCACGAAGCTCACAATGTGGCCATCATGCGGCCTCGGCTCCGGCTCGCTCCCCGGAGCAATCCACTCCGGCCTGTTGGGGTCGGTGACCGAGCGGAGGAGACCGTCATCGACAAGCGACTACAGCTCCGCCGCGGACATGTCGGACGGAGCCCAAGGATCCGCCTGAAGGACGACAGTGCCGCCGGCCATTGCGCGGTGGAGAATGCGGCTACGGCGGTAAGGCTCTCTCTCTCTTCCTCGCCCTTCTCCCTTCTTCTCCCCAGCGCTCTCCGTTCTTAGCAATGGCTCGAAGGCAGAAAAGGCGAATGCAGGCAAGGTAAGGAGGAGAGGGGCGAGGCTCGTCACGTATTTATGCAGGAAGGGGGCGAAACGGATGGGCGACGAAGTCGAGGAAGTTTCCCTCAGATCTGGCGTAGTTAATCCGGATCCGATTAAACCGCCCACGCGCCCACCTTTTCCTTATTAATCGCACGCACAGCAACGTCCCATCCGCTAACATCGCGTCGCATCCGACCGCAGCGACTACAGGCGTCGTTCCGTCTCCCTGAGAAACCGCCTCAAAAGGCGCACCTACCGATTGTCAGCCGATGGGAAGGGAATATTCCCCTCCTGATTCCTTTAGGGCTAAGGAACTAAGCGCCAAGCCCGTTACGGTCTAGGGGTTCGAAGGCTGGGCCTCCGAGGGTCTCGACAGCCGCCCTAGGACAACAGAGTCGGGGATGACTATGGGCGAGCCTGTACATGGCCGAGGCCCAAGCAAGCGACTGCTTGGGATGCCTAAGTCGTGTTCGAGACCGGCAGGGAGGTCTCTGAATGGGATCCCACCGTAGGGAGGCATCGAGCCCCCAGGGCCAATCGAACGGCCCTAGGACCCACTGGAGAAGCCCTCTAGTACTTTTGGAGTGTGTCTCTGGACTGCTAGCTGACCCCTATCGAATGGGGCACGGGCCTCCACTCGGACTTACCCAATAACAGCTCACCGGAAGTGTCACCGCTCGCTCCCACCGAGGGTAGCCTGGCATATTCCACCCCTCCTTCCGAGCGAAAAGGATGCGCGAGGGTCGCAAAAAAAAGACAGGGAAACTCCTGATCGTCCTCTCGCTCTGTGTGGAGGCTCGGGGGCTCTTCCTGCAACCAAGCCGAGACCCAGTGACCTAGGCTCACACTCAAGGGCTCGGCAAACAACCCCTCCTTCGGAGCGAAAAGGATGCGCGAGGGTCACACAAAAAAGATAGGGAAACTCCTGATCGCCCTCTCGCTCCGTGCGAAAGCTCGGGGACTCTTCCTGCAACTAAGCCGAGACCCAGCGACCCAGGCTCGCACCTGAGGGCTCGGCAAACAACCCCTCCTTTCGAGCGAAAAGGATGCGCGAGGGTCGCGCAAAAAACACAGGGGAACTCCTGATCGCCCTCTCGCTCTGTGCGGAGGCTCGGGGGCTCTTCCTACAACCTCCTTCTGAACAAAAAGGATGTGCGAGGGTCACACTTCCTGCAACTAGGTCAAAGACAAGCAACCCGAACTCACACTCAGGGGCTCGGCAAAACGCGACAAAGGGCATCGAGCCCGTTACGGTCCAGGGGTTCGAAGGCTGGGCCCCTGAGGGTTTCGACAGCCGCCCTAGGACAACAGAGTTAGGGATGACTATGGGCGAGCCCGTACATGGCCGAGGCCCAAGCAGGCGACTGCATGGGATGCCCTAAGTCGTGTCCGAGACCGGCAGGGAGGTCTCTGAATGGGATCCCACCGAAGGGAGGCATCAAGCCCCTGGGGCCAATCGAACGGCCCTGGGACCCACTAGAGAAGCCCTCTAGTACTTTTGGAGTGCGTCTCTGGATCGCTAGCCGACCCCTATCGAATGGGGCATGGGCCTCCACTCGGACCTACCCAATAATATCTCACCGGAGATGTCACTGCTCGCGCCCACCGAGGGTAGCCTGGCATACTCCACCCCTCCTTCCGAACAAAAAGGATGTGTGAGGGTCGCCCAAAAAAGACAGGGAAACTCCTGATCGCCCTCTCGCTCCGTGCGGAGGCTCGGGGGCTCTTCCTGCAACTAAGCCGAGGCCCAGCGACCTGAACTCACACTCATGGGCTCGGCAAACGCGATAAAACTCCTCACTCAATGGGGAAAAAGCCCCTGGAGGAGTAAATCCACTCCTCCGGGGCGTCGGGGGCTACACCCGGCGGGTGCGCTCGCGCGCACCCACCGGAACCACGAGTACAAAATGCAATCCTGACGGGAGCTGTTGTGAGCCAAGTCTCGACAAAACCTCAGGGAGAGTGCTCGCACTCCCCCCGAGGTTCGGGGGCTACTGTCGGATACCATAAAAAGGGGTACCCTAAGCGAGAACCGAAAAAATTGCTTAGCCCTTGTAAATATCAAAGCCAAGAAACAACGACGAGGCCTCGGCCGATTCTCCGATTCGCCCGAGGCCCACGCCGCACAGCCTCTGATGAGGTGCCGACTCTCCGCCTTGCCGAGGCCCCCTCGCCCGAGGCCCCGCGCCATAAGGCCTCGGACGAAGTACCGATTCTCCGCCTCGCTCGAGGCCGGCTCGGCAACGACCCCATCACCGCTGCCTCGACCGGCTTCTCTGACAAAACGTCACGTCCAATTAACACGTCCAACCACTCCCGCAACATCAGCCGCGCGTCGGCACAGTACAGCGGAGTAGCCGATGGGACGGGAGTCACATCGACGCCATGCAGTCAGGGACAGGACTGGGCAGGGGTTACCGGCCGCTGTGCTCGGCACTGTGCCTATGACTGACGTCCGTACTGCACTGTGCTACCTAACTCCTACTCCGAGGATAGTGCGGCATGGAAAGTCAGGTCTGGGTCCCTGTAGCCTTGAAATCAGTGTATAGGACCAACTGCTCCCTCCGAGCCTCGGCAATCCGCTTTAGGGTCTCGGCAGCCTCGGGATTCATGCCCGCCGAGCCCCCACGATGACTCGGCCTCGGCACCAACTGAGCCTCGGCTCTTTACGCTGTCGACACACAGCGATCGGCACGTCGTCTGCAGTACGCACCGTACCCTACGCCAAGCTGCACCCATGTCACGCGTAGGGACAAGCTCCTGTATCCTCAGAGTCAGCACGCATGCACCATCGTGTCAGCCCAGCCTCGGCACTCCGCGTCGGTCAAACATGCAGCAACCAGCACGACTCCGACAGAGGAAGACGCGCCTACCACCGCAGGAGCTCCCACGTCTCACAGGACTAGGCGTGATCGACACGCCGCTCCAGTGCACCAAGGACAAGACTACTTCATCGACCATGCCGCCACAGTGACAAGCTACAGGGCTCGGCACGCCGCCTCCGCTCACAAAACGCCACGTAGCAATCCATGTACCGTCCCCATGCCTTCCTTCGACTATAAAAGGGAGTGACCGGGGCCGCTTCTAAGCATCGAGAAAACAGATCGAAACCACGCTCGCACTCACGCGCAAAACGCACTCACTCAACCCACACACGCTCCCCCACTGCCTGAGAGCAACGTCTCAAGCAGCCCACGCCGTTCTATGCAGAGACCTGGGACTAGCTCCCTCTCTCGCCCTGCTTGTAAACCCCTACTACGAGCACCTCGGTGCAAGGAATGCAAGATCGCTCTCTCAGACTAGACGTAGGGCATCTATTGCCTGAACCAGTATAAACATTGTCTCTTTGCATCACCATCCGGGATTAGGGGCACGCAGTTCAAATTCACTAGTTGGTTGAGTACCCCCCTGGTCCAAAACATCGACAACTACTCACTAAGAGCTCTCACAATTGCTATACTAAAGAGCTCCACTAGATGAACTTAATCCACAAAGCAAGCTCTCAATTCTAGCTACACTAAAGAGCTTGTTATAGCTAGTTTGCGGAAATATAAATGAGTAAGTGAGGTGATTATACCGCCGTGTAGAGGAGTGAACCAATCACAAGATGAATACTTTATCAATCATTGGGAGAATATCAAAGGGCAAGAGACAACTAATTTTCTCCTGAGGTTCACGTGCTTGCCAACACGCTACGTCCCCATTGTGTTGACCAACACTTAGTGGTTCGGCGGCTAAGAGGTGTTGCACGAACCTCGTCCACACAATTGGACACTGCAAGAACCTACCTACAAGTGAGGTAACTCAATGACACGAGCAATCCACTAGAGTTACCTTTCGGTGCTCCACCGGGGAAGGTACAAACCCCCTCACAATCACCGGAGATGGCCACGAACAATCACCAACTCGTGCCAATCCTCTTCCGCTGCTCCAAGCCGTCTAGGTGGTGGCAACCACCAAGAGCAACAAGCAAATCCCGCAGCAAAACACAAACACCAAGTGCCTCTAGATGCAATCACTCAAGCATTGCACTTGGATTCTCTCCTAATCTCACAAAGATGATGAATCAATGATGGAGATGAGTGGGAGGGCTTTGGCTAAGCTCACAAGGTTGCTATGTCAATGCAAATGGCCAAGAGAGTGAGCTTGAGCCAGCCATAGGGCTTAAATAGAAGCCCCCACGAAATAGAGCTGTTGGCTCAATTATTGGGCTGACTGCGCATCGACCGGACGCGCTGCTCGAGTGCACCGGACTCTGCACCGGACGCGTCTGGTAGGTCGATCGAACGCGTCCGGTCGCTCCCAGACCGCCACGTGTCCAGTTCAAACCAAAATAGCCGTTGCTGCCCACACTTATTGACGACCGGACACTCAGACCGGACGCAGAAGTAGAAATGACCGAACGCAGAGCCGCAGTGTTCGGTTGAGTCTAGAGAGTATCTGAGGACGACCGGATGCGTCCGATGACTCCGGACCGGATGAGAAGACACAGTGTCCGGTCGAGTCCAGTAAGCATCCAGGTCCGATCGAACGTGTCTGGTCACTCCAGACCGGACGCTGCCAACATCCGGTCGACTGTTTACTGAACATCGACTTTGTAGATTCACACCGGATGCGTCTGGTGTGGCGACCGAACATGTCCTGTCGCTGAGTTCATCGTTAATACCGGACGCGTCCGGTCACTCTGTGACCAGCGCGACTAACTCCTTTTCATCTCTATCTTCTTCACCCTTGCTCAAATGTGCCAACCACCAAGTGTATCACCTTGTGCACATGTGTTAGCATATTTTCACAAACATTTTCAATGGTGTTAGCACTCCACTAGATCCTAAATGCATATGCAATGAATTAGAGCATCTAGTGGCACTTTGATAACCGCATTTCGATACGAGTTTCACCCCTCTTAATAGTACGGCTATCGAACCTAAATGTGATCACACTCTCTAAGTGTCTCGATCACCGAAACAAAATGGCTCCTACCATTTATACCTTTGCCTTGAGCCTTTTATTTTTCTCTTTCTTCTTTTCAAGTCCAAGCACTTGTTCATCACCATGGCATTACCATCATCATGTCATGATCTTCATTTGCTTCATCACTTGGAATGTGCTACTTATCTCATGATCACTTGATAAACTAGGTTAGCACTTAGGGTTTCATCAATTCACCAAAACCTAGAGCTTTCAGCGGGCTCGGCGGGCATCCATCCAGACACGAGGAGCAGCGGACGTAGGTTGCCAGCGATCCCCACGAGCGTGGGCCCCTGCGTGGGCGTGTGAAAATTAGCCACGGACGGGGGGACGCGGAGTGTAGGCGCGCGCCAGGGAAATAAATCGGCCTGGTCCATAGTACCGTCCGGCAGATCAATATCTGATTGGACATCCGGGCGCCAACAGTTCTGCATCTTCAAACTCTAATTACAACATTTTTGCTTACATGAATGGTGTGTTTTCTGAATGAGTAAAATTTATCAACGGTCCTTAAAGTTATCTGAAGATGTCATCTACGTCCAAAGTCTTAAAATATGTATTTTTTACTCCCTGAAGCTATAATGGGTGACCCGCTATTCTACGTGGTACGTCGATTCAACGCTTACATGGATGTTGACCGATGGGACCCACATGTTAGTGGTAGTATTGTCTGGTTCCCTGAAGTTTGTATCATTTTTTTTTTTGACCATCTTAACGACCTTAAATGACAAAATTCGAAACTAGGAATTTATAGATCTCTACAAGAGCTACAATATGTTTTTATTTACAAAGTATCTTTACTTGACAGCGTACAAGAAAGATATGAATTTTTTAAGACCATGAGCTTAGATACGAGATTAATATGATGCTGAAACTTTATATTATTTTTTGAGTACTTAACTATCTCAAACGAAAAAAACTCAATACTAAGAATTTGTAGATCTTATTGAGAAATACAATTTTCATATACATTTTAAAACATACAATAAAAAATGATTTTTCTAAAACAACAAAGTCTGATACACATTTAATATCATGCTGAAATTTTATATTATAACGGCCTCAAATAGAAAAAATTTAAAGCTAGAAATTTGTATATCTCACTGAGAGTTACTCCCTCCGTTTCAAATTATAAGTCGCTTTGATTTTTTGGTTCATTTATTTTGTTATATATCTAGATGCATAGTAAAATCAAAACGACTTATAATTTAAAACGGAGGAAGTAATATTTTCGTATACAAACTATGAATTAACGGCAGTAGTCAATAATAATGGTTGGTAGTGGCCAGTAGGATCTCAGTGCGAGCGGAAGCAGAGAAGCGTACTTGCTTGCAAGTTGCAACTTTGCAACGATTTAAGCAGGCAAGCAAGCACGTGTAGAAGGCACTTAAAAGAAACCATCCTCGTGCCTTCGGATTATCGCCATGTTTATTTATCTTATAAGCCATATTTTTTTAGTTAATAAATAATATTTTTTTCATAATAAATCAGTCAACAATACTTTCAACCATAACTTATCTCTCAATCGAACATGGCATATGTCGTCCACTGTTAGACTTGGAGGATGATTCACGCGATTACCCGTTCTGTGGACATGAGCAGGACAGCAGCTAGCGTCCGTGCTGTACTCCTGATCCTCTCTTACACTTGTTACTTGAGGTCGACCATCATATTCGCTTAATTATATCAGCCATGCTTATCAGTAATGATATAGTGTTTTTTTCTTATAATAAAATAGCATCAGCCAATTTATAAGCTACGTAAACGATCTAGCGAACAGAGTGCAAGCAAATGGAGATGCACGAAAAAGGGAGATGGAAGGACACGGTGGGCCCACCTCTTGATCTCCTGTTATCTCGTCCCCGGCCAGTAACAATCAGTCTATTCGTTTGGTTGTGTTTGGCTTATAAGCCATGACTTATCAGCCAACGAACAGTATTTTTCTCTTACATCAAATTAGCCAACAGTGTTTTCAGTCATGGCTTATCAGCCAAGTAAGCCCGAACTAACGGGACGAATAACTGACTGCTGCTCCATCATGCTAGGCTTAGCGGTTTTCATCACAAAATATATTATTATTATTATCAAATCAAACCTGACAGCTCTCGTACTTGCTGGGCTATCTTTTCTTGCTGGGACTGGGATGGGAGGAGGAGATTCAGCCGCATAACAATAACAACAATAATGCTCTTTTCCCACTTGATTTGATTTGATTTGATCACCACCATTAATTATTTTGATTCAGGATAAATGTTGAAACGGTAGTCTGCAGATAAAATCCGTGTGCAATCGTTTCCATCTGTTTTCGAGGAACAATAATCAAGCCCGTTGTCCACATGGGACTGCCGTTTTCTTGACTCGCTCCAAATTCTTAGAACACGTCCACGTCCTGTGCTACGATCCAATACACAAACACGCATCAAAATTCCAAGATACGGCTCCTTCTGCTGGCATAAATCAGCCTGTTCGCTTGTTGGTTTCAGCCAGCCCAAATCAATCAGCCAACAATATTTTTCTCTCACAATAAACCAGCACCAGCCAGTCCAAATCAGCCCAGAAACCAACCAGCGAACAGACCAAATATCTCAAGAGCATCACAATCTGCAGAGAGGAAAAAGTGGACACCGTCTACTAATGTGTACTCGTAAGTGATGTTCACCGAGAAAATTGGACGACATTGGAATGGACAAATTCACAGTCGACGCCATACCGTCGTCGAGACAAATTCACAATCTATAGGCGCCACACCGTCCAAGACTCAACCCAGCTGTTTAGCAATGGAGGAGAAAAAGGCACCGTTCGCTTCGTTGAAAAAATAAATCGAAACACTGTTCCGACTAATTTATTACGAGAAAAAAATACTGTTTCAACTAATAAGACAAATGAACAGTGCCAAAATTGTGATGTTCCAAACTGGGCTCTTGTTCACTTTGCAAATTTTTACAACCTGATGAATAGTACCACTTTCGTCTTATTCGGCAAATATTGTCCCATCGTGGACTAACTAGGCTCAAAAGATTCATCTCGTGATTTCCAACTAAACTGTGTAATTAGTTATTTTTTTTACCTACATTTAATACTCCATACAAATAGCTAAAAATTGATGTGATAGAGAGAGAGTGAAAAAACTTTGAATTTGGATGGCATCTAAAAAAAAAAAGGCCTGGGAGCAAAAAAGGTGAGCAGAATTGTGTATGAAAGCCAAATATCTAATCCCGAATGATTTCCAGTACATCGCCGCTGCCGGTGCCGCAGCCTACTTTGAGCCCACTTCGAGACGGAGGAGGGGCCCACCTCGAGAAGGGGAAAAGCCAAAAAGAACAGGACGCCGCCGAAACGCTGAACACATGAACCCATCCCAACTTCCCGCACCAATTCCGACTCCCAACTTGCTCCCAAATCCAAACGAGAAAAATAATGTTCGCTTGCCATGACTGAAGTACTGATTTGTTGTGACAGTTTGGTTGCGCTCGCGCCCCCCGAATCCTCTGGCCTCCCGCCGCCGCCATGGACGACGACCACGACCACGACCAGGACCCCGACGCGTCGCCATCGCCGGCCGCCGGGGAGCGGTGCCCGTGCTGCTGCTCCTCCTCCTCGTCGGCCGTGCCGTGGCGGCGGTCCGTGAAGCGGAAGCTAGGCGCGGAGAAGGGGAAGGAGAGCGGGGAGGCGGGGCACGACGAGGCGGGCCCCGCGGCGCGGGTCGAGGCGGAGGACGAGTGCGCGGCGCTGCGGGAGGCGGCGGCGTCGGCGCAGTCCGCGGCGTCGGCGCTGCGGGCCGAGGTCGAGGAGGAGCGCCTCGCCGCGGCCAGCGCCGCCAGCGAGGCCATGGCCATGATGCTCCGCCTGCAGCGCGAGAAGGCCGAGGTCCAGATGGAGCTCCGCCAGTTCCGCCGCTTCGCCGACGAGAAGATGGCGCTCGACGCCGCCGACATCGACCAGCTCCGCGCGCTGCTCGCGCAGCGCGCGCGCCGCCTGGTACAGGCTGCAGTTCCTCCACTTCGGCATCCCGCTTCCCGAGGGCGAGGGCGAGGACCTCGTCGCGCAGAGCGCCGCCGAGGAGGAAGAGGACCTCCTCCTGCTCGAGGGCGAGGACGGCTACGTCGATGGCGATGGCGGGTACTACCCTGAGCTCCGCTGCAACGACGGGGAGTACTACTATGAGGACGGGCAGGAGGAAGAGGATGCGGTTGCCCTCGATCTGGAGCGCCGGATCTGCCGCCTCGAGCACGATCAGGAAACTCGCCTGCTTGAGCCACCCCTTGTGGAAGAGCAAGAGGAAGGCACCCACCTCTACACAGATGAGGCGTTGCCGAACTTGTCAGGGCATGAACGGGGTGGCCTCTATGCTGATGAGGTGTTATCTGAGGAGGATGTGGAAGCAAGGAGCAACCTCCACAATGATGATGAAGAGCTGCCGGAGTCTCCTACTGCTGGAAGTGGTGACGGGGAGGAAGCAAGCGAGGCTGATGGTGTTGACAGTGTAAGTGGCAGTTGCAGTGATAGGGTATACACCATTGACAAGGTGCATCAAGGTGCGTCTGCGACTATTGCAAGGGTCATGGATAAGTACCAGGGCGAGGCAGTGGAGCCAGACATTAAGAAGCTTTACATGAGGCTGGAGGCACTGGAGGCCGATAGGGAGTCGATGAGGCAGGCCCTTGTGGCAATGCGCACAGAGAAGGCACAACTTGTGCTTCTTCGTGAGATTGCGCAGCAGCTTGCCAAGGATGGAGCTCCAGTTGGGTCAGGAGCTGGGGCGGGACCAGGTGTACACCAGTCGCGTAGAAAACACACAGTTGGGATTGTAGAGAGGAGATTCACGGAGGACAAGAAGGCGGCACTTGTCAAGACATATTCCATGGTTGCCTTGTTTAAGGTATGCTGCTTGTTTTACTGATACTGGCAGTGCAAAATATTGCAGGATTTTGCTGGAGATCACCTTTATTTAGTAGATTATTAATACTGTGTGGTTTATTAAGATCTAAGTTGCGATGGTTGTGTGCTGATTTAGTATATAAATCACTTGTAGATTTTTTCATTCATTCGATCAAGTAGGATGCTGCTATCTAATATCTATGAGCACTCTAGCTGATATTTGAGCATATTTAGGAATTGTTGTTGTAGAATGCAGAATATAGCTGTTGCTGATGCAGTATGTAGCTGTTCATTTTAATGGTCTGTCCAACTCTAAAATTCAAATGATTTTGCTAGTTGGCCCTAAAGTAGCAATGTTTCTTTTTTTTGTAACAAATTAACTATGTTTAATATGATTATCTATTTGCAACCGTTTTTCCTAGTTTCTTTTATTAGGGACCAAAGTTGGGAACTGTTATTTGCTATACACAGTATGAATTCAAGCTAGGGTGGTTCTGTGCTATATTGAATGCAGCACATCTGAGCTCATTCATTCTTTGGTGCATCAATGAAGAGATAAATTTGGAATATCAGTCTGCATAGTTCTTGCTGACTGACTGGCTTGATTGAAATTAATGTTGCTTACTGCTGTGACATAATTTATTCCAGATACATTTTTAAAAAAAATAAGGCCAGGGGATTGCACTTTCAGAGTTCTGTTTGTAGTTTGTTAATCCAGTTCTGCTCACCCTTGAGCATCTGTTAGAAAAAAAAACATTCTGCATGGGTGAAACTTAGAGGGTGTCTGTGTGTGTGTTTAGGCGGGGGGAAATTTCCTGCCAATCTTGATGTTTATCGTATAGTTGTAGTCCTTGTGGCAGTGGCTTGCTGGTCAATCGTGGATTGTAAAGACAATAAATGGCAAGCTGCCTAGCTCCCTGTAGTGCGAATCTTGTGGTCCACAGCAGCAGGGCATGTGCCTTAGAGGCAAATTTTACTTTCTCGGTTGTCTATTTGTGGGGTGAGATATTGTTTTTTTTTCTTGAGCAGTCACACTTAACCATGTGACCAACATACCATTAGGGCACTAACACATGAATATCTACCTAACATAAAAGTTGAGTAAAACAAAATAAGGGCGTGTTTGGTTTGTTACCAAACTTCGCCGCAGACCACCACAACTTTGACGCCACAGTTTTGCATGCGTTTGTTTCGTGCCCAGAGTTAAGGCGCCGCCAGAACTCATCAATGCTGCGTAAGTCAGTTTTTATGCCAATCCGCGCCGAATCTGAGGTGAGCTATTTGTTCGCCCAACTTTTGGCGTCGCCATGACTTCGGTGCGGCATGCATAGCCGGCGTCCAAACAGACCGTAAATAAATAAAAACTGGCTGTAGGTACTATTCCAGAAGCGCTTAAATAGATTGCTATATTACACCTCTACATAATGTTAAATGTTCTTTAGATGTGAGCCCGTGACATTCCTTAATAGTCTTTTCCCAAACCTAAGTATTTGCTGTTATCTTTTGCAGTGGGTCCTCACTTTATTTGGCAAGAAAGAGAAGCTATCTCAAAGCAGGTAGGAGAGACTTCAATTGGAATTCAGTTCATGCTATATACTTATTTTATCTGTAAAGCACGGTGATATTGACTACTTTCCTACTTGGTTGATAGGTATACTTTTGGCTTATCAAGTAATAATGTTGGTTTGCTCCTACTCTTGGATAAGTGCCCACGGATCCAGAAAACCCTCACGAGAACAAAGTAAAACCTGCCGAAAGATGCAGCAGCAGCTGTACAATGTAAATAAATAGCTGTCAGTTGGGAAGTTTGCATCAGATTGCATTTTTTTTGTTAATGTTGGGTGGAGCCAGAGTTCTTTTGATTCTTTAGTTGATGATTTCCTGATTTCACATCTTTGGTGATGAGGATACTATGTGTTGGTCTTGCAATTGTTCAAGTCACAAAAACGCTTTTGCTTCTTTCTCACCAGCAAGAGCTACAATGCATGTATAGTGCGGTTGTAATACACTGTGGTGGTTGGTTTGCTTGCTTCCAGGTTGATGAGTGAATATTTATGAATTTTAGCTTACAGGTCCAAACTGCAAACTTTTGTGGAAAAATGTTGTGTGCAAACCAAGTCTGCTTATGCTTGTATATGTTCAGATTTGTTGGACTGCCCAATCTGTTTAATCGGAAATTTGTGTAAAATTCCTGATCCGAAGGGCCGCCCTTCCAAAATATCAGTAACTACACTGGAGCTGTGTTTGGATACATTCTATCCACACGTGTGTTGGGAGTCGATACTAATGCATTCAAACAAGCCTTGAAATGGTAGGTGGAACCAATACAGGTACGCTGTTTGCATGGCACTTATCTTTATGCTCACACTTCTGACTGAAATCTGATACACTAGGTAGCTGGGTATCTTAGCCGAAAAAATTATCACAGAACCTATGCTACCTGTACAATTTGATTCCCTTGTCATCTAGTATATCTGTTGGTTTAAGTTTCTGCTTTTGTGAATTTCCTCATCTAGATGTTTGTCGCTTGAAAGCTTGAGGTAGGAGTAGTACAGAAATATACTGAAATTGCCTGTGAATTGAGATCCAGACATGTAGTACAAGTAAGCAACTTAACGTTGCACTGCTCCTTTGCTTGTTCACGTCTTGATGGTTCTTTCGTGTATGAGCCAGCAACCATTTTGGAATTTTGGATGATATATGTCAGTGAACCCACATGTATCCGAGTGCTGTTTGCCACATGATGTGTTCTGGTACTTAAAAAGGAGTTCAGGGCAGCACAACATTTGACTTCACTCTTACAGGCAAAACACACACCAATAATCAGTAAATAGGTAAATACAATAGCTGACATCATTGGTATATGTAACAGTTTCATCATTCAAACTAGTAGAATGGAAGGAACAAAGGAATTAATTAAACTCTCGAAATCTGAACCAGGTGGAGAATGATAGAATGCAACTGATTTTGCTTGCTTCTTTGATGGGCTCGGCTTCTGCTATGTCAATTTCTGTTATATCAGCGCAGTTAACTTAATTGATTGACGCTTGCCAGGAATTAACAGATGTAATTAGCCAGAGAACCTTCAGATATAATTAGCCAGAGAACCTTCAGCTTTGATGGCCATCTTGGTGACTATTGATAACATTAGTGTTACAACAGTAAGAACATTGTAGCTTTCAAATTCCCATCGATAGCATTGCCTGTGAGTCCCAGTATTCTTTGGCCTGCTTCACCATCACACTTCGCTCTTCGCGCAGTCTCTTCGCAAAGTAATCTTTGTCCCTGGTTAGACAAGAGATGCAAGTTAGATCTAGAACACATATAATACTTTCTCACAACAGGTGCAGGTTAGATTCCAATACCTTCTCTTGAGGAGTAATTCGAGTTCAGTCATATGCACGGCACGACCAAACACACCAACCTGAAGATCGTCAAATCCAAATCACCACCATGGAAGATGAAACAGTGTGCGAATACAACTTTCGTCATGTATTTATGGGACAATTCATTGTTTAGAACGTAGCATGAATGCCAAGGTAATTTATGGTGATGTAAAAGAAAAAAACTAAACCAACCTAGGACGAACTAGGAGGCTTTGTATTAAGAAGAAAACATGACTATATTCGCCTCGACGATTTATGGGTGATGTAGCAAAGGTTATCAAAGAAAACATGTCACAAATGGAAGATACCACAAAGAGAAGATGTTTCACGGCAACAAGGAGACTGAACAAGAATGATGTCTGGCAGCAAGTAGGATTGCTCACATACCGCTCGGCATACAGGGCACTTGGCCTCCGGAGGTGCCGACTTGACACCCTGGAAGATGTAGACAGAAGCAGCACCACATGCACAGGCTTTGCAGAACAGATGCCCACAGCTAAGTGCACAAGGGTTGAACAAAGTGTCCTGTACACATTATCAGTGGAAAAATCATCACAAATGGACACTAAAATCAGCACACATATATTCAAGCAAACTGAAGAGGGGGAAAAGATACCCTGCAGGGACAACATGCAAAGTTTCCACAGCAAATTTCCCTACCAACAAGGACTACCCTTTTAGTTCTATGATATTTATGAGCCAAAGAAAACGGAAGTTAAAGAATTTCTCACCAAGCAAATCGGACAAGTTAGGCTGTACTCATACTTCAGAGTTTCAGAAATGGTCATTGTCAGTAGTGGCTGTGCTCCACTCAGATCACAGGAAAAATTCTTGAAGAATCCATTCTTGAAGAACCCTCCAGCTCCAGGTTCATCAACAGACGAATCATCACAGTTGAGATGGAAAGCACCAAGCTCTATCAGCCAAGGTGACTGCAACAGTTCAATATGCTCAGTTTGCATCTTGCTCTTGAAATCTCTGCCACTCACAGAACCATGTATCTGCAGGATTATATAACTATATAAATACACAAAGATACATTGAATATGTCTGCTCCCTTGGCTTCCTTGGTGGATGCTGGCTAGCGCAGCTACACTACACCTTAGGCTACCAATGTGTTTTTGTCTTCCTGTAATAGGCTCAGTCTGTAAGGGTTTGGTGGTGGAGGCCCTACCCCCGGTGCTTTCTTGCTGTATCGTTTGTGTTTGTGGGATTGTGCTGGTAATTTTAGGATTACCGGCCAGTCATCGTTGTTTGGTTCGGTGTTGTCTACTTCCTCTTAATGAAATACGTGCTACACGGCACGTTCGAGAAAAAAAAAAATATGTCTGCTGACAATCAGGAGATCAACACTTACCTTGTCATATTTCTTGAGAATTTTGCGAATAGCAATAGCATTCATGGTCACATAATTGAGAAGCATTCTACCTTCTTGAACCATTATTTGCTGATCATCTACGAAACACTGCCTAAAACGCCATATACAGCTTTGTAGTCCTGAAGGGACATGAAGATGGAGGAGGCGTTGTACTCTAGATCTGAAACAACCTGCTATTTCTGATGCCTCCTTGTTGAGTTCTGTAAAGAACATCTCATCACACACTGAACAAGAACGATACTAAAAGTTAAAATCACAGTAGTATAAGTTGTAAGACAAGCAGAACAAGATGAAAAAGGAGTAGCAAAATGTAAAGTAATGTCCATAAGTAAACTATTCTAGTCAGGCTATCTAGTTCTAGGTTTCCAGCTATGAATTTATATGGTCGGACCAGGAATAGTCCATAGTTAGGTCAAACAGACATGAATACTCGCCCACCTAAAACTAATAATATTTCCAAAGCAAGGAGTTCAGTTGTACAAAATGAAATGACTATTAATCTTTCATGGAAGAGAATAATAACTGTTGTCATCTTTCTTTGGTTTTAAAATCTCGTTTCATCAAGTTGATGCCAAATTAGTCCATTTTTTATCATAAAAATATGACTATTTCCTCAGAAGTTCCTGAGTTGCAAATTGTAATAAAATCACATGCGGTTCAAAGTAGCAAACTAAATGGCAAGTGCGAATGATTTTTAACTATGGTGATAATACATTATTTTGCTTCCATATCATAAACATAAAACACGCGCATCAAGATGGAGGAGCAAGGTCTGCAATGGTAGACTATGGGCATACATGTGCATGAGTTGCATTCACAAATGTTTGAAGATTCGTCACTCCCCTCCTGCTGCTCATCATCATTTGTGCCATCTGCTTGCAGTGAGCGACCAACTCGACATTTCTTCAATACCTTCTTGAGGTGTTTGTATTCTACATGAGAGCATTGTCCTAGGAATATGTCCTGCTCTGCCCGGAGATACTCCTCATATGTGGCACCGAACTTCATCTTGTCAACTGGAAAAAAGAAAATGATAATGAACTATAGCCATGCAATGTTGAGGAGATTATGCACTCCATCATGAATTGTAACAACGAAATAAATCAGCAGACACTCAATGCCTTATGACATCTAATGAGCACATTGGTCACAGTATTATGTCCAAGATTGGTAAAAGGGACATTTTCAGTTGCAATTTTTAATCTGTCATCGCGCAACCGAAATTTCACAGAAGAGATGTTTTTAACATGCAAATGCACTTTCTTTGGGAATAATTTAATTTTGATCAAAATTAGCTTTGCATGCATGAATTAACTGATACAGATAACGGTATTCTGCAAAAGAAATACATGGCATAGAATCTAAATTGTAATAACGGATAAAAAATATCAAATAAAATAGTAATACACAATGAAAGGAGAGGCTAAGCGAACTGATTTAGCTATAGTTATATATCCTTTTTTTATGGACCATAAAAATGTAAAATTGGTATCCAGAAAATGTAATAGAGAATATGGAATTATAACTCCTGCTGCATGCTATCCAGTAGCCACAACATCGTTGCCAGGCATAGTGATCCTAACTATTGATCTTTCATCAGTTGCAGTTTGTGCTGCTGTGATTATACAGTCTTGCCCCTCCTTGTAATTTCAGTAGAAGACAAAACTTTAAATTTACAAGGTTCCATAAGAATATCTTCTATATATTTTAGGAATTTAAACATAGGTGAATTCAACTTTCTCTGTATGACTGCAATTGCATACTCAGAAATTTCAAAAAGAAAAGAACTAATGATTTCTGCACCAAATGGGCCAATATTATAAACGCGCAGAACAATGCGGTCGCTGACTTTTGAACCTTAAAGGAAAAGATATGATCTTATCGATCCAAGGTAAATAACATCAGTGCCAAATTGTGCAAGAACGTCAACATCATTGCACCAGCAACGTATTATTCAAGCTAACTGAATGTAGCATTTGGATCTTCCTCAGAGATGGCATAGCTTTAAACCCAAACATGCATAAACATATATATTGACAGTTGTTTCGGGAAAAAGAACATGGCTGAGTGACTGAGTCAAATATTTACGTTAACAGGATAGAGCACAAGAGTTTGCTCAGAGTTCGCGCGCTTTAATTTAAAAGCATATTGACTTAAAGAAGAAAAACACATAGGGTGCGTTTGGATTCTGTCCATGCATGCCCTGCCAAAACCAACTGGCCGGCCAAATTCTGGCGCAAGAATTGGCCGCACCGGTTTGACCTTGAATCGGTTGAAAAATGAACTAACTATCGGCTGCTTTTACAGTGTCCAACCAAATATCGGCAGCCATCCAAACAAGTTCCCTGCCCACGGTCAACGTATTGGCTCGGCTCCAGATGGCCTCAATCCAAACGCGCCCATAGTATTAATTGTTGTTGACATTGCAACTGAGTTAGTTGATCCGAGGAGGAGAAGAGCATGAGACAAACGAAAAAGAAACGACAATAAAGACATGACGCGACGTGGCCCAACTAATAAACGCATATGTATTCCTAAGAATCGAATCGGCTGAGGACGAAGAGGCAGGAGAGGTTTGAAACTCCGGGGGTTCGGAATCGGGAATAAGAGTTCAAATTCGCTCGGACCACTCCCAAAACCCCAAATCTCGTCTGTCTAAGCTAGCACAACAGGAAGTCCGCGGAACCGCGTAAACGATCACGGCGGCCGCGCCGACAAAATGCATGGCGCATCAGAGGCGGGGACCGCGCACGGGATGACATAGTTACCTGAACGGACCGCCGGCGTGCGGCAGGGCGCGGATCAGGATCGCCGCTCGCCGCTCGTGCAGAGGCGGCGTGCGTGGTGCGTGCGGAGGCGGCGGCGGCGGCGCTCGCGTGACGCGCTTGCTTGGGCGCAAATCAAACGCGGGAGGGATATGCTCGCGGTCGCGGCTCGCGCTGGCCTCTCTGGTCTCTGCTAGTCTGGCTTGTGGCCGCCTTCCCTTGGTTCCGTTCCGTTGCGACCTGCGAAGCAATTAAAAGGGGGTGGGGTGGTGGGTAGGGGACGCCTCGGCACGGGTTTCCCGTTTCTCCACCTTGGACGGGCCCCACAAGCACCGGGCCCAACTGCAAGTGACAGTGCGGCGGAGATGTGTTGCTGGTCTTGGCCTTTTCCTCCTCCTGCAAACCTACAAGACGAATTCCTTCCCGCGTGTGCGTGTGTGCCCTGTGGCAGCAGCCGTGGAGGACCCGCCCAGGCCAGGTGTAGCGTAGCGATAGCGTAGACAGGCTTTTACGGCGGCGGCCAGGGGCACTCTGGACGGGTCAGGGGCGCCCTGGGTCCAACTGTCTGCGGACCGCGGGCGGATGCTGTGCTTTTTTCACCTGCCGTCTCCAACGATATAATCTAAACCCACACATATTCTCTGGTTTGGGTCATGTATAGAAAAAAAAACCCACACTTAAAATTTAGCTTCTCCAACAACCAACGCAAATCAGACGCGGCCCCCTCTGCCACCACCCCTCCCCCCTCCCTTCCCCATGCGCGGGCGGCGGCGACGGCTGCTGCCACCACCTTCTCCTCCCCACAAATCTCGCCTCCGCCACCTACTCCGGCCACGAATCCACCCCAGATCGGCGCGGGCGCGCCGCTTGATGTCCGATCTGTGAGAGGGGCTCGCCACCATGAGGGCCTTGCTGCTGCTGGCCGCTTGCGCCGCGGCGAGGAGGTAGGCGCGGGCTCTCCTCGGGCTCGAGGTCCACGAACGGGAGGAGATTCCGCTCCACCTCGCCTAGGGAAAGCACCGGGCGGCCGGACACCGTCACGGACGTTGACGGGAGCCAATCGGCTGCGGCGGCGGACATGGCGACGGTGCAGCAGTGCGCCTCCCTCATCTCGCGCCTGCGAGCGGGCAGGGTAGCCGGCCATGGTGGCCCTCCCCCACCCCTGCGGGGCGAGCAGCAGCAGGCGGAGATCTAGGGCGGCGGTGGGGGCGCGGTGCGGATCTGGGGCGGTGATGCGGTGCCCCCCTCGATGCTGGCCACGGCGAGGCGGAGCTGCCGCGTAGCCGCCGTGTTGAGCCGGCTCCGGTCATCCCCTTCCCTCGTGGTGGTGGGCCTGGCGCTGCGTGGAGACGCAAAGAGACAGAGGGAGGACGCTTATTTGCGTTCCGCGTCGCCTCCGACCCAAAATGGTTGTTGTGTTTGCCTACTTTGTTGGAGCCTGTTTTTTGCCACTAAAATACTGTACACGACACGTTTTGGAAATGGGTCGCGTTATGTCTATGATGTTGGAGACAGTCTTAGCGGCGGGCCAGCAACGGCACGAGCGCCATGATGATTACCAGCAGCAGCCAGCGACGGAACTGAATGGATGGACGGCGCGGGGCAAGGACATATACTTTTGACGCTGGGAGGATTGTTCGCCACTCTTAGGTCTCTAGCATTAACGGCAGAGCTTCTTCCAGCCTCACTGCTTACTGCCAGATTCACGCAGCAGAACGATTTTTTCTATTCGACTCAGAGTCTGGTGGAACGTTTTGCACACAATTCGCATCATCAGTGTGTCTGTCTGTGTAGGGTTGGCCACGGCACCAAACGCTTCAGTCATAGGGCACACACGACACAAAAGTTACGGAGCACCAACACGACACAAAAGTCACGGACAGCGAGCACCAAGCTTGGCAGCCAGACCCTGGCCCACCCGCCGGTGAATGTGCCGGAGAGGCCCAAACAGACGAGGCCGGCCCGGGCTCTCAACTCTGGGCAGTGGCCGCTTTGAGTTGGGCCGGGCCGCACCACGCAAAACGATGAGATGGGATGAGCGATGAGGCTGCGTCGGTGACGACGATCCAATTCCAATCTCAGCGACCAGCGAGCGACGCCGGCCATGCTCTCCGCCGCCGCTGCCTCCGCCATACCCAGGCTCCGCTGCGCGACTCGACCGCGGCTGAGGCGGCCGTCGGCTAGGACTTACTGGCCGCGGCCGTTCTCATCCTCCTCCAGCCACGTAACGCCAGCGCCGGCTGCGGGTGCGGGGGCGGGGGAGCTGGAGCCGCCGGACCTCACCCGCTTAGCCAACGCCGCGCGCATCTCGCTTTCCCCGCAGGAGGTCAGTCGCTGTCCTGCTTTTCTTTCTCTTGATGACAAACATTTGGGACAAGACGGGCTGACGCTTTTGCCTGTGTTCTCTCTGTGTGCCCGCTCGCTAGGCCGAGGAGTTCGAGCCCAAGATTCGGCAGCTCACGGATTGGTAGGTTTTTGCTACCTATTCTCTTCTGTTTGCAAGTGGATAATTCAAGGGCCGGTTTGTAGCGCTGGCAGATTGCAGCTCATGAAATTCTGCGACACGGTGGAGCCTCTCTACTAGGAATGCTCTGCCGTGGGTTTAGATAATTTCTTAGTATGGGTATTTTTAATTGGGGAACCAATGAACACATGCTGTAGTGCATTGCCAATTCCGGACTGGAAATGCTTTGGGTGATTAAAATACTGAAGCAATGTTAGTACCTTCTGCAGACTGTAAATATATCTCACTATGATCCCTCTAAAGTCAGCGATTCAAGTCCCTCTCACTTAAGTTAGAGGGGAGACTCATCCCTAAAGTCATCCAAATATACACATAGTTCTCACAACTTCACCATGAAAACAATATAGCTGCCAAATTGTTGCAGAAGACGAGTAGAAAACGCATGAAAGGCTGAAAGTGGTGGGAGACCTACCAGATGAGCATCCTCAATGAAGGCACCTTTCTAGAGTGAATGGGACACTGTTTTAAAAGATGAATATGGCAGCCTCAACTTTTTTAGTGAACAATGCAATATGAACATATTTAAAAGACTGCATCTAGTTTCCTGTGGCAGAACACCACAAACGTTACAAGCTCCCTCACAATTAAGTTAATGGGTATGTTTTAGATTTATATAACTTGATCAGAGTGGGTGTTTTTATTTTGTGTAGTTATGTGATTCTTAATCACAAAATAGGAAGATCATGAATATTCGTACTATGGGGGTGTTGGGTTTTGATTTCTATTTGTATGCACTGTAAGAAAATCAAAGCTTGACTGGTTATTTTGGGGTAGAACTTAACTGCTCTTTGTTTTTATTTTCTTTACAGGTTTGGGCAACTTCAGGTAGTAGATCTTGAGTCCATTGAACCTTCGCTTAGAGCTGGTATGAATCTTGGTTGCATTGTGATGATTGATTATTGCTTATTAGTGTCTCTTGGTCTAGAATTTGGAAAGCGTAAATCCTTTCCCACTTCGATAAGCATGAAAACTTGATTTACTAATACTAAGTTCCCTATCCCAATTGGTTGTGACACGATAGAAGGCTTCTAGTAGCATTTAGCCATCTGCTCCATACTAGCACTGTGCTTAACATCATGATAACATCACTTGATTTACTGGCCCCGTTCGCTGGTCTGAACTTTGGCTGAA
Organism: Miscanthus lutarioriparius; assembly: GCA_904845875.1. Taxonomy (NCBI): domain Eukaryota; kingdom Viridiplantae; phylum Streptophyta; class Magnoliopsida; order Poales; family Poaceae; genus Miscanthus; species Miscanthus lutarioriparius. Next base: position 116,287,893 of record CAJGYO010000002.1, read on the forward strand.
ACTGGCTGAAAAATACTGTTCCGGCTGAATTGTTGTGAGAGAAAAACACTGTTCCGGCTGAAAAAACAAGCCGAACAAGCCAAACTTTAAGACAAGCGAACGGGGCCATAAAGCTTAACCCATTTTCGATGTGCGTGAAAACATGATTTACTGAGTTACCTATCCCAATTAGTTGTGACACAGCAGAGGGCTTCTAGTGAGCATTTAGCCATTTGTTCCATACTAGTACCGTGCTTGGCATCATATGTGAAATGGAAGAATCATGAAAGAAGGATTATAATGTCATCAGTTAACTATATTTTAAACAATTAGTTCTGAATTCCAATGCTTTCATCCAAAAACCAAATATTTTATTTGATTCCCTACCCCCAAAACCCCAAAAGAAGAAAAGGTGTACTGCAATGTTATTATTTTGTTCGTGGAGCTGTTAAGATTAAAGAGTTCCTAGCAGCCCGTTACACAATAATACTTATTAACTGTTAGTCCGTTTCTGTATGTTTATTTCAGCGGATTACCATTTTTCATGTTCCACTATCTCATCCACAGGTACAACGGCTGATAGTTCTTTGAGAGAAGATAAGCCTGAAACATTCGATAACAGGTGAGCAAGGCAATGGCTCTTCCATTATTTTCACTAAAGCGCTACATGCTTTGCAACGAAAGCCTGAGTGTCTTCTTTTTTGTTTTTTGTTTCTTGTCAATGCAGAGATGCCATAGTGGAGGCCATTCCAAGTTATGATGATCCATATATCAAAGTGCCAAGAGTGCTGAACAAAGAATGATCTGTAGCCTGTATATCAAAATTGTTAGAATATTAAAACTCTGCGCCATTTGTACAATGCAGCATGGTTAAACATAATGATAAAATCTGCAAAAAGATCGAACGAGCCATCAGCAAGCTGAATTGATTTTGTGCATTTCAATTTGATAATGCTGTGATTGAACAGAGCAATCAGCAACCTTGCATTGGGACAGGATAACAGGAAAGATTTGGGAGATCTGCTTCAGGAGATACCTTGTTTTTTTAATGCAATTATTTTTTGCTCTCTAAAGTATAGACTAGTGAAGTCTTGAAGCCCATCCTAATCTATTTTCAATTCCTTGGAGATTATGCTCCATTTGTTAAAGGCTTTTGTCAATCACCTGGAGAGTGGAATCAAAGTTATAGCAGAGCTCTCTGCCAATCCTATATTTAGGGTTGAGAATGTGGTGGTCCCAATCTTAGTCTGTAATTAGTCTACCTATTTCTTTAGATTGGTATATGTTAAACTGTATTTCTTTTCTTAAAAAAAAGTTGGCTAATTTTGACTGCCGATAACCACATTTGTCAAGCCTGTTCCTCCTCACGTGATAACCATGCTGGAACGTGATATGCCTGGTATATCAGAGTTGTTGGGCATGTTGGCATTTTGGATATCCAGGAGCAAGGAGGGGATGAGCAATGCATTAGCATAGCAATGCATAGCATTCACAGGGTTCTAATTTGCAGTCATAGGGTTCTCATGGTATACCATGCTTAGAGTCACGTTGCTCCTCGGACGACTTTGTTATCCCATTTATGTTGGATATGGTGCTTGGAGTCACATTGTTCCTCGGACGACCACGACCACCTATGGTGCTTATAGTCACATTGTTCCTCGGACGACCATGACCACCCATTTGTGTTGGATCTGTATTATTAGACCACCTATTTGTGTTGGATGTGTACTATTGTCCCGTTTGTGTTGGATCTGTATTGTTATTGGTATCGAAAGCTTCTTCCTTATGATACATACTAACTCCACTATAGCTTATTTCTTCTCATAACTAACTACACACATGCTTATGATATATACTTCTTCCTTCTCATAACTAACTCCATTCTTCCTTCTTATGATATATACTACCTCCATCCTTCTCATCCACTCTTACTTCCTTTTGATATACACTAACTCCATCTTTCTCATAACTAAATCCATTGTAGCTAACTGAGAGATTGGGGAGAACTAATCCAATGTCTTATTACTATATACTAACCGAGAGATTGGAGAGAACCAAATCATCAAACTGAGAGATTGGGGAGAACTAATCCAATGTCTTATTACTATATACTAACCGAGATATTGGAGAGAACCAAATCATCACCGCCAATCCAATTGTCAGGATAAACGCTAATTCCATTGTTTACAGAGACAACCAAATCATCATTGCCACTCCAGCTTTATAAATCATAACTGCCAATCTAGTTTCTCGTGATATAATCTCCACTATATATAGAATCATAACCGCCAATCGGCTTCACCTCCATAGAGTTGATGTTTGGTTTTTGACACCTATAATTAGATGATGGCTAATACTATATAAGTACACTAGTTGTACATTGCTGGTATAGATCATTTGGGGATGCATGTACATTTATTTAGGAATCACTTGGAGATGAAGATTCCATGATCGGAGTGGTGCTTATTCCTTAGTCTCGTGGTCCTTGTGTCACCGATTGCAATATTGTTGGTTCGGTAGAACTGCAAGCGAGCTTGTCCGCAAACTCGCAAATAGGCCTAATTGTTGCAGTGCAGGAAGTCAATCTGCAAGGTGCACCCTCTGCTCTGGAACAAGCTATCATGGATATTGGATGGGATGGAGCTTTCGAGTAGAGCATACACCGATGAGTAGTCTTGTTGGATTTGATTTAGAATGGCTAGCGGATTTGATGTTTGTTAGATTGAGTTGGTTGTTCCCTTTATTTAACAAGCATTTGTAGTTGTTTTTGTAACCCCATGCTGATCTTGAACCTTTCGTCTCCCCCTTAATACAAAGCATGCAACACACGAGCTTAAAAAGTTCTCATAGATAAATTAACTCTTTCAGTTTCTGTGTTTTTCGTTATTCCATTTCTTAGAATGGCTAGGATTATTATCAGACCATGCCCACCATAAGAGTCATTTATCTACTAGCTAAAACGTGTGGAAGAAACCTTCATTTGTAAGTATAAGTATTGAGATATGAGCAAATCATAATGACAACACTATTTTTGGCATCTGACAACATTACCACTTTAGAGTCCCATTTAGACATCTCTTCCACTATTGCTATGTTATTGCCATCTTTCTCTATATAAGGAATCATTGCAGCTATTTATATGACTAACACCTTTGGTTCTTGAAAAGAATCTTCCTCCGGATGTTCATTGTTGTGATCACATTTCGCAAAAAATGTATGATAAGTTTTTTTCTAAAAAGTGTGATGGTTTGTTGTCCAAGCACTGACATGGTTCTATATGAAACTCATACAAGAAGCATGGCACTTTAGTGACAATGATAATACAATTTTGGGGTTCATACCTGCACAAATGGATGGCTAGCTTATATATAAATAGCATAGCATAGCATAGCATGGCCAAATAGAAGTACATCTAGCCTAAACATGATTCTTTACAAGTATACTTGTTGCAATATGTAAGTGTTGCATCCATACCACTGAGATGGCTAGACGAGAGATATGAGGAAACCAATGTGCCCATTATTCTGTCATGTCACAAATGATTTGTTTTAACTCATTTGCTAAAAAAAATGAAACACAATGATTTGGTTTAACTTTCTGCTGAAAAAATAATGAAACTGTTTCTCTGCTCCGTCAAAGATGATTACCACGATTACTAAAATCGAAGTACGCGACATGGATGGACCGTGTTAGTTCAAGATGCTCTTCAATAAAGAATTCAGGATGCACAAGTCCACAAAATGGACGGCATCAAGAATGCATAAGTCCACAAAAATGGATGACATCAAGAATTCAAGATGTGAAATTCATGGCTTGATCAACAATAGCAATTACTCACAAGTAAATTGATCAACAATAGTAACTACTCACAAGTAAAATCTGCTTGATTAACCACGTCAATAACAAGAGGTTATTCTTCGATAAAGAATTCAAGACGCAAACGTCCACAAGATTGACCGCGTAAGAAGTCCATGGCTTAAATCGTCGATAATTCAGGATGCTATTCTTCAATAAAGAATTCAGGACGCAAACGTCCACAAGGTTGACCACGTAGAAAATCAATAGTATCTACCTCAACAATATTGCTTAAAACGCTCCATGGTGTCGTAGTGCTTAACTGCTTCATGGCAAACCAACCCGCGTGCCCTATGAACTTATCGGTCTGGCTTATCAGCTATGATTTTCTCTCACAATAAATCAGCTTCAGCTGGCATATCGGTCGTAGAAACCATCAGACGAATAGCTCAGGACCCTGTTTATTTTAGCTTGCAGATTGTGGATTATTTTTTGCAGGTTGTTCCAATCCACAGGCCAAACTAAAAAGGTCTCAACGCAGGACAGATTCATCACACATCTTAAAAGGGATTCGCACACAATAAAAGGGGAGCAGTCCATACGTCAAATTCTGATTGTTAGAGCCCAATAATCTAATTTCCCCTGGCTTGTAGATTGTAATAATCTGCAAGCTAAAACAATCACTATCTATTTTCAGATCAAATTCAGCATTTTCTGATTGTTCGTATTTCAAAGTCTTGACAGAACATCCAACGTTAATTTCTACTTTACATAAATTCTAGAGTCAGCAGCCTTGAGAAATGCAACTAGGCTGCACATTGTTGTTTCTGCACCCCGGCATAAACAAGATTGCAGCCATCCTTTTTCAGACCCACCATGGCACACAATTTACACCATGCTCCACTCCCAAATCACAGCCTACTTTTTGAACCTTTGTAAGAAAAAAATTGGGTCGACATCGTGCTTCCTTTGAATTTGTTCTTTATGGTCAAACTTCAACCCTAGATTTGAAGTCATAGGAATGGAAAAAACGAATTAATGTCGAGGAACAAAATTCAATTAGTGGAGCAGATTCTGGTCAGAACGTCAACTGTTTTCATGGAGAGGTAGTATTTATCAACAATTGATTAGCTCACATATAACTACACAAACCTGCTGACTCATCAGAATCTCAATGGCGACATTTGGATCTCCATCAGCTGCAGCAAGAGCAACTTCAGCCTGAGTCTGCAGCAATATGATCAATTCATCAGTGAGGTAGTTGACAGCCATAGCATATATGTACAACATAAGCAAAACCAGAAATGTGGATGAAAAACTGAAACGATTGTGGGCTCTTAAAAAACATGTGACTATTAAGGTGTGATCTCTGCCTTCTAACATTAGTATAACCTAGCATGTGTATCCCCCAATGCACTTACCTGAAACCTCTGAAAAGTCATCAAAACAGGCAAATACAGATAACCAACAGTGGAAATAGGCCATTTTTGTTTTTGTTGAAGCACTTTGTTGTGAATATTAATATAGGTGGCTTAGGTAGAGGCCAGGACATGATCAAACAGTATACCATCATGATAGGATAGATGGGAAATGTACTAAACGCAATGAAGTAATTAACATTCAGAACAAGACTTAAAATACCTTTTCAAAGTCCATCCCAATCAGCTTCTTAAGTTCTTCATCAAATGTATCAACCTGCAGTAAGGATGTAACCAAGAACTGTTACTAAACCAATAGAAAACCAATAAAAATCAAAATAAGGGACAGAACACGGAACCTGCTCAGCTGCCACCGTTGCATCAGCTCTGACTGTGTTCACAGCTGTATGCCTGTTGATATGAGCCTCATATTAGAGTACTGATTCACAGATGTGTTGATAACAACAAAATGGAACACTTTTGAGGAAGATTTTTTATATTAGATACATACATACATACATACATACATACATATATATATATATATATATATATATATATATATACTGTTCTGCAGCTGGCCATAGAATAACTTATTCTGTGGCCACTTTGAGTTACGATAATTACCATGCTAATTTACGAGATTACACTAACTCCTTACTAAATGATTTACTATAACATTATCGTAAATACCACCGTGAGTTGTAGTAACACGAGTATCGTAAATGCACATTCATGTTATCGTAAATTGGTACAAATATTATCGTAAATCAAGGTGGTTGTAGAATAAGTTATTATATGGCCATGTACCAATTTACGATAACATGAATGTGCATTTACGATACTCGTGTTACTACAACTCACGGTGGTATTTACGATAATATTATAGTAAATCACTTAGTAAGGAGTTACTGTAATCTCGTAAATTAGCATGGTAATTATCGTAAATCAAGGTGGCCACAGAATAAGTTATTCTATGGCCAGCTGCAGAATAGCCTTACCCTATATATATATATATATATAGAAGAAGCATTAGGAGCTTTGTTTGCTTGCCTTACAATTAGCTCATAGCATGTGGTTGTCCACTAAATCAAAAATTCAAGATTATAGATTACAGACGCAGGTTGCATCATTCTCAGCACCCGCAAGAATTCAGGTTACCAGCAGTAACCATACAATAAAAGTTCACTGTTGTAGTGTTGTCAACAACATTATCCATATACAAAGCTAGATAATGGAAACCTGTGTTATTTATTTTTCATTTCAGTTATTGCTTCAGTATGCATGCTTCCGCAATTGGAAAAAAGTTCGCTGGGTCTGGGAAACAAAACAAAAAGAACAGCAAGGCTGTGAACGTGCTCCAACATAAACTACCACTTCCTTCTCTTTGTATCACATACTATTATTATCTATATGTGTCAGTTTAGTATAACTTCACTGGAGCAAGAATTTTCACATGAGATGCAAATATAATTGATTTGCTAAGTTACCATATCAACCATGTGTGCATCTGAATCACGCTCAAATTGGCTCAAGCACATTGAGCTAAACTTGCTCGCCAAAAGGCAAGCCTACAAGTGCTAAACAAAACCAAACAAAGTTCCAACAGGATCCCTTGATACAACAGAGTTTTACTTCAGATCATAGTCTTTACAAAAGTGATTTCACAAAAATTGTCAAACAGAAACTTATTACCAATTTGTCAATAAAAGGAAACTTATTACTGATATGAATTATTTCATAAGGGCTATGACAGCTTTTCATGGGAGGATTTGACATACAGGAGGCAGGAAGTATACACGGTGCAAATAGAAAAACAGAAGACAAGGAAGTGCTAAAAAATAGTTTTGACCTAATTATTTATTGAGGATAAGTATCTGATTTAGAATAGAAGAACAAAACATGAGTCATAGTGTTTGCGAAAAAAAGAACTTAGAAGAGATCATCTGATATATTCCAAATTGCCGTTGCTTCATGTGATTTTCTGATTTCAAAGCATACGTGGAAACACAGGAAGTGTAATACATTAAAGCAATGTCAAGTAGAAAATGCATTACTGTGTATTCGTTAGTGGGTCACTTGGAGTTGTGTTATCCAACAACCGAGCATGCAAATGTGCACTTGCCTCTCTTGCAGTGGGTTCAGTTCCTGCAGAACCAAGTGTTCGTGCTCTCCCAGGAAACCTTGGGTCTTCTCCTTCCTAAAGGAGAAAAATCAGCAAATTCGTAAGCTCACACTACCTCTGTTCCAAAAAGAATGCCGTTTTAGTTTGGCAAGTCAAACTATCTTAGGTTTGACCAAGTTTATAAAGAAGATTATCAACATTTATAATACCAAATAGGTACACTACAAAAATAGTTTGACTTAGGACAAAACTAGAATGAGATTCTTTTTGGACGGAGGGGTATACTGTAGGAAGTAGCTAATGACAACAAAACCTTTAGCTCCAAGCAAGATAGTTAGGTAACACATATTTCAGAAAGATAGTTTATGAATTCGTAATGTACTGATCAACACAGAAGGACAATATTGTGACCTAACACGTATCATGTGGTATTAATCTTGAAATTAACTTCCATAACCAGGAATCTAGCAGGTTGTAGGTTTTACTGTGTAACTATCCAACATAACTTTCTGTTCATGAAGCTTTTGGATTATTTTTTTTATAAAAACTCACAGAAAGATGTTAAAAAAAGTGCAGCACTCAAAGGAGAACCTTTTGTTTTATTTAGAGGAATGTTTGGAATAAGTTTCTATCAGTTGGATGAACAAATTGCATAAAAGTCACATAAAAATTTGCTAATATGTTGTATTCTTCCATGGAAGGATTCAGTTTTGATCCAGGTTCCTCAGAAGCTTTAACAAACAGCTTCAAGGAAAATCTACGTGAATCAGAGAGCTAAATCTAATGATTTCTCAGCAGATCAAAACTTTTAACATGCATGTCTAGAACTCCTACCATAAGCCATGACTAGATACTTAGGCCACCACAGAATAGGTGAAAAACAAATCAGATTGGAGAAGCCCCAAAAGCCTTCCAGGTTACAGTAAATTTCTACAATGGTTGCTAAACCCTAAGCAGAGGATGAACATCACCAACAGAAAATTATTGCAAGTATGAGCATATTTGGGTATATGGCATTGCCATTTTTTCAATACCTGAGCAGTTGCTGTGTGTCTGCTAGGCATCCATGAAGATATATTTCTCAAGAAATTTTCACTTATGAGAGCACTGTAAATTAAAAGAATAACATATTACTTCTGTGAGCATTACATCAAAAGGAATCAATCTGAAACAATACCTTGGTGCAGCAGACGTGTTAGAGTATGTTGGAAGCTGACCATAAGTAGTGCCTCCAGTACACATAATAAAGCCGGGACGCCTCACACAAACAGACTGACATCCAATACATCAGACAATAAATACAGATATAAGAAACATCTCATACAGAAGATGGATCGTATGGTCAGGATAACTTAAACCATTTAAGCAAAACTTACTAGTGCTGGCAAGCCTTCGATTTTTGAATAAAATGATGGCCCAGGAAGCAAGTAGTTGAACAGCCCATAAGTGTCTGGTGCCAAATAAATAAGCTCAGCAAGGAACATGATTAAAAAAGTATAATATAGCTCGTGAAGACTTAACAAGTAAGAAGGATATAAGGGACAAACATGCAAATCCTGATAAGATGCCACACAGGTGCCCCAGCAATGAAATATTTCTTGCGAGAAACTGAAATAGCACCAGCAAAATCCATGCGTACCTGACATTGTACGCATTTAAGTTTTTTTTACATAAGATGTGGGTCTCCAATACTATCTAGTAACCGGAAATGAATAACATCAACACATGCGAAAAATGAGTACCATTTTGCAGGAACATTGAAGAGGCCGAAGACACTGGAAAAAGAGAAAGGGTGTCAAACTGTATGAAATTAATATCACAAAACTGAAACACAACTAATATCATTTAGAAAGTTGGAAAAATAAATAGAAATTCTTTGGGCATACAAGTAAGGAAAAATCTTTCTAAATCAAGAAAAATTAAATTGGACACTTCTAGATAGTTCTTTTTACTGCTGGCACTATCAAGCTCTTGCCACTATACATCGGGCATACAGGTTAGAAAATAACAAGAACTAAAAGGTCTTGTTGGGAATTATTGTGGGGAAAGATATCTAATGCAAACTCATGTTCGGGTGTAGTCATGATAACTTTCCACATGAATCACAGGGCCAGCATGCATGGATACCAGGGTTATGGAAAACTTTCTGAATGGCTCCCTCTCATAGTCGCATGTAGGAGAATCCTCTTTGGATTCTCATCTTCTCTAGAGCCACTAAATTGTTCCATAACTGCATAACTTCAGCACATATGAAATTGCACTAGACGTGTGCCCTTATAATAGTGCGAATTGTTCCTATTTCAGTAACCACTTGGAATAGATAAATAACAATAAACAATACTAAAGCTGTGTAGACTATTTGAATGTGTAACCATACAATATTACAAAAAATTTGAACATTTTATACAATATACAATCAATGGAATCATATATTCAGCATGCACAAAAGATGGACATAATTCCTAGGCATCCCTCAGCAATCAGCACAGACAATTTGAGTACATGAAATTTTACTTTTACATAAAATGTTTATATTAAGTTCTTGTGAGACATTCGCATATCTGCTAAAAGCTTGTATAGGTCATCAAATATGATCACCATAGAAGGAAACGCACCTTCGTGATTGCACACCACTCAGACTTGTTTCAATGACAATCATTGAGAATATAACTCCAGAAAAGCCAATGGAGCATTCATTCACAAGATTTGGAACAGGATACAGAGGATTGTAAGCCACCAAGAAAGCAATTGTGAGATGGAGAATTGCATTTGTTGTTGCAAGAAGGAACATCAAGAATAAGAGGCGGACTGATCCCATAATTCTCTCCAGCTCAGTGCCCAAGGGTACCAAGGCAAGCATGTTGAATAGCACATGAAGCAAAGAACCATGAAAGAGAACAGATGTGTAGAACCTGTACACTGAAGAAAATTATGAAGTATGTCAGGGGCTCAGAGTGGACAATTAGATATACCAAAGAAAAAGGGCAAGTCTGGCATAATCTGAACGGGTAGGAAGTAACTATGGCTAAAGCATGTGTACATCAAATAGTTCATTCTAAAAATGTATAAGCAGTTTTCGAGCTTCTTCGGTGTTCAGAATATTAGAGTGGTGAAGATTTGATATTAACAAAAGCTTGTCGTCATTTCTCAGGATATCACACCAGACAATAGCAGGTAACTGACTATTCACTACATCAAGAGGTACAAGTAGAACTTGTATTTAACACAATTGAAGTTTGCCACAGGACAGGAGTGCAAGTAAGGTCTCAAAAGGCCCACATTAAACAATGACAAAGGAAATTTCCTTATGCATTATACCTTCTAAAATGTTGAAGAAACATGTTTAGTTACCAGGAAAAGTGTGAGAAGGAGACAGACCTTGAAAATGCGATGCTACTGCAGAAGGCAAGAAGCATATCTCCGCATAGGAGTCATAGCCAATCAACAAGCACAGCAGATAAATTACTCCACACATCAAGACAACACCAGAAGTAACGAATGGAATGCTGCTCCACCACTGGTTCAACCTAGTTGGAATCCCAGCCTGCGTCCATGGAAAAATGCCATCATAACCCATAGTAAGCTAAACAGTGTATCAAAACAAACCCCATGCTACCATCTAGATACATACACCAATACACCACAATAAGCCACATTCCAAGTGTCTAGCCCAAACAATTTCGTGACAACCTATAATACCCAACAGCCGCAACCACACCAAAACCATTGGGGCAAACCCTATACGCAGAAACAGCATGTCACAGCAGAAACCTGTTCCAAAGCATGCAAACCGCCCCATCCCTAGCTCAATCTACATGGGCACTCCCCTCACAAACAAACCCCATAATCATAGCACCACACACCCCCTGAACTGCACCCCCAATCCCTGCAGGCCGCAGCAACCAGCTCAAACCCTGCCAATTGTGACGGATTTCGCCATCCTTAGCAGCGCCTCAACACCGGATCTCGCCTGTCTCACAGAGGGGATTGGAAACCATTTCCGCAGCGACGTGAAGCGAATGCGCCTTAGATCGAAAGTATCGGAGTAGGAGCCAAGAATAGAAATCGCACCTCTGTGATGATGTTGGGGCGCATCTCGGACACGCCGCTGCCGCGAGCAAGTAAGGGGTTAGGATCGATGCTTCGAAGGCGAAGGGGAAGGGCACACCACCAGCCGAGATCTCGAGGGTTTTGGGGGACCCGAGCAATTGAGCCGTTGCTTGCTTTTGCGGATTGAAGGGGTTGGGGGTCGCCGGTTCGGTCCTTTTTTTTTTCGGAAAATGTATAAGCTACCTTTCTTGTACGGCGCGTGAAAAGAAGGATGAAGCAGTGGCTGGGCCTGTAATGTCAGCGTCGGATGATTTATATAGTAGGATAGATAGAAGGTTCCAAAAGGCCGATCTGTCGTGCGGGAAAAGGGTCGTCGGGCCTTTTCCTGTGCCTCTGCATTTGGCCACGTTGGTTTCGCTGAAATTTAGCTTAACGTGTTAATTTGCTGTGAGAAAAAAATATTATTGACTTGCTGAAAAATCTGGGTTGTGTTGGGTTCGGGCCGTATTGTGACAGAATCGTCCAATTTATACAAGATCAAGTATGGTTGTTCCCACTAACACGTTGACACGCGCATACTTTCACTTATACAAACCCGGTAGTCCGCCGAGTATCACGAAGGACCTCGGTAAATCAACATCACAACCAAGATCGCGTGATTAAGCAAAGACACATCACATACGCAGAGTTGCAGCGGAAATAATATTACAATTGGGTTTACAAATAATAGTACAAGTTTAGGTTTTAAAACCGATTAGAGAAAACAACATAACTTTCAAATGATTATATTAATATAAGTTCCAAATACATTGCTAGCATAAGTGACATCCTCTGATAAAAGCATATCGGTGAGAAGTAAATATAGAGTCACCGAGCCCACCGGCGGTTAGCCACCATCTTCCGCATGCCAAGAACTTCACCTGCAACATGATGCGATAAACCATGAGTACTCGAATGTACTCAGCTAGACTTACCAGACATAAACCAAAATAAAGCGACACCAAGGATTATGCAAGGCTTTCTTTAGTGGACTAGCTGACTCGTTTGCGAAAATCATAAGCCATCATGAAGAAATCATTTTAAGTACTTTGCATCATCTTTATTATGACCTATCCATCTAGGTAAGCACCTATACTATAGCAATCACTTGATTAACCAACAAGATCCAGTTACCAATTTAGATTTAGCATATCTCATACTATCCAGATAACCATCATTGTTCCATAATAATTACTACGATGCGGTAGCTCGAGTCAAATGCTCACTGTCTAGGAGCGATAGCGATTCGAATCGATTCCTAACAAGCTGGTGATTTATTCCTCACACAAACCACGCTTCCCCCGTCAGGGTCGCTTAGATCACCAATGACACTTTCCAAGTAGCCGTGGGATAACAGTCATGGACCGCACTACCCAGAGACCGCCCGACTGGCAGGACGCACCTTGAGCTCACTCTTCGTGTCCCCGTCATACCCTCTTCAGCACCAGTCTGCTAATCTGAGTTTATCCCGGCTTGAAATAGTGTCACTAGCTTCGCGGTCGAAAGATACTTTATTCGGCCAGCTAAATGTGAGGCATGCGTTCAACATGACAAGAGGGACGAGCAACGATCGATCCTTAATCGACACAGATGGAAACTAACAACACCCCAGAACCCTGTCTAGTTGCCTCCAACTTTTTCCGTCCGGTCTCCAATTATCCATCACACATGGTTAATTCCAGGATATCATTCTTTCCATAGCTAAATTCTTCCAGTAACCACCTATAAATGTCGGTGATCGAAAATCACCGATCGCTACCGGTCTAAGCAAGACTAAGCAGTTATTCGATCCCGACCTAACAGGGCAAAAAGGTAATAAGGTAGGTGAAAGTGCATCTAACCCTTTAGTGGATTTTGGATGATTGAATGACAACGTGATTAAAGGTCTAACCCATTTGCTAAGTGTGGACAGGTTATAGGTTATCTCATAGGTACTTAATGAAAGCCAAAATGATGTGTTGTTGTATAAACAATCTAGTTCAAGCACAAGACAACAATGCAAATAGAATTCATGCAAAGGCTTATTTGTTGTGGGATTTCTATGTGCTATGAGAAAACAAGCTCTTAAGTATTAATTAATAAGACATGAGTGATTGCATATGGAATGGTCTCATATTTGAAGCTTGCTAAATTGAAATGAAAAGGACAACAATACAAATAAATGGATGATTCAACATAAGATGTGACTTGATGGCTTGAGATAGTGAAGATAGCAAGGAAAGGCTTCGAGGTACTAAGCAAGAGTGAAGGGCAAGCGACGGCATGGCGGCCGAAGAACCTAGCTAGGGTGAAGAAGAAAGTACTTGCATTTAGTTGAGGTACTAATCAAGCTACGATGGTCATATTGATGTGAAGGATCAAATCACTATTGGAGTGTTTGATAGAAGTGACTTGATACATTTGGGATTATTCAAATTTGATGAATGGAATCAAGTCACGTGCTCAAGATGGCTATGCTCAAGTGAAAAAGATCAATATCAACATGTTGGCACCCTCACTTGATGAAGATTGGAATACACGGCTTCGGATAAAAAACAAGAGCAACTCAAAAGGTTTAAATCCATTATACTTTTAAATTTGAGTAAATATGAATGTCGTACTATTAAGAGGGATGCATCATGTTGATAGATAATGTTTCATAAGTGCTCAAGCCAACCTAAGTGAGTTTTGAGTATTTAAGCGACAAAAGAGCTAACTTTATTTTTGCTGGTCTGGCAATACCGGACGTGTCCGGTATTTACCCAGCAGTTGTAAAATTGTTGTTCTCGGGTTGGTTCGTTGGGAGTTCCGACGTAGGTCGGGAGTTCCGACGGTCGGGAGTTCCGGCAAGGGTCGGGAGTTCCGATGTCTCGAACTTTAACTGACTTGGAGGGTTCACTGTCCTATTCATACCGGACGTGTCCGGTATGCATGACCAGAGGCCAACGGCTAGTTTTCCAAAGCCTTGAGGGTTGGGAGTTTCGACGTGAGTCGGGAGTTCCGACGGTCGGAAGTTCCGACATGTGTCGGGAGTTCCGACACCTCATATTCTTTAACTCAGTTATATGGTTTTCAAATTTGCTGAGGATCGGGAGTTCCGACATGAGTCGGGAGTTCCGGCGGTCGGGAGTTCCGATGCCTCACAACTTCACTGTAACTTAGTTACCGTTGGGGCAGTGTAAGTCATACCATACCGGACGTGTCCGGTATTGCAACGGCTATAAAACGGCTAGTTTTTCAAGAGGGCTATAAATACCCCCAAGCCTCCACCTTTGGAGGCTGCTGATTCTGCTGAGATAGACACACGTTTTTTAGCCTTGCCAACTCTTCTAAACCCTCTCTTAGTGAGTGTGTGATCCAAATTGCAAAATCAATCTGTGGGTTAAGAGAGAATTCGAAAAAGAGAGCAAGCCACCACTTGAGCACTTCTGCATATTGTCAATCTCGTGATTCGCATTTGTTACTCTTGGACTCTTCGGTCCTAGACGGTTAGGCATCGCCGGAGAGCACCCGAGAGATTGTGGTGTGTCTCGGAAAGTTTGTAACGGTCGATTCCGCCGCCTCGGAATCAAATTAGTGGAAGGAGAAAAAGGAGTTGGAAAAGACTCGGCTAGAGTGACCTTCGTGGTACCCTCTAGGGCTGACCTTCGTAGGGTCACCCACAGCCCCCTCAACGGAGAGTAGGACTCGAACGAGTCCAAACTTCGGTAAAACAAATATCGTGTCTCAATTCGCATTTCATTTGATATTTATGTTGCTCTAGCTATTCTGCAGGTTCTCTGTGTATATTGTTATCTCCATTAGGTGCCTGCAGTTTGGTTTGAAGATATAAATCGAAAGGAGCAAGTTCGGGGCTGATCTACATAAATCATGTATACCGGACACGTCCGGTATTCATACCGGACACGTCCGGTATTTCCTGCCTGCACTGAAAATATTTATTCTCTGTTCTAACTTGGTGTTGTAGGGTTGTAGCTTCTAGATATATTCTTTATACCTTGTTTACTCTGTGGCTAACTTGTGAGGGGTGGTAGTACTCTTAATTTTGAGTTTCCATTTTGGAAACTCCCCTTTCTAATTGTTTTCGCATTTAAAGGTGTTAATTTTTAGAAACGCCTATTCACCACCCCTCTAGGCGACATCCTAGGTCCTTTTAGTAGGCAAGGATAGTAATAAATGCATCAACGGTTTCAATCAACTCCTACAACTTAATGCAACAATATATAAACTCATATATAGGAATAATTGTTTTTATAAAGTAGGAGACTTAGAATGCTCCGGGGCTTGCCTGGGATCCGACACAAGTCAGTTCAGTTAGCTTGCACCATCTTGGTGACATCTCCGGTCCTAGCACTTGCTTAGTCCTTCCATCTTCGGGATAGATCCGCCAAACCCAATCTTCGAGTTCGGCCCCACATCACATCATTCACATGGTTCATCTAGCGTACCTAAATGAGATGCAAGATGCATGTGTATGAATGTGATGAATGGTAACACAAGATGCATCACATAAGCATTCAAGACAAACACAAGATTATGCACGACATAGACATCAATAGCTATTTAACTAACATCACACAACTAACTATAGAGAGCAAGCACATCAAGCATGACACAACTTTAACAAAGTCATAAGTATCATAACTTGACCATCAACAAGGGCATAAGCCACACTTAGCAACACATGGAGTAAACAACCACAACTAGCATATGTCTATTTCTGGACTGGAAACAACAGCTTCATGTTTGGATCATAACTAGAGTTATACAATCCAATAGACATGCAACAAGAGATTTAGGAAAGCTTATGAAATTCTCTACATTTCATCTATAACCATCACAACATGATTCACAAGTTAAGTGGGTCGAAATTATATATTTATAGAAACTGGTCTAAACAAGACAGAGAGCAATCAATTCTGTAACCCAACTTTAAACAGCCATAACTTTTAAACTACTTGGCCAAATGACACCAAATTTTAACAGAAGCTAGATACATGAATTATCTACAACTTTTGTATAAACAAGTTTTACAACAAAGCACATTATCATGAAGAACTTTGCTAAGATCCCAGATCTGTCCATAAACCACATCGGCAGAAAAATAATTATTAACTTATGTTGCAAACACATAATTGGGCAAAACCAACTTTACCAACATTTCACACATGACTAAAGAACACCAGAAAGCATGGTGCTCACCTCTAAATAAATTTTCTTAAACATTTCTTAATTTATTTAGACATCAAGGTGTATTTATGAACATATACCAAAATACACAATAAATTCTACAAAAATTACAGTAGCTCACATATCCTCTCAATAGTATACTGTACAAATTTCATACGATTTGCATAAGTATAGCTGCCTCTACGAAAAAAGATAATTTGCTATTGCAAGAAATCATGTGAGAGCGAGATAAACCAATAACTCACTCATACTTCATCCAATACTCATGAAATTTTTACCACACATCAACTATCACATTAGTAGCATGCCACAAAATTTTCACTTTATTTGGGGCCCTAGATCTGCAGTTATGGAAAATAACAAATCTAACTAGCATTACAACCTTACTGCAAAAATCTATTTTTTGCAGCTAAAACTTTAACCTAAAACATGCCATATTATAGATCTAATACATATACAATTTCACAAGGATTCCAAAAAGTACTCATTTACTATTTTACGATATTTCTACTAATTACTATGAATTTCCAAAGTTCCAGCCGATTTAAAACAAATAGATCCAAAAGGCACTATTCATATGAGTCACAGACTATGCAGTTAGGTCCCTCCCTTTCCTCGAATTGTTGCGCGAGGTCCTTGGCGCGAACATGAACAGAGGAGGCACTGGAGCTTGTCGATGTCGGCCGGAGGAGACTCGTCGGTGGCGGGGGAGTGGAGGAGGAGCACCAGGAGCCTAGCGCGCATCCATGGGACAACTCGTCTTGGCACGAGGCGGCTCGTGGTGGCCCAGCCACGTGCGCCGGCGGCCATGCCCGTAGCACCACCGGTGGCTGGGCACTCCGGCGACCACGGTGGCTAGGAAAGGGGCGCAGGAGTGGCGGCTCGAGCTGGAGATGGCGATGACGCGCTTGGTTGGGATGGAGAAGGCCCACAACAGCGGCAGCGAGCTCGGCTCGGGAGCTCAACGGTGGTGGCCATGGTGGCTCCGCTCTGGTGCGGCCAGAGCACGAGAGAGAGCCTGGGCGAGCGCGAGAGGGAGCGGAGAGTGAGTGAGTGATGCCGGGGCAGCTTGGGCATTCGCTTTTGGAGGCGCGGGAAGCAGGGCGGCGCGTGGCAATGGAGGTGGGCGCACTGCGGTGCATGGCTGCCACGACGCCCTTTCGTCGAACACGTGGTGTGCGTCACTGTGCCCTCCTTAGAGTCCGTTTTTGGGCCAGCTCTGCCCCGAACTGGGCTATGGGCCTTGAAGCAAAATCGTTCCACTTCTTATGCTCTACAAACTTCATTAAGGGGTCACAGCCATTGGGGCAGTAGATTAGAGGTTTAATGACACTCTAAGATGGCATTATCAAAGCATTAACGACAATTAACAAACTCCAAAAATTGATGGTCACACTGAGGTCAACTGCGTGTCATAATTATACATGCTCTTCTCTATGAACTTAGCTCCAACTTTTATTTTGAGACCCCATCACATTGCTTAACAAAATCACGAGAACGCGAGATGCCAATGTTGACGACGATGAATTCCAGACATAGGAAAATTCTAAGTACCAAAAACAGCTGCCGATTCAAAGTTTGAGCCTCGATTTGACTTGCTTCAAAGCTGATCTAGCTCTTGACCATTAAACAAAGTTTGTTCTACATAAGATGAACTACAACTTTTATTTAGGTTCCACTACCATGCAAATACTCTAAGACACAGTTCAAACTAAGTCAAAGTAGCATCACGATAAAGCTTAAATTAGATATTTAGACCAATTGATGCATTTTCTTGACATTTGCCCAACATGAACCTTTCATGACTTTTGTTGTAGATTTCATCTAGAGTCATTTGGGCAAGGTTGCAAGGTTTGGTTGATGACACATGTTCTCCTTCACTTAATAAGGCTATTCCAACAAGGATATAACTTATCATTTCAGGTGACTTTTTTTATTCTAAACTTCATGAAACTTTTCCAATCATCCATATGGGTGGAAATTGATGTGAGGCATATGAAAGAAGCACCTTCAACATTACTTAGGTATATATTTGAAAAGGGCCAATATACAAGCAAAGGTGTGTTGCCCAAGTTTAAGTTGGAGATCACTCTTTTAGATTTGATCTTGACACCTTCATCACCACTTAACATGCCATGTTTGTGCTTAAACCCATTGCTTAACTAGTGACAAACACCTGGGGCGTTACACGCATTACCGTATTGACTATCAAGCGCGTGGCTTTGGACGACGTGCAAAGGATCTGTTAATCAAATTAGGATTAAGTCCACTTTTGGCCCCTCCACTATTATGTTGGCCTAATTTTAACCCTCAACTACAAAACCGTCTAGTACCGGTATCCCAACTGTCAAAACCATTCACTTTTAGCACCTAGACGGGGCAAGGCTGTTTTGACCGACGTTGAGCGATTTTGACTACGCCTCCCTCTTCGTCCCCACGGCAGCGCCCCCACGCCATCGACGGTCGCCCCACGCCGTCGGCATAGAGACGCCCGCCCCACGCCACCTCTGGCCCAAGCGACACCGGCGCCGCCCCCCATGCCGGCCCTGACGCCCACCCCCATGTCAACGACGCCCCCCATGCCGGCGATGTTCCCACCGTGGGGAGCGGCGAGAGCCAGGACGGGCTCCGCACGGACTGGTGGGTGAGGACGAGGTGGAGCGCCGTGTGGTGGGGCAGGGCCGGCGGGCCCGCATGGCCATTGCTCACCGGCAACCGACCAGATGTGCTGCTCGCGTCGCCGCCCTGCTCGCGCGTCACGCGCGTCGTGCTACTCGAGCGCCACCGCCCTGCTCGTGCACCGCTATCGTAGCCGCATCCGGCAGACGCGTCCCGGTGACGCCACAGCAGCCCTCATGCGCGCTCGCTCGGCGGCGGCGTGGTAGCCCCTGTTCGTGTGCTCGGTTTGCACCTCCCCTGGGTCGTTTTTGCCACAAGCCTGCGCTGCCTTGGCCTGTCTCTGAACCGCCTCCTTGCCTTGCTCGCCAAGAAGCGCTATGGCCTCGCCACGCCGACGCCAGCACCGACATCGCCTCCCCGCGCTGTCGTGCCGCGCTCGGCCACTGCCACGTGCCTCGCACCCCTCCGGTTGGCACCTCCATGGACAGCCCTCTGGCCTTTCTTCGATGCCAAGCAAGTGCCGGTGTGCCCTAGCCCCGCCTTTGTCGAGTGGCTATAAAAGCCGAGAACACGATCGCCATGACCGACCGCCCGTCCCTCCATCCCTTTCCAAAATTCATCGTGCCCAATCCATCTCTCCCCAATTCATCTCGTACACAGCTGCCTCGGGCTTCCTCGAGCCGTCTCTCCCGTAACTGACCCTACAGAAGCATTCGCAGTGAGTCCCTATTTCTCATCCACCTACCCGTTAAACCTCTACCGCTGCCGTCTCGTCGGAACGTAAGCGCCATCGTCGGCGAACCCGTGCTTGCGTGGGAAGCCGCGCTCTGCCCCCGCCGCTACCCCAACTGTGCACCAGTGGCCTTGCAGACCTAGCGCGTGGGCTGCGCGCTCCTCGCGCCTCCCTCCCTCGCCGCCGGCGAGCCTCCTCCCGATCGGATTGGCCACCGGCCGTCGCCCCCTGTGGCGTGCTCTGCTCTGGGGCCACCCATGGTCTGGGAAAGGTGAAGACGAGATTTTTATGGGTGGTAAATACAAATGTTACGACTCATGTAAATAGTAGTATGGAGTGAAGGTTAGTTTCATGAAAATCTAGGGTCTCTTATGCAAAATGCGCAGCGTGCCCTGGGCCTCCCCTCCTGGGCCGGCCTGCTCCCGCGCGTGGTCAAAACCGCTCAACGTCGGTCAAAACAACCTTGTCCCCGCCCAGGTGCTAAAAGTGAACGGTTTTGACAGTTGGGTACCAGTACTAGACGATTTTATAGTTGATGGTTAAAATTAGATCAACACAATAATTGAGGGGTCAAAAGTGGACTTAATCCATCAAATTATAGAGGAGCGACTTCGAGTTTGATTTGACTCCAATAATTTAAGCCTTCTTTAACGGAGATTTGGAGCTTCGTAAATTTATAAAGTCTTAGACGTGCACACACACAAGAACAATTTTTGAAACCAAAACCAAAATGAAAAAAATAAAATAAAACTGAAGCTTTTTTCTTTTGCCAAAAAACCAAAGTTGTCATTTCATTGTTTTTGAAAAAAAACTCAAGCCCTGCCAAAAAGAACCTAGAGCAATACTCCAGGTGGATTAATCCGCTATATAGGTGTATGATATACATAATGAAATTTTATCATTATTTTTAATACTACACAAGATCCTGGATATGATCGAGCTATATGAAAATTAGGCTATGTTTGGATGTAGACATCGAGGCTCAGGAATTGGCATTGGCATTGGATAGCACAAAATATCCCTGTTTGGATGGTTTAGAGTTTGGAATTGGAAACCAACTTCAATGCCAAACAGGTATTCGCTACACCTGCTTCCCGTCGCCTGCAATACAGAGCTCGGACCCTCCGGAATTGGAGATGCGCGCATACGTGATCGTGCTCGAGCTGCTCCATGGCCTGCGACCCCTTCTTCCTCCGCATGCGCGAGCAGTTGTGGAGGCGCATCCATGCCCGGGGTTGAGCTCCCCCATGGACGAGGTCGAGCTCCCTTGTGGCCGCGATCGAGTTTCCCCGACACCTCCCTCTACGTGTGCGCCCCAAGCTTGATGCCTCCCTCTGCGTGTGCGCCCCAAGCTCGACGCCCCCCTCTCCACGTGCGCCCTAAGCCCGACGCCTCTGCTGGTCCGGCTCAGGCGCTCCTCTTCCCTAGCTCCGCGTTCCTCTTCCCCAGGCTCCGACGGTCTCTCCTTCTTCCTCTGCAGTTACAGGAAGGGTCTGGTAGTGCGGTGGAAATGGGGAGAGAAGACGAGTCAATTCTATGTACATCCAAACAATAGCTTTGGCATTGTAAGCCATTTCCAATACCAGGCTGATTTGGTATTGTATCCAATTCAATGCCAATGCCTTCAATATCTACATCCAAATAGAGCCTTGGTAAGTAGGAATAAATAATATCGCTAACGTGGATTGCAGAAACGAAACAAAAAAAATAAGGAGCAACACAAATCAAATACTAATGAAGGGAATTGTGTCTCCCCAGTCCCCACCTACTAACTAAGGCCCCGTTTGGCAGGGCTTCTCTAGCGGCTTCAGGAGCCGCTTGGAGCCGTTTTCTGCCAAACGGGGTAAAATAAAACGGCTCCACCGATGAAGCCCCTAAAAACGTGCTCTCACAGAGCTTTGGGGTGGGAAAGAGCAAAAAATAGTGGCTTCTCTCGGCTTCACCTCATTCTACATGGCGTTCTCTGAGAGCATATTTTAAGAAAAACTATATGTGAAGCTGTTTTGCCAAACGATTTATCAAAACAGCTACAGCTCCATCCATAGAGCTGTTCATGGAGCTGAAGCCCCAAAAACAGCTTTATGGGTGAAGTGGAGCCGTGCCAAACGGAGCCTAAACATAGTATCTCAAGTAAAAGCCTGGTTTCCATAACAAGAGATATATAACGACAATTCACTTGCTTGTTTACAATGGTCGCCTTTGTATTTGATATATGATTCCACACCATTATATATATAGTTTTTTGTGACAACGAAATCACATTTTAATAGGAAGAACAACCAAGTAAAGTGATGGTGACAAATTAACATGTGACGAGCAAATAGTACCATTCACATTAAAAGAGCTTCAACTATACGGTTTAAGTGTGTGTCCTGGGTGACTAAGGTGCTAACATTTTATTTATTTAGTTTAAGATTTAATCTTTCATTGATAAGCGATATGGCCATTGATGAGTGAGAAGTTTGTGGTGACTTCGTCAATCTAAGAATTTGTTAGGTTGGTCTTTCTTAGAGGTGCTCATAGAGATAGAGATATGTGTGCATGCATATGTTCATAAGGGTGAAAAAGGATGAATGTATATCTATACTATATTGAAAAAAGTAGATAGTAAAAGGGGGAGGTTTTGAATATTTACCATACAAATGTAGGGTTCCATGGGTTTTCGCTTTCATCACACTGATAATAGAGAGATGTGTCCATAATTTTAGGACGGTATACAAATGTGAATGCTGTAGTCTTGAAGATTAATATCAATCACATCACCAAATTCCGTTGTAGTCTAGCTGGTTAGGATACTCGGCTCTCACCCGAGAGACCCGGGTTCGAGTCCCGGCAACGGAATCTTTTTGCTTCCCATCTATTTTTGCCTGCTACATTGGTACTTCCTTATTTACCAAGCACGAGTGCACGACAGTTGATTAGGAAACGAAAGAATAATTGGTAATTGCAAGCAAGGGCACGAGCATTCTACTGGCAAAAAAACTCCTCCGAAGCCATGAGCATTCTACATTTCTACATTCTACTGGGAAAGTCCCACCTGACGCACGCATCTCAGTGGCCGGGAGAAGTACCAGAGCCACCCTCGTCAGCAGATAAAAAAGCACAGCACAGGAATCGCAGCCGCGCTCAGTGTGTCAGTGCGAGGGCAAGAACACGCCTCCGGGCTCTGGGAAAATCTGAAACAATGTATTTAATTCTGTATTTTTGTTTGTTTTGCTAAACTCTGTACCTCTACAAGCTTTTGTCTGGATCATCTAACCACTTCTCTTTTTTTTTCTCAGCTATCCACTTGCCCAATATCTACAGAACTAAGCACCCACTATCGTCTGCACCAGCCAGGAGCCCAGCAGCCTCAACCATCAGCATGCATCTGCAACTATGTGTCTACGTCTGCTGCCGAGGTGTCTACCCTCCAGGTATCAGGGGGGCAATGACTGAAAGAATGGAAGAATCTATGAACTGTCAATGTCATCAGAAGAATGGATAACTCTGGGACGATCTTGATCTGCAGCCATTGCTTGGAGCTCGCGCAGATGATCTGGTATCAGCGTGCCCAGCTGAGGGTTCTGTGGGTTCTCTGCATATGCGACATGGTACGCAGCCACACACGCTTGTGGCCATGCAATCATCATCCGGCACTGCCACAAAAAGCAAGAAAACGAAATCAGAAAGAAAGGGCATACAGACAGCAAAACAACATCCACACTAGGTAATCTATGAAAGCAAGTGGATATATAACAATATCTATTCGCCTTTTTTGTATGTGGAAGATAATGGTACCTCACTTTCATGTAACCCTGATTCCCTCATAGCAGAAGAATCTAGAACAATACGGTGGAGAGGTAGGCGTATTACTAGATTCCACTGAGACCCTAAAAGCAATATAAATTCAAAATTTCTAGGAGGTTGCTTGATGGTGACTAATTAATAGTTTCCCATGCACACTATAATATGCAAGCCTTAGGATGGTATCAACTAAATCTTCTTAAAATCATGGTGTGGCATACAAATGTTGAAATCAACATATATATGCTGCTTTTAGACAAAAGTACATAGCCAGTTCAATTGGGTTGCACTAGTACTGATAAACACAGAGAAAAATAGGAGTGAGATTGAGTGCAATACCATATAATAACCGATTAGGAATGCATAGATGGATATGGGCAAAGCTAGTTTCTTCTGATCTTTATCCATGGCTAGTGCCCATGATCCAGAAACCAGTGAGGCCAATGCGCCTGATGTAACGGAAGAAAGGAAGCAGAACGAACCAGTGAGGTCTGAATCAATAAGCTCTGCTATTCCACGGAGAACAAAAAGCGACCACACATCCCGCGAAGCCACACAGAATGCCTTCCCCCGCGCCCCAACATGCACAAAACCCCAACGGTTAGCACGTCCCAGCATCTTCTCTGATACAGCAAAGCAACAGCCCTGTCCTGAGAAAATGAACTCATCATTGCCCCCAGTTGCTGTCTTCATTGCTCGAGCCAATCCCCGCACTGCTGAGTTCACCGGCACAGCCATTGCACCCATGCATATGTCCCCAAAGGCTGGGCCAAATATCGTGCCACAGAATGCTTCCAAAGCACCACCCGGGATGCGAATCCCATAGATGAGACGTCCATGTGCCAGTTTTGCCACTGCCACATAGACAATGTAGCGCAGTACCTGCATGGTCCATGCCATGCTCACTAGAAGTGCTGCCACATAAGCCATCCTGTAGTTCATGAAGTGCCCTTCTGCGGCAGCAATGCAGCTGATGGCAACTGTCCAGAAGGCCATATACCCAAACGTTGCAAGAAGGACATAGACAGCAAGGCATGAAGTAGTAAGCGGTAAATGTGCTCTGATGACAGAAACGGAAAGCATATCAGAGGCATGCTTAAGACGTGGGCCAGTGGCCCAACAACTGTATAATCCTGCCGCAATTGCAAATACAACTACAAGAGCTCCTATACCAAGTGCAGCAGTATTGCCGACTAGAAGTATGACTACATCACAAGCAAGTGCAGAAACAGGGGCAGCCCAGAGAGAGGTCTTGATGGCTTTTGGAGGGTTTGTGACAGCAAGGATAACCCAGAAGCAGGCAGCAATTGTGGATACTATGACAGAGGATACTAGAGGGATGAAGTTGGAGAAGGGCTTGTAGGCAGGGTTCTGGTGGGAAGAGGCCTGGACGCCTAGGAATGCTGTGAGGGCAATGAAAGCAAGCAGATGAAAGATGAACAGCAACTTTGTTACACTGCCTGTGAAACCACTGCAGCAACCACGACTATCCTGGACCTCAATGTTGCCAAATGCTGGAGAATAAATTTGCTCTTCAATTTCAACAGCCGCCTGAGGAAGATTTGGAATGTTAGTAAAGTGAAGCCGGTTCAATCAGAAACACGAAAAATCAGTAACAGGAAATGTGCTCTTTCATTTCTGACAAGCTCGAGTCAATAGGCAAAGCGATAGAATTCTGAGTCCTTTAAAAAACTAAGCAAACTCAGTAACTCACATCTACATCATTAGTTGTTAGCTTTTGTTCAATTTAAGACATATAAGAGTGTTACTATCAGCATTATACTGTGCTTAAAGCCATAATGCAAATATAATAATTGGATGTGAACTATGAAAGAGAAAACTCATGCCTAAAGCAATGACTTCTCAATACCCACAAGGTATATAAAAAAATCGAGCGATGTCATACATGTGTATGCTAGTGCAGAGCAGAAGATAGTGCTTAATGAGAAGAATATTGAGGGAGGGGGAGGGGGGCAAATTTAGTCTTATTGCAAATCGGATAAACAGAAAATTAACTAATTTCACCTGAAGGCAAGCATTGTCATCAGTTTACCTGCTTTGGAAAAAGCAATGAACCTAAACGAAGGCTTAATATTGGAGTAATGCCTAGGGGGGAATTTTCCATTCTATCAATATAATGTCCACGAGATTTCCCCTTAAAATACAGTCATACAATATTCTTTTAAAAACATAAGCAACAATTACTAATTCCTTCCAAAATGAACACAACTGAAATTGCTAGGATGGTATTTTTAATTTGTTGTACATTGAAGCTTCTATAGGTCCGTTAAGCTAACTAGACTGGGATGGTAAATCACTGTTTGTTAGGTCAAAATACATTTAGCCGCTTAGGCTGCAATTTGAAGGTAGATTAGCAAGTAACACGAGTCATTGCACATTATGAGGATAAGCAATTCTATCACAGTAACAAGGCATACACACGCAATGGCCATGATGACCGATTAAGCAATAGTATTGGCAAAGGGCATAACGGGAACAATAACAATCAAAACTAACATGCATTTTTAGATGCCATTACTACATACTGATTGACTTCAATTACCTTGGAGTCTCCCATGTTTCCACAATTGCACTACCATCTATATCCTTCCATTACTGAACTAGCTTGGTGATGACAATCAGCATTAAAACGGCTTGCAGCACTGCAGCAGTATTTCAACTTCAACTGAGGTATCTTATGCTCCCATAATTGCACTACAAGCACTGAATTACCAGCTACTATACCTGTGCGCTACTGCACGGTCACTCAACAACCATGCACCCTTATTAAAGGCTTAAATAACCGCAATCCTACCTGGTGGTTTCAAAATTTCTACCCAAACGCCAAACTGCTCGCCGTCTCTGCGCTACCGTACAGTGCGGCTGTCACAAAATGATTCGATTGGACCCAAAATTGTAAATACGTTGAAGCCCAACGAAGCCACGGGCTCGCATCGTCGCAATCTCGAACATGCCACCCAATCCCCCAACCACTTGAGTGGCGAATTTCTGTTTCACTTCACCGCGTCAGTTTCAGTTTCCACCGTCAGTTTGGAAACAGAAAGGAAGCGATTACCGTCAGTTTCAGTTGCACACAGACAGAGCCGCAGAGGAAGAAGAGGAGGGGAGGGGAGAAGATGGAGCGCGTCCGTCACCTGGTACGGGCTCGCCACCGGCGTCGTCCTGGCCGTGGACGCCCCGGCAATGCCACCGTCGCCTGAGAAAGCCGCCGTGATCTCACCGCCGGTGCCGCCCTGCCTCGCCATCCGGCCGCCCCACGCGCCTTCTCTGTGCGTGTCTCCCTCTAGTGTCCGCGGCTTTGCTTTAGTCTAGTGGTCTCGTCTCATCTCCTTCTGCTCCTCCGCCTTTCGCTTTCGCGGCGGTCGTGGCTTTCGCTTGCTTCGCCTTCTCTGCTTCGTCTCTCTCTGATGGATATCGCCAGGACCGGGAGGAGGAGGAAGTGGGATTCGTGGGGGGTGTGCGGGCACCGTCCGGTAAAGGGGTTGGTTGCCTCCTCTTCGCGCTGTGTTGTGTTGCTCGCAGTCCCAGGCGGGGAGGCGGAGGTTGAGGAGGTGAGCCTACCCCCTGTACGGTGGGTGCGGTGACTGTAACGGTGACGGGGCAAAAGGGCCGCGGAGTTTGTGACTTGGTGGGTTTGGACGTTTGGTGGAGGCCGTTGCACCGATTACACGTCAGCGTGTTCGGCTTCCAAGTGTCTACTTCCTTATGGACACTGCTGCAGTTTTTTATGGAAAGGAAAACGCAAACTCAGGGCGCGTTTGGCCGGGCTCCCGCCGGCTCTGGCTCCCACACTGTAGCGTAACTGTAGTGCGTAGGAGCTGGAGCCGGAGGAGCAAAAAAATGAGCTTCTCCGACTCCGAGGCTGTCAGTGAGAGAGGAAAGGAGGAGAGAGAAAAACGGCTCTGGTGAACAGTGTCGCTACAGGAGATGAACAGGGGAGGAGTCAGAGGAGCCGGAGCCGCTCGGAGCCCGGCCAAACGGGCTCTCAATCACGTGGCACGTCCCTCAGAAGCACGAGCACGCGACCCACCGCGTCGTCTTCTTTCCTCTGATTGGGACCTCTATGTCCCGGCCGTCTTAGAAAGGAGAGGGGGCCTTGGGATGCGGCCAGACCAATAGTGGTGGCGGGTTAAGGGGCGGTGAGTGAGACGATGGGGGTGCTGTGAACAGGCGACTGGAGACAACCCGATGGCCGGAGTGGCGCCGGGGCGAGATGCTCGAGCTCTTCTCCTCCTGTTACAGTTAGGGGTGGGCCAGATGGAGCGACAGGGGGCGGACAGTGGGCGCGTCGCTGGCGACGGGGAAAACTCTAGCCGGGGCCAACGGTGGAGGCTAGAGGTGAGAGCATGTTAGCGCGGTTCAAAAAAGAAGAATAACCACGCTCTTCCCAAAACACGCGGCCACTCGCAGCATAACACATTGAAGAGGAAAACCAACTGGTATATATTAAACTATTGATTGAATGAATTAGGAAATCATTTTGCACGTGAAAATAGTTCTGGTATGAAGTTAATGCATCTTCTCTCAGTGGTATGATGATTTGATGCAACTTTAATGGTTCATATCGTAATAAACTACCTCCTATTTCTCATATTATTAACTTGTATATGCATCAGCTTGTACTCCCACTGTCCTGTAGTACAACGTATTCTATAAATTTTAGGACAAATTAAGAGGTAATTTTAAATAAGCATGACTCTAACTTTATTTTCTAATCATTCGCTACCATCGCATGATTAATGATGATTGGTTGATAAATGGCAAATATTTAATACAATACTATTTTCTATCCTTGGAACCCCTTATATTTAGGTACAATTGTTGAATGTTTGTATGTGCTATGTTATAGAACAAAGGGAGTAATGATTTTACTTATAATATAACCTCCAAACACTAATTCTTCAAGGGGTGGATCTACGCCCTGTTCGTTTGGGCTGGTTTGGCTTATAAGCCATGGCTGAAAGTACTGTTGGCTGGTTTGATGTGAAAGAAAAATATTGTTCATTGGCTGATAAGCCATGGCTTATAAGCCAAATACGACCAAGCAAACAGGCTGCTAGCCGAAAACTTCATTAAGGTCATCAGGATTAGGATCAACTCTATTTAATGATACAAATTTTCTTCAGCGTTACCATATCTTACACAAATAGGACTAAATACGCTCTTGACTTTCCAGCAATTTTACTTGATCATCATGCCATATCTCGAATATATCACTACTACAGAAAGGATTTTTTAGCAACGCCTCCTTTTTTTTAGGAAAGACTCTATATTGAGCCGCTCCTACAAATAATTCCCAAACAAGCCGTCCTTACAAATCCATTTGTAGGAGCCGCCCCTACAAATGACCCAGTCGCTCCTACAAATCCAATTTCGTAATTTCTAGAAAATAAATTTGTAGGGGCGGCTCTATATCCAACCACCCCTACCAATCAGCAGCCGTTCCTACAAATCCGATTTGTAGGGGCGGCTGACCAACCGCCCCTACAAATACTCGATTTTGTAGCAACGCTGTGGTAGGAGACGGCTGGTAAAACCGCCCCTACAAAAGGTTATGAGCCACCCCTATAAATCGTGCGTATAGCAGGGTATATCACGCAATCAGCACGTAAAACCATGCACTTGTACTCCACGGAGGGAGTACAACTTTGCTTGAGAAATTCATGCAACGACACCAGTCACGGTGGGGGCGAATCTATGTATGGCCTTGTTTAGATTATAAATTTTTACAATCTGGATACTGTAGCACGTTTCGTTTGTATTTGACAAACTTTGTTCGATCATGGACTAACTAGGCTCAAAAGATTTGTCTCGTGATTTACAACCAAACTGTGTAATTAGTTATTTTTTTACCTACATTTAATGCTCCATACATGCGTTTAAAAATTAATGTGATGAAGAGAGAGTGAAAAAACTTAAAATTTGGAGATGATCTAAACAAGGCCTATGGCTTCATTCCAAGCTTCCAATGATTAACGTCGCCCTTTTCCCAGTGATAGTGACCCGGGATAGGTATGGCTATGGGATAGGTAGCCCAATAAGCACGGCACCCGTGGAAATCCACAGCAGGAAAAAAAAAGACTGTCCATTATTGTTAGGTCAGCTATGTATGCACTTGTGGTGAAACATGTCATCCAATCTCCTACTCAACACGGATGCTTACATTTTTAACTAATTACAGGTTGGGTATTATTTTTTTAATGGTAGATAATATGGCCATTATTGACAGCGAAGATACATGCGTGTGATGCATGTGTTGTTTGAAACTTCGAAGATATATATGCATATGCTGGCCCGGTCTCTCTCATGTGTGACCATATATACAAAGTATATATGGTATGTCAGCGTTTGCGTTTAAATTGTATACGGAAGAGGGAGAAGTCTTTTTGCCTAATAATATACGTATTGCAAAAGGAAAGAAATGGAGGGATAGAAATCCAAGACATCGCGACCAAAAAAGCAAGAGGCACATGTTGAGAAATCAGAAGGAAAGCAAAAGGCTAGAAAAAGGTTGCTATGAGTGGGGTGGGCCTGCTTGGCAACTTTGCCGGGCTTTTGTAAAGAAACGCAGGATGGATAAACAATCCAACGGAAAGGAAATCGTGATTGCTGATGTACTCGCTGCTCGCTGATGGCCCATGGAGAACAGTCAAAGCCCATAAGCCCATGACCACGAAGAGGGCCGGAAGGCCCGGAATGTGGGTGCGGCCTGTGGCACACTTTCTGTCTTTTAGTGCCAAGTTTTGATACGATCATACAACGAATTGTTTGCAAGGGCTACTACAATGACCGTGGCTATTATTCTGAATTATATTTTACAAAGTTAGAAACACACTAGTATTTGGTTTATAAGTTTGCCACCAAAGTTCGTGGTCTGTCCCAGCTAAATTTGGACTAGGTTCGCCAATTGCCCGGTTTTTCCCTAGTGAGATCCATTTTATACTCTACACGGCAACAGTGAGATCCATATTATCAACTTTAAGCTGATAGGCCAATGCTCATTATTAGTAGCACTCTGGCATCTCATTTCATTAGGACACGTCTTTAACCAACAGTTACTCTCTATATACTTTCACTACTAGAGAAACGGGTTTTAGTCCCGGTTGGAAAGGCCCTTTAGTCCCGGTTTTTCTAACCGGGACTAAAGGTCCACACCTACCTTTAGTCCCGCGGTTTTTCCAACCGGGACTAAATTCTCGGGACTGTCTGAGAACCGGGACTAAAGGTCATCCACGGAAGAAAAAAATAAAGGAAATCCTTGAGGCCTCGCTTGCTTTACGTGAGATTCGAACCCAACACCTCTCTCCTCGCGCGTAGGTACATTACCAACTCAACTGCACACCACTTGTGACAGAGTCATGTGCGCTCTCCTTTTGAATAGACTCGTGGGGGACCTTTAATCCTGGGTAAAAGACCTTTAGTTCCGGTTGAAGATACCAACCGGGACTAAAAGGTCACCAACCGGGACTAAAAGTTGGTGAACTTTTACTCCGGGTTGGTGACACCAATCGAGACTAAAGATGACTTTTAGTCTCAGTTGGTATTACGAACCAGAACTAAAAGTCCTTTAGTCCCGAACGCAAAAAATATCGAGACTAAAGACTAAAATCGAGGTGGGTGAAAGGTCTATTTTCTAGTAGTGTTTTTACAGTATAAAAATAAAATTGGTATGATTATAGTAGTATTAAAATACTGCTCAATTATAATTATGTGTGACATGACATGAATTAGAAAATAATAGAATTATCATCATCAACCGAAGCCTTGTCCATCCTTGAGAAGGATGCATTCACCGAGCATCGGTACCTACGCGCGGGAGAGCCGGAGGGGGTCACTCGTCACTGTCACTCCTGCGCCCCTGGAGGGCTTGGGTTGAAGGTTTGACGGTAGCCATTGGCTATTGGCGACCCTGGCGTCGACCAGCTGCTCCTGTCCCTAAAGATTTCCAAACAGGCCGCACGGGCATTACACGGCACGAGCACGGCTGGGCACGGCACGACCAGACACGGCACGGTCAGGCACGGTAGCCTTGCCGTGCCGTGCCGTGTAGTGCCGCCGTCTTTCGACCTACCGCCCGAGCACGACACTAAGCACTCCGGACAGGCCGTCGCCGTTGTACATCAAGCACAGCGATCCAGCGTGTTAGTGCCGTGCCTTGGCACTAACCCATAAAACCACATCAAAATTTCAGAAAACAGAGAACAGCTCAAATATAAAGAAATCAAAATCAAGAAGAGAACACCAGTCAACAAAATATCAAAAGGAAGGGCTGTGCAATGGCTGCCTCATTAAAAACCTGTCTAGGTAAAACTCACCCTTGTGAGAAACCCTGGACAGGGAAAAAGAGTGCAGCCAGCCCCTTAGTGTAATTCAATTGTTCATTACATCCAATCCACAGGTCCAAAGCATCCAAGTCCAATTAAAATTACAGACCATTACATAAATGAATGACTAATCAAGATAAAGGTTTTCAAAGGCCTCCTCGAGCTCCTTATCCTCCACCATATGTTGTAGCCTTGACTCAGCAGCTTCCCTGTCCTTGATGCATGTGAGTTCCTCCACAGTCTCAGGGTTTAGCCTCCGCCGCCTTTCTTCAATGATCCTGCCAGTGGTACTGAAAGTAGCTTTTGATGAAATGGTAGAAACAGACACACTGAAAACATCTTTAGCAAGGGTAGAAAGAACTGGATATGTTAGCTTATGATGATGCCACCAGTTCAGGATGTTGAAGTCATCATCCCACTGGCTCACTGTGTCACAGTCCAGATAAGCAGACAGTTCAGAACTACTGCTAGAAGAATTTGCTGCATGTAGCAAAGCAGTAGCAGGAATAGTCCTAGACATATCAAGATTAGGAGGAAGAGAAGAACAGACAGCTCCAACCATACCACCACCACCACCATCATCATCATCATATATTTCAGCCCAAGCTGTTCTTTTCTTACCAGATAGGCTTGGAGGGTCAGCCCTTTTGCCCCCTACAGGTCCATACAAATCATCATACTTATGATACTGTTTGAAGAGAAGAGTTCTAGTTTGTATGAGCTTATTAGAATAATCAGCATCAGTAAGCAAATTTAACTTTCTAAGCACTTTGTTAAAACCTTTAATTTTAGCTCTTGGATCCAAGATAAATGCAATGCAGTAAAGATCAGGTATGGTTCTCCAATACTTATTGTACTTATCAATCATAGGTTGAACAACAGTTCTAATATGTTCATCATTTTGATACTTATGCAGGTGTATAGCAATCTTAACAATATGATGAACCATAAGTGGGGCAGTAGGATAGTAGACACCAGACAAAACAACTGTTGAGTCATAAAACAGTTCAAGGAATTCCAGTATTTTAATTGCCATAGCCCAATGATCATGAGTCAAAAGAAAGGGGCCACCTTTAGCTCTAGGATAATTAGACTCAATGAAAGTATGGAAAGTTTCCTTGTGTGGTAGCAAATGCCTAAGCATCAGTGTAACACCCTTAGTGTTACGAACTTGTTTAGCACCACGATTTAGGCCTAAGAAAAATTTCCGAATTGAGTTTTATTGGGTTTTTAATTTAAACGTACTTGAGGCGATAAGTGAATCCCATGTGACTTAGTTTCGTGGACTCAAATAAACGCTCAAGATAAATTACGCAGTGCGTAGAAATATTCAGGAATGTCCGACGACGATTCTAGAGAACGGTTTGTTCTGTTAGATTAAGCATGAAAATCAACTTTTATAAATAAAATAAAACCCATTAATAAATAGAACGAAACATATATATATATAAACTCACGGGTTTATTTTATTAAGCACGAACTGACGAGAAAGAGAGCGCATCAGCTTCGTTTATTTTTCCGACATGCAACGTACTTGCCTAGCATTACTTTTTTATCACTGTCTCGTTCTCATCGTGGCCCTACAATTCTCTGCATTGCAAAGTCTCCTCATCCATCCGCATCCATGCTCTCCGGCTTTTGCTTTGCTTGTGTCTCGACTTGATTACTTATGTCTACATTTGCTGTCGAACTACCGTGTGTGCACCAATGCCATACCGCTCTCTCCTCCCATTTCGCCATCCCTCTGTTTGCCTCGCGCCGACGCCGACTGTGAATATCACGATTCACAAGTCTACCACTAACAGTCAGGGTGCTCGTAAGTAATGCACGACTAATAACAATCTGGATCCTTGCCTTGTACTCTGACTACATGCAGTCAACATCTTCACAGGATTGGTTCTGGTCAGACGACCACCGAGTCACCACAACCGTAACCAAAACGACCAATAGAAAATCTAACTTCGAAGCATACAAAGGACTAGAAGCTAATGACGGTGATTAGACTAAGCTGGCCGCCAACCACGACGACACTGTTGTGTTCAAAAGGTATACCCGGCCAGTCATGGTATGATGATGGCTCAGACTTTGGTCATGGTCACCTCTGCAGTCAAGACTTGCCCTTCGGGCACTCCACTTCTCAGGCACCTTTTGTCCACATGGAACACCGTAGCACGCAGAATCATGAGATCCGCATGAAAACTCTTGTAGCTCAAGGAAAGTATTGTAGCACCATGGAACGCTGTTCATCCGAAGCATCACGATGCGTGCAATGACGCTTTATTACCCTTGACAAGCTAGTTAGCCGCTAACTTTACGACGCGTCGCTGTCGCGCCTTCGCGTCGCCTGCCTTTAAAAGGTTACGCCAAGCCGTTCCGCTCCACTGCTCACTTGCTTCTCTCAAATCAAGTTTCTCTGTTCTTCTCCGTGAAAGTTGCGTCTATCGATTTCTCCCGAGCTGCAATAATCGGTGAGGTAGCTAATCTACAATTGAGCTTCTCATTCTCTAATGTTTCCTTGACCTGTGACCTCCTTCCCCATTAATTCCTTGACCTGCATGAATGAATCAAGACCTCACCACCAAGCACGTTTAGCCCAAAGCACACTCTAGTCCGATGTGCTCGTCAAGTCCAAAGACTACTCAAAGTCTATCATTTGAATTAATGCACTCATGACCAAAGACCCACTCCAAGTTCATCACGTGAAATCCAATTCACATGACTAGCTAGCCAAGTGCCGGCTCCACCTCCACCCGCATCTCACGCCTATAAAGGACACGCCAAGCCCGCCGAGCCATCCCACTCACCGCTCACACCATCTTACTCTCTAAATCGAGTTTCTTTGTTCTTGCTCAGGAAGGCTACGCTCTGCTGATCTCCTTCCTCGAGCTCTGCTGATGAGACCAAGGTAGATAGTCCCCATACATCCCCTACCTCCTTCTACCTCCCCATGCCCTTAGATTTGGAAGTCATGGCAGAATCGCCATCGGTGAAAGTCCAAGAGTTGTCCATGGTGGATTTAGTGAGGAGCACAAACGCCAGTGCTCTCTGTGTCTCTCTCGAAGAATCCTAGCCGTATACCCGCTCTGCTCTTTGTTTAAGTCCACAATGACAGCTTGTCCTATGCCATGTGCCGAGAGTAAAGCCGAGAACCAACTCAGCTCCTATACACGTAAAGTCAAGAGTCATGAGCCATTAATCCACTCCACCAATTTTTATTCATTTTCCCTTTCTAATAACCGGTGGCGGTGGTGGCCACTAATCACGTTTCATTTTCTCTCCTCGTGATTAATTAGCGCCACCTTGCACAATTAATATCTCCACTATGCTAACTACGATTCCATCACTTCTTCTTCCTAAATTCATCTAAAATCGAACCCCACCTATCCATAAAGTTTCATAATTTTTGGAACGCAGCTTGAATTTATGTGAATATTTAATTGTGTCTGCTTTTTGAAAATCTTTGCGAGTTCGACGTCGACGGAGGGACGTCGATGGATTGTGGAGTCATCGGGAGTTCTTTGGAGAAATGGTACTTTTGGAAGCGTGATTGGATTTCTAAGAATTTTGCTATCGTTGATTATTTACATCTATGCATTTGCATCAATACATATCATAATAGGAACGATGGTGGATCGTGGGATCAACTGGAGTAGTGAAAGATGATGCTATGGTGATCATATCACGAAGATGGAATGCTAACTTTTGGTTATATTTTACCAGCAAACCCGATTGCATAACCTCTACTTTTCTGCAGTTTAAATTATATTTGTGCATTAAGTTTTAAGGAGTTGAATGAAGCCCACTTGCATATATATCTTTATCCTATGAGTCTTACTAGTATGATAGGATCGTATAGATTGCTATGCTACAGGACTCCGGTAGAAGTCGAGTGATTGTCTGTCACTCGTGAGATCTGGTGAAATATGTTACTATATGATTATCACTTGGAAAATATCAAAATGGTGGAAAGAAAAATGGTGACCGGGCAGGGATATGGTTTGGGTATTGGTGAGTATAAGGAGTTGTGTCGCCGTGGACACGGGGCATAGCTTGGTTACACTATTTTTCCCTGTCTAGTCGGTTAAGGACCGATAGTTGCATATGACTCTAGGCAGGTCACAGACTTATTATCCCGAGCACATACTTGTGTATGGGCGCTTGGAAGACTTGTTGTTGCTCTCTTGTCGCGGATCCGGCTCTTTCCGGACCATTGTTAGGGTTTGTTTTGGTGGAGGAGGTCCTTGCACAGACCGAGTCTGGGACTCGGGGCGGGGCTTGAGTCGTTTGGATGGGGACACGGACACCCGGACAGAGAGAGTGATGGGTTGGTCTGCTTGTGCACAGGGGTATAAGCGGGCGTGTGGTTTTCGGGTACCAATTGGGGCATTGATTCATGAATCGCCGGACTATCCTAAGACTGCTTTGTTTGTGGTTTAGCATCGTAGTAAGAACTGAAGATGAAAGATGAAAGATTGAAAAGGAAATCTGATTGCTTACCACTTGCTTGAAAATAGCACAGGTGCTTACATAGAATGGTTAGTTAATGAACCAATGCGGCTATTAATAAAAATCAAATATAAGGACGCACGCTTAGTAATGCTTCCTGTAAATGCAACCCACAAACCAGATAGCCTTGCATATCCTTGGAGTCTTTTCTTTCCTCCTGTCGGGTAAGTCTTGCTGAGTACAATTGAGTACTTAGGGTTTTATTCCCCCTGTTACAGGTGACAAGTTGATGCTAGAGCTGACCCTTGTGTGTGGATTCCTCCTGGTGGGCTCAGCGAGGATTCCTTTACGTCGCGATCGTAGTTTTTATTTATAACTCTCACCAAATGTTTTTATGAAAGTTTCATAATCTGTTGTAGTAGTTTATATATCAAATACTTCATCATATCATTAATAGATGTTTATTTCCACTATAATTCTGATCACATGTTTAAATTCCGCTGTACATTAAATTATTTATAACTCTGATAATATGATTACATTCCACTGTTATACAATAACTATTATACTCTGATGTTGTACTAAAAGGGATGTATGAAATGGTTAAGAATGATGTAAGCTTTGTTCTCTCATTTGTGATCCTGATGGCAAAAATGTGGATTTTCGGGTTCTCCCATGGGGTGTGCCCGACGGAACCGAGTAATTTAGTGTTCTCCCTTGAGTGCTTAGTGTCTAATGGAAGACAAGCACTCCTGTGAGGCATTAGATTAGGCGGTTCTACTACAATCAGGTATGTAGAGTTCCATCTAACATCCATGTCCAATGCAAACTTCCTAGGTCTAATACCAGATGCCATGCAATAACTCTTATATGCAGCAACTCTCTGGCAGCACGACGACCGAAGAGCTCCTCAGCATCCCCAACAATATCGTCCTCGTCGTCTCCGGTCATCCCGCAGAGGCGCAACTCGTCGTTGATCGTCATGGAGAGACCGATGTCCTCCTGCTCATCCGACATCTCATCGTCGCCGGCCTCCGGTCCCTCAACGCCAGTGGCTTCAAAAAAAGAAACAGATCTAAGGTTAAATCAAGAAGAAGAAAAAGAAGTAAAAAACAACAAAGCAAGATCAACAAGAAGAAGAAGTGAAGAAGAACAACGAATCAAGAAGAAGAAGAAGAACAAGAAGCAGATCTAACTCACCTCGCTTGGCGGAGCACGAGGCAACGACGACGACGACATCGCTCGATCCCGCGCCCCGGTACCTCAACGCATCATAGCGAGCCCCAATGACGCTGAGTCGGCGAGATCGACAATGCGACGAGAGAGGCGAAAGACGATTCGTTGGAGATCTCAACGACTAAGCTACATCGCCCGGTCGAGAGAGAAGAGAAGGGTGTACAAGGCCGCGCTGTGTGCCTGCGTGCAAGCCACCTTATTTGTCACCGACCAATCGGACGGCGAAAAGAAGAGAGTGGCGGCTAGGGTTTTGAACGAGAGAAGCGAGCGAAGAGCGAGGTGCTTGTGTGAGGGGAAGAAATGAGCATGAGCTTCCCAGGCGGCTCCTCGGCTTATATAGGCGCCCACCGCAGCCCTTCATCCAACGGCCGGCGCTTCGCGGGGCTTCATCCAACGGCTCTTAGCCGTGCCGACCCGTCTGCCGGCCTTTTTGGCGTGCCGTGCCGTGCCGTATAACGGACTAGCATAGCGCGGCGAGCACGCGCACGAGAGCCGTGCCGTGCTTGGCACGAGCACGGGAGAGGCCGGGCCGGGCCGTTTTCGAACCGGGCCAAATCAGCACCGTGCCCGTGCTGGCCCGATGGGCCAGGCCCGTTTGGAAAACTTTACCTGTCCCCGAGAAGTCGCCCTGCATTCATAACGCCTGTTAGACTCAAAAACAGTGCAGCAAGCTTTTTTTCTTTGTTTTTGTTACGAATTTCGCCCTTTATTTGGGTACTGGTGGTTCTTTTTTTTCAATATAATCAACATTAGGTCCTGTGGATCGACCATATATAGTTTATTTGCGAAACAGCATATAACATTGTTTATTTGCTTCCGCATTCTCAGGTTTACTAGAAGATCGACTGTGCGGTACTACAAGCCTACAAGGCACATCGAAATATATACGTACTTCACAGGCACACATGTACACATACATACCTCCTTCCACGGCCACAGCGTAGGCCAGAAGAGCTACTAGAAGCAGCAGCAGCGACACCTTCATTCTCGCTTGCTAGCTCTCTGACTCTCTCGTCTTATCTTGCACTCAAACCGCGCGCGCGTATGTGTGTGCCAGCGCCCGATCTCCCTGCACGTCCTTGGGAGATATATAGGAGCACATATATATATGCAACCTTGGTCGCCCGTGCATCAGTTGTTTGAGCTATATACTCCTTACGCTCTGAAGAAGCAGCCCGTGATGCCTTTTCCTGGTCAGAAAGTTGACGTCTGACTTTGAATTAGACTGGCTTGTTGGTCGCACGCCAGAACGAACGACGACTCTTTCATACTTGAGCTTTGACAGACATGCATGCATGATTGACAAAAGCCGCTGCAACAGCATGTGCTAGTATGTAGTACTATCCACTGAAGGAGAATGAATGCTTCAGATGCAGACGACGCCGATCGACGCGGCTTCGATTGCTAGCTCCATGCCTCGCTGGCCGTTATTGCTGGCGGCTGGTTCATAATCATACGCCAAGGTGTGAAAAAAAACCCTGCTGGTGCTGGGCGATTGCTGCTTGGACATGCTACGCGTTCGGCGTTCCGTTGCCAGCGGGACGTCGTATGTCCGATAGATTTCGACAATTCGACCTGCAAATTAAATCGCACAAGCTTCGGAGTTCTCATGCATGGCGGTTGCCAAGGGATGCGGATGCTCCACAGTTCCCAAACCTCGGCGAGCGTCTCCGTGAACGTCAAGTACTCAGTAGCTAGTGTATGTTGTTCCGAAGTGCCGGTGTTTCGCAAGCGACAACTACTGGGCTATGAACTCTTCTCAAGTAGTAAGGGCCTGTTCGCTGGTATTAAAGCCGGCTGAAACTATTTTATTATAAGAGAAAAATATTGTAGATTCTAACTGATAAGCCGACTGATAAGTTCAAGCTAACATGCCTGCTCTGCCAGATCACTGCCACTCTTCCCGTGTAACCGTGCAAAGGGCTCTTCACCTCTTCCCATGCATGCGTGGTCCTAAAACTATTTTTTTTAAAAAAACTCTTACTTACATGGATAACATAACAGTGCAAGGATATATATTTGTATTGTTATTATTTTTCCTCCTTCTGAAATCTAATTCCTTCATGCCATATACGAAGGAAGCTCGTGCTAGCCCATGGAGAACAATCACAGCCCATGAGCCCATGCCTACGAAGAGGGCCGGAATGTGGTTGTGCCACACTAGCTTTCACCTATTGCCTAGTTGTTGGCAAATGCAGTTCTCTTATTATGGCTCGTGAGAAGCGTCTTTTGAGCCTCACTAGCTTTGGTCAACACATTGTCTTGGTGTAATAGTGTCTATGTTTAGCTGTTATATTTAAGCAATTAATCCATGAGTATGAACCTTGTATTGTCAATCTATATGAAATTTAAAAAGCTAAACGACGGCGATTCCCCATCCCCACCGTGCCCCCTTCCCCCATCGCATGCCCATCTCCTGCCGTGTCGTGCCCTTCCCCCCGCCGCGCCGCACCCCATCGCTGGCCACGCCTTGCCTCATCCCCTGCGAGTGGATGACGCTCCGAGCGAACAACGGTGCTGGAGTAGCAACGGTAGGGCTGCGCCGACGGGTGCCCTGGGCCACAAGCAGGCGCGGGAGAATCGCAAGAGGAGCGACGAGCCACGCTGACGGGGCGCGAGCGCGTGGATCGATGTCCCCCTAATGCGAGCTTGCTGACTACTGCAATTCCCCACCAGGGAGGCCGTGGTTGCAGACGACGTCATGTTTCAAATGTTTCAGGCATTTCAAATTTTATGTTTCATGTGTTTCATCTGGATGTTGAAAAAGTACACCTGAGATGTTGCATATGTTGCAATGACAATATACGCATGTTGCAAGCTTATGTTTTCAAGCGTTTTAGATATTTTAGACGTGTATTTCAAGTATTTCATCTGGATGTTGCATACGTTGCTATGACTATACACGCATGTTTCAAGTATATGTTTTCAAGTGTTTCGAATGTTTCAGACTTATGTTGCAATTGTTTCATATGGATGTTGTAAAAGTGGATCTGGATGTTGCATATGTTGCTATGGTTATATACGCATGTGTTAAAGAGCATGTTTTAAGTTTTCACCTATTTTAGGCATATGTTGCAAATATTTCATCTATATGTTTCAAAAGTGGATCGGGTGCTACACATGTTGCAATGATCTTTGGTGGTGGTGGTGGGTGACTTGCCACGATCGCTGGTCTTTTCTTCTTTGGAGCCGCCGCTTTAAGGCCAAGCAGAGCGTCTCCACGACGCCAAGCATCCACCAAGTAGCGGGGGCGGTGACTTGGGACCAGCGTGGTTTTTTCGCTAGCGCTGGGGGGGGGCGGTTTCAAATATTTGCGCGATCTGGCGAGAACGGGATGCTATGCAGGCGGGTGCGGGATGCAATGCGGAATGCAGGGAGCAGGGCGCGAAAGCTGCGGCCGGACGTTCGGGAAGCTGCGGCCGGATGCCATATACAAAGGAAGCTCGTGGGAAAAGTCCACATTACCTCTCTCAACTTTTGTGAAAGTCCGCTTTTCCTCCCCAAACTTTAAAACTGGGCAAAACACCTCCCTCAACTTTTAAAACCATTCATCTTACCTCCCTGACCCTGTTATAAGCGGTTTTGAAGGCGGTTTTATCTTTTCCTTTTTTATTTATTTCGGCTAAATCTTTGAAAAATCATAGTAAATCATAGAAAAATTATAAAATAGAAAATCTAATTTTGTTGGACTTCACATGAGTAGATCTACACAATGAACTTATAATATGGTATGCTTTAGTATATAATTTTTGCTGTGGCTTTAGATTTATGCTTTTCTGTAATTAAATAGAATAATTCATAGCTGCAGTTTCTATGATCCAATTATGATAAATTTTTTATGGTGGGTTAATTATTATATGCTTAAGCTATAGTAAAAATTTTATACTCATTGAATCATGTATAACTTAGTTATATATTTTATTAAGGTTTATGCTTGTTAAATATAAATAAATCTATAACTAAGCTATATATGATTGAATGAGTATAAAATTTTTACTACAATTCAATCATATAATAATTAGCCCACCATAAAATTTTTATCACAATTAGACCATAGAAAGTACAGCTATTAATTATTCCAATTAATTACATAAAAACGTAGATCTAAAGCCACAGCAAAAAAATTTGTACTAAAGCTTACCATATTATATGTTTACTGTGTAGATCTATTCATGTGGAGTCCAACAAAATTGGATTTTCCATTTTATAAATTTTTTATGATTTACTATGATTTTTCAAAGATTCAGTCAAAATAAATAAAAAAGAAAAAGGCAAAACCATCTTCAAAACTGCTTATAACAGGGATAGGGAGGTAAAATGAACGGTTTTAAAAGTTGAGGAAGATGTTTTATCCGGTTTTAGAGTTTAGGGAGAAAAAATAGACTTTCACGAAAGTTGAGAAAGGTAATATGGACTTTTTTCCAAAGCTCGTGCGTGCTAGCCCATGGAGAACAATCAAAGCCCATGAGCCCCATGCCGATGAAGAGGGCTAGAATGTGGTTGTGCCTCACTTTCAGCTTACCTAGCTGTTAGGCGAATGCAGTTCTCTTTTTGGGCCTCACTAGCTTCGGCCAACAGATTGTCCTGGTGTAATAGTGTCTATGTTTGGCTGTTATATTTAAAGCAATCCATGAGTATGATGAACCTTGCATTGTCTATCTATATGAAATTTAAAAATCATGGTTGCTCATGGCTAGCCTTTTGATTTATTCTAAAAAAAGATGACGTTATTCATTCATTACTAGGCTAGGCATCAATCAATCAATCAACCTTGACATTAATGTACATGTGGCGACTTTATCAATCTCAATATATAGTACTCCAGAAAAGAATGCAATTAAGGAATTCGTGCCGTTCAAACTAGTTCAAGTTTGACCAAGTTTATAATAAATAGTAATAATGTTTGTCTCTAAATAAATTTATTATGAAAATACATCTTATAACGAGTTTAATGATACTTATTTTGTATCATGAATATTAGCATTTTATACAAATTTAGTCAAAATTTAAACTGTTTGACTTCTTAAAAAGCGAGAATTATATATTTTTTTTGGACGGAGATAGTATACCATCTTTCAAAGGTACTCACGTGCTGACACAGACATATATACGGAGTACGTTGTTAAATGCACTTGCGTACACCCATTCCTATGGAAGCACTTGGGCACATGTCACAGGTTGTAATTACCTACACGCTTCCATAAAGACGATGTCTGTGTCTATACCGTGCTTAAAAGAATCCAGATACAATGAGCATGTTCAGCAGGCGTAAACGATCGTGGATTATTTACTGTTGATCGGTTTGGTACGAGAGAAAAATGCTATTCTAGCTTATAATATACGATCGTATACGAGCAAACGAACATGCTTTACGATAGAAATCCGAGAAAGTCTGTAGTTGATCTTAGATGCAATTTGACGCCAAACTGAGGGCCACTACACATGAATGAATATAATATGTTCCTTATAGCAGCCTGATTCACTTAAAAGTTAAAACTACCGATATGATGCCAGTAAGTGGCACAAGGATATGCGATCCCAGCTTAGCTTAGTACGTACGCTTGCAGTTGCAGCTGCATCCTGCGTCCTATAGCGCGATCGATCCAGCTTTAATTTGTTCGATATATATACGATTCCGCTGACTAGTTTGTGCGTACGTGCGTGCTCATCGACGCCACACCTGTAGATCAATGCAAAGTAGCTAGTGAGACAAAATCTCAAGCTATATACTAGCTAGCGCCCTGCTCGTCGTCATCTTCTCGATTAATCGATCGCATGTTAATAACTGATGAAGCAAGAATAATAACTGATGAAGCTAGACCAAGCTAGCAACAACAAGATCTGAGTCTTTTTTATTTAAATGTGAGGTATGGAAAAGCGGCTTTGAGCTATGAGCCGTGAAAAAATTATTGTGAGCTATATGGTGTAAACAAGCTGTAAATTGCTTTGCTAAAACAAGTATAAAACCCTCTCTCTCTCTCTCTCTCTCTCTCTCAACATCAGTGAAATAACTCTCTATTTTCACTCAAAAGCCAAAAACAGGATGCAAGATGATTTTAAAACTGTACTACATGAAAGCAACTGCTTCTAAAAAACAACTTCAAACTTTACCAATTTTGCTGATTTGCTTTTTGGCAACATAAGCACTTTTCAAAAACTTAACCAAACACAGTCCTAAGACTTTATTTGCCCTCATAAAAAACCAAGCTACAAGACTTGGTACGTAAAGGACACACCAGTGGTGGAGATTTATAAATTATGGTTAGGCCTTTGGTTTTATAAAAATGTAAGTTCAATGAGTTTATTTCTTGATGCGCTTTTTCTTTTTCTAATAATATCTTTTAAAAACTAATTTTTAAAAGGTAAAGTGTATTTTTCAACCTTCAACTTACACCGGAGTCTGATTCAACCCTAAACTATGAAATCGGTTTAGAAAATTTAGTACTAATTTCATATTTTTTTGGTTTAATAGATAGATTAGTTATGATTTTTTAGAGGCTAAATTTGATTTTTATTATTTTATAAAATAGAAAACCACCTTTGGAAAATGTTAAAGGACCAGATTTCAATAGTTCAAAATACACGATTTTGTGGTTTATGATTGAAAATCAAACTCATGTATAAGTTGAAGGTTGAAAAATGCACTTTACCTTTTTTTTAAATACAACTAACTAATGCGATGAGTTTCACAATCATGCATGCATAACTCAAACAACAAAATGAAATTTGAAAAATAGAACTAGACTTATTAAAATAGTATATCATTGCGTGTATGTATTATATAATTCAACTGCTTTACACTCCTTAAGTTGTCAATTATGTCATA
Organism: Miscanthus lutarioriparius; assembly: GCA_904845875.1. Classification (NCBI taxonomy): domain Eukaryota; kingdom Viridiplantae; phylum Streptophyta; class Magnoliopsida; order Poales; family Poaceae; genus Miscanthus; species Miscanthus lutarioriparius. The sequence continues at coordinate 116,332,459 of CAJGYO010000002.1, forward strand.
GATTGTCTAATGTAATGTAGCCGAGTAGGCTAAAGTGGACTATGCTCACCTGTCTGGGCAAAATTTCTACATGTATCTTATTGTAATTCACGACATTAGGATATCAAACACTACCAGCTTCACTTATTATAAAGACATGGCGTTGCCAACATCTTTTTTCTTCATCTACTCATGTTGCATGTTCTTTTGTTATTTTTCTTGGTTGGAAACTTGCACTAATACTGAAAATTAGATACTTGCATGCAAGTAAACCAATCCTAGTGTTGTATCATGTTAGTCAACATAGATCATCTTACTAATTGTTGCTGATACAGAAAGTAAATTGTTTATTCCTAACTTTTAGTAGTGCTAACTCTATAATTACTGTGGGAAAATCAGTAGTTTGTCTCCCCTTTCAATAAGAGTTTTATCAATTTTGATCAAAATGATGTGTTCCTCAAGGGTCCTAGCCCGTTTCTATCAAACCTAATTGGTCTCAAACCCTCAGAATTGCAAGAACCATCAAAATGCAAAGAGAAGGGGTTTGGGTAGGGAAAAACCGATTTGAAAACAAGGACTCAAGAACTTGACCATGAAATTCATTCAAAGGAAAGATTGCTTTATTTCTTGAAAAAGTTTACAAGGTCAGGGCCCTTTTCCAAGAGGACAGGATTACACAGACAGTGGAACACTCACTTCTTCTACGGATCTCTCAGATGTAGGAAACTAGAACTAGAAACTACATCGGAACCTAAGCAAAAGCATTTGTAAGAGATGGGCTGGTTTGGGTAGCATCCCCTTTATTTATAGAGCTATTACACAATCACAAACTTACACTTAGATATTTTGCCTGAACCACTTAACCCCCAGTGGCAAAATGGTCCAAGTAGAGATCTTTGCATCCGACGCCCATGAGCCCTTCATGAGATAGCTTCGCCTCGATGTGACCTCCCCGATGATGTCATGTGTCGCCTCGAACTCCATCCCAAACTCTGTCCCGAGTTTTGAGGCCCAGACCCGATAAAACTATCTATGGTGATTTTGATGCCCAACCCACCAAACCCAGCTAGAGAAGCGTATTCGCTACACCTCCTCCACGATCTCGACGAGTGTCACCATCTGTCCTCGACCGCCTAATCACCAAACCCTCCGCCCCTCCACTTGACTTGGTCAACCGCCATCTTGACTTGATCAACACGGTCTACTCCTCTACATGTACACTTGCTTGTCGATGTCCCTAAGTGTCAGACACTCACGGTCAATCTCCCATGACTCGGTCCCTCGATCCAAGTCTCTTGTCCATCCTTCACCGCTCCCAGTCCATCGGCACGGCACGACCCTGCTTGACCTTCTCCATAGTCATCGACCGTCTTTGTGCTCCACACCTACGCACCACAAACCAAGAGATATGTTGCACAAACACCACACTCACGCTAAGGTTAGCCTCCAAATTCGACCAAAGTTTGATCATCTCATGATAATCACTCATCATCAATTGACACACATTGGCACATATCAACCATGTGTTTGCAAACATCCTCCAGACCAGCATCATGTGCCATTGCTTGGTCCTCCACCAAAATAGTGGGCTCGCTCGAGCTATGCCTTGGCTCAATTGCAAAGCAATGCAAGCTCAATGCCTCCCTCATCTCTCACTTCTCAAGCTGCCATTGAGTTTTGCAGGATTCCAACTTCAGGCTCTAGGACGTACGCAAGTGCGCAACTCCAGTTACAGATTGGAGCAGGAACGCCAGTGCCGATTCGTTGCTGAGCAGGTCTGGGGCAGCCAAAGCCATCGATGACGACACAAGAAACAAAGGTTGAGTGGATTGGCTACAATAGCACTAGAAAATGATATCCTAGACTAGAGAAGGATTCCTTTGAAGATTTTGTAACAAGGAATGCTAGGAGGATGGTACGTTTCATCTGAAATGTATTCTAGTATTTAAGACTTCTCAGAACTATCTTTTAGCATGATGTAATCAAGAAATTATGTTATTAATAGTTTGATATGACTGCACATGAAGATTTTTTATTGGAGATTATGTACCCACCGTAAAGGCAATGAGCCATCGAAAATGCGTGTGGATATTGACATGTTGGCTGGTCCTTGGGAGTCATTGGAAGGCAAAAAGAGAAGAAGCAAATATGAAAAGGTAAGGAGCAAAAGGTATACGTGGGTACCATTCCAGCCTCTTGACCTCCTGTACAACCAAAGAAAAAGTCTGGACAGCAGAAATGGGCCGGCAACCAAGCAACCATGCATTCTGGTGGTAGTCACAGACTTGTCGCAGCCGTTGGTTCGATAGATCCAATTCATCCCTCACCCAACAAGCGGCAGCATCACGAACGGAACTTTTCAATAAAAAGATGCAGAAGCAGGGCACGCGTCCTCTTGCGTTCCTCGATAAATCAATTTGTAGACTTGTTTTAAGTCATTTCTTTATATTTGACTAACTTTACATAGAAAACAGCACAAATATTTATTAACACCAAATGAACATATTATTTAGTGTTATATATAAATATTGTATTTTTTCTATAAGTTTGATAAAATAAAAACATTTAATTTAAGATAATTCTAGAAATTGATTTATTTAGAAACGGACAAGTATTCCCATGGATGTGCGCACCCCATGATCAAACTTTCGGCGATCAATAGGGCGCGTTGACAGAAAGAACGGCGATGAAGACACGCACTCCTGGTAGCATGGATGAAATTGAGCGCAGGACGTATATATTCTTGGGGGATAGGCGGGATAGCGTAAAGTAAAGAAAGATATATTCTTGGGGAATAATAAGTAAAGAAAAGATAAGGCAACGACATGGAACTTGAATTATTGATATGGGGTATCGATCTTATAGCTACTGTTCCATTCCAGCAATATATATCATGATAGAAACGAAATGGATCTTCGCGTGTTGTCTCGACTGCGATAACGACGTGACCGTTGCCGTTGCGTGTGTGGAGAAAAATACGCCGAGGCTTGTGGCGGGCACGGGTCTTCCACGATCACATGGTAAGCTACGGGACAGGGACGCCATTATTCCTGCCACCAGTATATATACACTGTAGTATGCCTCTCCCACTCCAAAGCGAAGCAGCAAGCGCCTAGACCGAGACCGACTGTGACTGTGATCACGCTGCACGCGGCCATGGTCGTCATGGGCAAGGAGGAGGAGAAGCAGCAGCAGCAGCTGGAGGAGGAGGTCCAAGAAGAAGTACGAGTCGTCGTCCAGAAGGAGACGACGGCGGATGAGGAGGCCGAGGCGGCGCTGGTGCACAAGATCTCCGGCCTGGCCGCCGCCATCGCGAAGCTGCCGTCGCTGAGCCCGTCGCCGGAGGTGAACGCGCTCTTCACCGACCTCGTCACGGCCTGCATCCCGCGCAGCACCGTGGACGTGGAACGCCTGGCCCCGGAGCTGCAGACCATGCGCGCGTCGCTCATCCGCCTCTGCGCCGACGCCGAGGCCCTGCTGGAGGCGCACTACTCTGACCTGCTGGCGGGCTTCGACAACCCGCTGGACCACCTGACGCTCTTCCCCTACTTCAGCAACTACCTCCTGCTGAGCCAGCTGGAGCACGGCCTGCTGGCGCGCCACGTCCCGGGCACGCCGCCGGCCCGCGTCGCCTTCGTCGGCTCCGGCCCGCTCCCGCTCAGCTCCCTCGTGCTCGCGGCCCGCCACCTCCCCGCGGCGGCCTTCGACAACTACGACATCTGCGGGGACGCCAACGACCGGGCGCGCCGCCTCGTGCGCGCCGACGCCGCGCTCGCCGCCCGCATGGCGTTCCGCACCTCCGACGTCGCCAACGTCACACGGGACCTCGCCGGATACGACGTCGTCTTCCTGGCGGCGCTCGTCGGCATGGCTGCCGAGGAGAAGGCCCGCGTGGTGGAGCACCTCGGGAGGCACATGGCCCCTGGCGCCGCGCTGGTGGTGCGGAGCGCGCACGGCGCGCGCGGGTTCCTGTATCCCGTCGTGGACCCCGAGGAGATCCGCCGCGGCGGCTTCGACGTGCTCGCCGTGCACCACCCGGAGGGGGAGGTGATCAACTCCGTCATCATCGCGCGCAAGCCTGTCCCCGCCGTCGACGCGCACGCCGTCGCTGGGGTGGGGCACGCGCACGCACACGGCGCCGTGCTCAGCCGGCCCTGCCTCTGCTGCGAGATGGAGGCCCGGGCGCACCAGAAGATGGAGGAGGTGGCCATGGAGCAGCTGCCGTCCTAGGCACTGGCACACCGCACACGGCACACCACAAGATGGATTGCCCGGCCGGCCGCCCATTCACTTGCATCTATCTGATCGATCGAGTAAACAGTAATCCCCTACTATGTCTTTGTGTGTCCACACCACATGCATGGTCATAATCTGCAGGTTGTTGACCTTGCTACTAGCTGGTGTATTATTATCGTCCAGTTTGACAAAGAGTCCAAGTCGAAGTCGAAACCGAGATGGAAGAAAAAATAGTGGAGAGATAAAAAGAAAAACAGGGTGCACCAAGGAGTTAAAGGCCGGAGATCTACCAAACAGAGCCTAATTTGTCCGTTAATGTTACATGTGTGAGTGTGACTGTGTGAGTGATGATGGAGTGGTTAATTAGTAGTAACTCCCGTGCTTAATTTGTCAGTTTTGGGAGTGTTATTAGCACGTAAATGCATAAATATAAGCCACTCCGGTCCATTGGTTGTTTTGACACGATTTATATGCACCATGGCCTGATGTTTTGTTCGGCAAATGCTATGTTTCGAGCCTGGGCTTCTCCGGCTATGCATACTATCGCATACTATAAAAAGGGTATCCTAAGTAAGAATAAAAAGATTGCTTAAACCTTGTAAATATCAAAGACAAGAGATAACCACGAGGTCTCGGCTGATTCACCAATTTGCCCGAGGTCTGCGCCGCAAAAGCCTCGGACGAAAGGCCAACTCTCCGCCTTGCCGAGGCCCTCTCGCCCGAGGCCCCGCCCCGCACGGCCTCAGACGGGTTACCGATTCTCCGACTCGCTCGAGGCCGGCTCGGCAACAACCTCGTCGTCTCCGTCTCGACCGACTTCTCTGACAAAACATCACGCGTCCAACCACTCCATAGCACGTCGCCGCCCGCACGTCGACGCGCGTGATTGTAACAGAAGCGCCCGACGGGACGGGAGAGACAGATCGAGCGAGGGTTACCGGCCATTGTGTTTCAAGATCGCGCCCATGATCTGGCGCCAGATCTTGCCATTGTGCCACCTAATTTCGCTCTAGGAACAGCGGCGTGGGGAGTTAAGTCCGGTCACTATAGCCTCGGAATCGGTGTATAGGACCAATCGCTCCCTCCAAGCCTCGGCAATCCACTTGAGGTCTCGGCGGCCTCGGGATTTGCGCCGCCGAGCTCCTCGCGATGGCTCTCCTCGGCACCAATCGAGCCTCGGCTTTTACATTGTGAACGACAATGGACCGCACGTCATCGGCCATGCCCGCGCCAAGCTATCTCTGGAGCTCCCACGTCGCACAAGATCGGGTGTGACCGACGCATTGCTCCAGTGCATCAAGGACAAGACCACTCCGTTGACCATGCCGCCACAGTAGCAAGCTACAGGACTCAGAAACACCACCTCCAAGACGCTGCATAGCAAACGCATGTATCACCCCTGCCCCCTTCAACTATAAAAGGAGAGACCGGGGGCGTTTCTAGAGGGCAAAAAAGATAGGCGAGCACTCGCGAGGCTCACGAGATTCGACACACGCTTCCTCATTGCCCGAGAGCAACGCGTCTCAAGCAGCCCCGCACCGCTCCACGAGAGACACGGGACTAGCTCCTCTCTCGCCTAGCTTGTAAACCCCTACTACAAGCACTTCGGTGCAAGGAATACAAGATCGATCTCTCAGACTGGACGTAGGACACCGATTGCCTGAACTAGTATAAACCTTGTGTCTCTTTGCATCACCATCCGGAATTAGGGGCACGCAGTTCAAATTCACTAGTTGGTTGAGGACCCCCCCGGTCCAAAACACCGACAGTTGGCGCGCCAGGTAGGGGGTGCTGCGTGTTAGCTTAATCGTCCCAACAAGTTCCGGATGGCGGATCCCATACGCCCACTATGTCTCGGCACGGTGATCTGGTTTGGGAGCCTAGAGTTCATGTCTCTAGGACGTGAATACTACCTAGTACTCCTCCCACCCAGAGCCCCTTTGCCGACGATGGCATCCGCCGCCCGCAGCAGCCAGCAGAAGCGCGGCGCCGGGCCGCCGCCGCTCTCATCGCTTTTCGCCCCAGCGCGGCGCGAAGGGACCACCCCGACATCAAGACGAGCTCGAGGCGGCGCGCGCGCGCTCCACCGGTATCCCATTCCCGGCTGTTGGTATAGAATCCCTGGTTGGGGACCTATCTAGCTTAAGCCTGGGCAGGAGAAAGACACCGGTGACGTGCAGCGACGCCCCATCATCAAGTTCTGCACCGCCACCACCTGAGGAGCCAACTCGGCATGGAGCAGGGCTCGGCGATGGCACCATCCTCGTACCCCTTCGGGTTGAGAAATGCCGCCGCCACCTTTGCTTCCGCCTACGCTTCCGCTCACATGGAGCCCTCAGGACGCCACCAACGTTTCGTCCTTGACCTCTCCACCACAACCTCGGCTCACACCCACACTGACTCCTCAGAGGAGGACGAGGCGTGGGCCAAAGTAGATTTCTCTAGACTTCACGACCCCCAAGCTATGCGCCTCTTCTTGGCCGCAAGCGACTACTGCTTCGGCTACTCTGACTCCGATGACGAAGGAACTTATGATCCCACTCGAGAGTGCTTCCACATCAGGCTTGGGATGCTAGGAGCAAGTAATGAGAGTGAAGGGGTAGGCAACCGCTCCCCGCTCCGCCAAGGGGCAGGCGACGCCACACCTCCGCTCGTTGAGCCTCGGGCAGCACAGGAACGAGAACGCCGCCCCGAGGAACTTCGACGCCTAGACCTAGAGCAGCTCCGTGAGCTCTAGGAAAAAGTCGACCAAGACCGACTCCTGCTGCAGCAGCTCCGAGACACTCTCGAGGAGGAGAAGCGAGGTCGCGGTGATGGCGGAGGAGCCTGGCGGAGGGCCCGCGACATCCACTGCCGCATCAATAACGACGAAGGGAGTGAGCAACCCCCAATCTTCAATCGCGCTAGCCAGAACGTCGCGGCAGCAGCGATGCTAGTCCGAGCGATGCCCGAGCCCTCTACCACGGAGGGGCGATGGGTCCGCGGTGAGCTTTGAGACCTTCTCGAGACCGCCGCGGTACAGCAGGCCGAAAGCTCCGTGTCTCGACGGCGTGGGGACACCTCGAAATGGCCCTCGGTGCACGATCGCCTCAAGGCCCCCTCGGTGCATGATCGCCTCAGGCCCCCCTCATTGCACGACCGCCTCAGTGACCGACGTGAGGCGCAAGATGACCATGATGTGGTCAGCAGGCGACGACGCCACGACGACGATGGGCCCGCCCATGGCTACCACCCGCACCGAGGCGACCACTACGACAGTGGCGAGGACCACATTCCTTCTCCTAGGCCACCGGGCCCTCGAGTCTTCAGCAAGGACATCCGCGGGCGCCCATTCCCCGCCCGGTTTCGGCAACCGGCCAGCCTCGCAAAGTACAGCGGTGAGACCAACTCCGAGATTTGGCTGGCCGACTACCACCTGGCTTGTCAGTTAGGCGGCGTGAACGATGAATGCTCATCATCCGCAACCTCCCCTTGTTCCTGTCAGACTCGGCGCGAGCCTGGCTCGAACACCTCCCTCCCTTGTAGATTCACAACTGGCGCGACTTGGTAAAGGTCTTTGTCGAGAATTTCTAGGGCACATACGTGCGCCCCGGGAACTCCTAGGACCTCAAGAGTTGTCGCCAGAAGCCGAACAAGTCTCTCCGAGACTTCATCCGGTGATTCTCCAAGCAGTGCACCGAGTTGCCCAGCGTCGGCGACTCAGAAGTTGTCCAGGCTTTCCTCTCCGGCACCTCCTGCCGAGACCTGGTCCGAGAGTTAGGCCGGAACATACCGACCTCGGCGGCCGTGCTCCTCGACATCGCCACCAACTTCGCCTCAGGACCCTGGCGGTTGAGCCCGAGGCCATGGAAATCGACGCAGGACCTCCCGAGACCGATCAGGGTACGGACTGGCGAGTTTTGCTTCTTGATCGCCTCGTTCGAGGAGTGCTTCCTACGGATAGGACCGAGGCCCAACGGCTCGCGCGACGAGCCAAAACTTATATCCTCAGCAACAGCGAGTTGTACAGACGAAGCCCATCTAGCGTCCTCCAATGATGCATCACCACCGAGGAAGGCCGAGCCCTGCTTTGGGACTTGCACGCGGGAGCCTGCGGGCACCATGCTGCGCCTCGGATGCTCGTTGGAAACACCTTCCGCCAAGGATTCTCATGGCCAACGGCGGTCGCTGACGCCACAAAGCTGGTATGCTCCTGCGAAGGATGCTAGTACTATGCACGACAGACGCACCTCCCGGCCCAAGCCCTCGAAATCATCCCCATCACGTGGCCATTCGCCGTGTGGGGGCTGGACATGGTTGGGCCTCTACAAAAAGCCCCCAGGGGCTACACCCACTTGTTGGTAGCTATTGACAAGTTCTTGTGGATCGAGGCTCGTCTGATCACTCAAATCAAATCCGAGCAAGCGGTATTGTTCTTCACTGATATCATCCATAGGTTCGGGGTTCCAAACACCATCATCACCAATAATGGGACACAATTCACCAGCCACAAATTCCTGACATTCTGCGACGACCACCACATCCGTGTGGTATGGTCAGCCATAGGACACCCTAGGACAAACGACCAAGTAGAACGTGCCAACGGCATGATCCTACAGGGCCTCAAGCCAAGGATATACAACCGGTTGAAGAAATTTGGCAAGAAATGGCTAGCCGAACTCTCGTCGGTCATCTGGAGTTTGAGGAACACCCCGAGCCGAGCCACGGGGTTCATGCCGTTCTTCCTGGTCTATGGAGCCGAGGCTATCCTCCCCACTGACTTGGAGTATGGTTCTCCAAGGCTACAGGCCTACAACGAGCAAAGCAACTACACTACCCGCGAGGATGCCCTCGACCAACTAGAGGAAGCCCGAGATGTTGCGCTGCTATATTTGGCCAAGTACCAGCAAGCCCTACGACGCTATCAAGCCCAAGCGATTCAAGCCGAGACCACGAAGGTGGGTGACTGTGTCTTTGGACGAGGCAGAGCAACAAGGGCCGCCACAAGCTGACCCTGCCATGGGAAGGGCTGTACATCGTCGCCCAAGTGCTAAAGCCCGGGACCTACAAGCTGGCCAATGAAAAAGGCGAAATCTTCACCAACGCTTGGAACATAGAACAACTACATCATTTCTACGCTTAAACTTCTAAGCATTGTATACATTGTTTCTCAAAATATATTAAAGAAGCGTTATTTAGTTGTTCTAATTTTTCGAGAAACCCCCCATCGATGGGGGATCGACGTTGCGATAACATTATAAGGGAGACTCGGCTCTGCCTCTGCCGAACCAAGCCTCCCTCGAGGGCTAGAAGGGGGGAACCCCCCTAAGTCCTAAGTCCCAGGCACCATTTTTTAAATCGTTTTTGAATAAATTTCTACGCCAAACTCTCTAGCATGTTCTGACAAATCAGGTGTAAAAAACCCAATGACCGAAAGTCCGTCTCAGGGCCAAAAGGCTGGCCGAGCCGCGAGAACGGCCTATGCCCCTGGCTACGACAACTCCCTCACCACCTTTTACCCGAGGGGCAGCTTAGGTTCCGAGGAAGTTTTCTGCAAATGATATGTTCAGAGGCGCGACAGAGGGCAAAGGCTCAGAAATACAATAAAATGATTAAAAAAGCGTACGCACGAGTACTTTATAAAGGCCTCGATGGCCACAAACGTCATGCTACAACAATAATCCTAATCCATTTACATGGCCCCTTTGGCCCAAGTCAAGGCTCAGGATCTCCTGCATCGGTGGCTGGCGCGGGAGGAACTACCTCTTCTTCGAACAGGCTAGCCAGCGTGTGCCAGGGGCCTCAACCGCCTCCATCAGCTTTGTGACCTCCTCATTGGCCTCCTCGTCATCCTCAGGCAAGACGTAACCATCACTGATGGCCACGAGGTTGACATCGGCGTAGTGTGAGGAGACGATGGCCAGGGCGCGCTTGACGCCCATGTGCAACGCCCCCCGGAGTCACTCGCGCACTTGGCCACTCAATGCAGTCAGGCGGCTACTAAGGGAGCTACCCGACCCAACCCCCTCAACCTCCAGGGCCTCGCAGACAGTACGGGCGGTGCTCTACAGCGTGTCGTGCTCCCCGATCTCGGCCTCGAGCGCCGCCTGCACTGCGGCTGAGGGCCTCGCCACCTGGGAAGCCTCCTTCTCCAACCCTACGCCAAAACAAGCAGGATGGGGTCAAAAGCAAAAGAAAAATAAGCCAAACACGGCCGAAGCCCTATGGGACTCACCATTGGTTTTCTCTTTCTAGCGCTGGACTTCGACCTGAGAGGCCTCGGCTTTCTCTTTCCAGCATTGGACCTCGACCCGAGAGGCCTCGGCCGCCCTAGAAGCCTCCTTCTCTAGCTTTGTACCACATCGGGGAGTTAGGGGTCGAACGCAAGAAAAACAAGTAAAACAAAGGGAACAAAACTCACCCTCGCACTTCTCCTTCCAGACCAAGGCATCGACCCGGGAGGCCTTAGCCACCTTGAGGGCCTCGTCCAGGGCACCCTTCATTAGCAGATGCATGCCCTGCTCCTCCCCTAACTGCCCGGCGATGGCCTTGGCAGAGACCATCGCCTCTTCAGCCCGGGACCTAAAGGCGTCCCGCTCACCGGCCACTCGAGTCAGCTCCTCCTCTAGCTCCTTGATTCGCGTCACCAAAGGGGCTACCTGCTCTCGAGCCATGGCCGCCTCGGCCTTCATATCAGCACAACGAAGGCGGAGGTCCTCCTCCACGCTCCACGCCGACAAAAGCTCATTGGCATTGGCGAGTAGGTCCTTCTGCTGCCGAGTTGGTCCTAGACGTCCCTCTCTCGACGGAGGAACAATGACTTCCCGAGGGACCAGGCCTCAAGCTTCTGGACAGGCAGAACAGGGGTCTTGCACTGCGAGGAGACTCAGAACAAGATGACACCGCACGAGGAAAGAAGACACGTACCTGGGCAATGCCGAGCAGATCATCGTCCATGATGGACAAGCGTTGTTCGCAGCGATCGCACCACCAAGCCGGTGATATTGCTCAAAGGAGCCCCAGCGTCCCCTTGGCCGCATCCTCGAGGGTGAACAGAGGCTCCCCCTTAGGGGGTTGTCGGCTTAGCCACGATACACGCGGGTGATCCCACCCGCGGGGCTCGGGTCATACCCAGACGAGGGCCGAGCTTCCCTCGCCAGAAGCCAAAACTAGCTGCTCCACGGTACTGGCCGCCTCGGCATTTGCCGCCTCCTTTCCCCGGGAAGTATCATCGGAGGAGGTCACCTGAACCTCCACTTCCCGGGCGCTCTCCTGCGACGGTGGTAGGTCTTGGGCCGAGGGCGGCACCAAAGCTTGCCCCGCCTCCATCTCCGTATCCTAGGCCACCGGGTCTGCCGCGCTCGCCTCCACCACCTCGGCCTCAATGGTCCTAGGAGCCCCGGTGCTAGGCACCTCGACTTTAGGAGCCCTGGCCTCAGCCACCTTGGCCTTGGAGGTCTTGGGTGCCTCCTCACCCGCCCGCTCCGTGGCCGCCTCAAGAGCCTCTCCTTGGGCGACCAGCTCCTCCAGGTCGGCCCCGGCCGACGCCACACCACGTTGCACGGTGGTCTGCGCCTCCACCACCCATTGAGCAGTGGAGCTGGCGCTCACCTTGAGTGCCTTACATGGTGCCAAGGCAGGCACCTCCACCTGACGCTTCTGGCTGAAAGCAAAAACACTCCCGGTCAGCGTACGACCAAGGGGCGAGCGGGAGATACTACAAACTCCACCGAAAAGACGCTCACCTCGAACGGGGATGCAACCGCTTCGGCACGGCTACCCTCCTCTGCAACGGCGATGGTGGTGGTAGAGGCACAGCCTCCGTGTCCACCGGGGCCGGTCGGTCTCCGCCGAACCCCAACGCCCCCTCGATCTTCTGCAGGGGCAATTACGTCGCCCCCGCCGCCACCTGCTCCACCTCTGCCGTTGAGCCCACCGGGCTGACGACGCGCTTCCCTAATGCCCGTGTCTCGGGTGTGACGGCCTCAGACCCGGGGTGGACGATCGCCGGCCCCGAGGCGTCCTCTCCTCCTCCTCCTGGAAACGCCGGGCTGCTCGCCGATGCCCCGGGCGCTGTCCCCCCGACATCAGGGAGATGGTCCAGGGGACCCTACCTCCCCTCGCTCTCGTCATCTTCTTTCGAAGAGTCCATCGACAGCGATGGTGATGGAGACGCCTCCACCGGAAGACCGTCCTACCTCTGCTGCCGGCGGTGCTTCTCCAGCTGCTCACGCTTAAGGTTCTTCCTCTTGCGTTTCGCCCCTCCACATCCTTCTTCTTCTTCTGCGCCTCGGCATGTGCCCGGTTCACCGCCCGCTGCTCTATGTCCTCGGGAACGGGCGGCGGGGAGGCTCGCACATCTCTCATCCCCTATTGGAACGGCAAACACAAGTAAGGGAATGGAAAATGGTGAGGAACGAGGAGGCCTCAGGGGCCGCAGCAGCACATGACTTACCAGCGAGAGGTACGCCTATGACAGGCGTGTCACGATAGGGGTCAAACCACCACTCTTCAGCCGCCCCTCCACCGTCTCCCTCGCCCGCCGTAGAATCTCCTCATCGAAGAGGGGGACGGCGGACATCCGGATGCCCTCAATCAGCTCATCCGGTCTCATGTCGAATAGGCGCCGCCGCCGAGCCATCAACAGCAACACCCTCCGATGGTGGAAGGCAGCCACGACCACAGCCGCCGTAAGGCCGTGGTTCCGTAGCTTCCCCAGGCCCTCCAAGAGCGGCTGCAGCTTGGGCTAATCCTCCCTCGGAACACCATACCTCCACTTCTCTGGACAGTCCTCCATGATCTGCCCGATATAGGGGGGAAGTCCGTTGTCATCGTTGCGGAGGTAGAACCAGCTGGTGTACTAGTGGCGATTGGTTGACGTGAGCTGGGCCGGGATGTAAAGGTGCTGCCGGTCTTGGCACACCTAGAGAGTGCAGCCGCCGGCCCTCATCATCTTCCTCATACCCAACGTGCCCATTGGCTTGGTGGTATGCCCCGCCCGGAAGAGATGGAGCCACAGCTCCCAATGGGGGCAATGCCCAAGTACCCCTCGCAGACGGCGACAAAGATGGCCGTCGTCGCGATGGAGTTGGGGTTGAAGTTGTGTAGCTCCACGCCATAGTAATGCGGGAGCGCCCGCATGAATCGGTCCGCCGGCATGCCGAGACCACGCTAGTGGAAAGACACGAAGCTCACGACGTACCCTTCGCGTGGCCTTGGCTCCGGCTCGCCCGATGGAGCAATCCACTCTGGCCTATCGAGGTCGGTGATTGGGCGGAGAAGGCCGTCGTCGACGAGCGACCGCAGCATCTCCATGAACACGTCGGACAGATCCCAAGGATCCGCCGGGAGGATGACAGGGCCACCGGCCATTGCGCGGTGGAGGATGCTGCTACAGCGGTAAATCTCTCTCTCTCTCTAAATCTCTCTCTCCCTCGCCCTTCTCCCTTCTTCTCCCGGTGCTCTCTGATCCTAGCAACGGCTCGAGGGCAGCAAAAGTGAATGCAGGCGAAGTAAGTAGGGTAGGGGCGAGGCTCGTTGTGTATTTATGCAGGAAGGGGACGAAATGGATGGGCGACGAAATCGGGGAAGTTTCCCTCAAATCCGGCACAAATAATCCAGATCCGATTTAACCGCCCACGCGCCCACCTTTTCCTCATTAATCGCACGAACAGTTATGTCCCGTCCACTGACACTGCGTCGCATCCAACCGCAGCAACAACATGCCCCGAGAAACCACCTCAAAAGGCACGCCCGCCGTTGTCAGCCGATGGGAGGGGAATACCCCCCACCCGATTCATTTCAGACTAAGGAACTGGGCGCCGAGCCCGTTACGGTCCAGGGGTTCGAAGGCTGGCCCCGAGGGTCTCGACAGCCACCCTAGGACAATAGAGTCAGGGACAACTATGGGCGAGCCCATATATGGCCGAGGCCTGAGCAAGCGATCGCTCGGGGCACCCTAAGTCATGTTCGAGACCGGCAGGGAGGTCTCCGAATGGGATCCCACCGTAGGGAGGCGCCGAGCCCCTGGGGCCAATCGAATGGCCCTAGGACCCACTAGAGAAGCCCTCTAGTACTTTTGGAGTGTGTCTCTGGACCACTAGCCGACCCCTATCGAATGGGACACGGGCCTCCACTCGGACTTACCTGATAACAGCAACACTGGAAGTGTCATCGCGCCCAAGTGTCGACATATTTCACCCCTCCTTCCGATCGAAAAGGATGCGCGAGGGTCCTAACATATTCCACCCCTCCTGGTCACCCTCTCGCTCTGTGCAGAGGCTCGGGGCTCTTCCTGCAACCTTGCCGAGACCCAGTGACCCAGGCTCGCAATCGAGGGCTCGGCAAACAACCCCTCCTTCCGAACAAAAAGGATGCGCGAGGGTCGCACAAAAAGCCAGGGGAACTCCTGATCGCCCTCTCACTCCGTGCAGAGGCTCGAGGGCTCTTCCTATGACCTTGCCGAGACCCAGTGACCTAGGCTCGCACTCGAGGGCTCGACAAACAACCCCTCCTTCCAAATGAAAAGGATGCGCGAGGGTTGCACAAAAAGCCAGGGGAACTCCTGATCGCCCTCCGCTCCGTGCAGAGGCTCGGGGGCTCTTCCTGTGACCTTGCCGAGACCCAGCGACCCAGGCTCGCACTCGAGGGCTCAGCAAACAACCCCTCCTTCCTAACGAAAAGGATGCATGAGGGTCGCACAAAAAGCCAGGGGAACTCCTGATCGCCCTCTCGCTCCATGCAGAGGCTCGGGGGCTCTTCCTATGACTTTGCCGAGACCCAGCGACCCAGGATCGCCCTCGTGGACTCGACAAACAACCCCTCCTTCCAAATGAAGAGGATGTGCGAGGGTCGCATAAAAATCCTGGGGAACTCCTAACCGCCCTCTCGCTCCGTGCAGAGGCTCGGGGGCTCTTCCTGCACCCAGAACGAAAACAAGCGACCCAAGCTCGCACTCGGAGGCTCAGAAAAACGCGATAAAAAGGGCACCGAGCCCGTTACGATCCAGGGGTTCGAAGGCTGGCCCCCCCAAAGGTTTTGATAGCCACCCTAGGACAAATAGAGTCATGGATGACTGTGGGCAAGCCCGTACATGGCCAATGCCCAAGCAGGCAAGTGCTTGGGAAGCCCTAAGTCATGTCCGAGACCGGTAGGGAGGTCTCCGAATGGGATCCCACCGTAGGGAGGCATCGAGCCCCCGGGGCCTATCGAATGGCCCTGGGACCCACTAGAGAAGCCCTCTAGTACTTTTGGAGTGTGTCTCTGGACCGCTAGCCGACCCCTATCAAATGGGGCACGGGCCTCCACTTGGACTGAACCGATAACAGCTCACCGGAGATGTCACTGCTCGCGCCCACCGAGGGTAGCTTGGCATGCTCCACCCCTCCTTCCGAGCGAAAAGGATGCGCAAGGGCCACCAAAAAGATAGGGAACCCACTGATCGCCCTCTCGTTCAGTGCAGAGGCTTGGGGGCTCTTCCTGCAACTAAGCCAAGGTCTAGCGACCCGAACTCATACTCATGGGCCCGGCAAACGTGATAAAACTCCTTACTTAATAGAGAAAAAGCCCTTGGAGGAGTAAGTCCACTCCTCCAGGGCCTCGGGGGCTACACCCGGTGGGTGCGCTCATGCGCACCCACCGGAACCACGAGTACAAAACACAATCCCGACGGAGAGCGCGCAAGCAGATCTCGACAAAACCTCCTCGGAGAGTGCTCGCACTCTCCCGAGGCTCGGGGGCTACTGTCGGATACCATAAAAAGGGGTACCCTAAGCAAGAACCGAAAAGATTGCTTAAACCTTGCAAATATCAAAGCCAAGGGACAACCATGAGGTCTCGGCTGATTCACCGATTCGCCCGAGGCCTGCGCCGCAAAGGCCTCGGACGAAAGGCCAACTCTCTGCCTTGCCGAGGCCCTCTCGCCCGAGGCCCCGCCCCGCACGGCCTCAGATGGGTTACCGATTCTCCGACTCGCTCGAGGCTGGCTCGGCAACAACCTCGTCGCCTTCGTCTCGACCGACTTCTCTGACAAAACGTCACGCGTCCAACCACTCCCGCAACGCCGCCCGAGACGTTGACGCAGCGCTTGAGAGCGGAGGCCGACGAGACGGAGACAGGAGGCGAAAGTAGGGTTACCGCCATCGTGTTCAAAGATCGCGCCCATGATCGGCACCAGATCGCATCTTGCTTTGTGCCACCTAATTCCTGCTCCAGGAACATCGCGGCGTGGGGAGTTAAGTCCGGGTCACTATAGCCTCGGAATCAGTGTATAGGACCAACTGCTCCCTCCAAGCTCGGCAATCCACTTTAGGGTCTCGGCAGCCTCGGGATTTGCGCCCGCCGAGCTCCCCACGATGGCTCGGCCTTGGCACCAACTGAGCCTCAACTTTTTACACTATGAACGTACAGCGACCGGCACGTCGTCGGCCATGCCCTGCGCCAAGCTATCACTAGAGCTCCCACGTCGCACAAGATCGGGTGTGACCGGCGTGTTGCTCCAGTGCATCAAGGACAAGACCACTCCGTTGACCATGCCGCCACAGTAGCAAGCTACAGGACTCAGAAACGCCACCTCTAAGATGCTGCATAGCAAACACATGTATCACCCCTGCCCCCCTTCAACTATAAAAGGAGAGACCGGGGGCGTTTCTAGAGGGCAAAAAGATAGACGAGCACTCGCGTAGGCTCACGTAGATTCAGACACACGCTTCCCCGCTGCCTGAGAGCAACGTCTCAAGCAGCCCGCACCGCTCCACGCAGAGACCTAGGACTAGCTCCCTCTCTCGCCCAGCTTGTAACCCCCTACTACATGCACTTCGGTGCAAGGAATACAAGATCGATCTCTCAGACTAGACGTAGGACACCGATTGCCTGAACCAGTATAAACCTTGTGTCTCTTTGCATCACCATTCAGAATTAGGGGCACGCAGTTCAAATTCACTAGTTGGTTGAGGACCCCCCGGTCCAAAACACCGACACATACGCTGTCAAGATAACTAATACACGATTTTCAATTAACGGTGATTCGATGAGTTAGGTCAAAACAGGCAAGAAGGTTAATTTTGCCAAGCATTAATCCTAGAATGATTGGGAGTGTGTTAATGCGTGACCCGAGAGTGCGACCCCGACCCCCTCGTCTTCCTCGCCCCGCGCCTCGCCAGCCCCACTCCTGCCTTCCTCGCTCGCCGAGCCGCCCGCCATAGCACCGCCGCCGCTCTACCCTGCCCTCCGCTAATCCCAATCGAAGGACAAGCTCTGACTTGTCGCCCCTGCCGCTGACCCAATCCAACCTGTTGTCCGGCACCACCAGGGGGTGCCGCCAAGCTCGCCATTGGTCGAACCGCCACCACCGTCGGGTCAGCTACCGCCGCTAGGCTCCTCCTCCTTCTAAGGGCGCCGGCCATGGAGCCCCCTAGAAATCCAAGCCTCTAACCCCGAAAACCTAACACTGGCAAGCTCGTCTCTAACAACGACGATGGAGGAGAAAGACACGGGCCGCGAGGTCGCTTCGGGCTCACAGGCTATGGGAGCATGTGCTCCTATGCACGCTCCGCACGATTGGTGACTCCATGGGATACTGACTCACATTATTATTCTTGTTGATAGATTAGATAGTGGAGAGGCAAGATTATATATATTGTTGACATATGCACATATTTTCTGCTGGGGAATGGGCATGTTTTCTCCATAGATAGCCAACCACCTTTATCTTTATCATTGTTTGGCGAATGGGCATCGCATGGAGTAGGTACCTAGCCCAGACGGCCAAGGCCGAGCAAGCATTATTTTTCCCTCCAACCACACTCGTGGAAACACATGGCTGGGGAAGGGAATTGGTAAGATATCTAGCTATAGCTATAGGTATAAATGATCATTTAGGATTGGCTGTTACACATAACAAAGCACAAACTTCACTCGACACCTACTCGACACTTAGTTACTTAGGGCACGTTTGGATGATGCCCTGGCAGACAAATCCTTGCTAGGCAACAAATTCTGGCCACCAGGCACTCAAAATCGATGGCCTGGATTGCTGCCCGGCCAGACAAGCTTGCCTGAGTAAGCAACCAAATAGGCCCTAGGCCCTGTTGTGAGCTCCTCTATCATAGAATCATAGAATGAGGTGGGATGAAAATGAAAAATATTTATCTCACACACAGGTCTCTTGCCAAACGGGTATCTAAAACAACATGCGGTTGCAACGTGAAGCCAAAACCCAAAAAACCGAACACGGCCTAAATGACACACGCTTCTGATAGACAAGTCGCACTCTTCCCTCTCTTTTCTTTTCACTGCTAGTGTCCATCCTCTTTTTGCGTGATTCATTGGAATGGAAAGATAATTGATATTGTACGTCCTGTTCCGACATGGACTTGAGGCTGCTGTGACGGATGAGTAGCTCCATGCGATCCGCAGGGTACCTGACGCTGCCGATCTCCATCCCATTGTAAGTCTCTTCCAGCTGATTGCGATAGCCGTAGTAGGGTATAGCCAGAGAACCTCATGAAGGATGATCATCGTCAGCTGCATCGATGGAGCAACAATGTTCAGTCAGGCCTACCTCTGCTCTGGAACAAGTTTCCTACACTAAAGGAAAATGGAGCACGAATGAACTCATAGTTTTGAGCCAGCTGAGGTCATCATATTCGGAAAAATATATTCTCTGCACTCGTGATGTAGAAAACTAGAAGATTTCCCCGCACGTTACTGCGGGATTTTATGATGTAATTTATATGATGAATGAAGAAAATATTATAGAACAGGGAAGCAATTATTTAGGGGTAGCGTGATGAAATATAATACAATTTGTATCCTAGAAGGGAAATATAAAAACCATTAGTACCAACAGTGGACACATTTTATATGGCATATAAAACACAAATGGGAGCAAAAGTGCACCAGCATAATCCCCATATCAACCTTGAAAGGCACTCAACATATAAGACGTGTGTGCGTTGAATATCTGAATGGCATAACATAATTCTTAATCATATAGGATTAGTGTATCTCGGATAAACTATGAGCACATGTCATTTTTTATTTGAACACATAAGAACGTGCCCAAAATTCAAATAGTTTGGTTTATCCTCTAATAATACTTTAAATTAAACTTGTGATTGTGTCGGTTCTATCGTTAGAACTGAAACGTCAAATTTGTACAAACAGAAAAAGGCTGGATATGTCCAACAAAATAAAGAAATAAGTGAGCAATCACGTTAAAACAGTAAGGAGAAACTGTAGAATCAAATTGAAAAAAATGGATGATTATATATGTAATACACCGAAGCAAGTGAGAAATACCTGACCATGATTTGTGAAGAATATAGTTTCTGAGAGAGAATTGATTCTCCAGCAACATAGGAAGAGGAAGCATGTGCAGCAACGGTACTCCTGAATTTGTTGCAATACTCATATATGGAGCTGCATGTGGTGAACCTATAGGTTGATGGCGTATGCTGTATGGTGCCAAACTGTCAGTTAGTTTGCATTCTGCCTCTACACGATAGTTTGGTTTTGGATAATTAATGAAACATATGACTAACCCTTGATCCAAGTATGTGAATTAGATAAGATAGTCCAATCCAAGTGGTGGAGCTAGATGATGGTCATGGTGAAGGTGATGGCCACAAAAAGATGGATCACATTTGGAAAAAGAAGAAAGAGAAAAAACAAAAATGGGCTCAAGGCAAAGGTATAATGATGGGAGCCATTTTTGGTTTGCACTCAAGACACCATAAATGGTGTGAGTGATTTAGGATCGATAGCCGTACTATAAAGAGGAAAATATTTAACTAAGCGGTTATCGAGTGCCACTAGGTGACATGACTCTTGTATATGCATTAGGGACCTAGTGTGCTAACAATTAACTCTTATAAAATACTTTAAAAATGCTAACACATTGTACACACTGTGGTTAGTAACTTGTAAGCAAGGGTGAATAAGTTGAGGAGTTAGAAAAAGAAAATGAGGCGTTGGTCAGTGACCGGACGCTGGCTAGGCCAGGACCGGACTCTGACCAAGCCGCGCCCAGTTAGTGCGTGGCACTTGGCCAAGGGCACGGGGAAGCGATGGGACGCTGACATCGGACGCAGGGTTGGCGTCCGATCACGTGGTCCAGAGAAGGTGGCGCGCGGGATTGCGAGTGGACGCAGGCAAGGGCACGCGATCGGACGCGCAGGGGCCGCGTCAGGTCGCACGTGATGTACACTGACGTAAGCACCTCGTGCGTGCGCAGAACTGAGAGGGAGACGACCGGACGCCGGGCGCGTCAGGTCACCTCTGACCGGACATGCCCGGTCAATAAAAATCATCTCTGTGTTCTTTCTGGACTCGACCAGATGCCACATGTTGGTGAGTCCGGTCAGTCTAGTGTCGCGTCCGATCATCTCTTCAACTACGTGAGCAAAACATTTTGACCGTTGAGATCCAACGCGCGAGGTTTGAAGCAGCGCCATGTGGACGGAATCCATGGACTGGACGCAGCCGATCGGACGCTAGGGTGCGTCCGGTCAGGCGAGTCCGGTCGGCCCCCAATAGAACAATGACTCTATTTGCTTGGAGCGCCTATTTAAAGGGTTTGGCTGGCTTGGGGTCACTCTCTTGACACTTTAACATACTTGACATCCTAAGCAAATACCTTCTACTCATCTCCATCATTGATTCATCATCATAGTGAGATTGGGAGTGATTCCTAGTGCATTGGCTTGAGTGATTGCATCTAGTGGCACTTGGGAATCGTTGTGGCTGCAGATTTCTTGTTACTCTTGGTGGTTGCCGCCACCTAGACGGCTTGGAGCAGCGAAGGAGCATCGGCATGAGTTGGTGATTGTTCATGGCCGTCTCCCGGTGATTTGTGATGGGACTTGTACCTTTCCCGGCAAAGAGCCAAAAGGTAACTCTAGTGGATTGCTCGTGTCATTGAGTTACTCACTTGTGGTAGGTTCTTGCGGCGCCAAGTGTTGGTTAGGTGTGTGATACATATTAGCCGCCGAACCACCAAGTGTTGGTCGACAAAACGGGGACTAGCGTGCCGACAAGCACGTGAACCTTGAGAGAAAAATCGTGTGTCATCTTGTGATTGTATTTCTCCTAGTAATTGATTGGCATTCATATTGATTGGTTCATCACACTTGCCATGGCGGTATAATCACCCTACTCTCTCTTGTATTACTTTCTTAACATTCTTGCCTAGTGTCAAGCTGTTTAGTGTAGCTAGTTGTGAGAGCTTGTTAGTTTGGTTAGTGAGGCTCTTTAGTTAGCCTTTGAGAGCTCACTAGCTTAGCAAGTAGCAACCTAGGCTTGTGTGTGAATTAGTGCTCATAGCAACTAGAATTGTTGGGTAGGTGGCTTGCAACCCTTGTAGAGCTAGAGCAAAATTACGTTTCACCATTTAGTGTACTAACAAATTGCTCTAGTGATTTTATAGAGTTTTTAATAGGCTATTCACCCCCCTCTAGCCATATTAGGACCTTTCAAGTGGTATCAGAGCCATGGTCACCATTTGATTGAAGGCTTAACAACCTCGGTGTCAAAAGATGGCTCAAGTTGTGTTCAATCATGTGGGGGCAAACCACCGTTCTTTGATGGTACATACTATGACTATTGGAAGAGAAAGATGAAGATGTATCTTGGTTCAATCAATGATCAAGTGTGGGATGTGACCAAGAGTGACTATGTGATTATTGATCCCACCAATCTCACCAACCAAGACAAGGCAAACAAACAATACAATACAGTGGCTCTCAACACCATATACAATGCCATTGATTCTAAGGTGTTTGAGCAAATCAAGGATTGTAAAAAAGCTAGTGAGATGTGGAAGAGATTGGAAGAAACATATGAGGGCACACCAGTGGTCAAGAGTGCAAAATTGTATATTCTCAAGGATAAGTTGACTAGCTTCAAGATGAAGGATGATGAGAGCATTCCGGAGATGTTCCATAGGCTCTAAGTGATAGTGAATGACTTGAAGGCATTGGGTGAGAAGATCAATGATGATGATGTCTTTCATCGGTTTTTGATGTGCTTACCTCCAAGATTTGAGACATTGAGATTGATCATCATTAGAGGAGGATTGAAGAAACTAACCCCAAATCAAGTACTAGGTGATGTCATGACACAAGAGACATACCGTGTGGAAAGGGAAGGGATTGATCAAGATGAGAAGAAGGATGAAGACAAGAAAAAGAAGAGTGTAGAATTCAAGGCTAGCTCATTATCCAAGAACAAGGGTGAAAGCCCTAGTTTGGTTTTGGCTAGCTAATTGATGAAACCATTGTGGATTAACCTTCTCTCTAAGTGTTGTGATTGAAGTAAGGTTGGTTCACACCAAGGTGGAGCTAGATGACACTCATGGTGATGGAGATGGTGATGATGCTCCAACTTGAAAAAGAAGAAAGAAAAAAAACAAAATGGGCTCAAGGCAAAGGTATAAAACCAAAGGCCATTTTGTTTTGCCGGTCAAGACGCAATAGAGTGCGTGATCGGGTTTAGGATAGATAATCGTACTATAAAGAGGGGAAATTTCTAATTGCAATGGTTATCTAGTGCCACTAAGTGTGAGTCTCATTTGTATATATATTGCGCTTAGTGATGTGGTGAGATGCATGAGAAAGCCCAAGAATTTTATTTGTGAAAAGCTATCTCAAGTGCTAAATTTGGTTTGGTGCTTTTGGGGAAGAGATAGCACTTGTTTTAGGCATGTTGTGAAGTCTAACTAGAATTTCTTGCTCATACTGCCAATTATTCCAGTTAGAGGTGCTCTGTTTGTTTGGCGTAATTAGCTGAAAATTTAGTTGGCCCGAGCTAGAATTTCTAGTGTGGGAGTCCAACTACGGAGAGGAGCGTGCGCCCGAGAAATTCCAAGCTGCCGCCTAGAACTTGGTGAAGCACGGTCGATCGAGGAGGGCGTGGTAGGTCCCATGGAACCTGACCACCTCAAACGTAAGGGTCTCCATCCTGTAATTGATCGGATTCCCAAAGGTGATGGGCAGATAAATCTGCCCGAGCGGCATGGCCTGCTTTGTAGGCATGATGCCATGGAAAGGCGCCCCGGTTGGCCGGATGCGCGATTGGTCGATGCCCATGGCATCGAGTGTCTCAGTGTACATGATGTTGAGGCCGCTGCCTCCATCTATCAGCACCTTGGTGAGCCGCTTCGTGCTGATGATTGGGTCAACCACGAGCGGATATCTTTCTGGCTGTGGGATGCTTTTTGGGTGGTCGGTCCGATAAAAGGTGATGGCGGACTCCGACCATCAGAGGAAGGAAGGTGTGGCTGGCTCGGCCGCATAGACCTCACGGCACGCAAGCTTCTAGCGGGGCTTGGAGTCGTAGGCCATCGACCCCCTGACGATCATGACGCAGCCATCTAGCGTTGGATAGCCGCCGTCCTTCGCCTCAGCGTCGTCTGTCGCTGACTTGGGCTCCTTCCTATGCTCCCCCTCAATAACGACGAAGGACTTGGCATGACGCGTGAGCCGCTGAGCCTCTGTTTTGTTTGTTGGTAGCACCTCACGAAGGAGGTAATCGAGGTAAGGTGTCCTCCAGTTAGCAAGAGGGTCGGGCTCTACCACTGGAGCCATCGGACAGGAACCGCTTCATGAGGGAGCAGTCTTTGTATAGGTGCTTGAAGGGGAAGGTATGGTTCGGGCATGGCCCTTCGAGCAGCTTCTTGAAGTAGTTTGGGGTACCCTCGGCGGCATCCGACCCCCCTTGCGGTCAATAGCGGCCACGAGTGAGCCCTCGTGCTGCTGCTTGTTCTTCTTCTTGTTGGGGCGGTTGGAGCCGCCTTCGTCGGCATCCTCGTCTCGCTTCGCCTTGCCCTTGGGATGGTCAAAAATCGCTCCAACCGCCTCCTCGCCCGAGGCGTGGCTGATGGCGATGTCGAGGAGCTCCTTGGTGGTTTGTGGGCCCTTGCATCCCAGCCCATGAACCAAAGACTCGCAGGTGGTCCCGAACAAGAAGGCTTCTATAACGTCAGCGTCGGTGACGTCGAGTAGCTCATTGCACTACCGGGAGAAGCGCCGGATGTACTCACAAAGAGTTTCCTCAGACTTCTGTTGGTAGTTTTTAAGATCCTATGGGTTCCCAGGATGTGTGTAGGTGCCCTGGAAGTTTTCCACGAAAATCTCCTCTAGGTCCGCCCAACTTTGAATCCGGTTGGGTGGAAGGTGCTCCAACCATGTTTGTGACGGATCAGCCAGGAACAATGGGAGGCTATGGATAATGAAACTATCACTATCCGCTCCACCGGCTTAGTAAGCAAGCTGGTAATCCTTGAGCCATAGTTCGGGGTTTGTTTCCCCGGACTATTTTGGGATGTTGGTCGGCGGTCGGTACCGCGGTGGTAAGGCGGCGTTGAGGATGTGTCGACCAAAGGCCTGAGGTCCTAGTAGGTCAAGGCTTGGGCTCCGGTCCTCACCGCTGTCGTAGCGTCCATCGCGATGAGGGTGGTAGCCACGACCGGCTTCCTCTCTCTCGTCGCTTCATCCACGTCTATGGGCATCTAGGGTGTTACGTGCGTCATGGTGGAGGCCGAGACGCTCATGCACGGGGGCTCGGCGCGCCCCCGCCGCCACATGGCACCTGGTGGGCAGACATGTCCTAGACATGTCATCCCAAGGGTGCATGTTGACTAGCGTCGAGCTCACGTCACCGAGACAGCGAGCTCTCCGCCAGCTGCACCGCAGCGTGCTCGAGCAGCATGCGGATCTCGTGATGGGTCCAACAATCCTCGGGTGTCGTGGGCTCTGAGAGCCCTTGGAGCAAGGCTATCGTGGCAATGATGTTCTGGCTTGCCCGGGTGAAGTGTGGGAGGGCTCCATCGTCTTCAATGATCCTCCGGTTCATGTCGTGGGCCATGGCGCGCGCGCCCGCTGTCTCTGCCTCACTTGATCTCTCGTCCGAGCTTTGCGCGCTCCTGTTCGAGTTGGAGTTGTGCATCCTCGAGCTCCTGGTGCTGTGCCCTTAGCTGTTCCACCCGCATGCCAGGAAGGGCCCCTGCATCTTTCTCGACCTCATCATCAAGGTCATTCGGTGGGGTAGCCCTCCCTCATGGACGCTTTTGATGCGTTCCTCGGGGGTACCTGGCATAAAACATTCTCGCGAGGGGTGATGGCTCCCCCTGCTAGAGTCAGAGTCAGAGAGCGACTTTGAATCTCCCGCGAGAAGGTCATGGAAAGATTCCGCTATGTATTCGATCATCCCCATGAACTCGTCGTTCGTAGGGGATGGGTGCATGCGCTGCGCCACGAGGTGGCCAACGGTCTCCGCAACATTATGCAGACCGAATGGGAATGCTGCCGAGGCACCCCGGGTGAGGTGTCCCGGGGAGAGCGGTTCCCCTCTGGCGAGTTGCATCATGACATTGGCGAAGGAGAAAGTAAGGCAGCGTAGCTCCTCTCGGGACGGTCGGGGTCCCATGAAGGCATCGAGTTGGCGCTCTAGCCTCCCGTAGTCGAAGCTGAGGAGCCGGTCGCTCCTAGGGACATGGGCCTTCAGTGCATGCAGCTACTGCTCCTCAAGCGCCTCAACGATCGTGTCGAGGCCGGTGGAGTGGAGAGGCTGGATGGCGGCAGGAGCCTACACCAACTCTCCCTCCATCGTGACGATGAAGTCCAGGCTCCCGAAGTATACGTGCACACCTAGAGACCCAGCTAACGTCATGACTAGCCATCCGAGGCCTGATGTGGATGTCGAGACGCGCAAAAGGCCCCTACCCGACGTGCCAACTGTCGATGTTTCGGATCACCGACTAGTAAATTTCTAGTTTGCACGTCTGGCCCGGATGGTGCGCTTGGAGGACACAAGGATTATACTGGTTCGGGCGGAATATCCCTACGTCCAGTTTAAGGCTGCTCATGTTACCGATGCTTGGTTTGTAGTAGGGGTTACAAACAGGCAAGAGAGTGAGCGGATCCCAAGTCTCTGGTGAAAAGGTTGGAAGGTGTTGAGTCTAGATGAGTTCATCTAGCCATTCAACCATGTGCTCATGCCTCTCCCCATCCATAGGGCGTCCTGCTTCCCCTTTTATAGGTGAAGGGGAAGGCGTAGGTTACAGAGAGAGAAAAGGAGAAAAGCGAGGGAGAAGAAGGCCTCCAGGGTCGTGGCGTCCTTCATCTCCTTTATGCGGGTCCCACCAGTCCTATAGATGATGATGGGGACGGCCCCACATCTTGGCCCTGTTTGTCACTGGTGCCATACTCAGGTGTCATCAGCCAGTCGCAGCGCTCCACTCCATTCCGCGGGCGGTGTGGTCAACAGGTACTCCTGTCAGAAAGCCGTACGGGGATTAGGCAGCACAGCGTCGGCACGCTCGCCCTGTTGGTGACGTGAGCCCCCAGTTATGGTCTGTCGTGGCCACGGGTCACATCGAGATGTGCCCGCTTCCCTCCCGGTGTTAGAAGTTTGACTTTGGGGTCGTACTCTTAGACCCGTAGTGGTTGGAGGTGGTATGAACCCGTCGGGCGAGACGGAGCCCGTGCCCTCATGGTCGGGCGAGACGGCTCCCGTACCCTCGGGGTCGGGCAACACGGGGCCTGTGCTCGAGGGGTCTGGTGAGGCGGAAACCGTCCCTTCGAGGGTCGGTCGAGACTAAAATACATCCTTGATTATCTAGGCGAGTTATCATCCACGGTCCTCAAATCCCTTCTTCGGGTATCCCTAATACTAATACCCGACAACTAGGCTTATCTGTCAAGAGCAACACTCTAAGGTATGGTGTATTGGGTCTGAGTGACATCACCTTCGTGCTGCTATCTGTAGCAACACTCTATCCACATTGAGTTCATCCGCTGTTAGAAATTCAAGGAAAAGCATGCATTGGAGCTAAGTATTAGGAACTATGGTATGCATCGTCTACATGAATATCGTGATGTTACATGTGTCCAAAGAAGACATACAGCCAGAATCATCAGATATTTCGTCGCCATCCTTGAGGTCTGGTGCTTTAGAAAGATGTGTGGAGCGTGATAATTGGCATCCTAGGCATCACAAGATGTTTCGTTAAATCACTAAAAGAATAGTATATCGTAGTAGAAATCAAAACTTCATAAAATTCATCATATAATGAATATATTGTCAATAAAGGGAACAAATGACTCTCATAGGCTGCAAACACAATAAGTTAGACTTTAAAACATTTTTTAAAGGGAAAACACCGTTTCAATCTACACAGTAGAGAGTTATACAAAATTTAGAAATCAGACTATAAAATGTATGCAAGGACATCGAATAGAAGATAAAGCAATAATTTGTATAATAAACTGAGAACATAACACTATAGACTTTACAACCAGGAAGATAAACAAGAGATAGAAGAGTTGATATTAACCCAAAAGGCAGCTATAATTACCCAATGGTAGAATAGTTAGGTAACACATCTTATATTTCGATCGGTCTACTTTTGCTGCCATTTGAAATCTCTGAATCACCGAGTAGAAGCACTAAATCACCGATACTAATTAGATATCTAGAAAGGCATGAGGCGATGCATTAACATTATTGTATTTTGTAAGTGCATAGTTAATTGTCAACCTAGAATAAGGCAAGTCAGAATACTATTGATCGACACTGTTTTAGTTTGCTGCCATACAAGCATAGATACATGAAACTTTTTTCCACGATTATTAGGAGACATGTATCTTATCAGGAACTATCAAAGCAATAAATATACATGTATCTCGATTGTAGTGGTCAAATATATTTCAAAATATAGAGCAGAGAATAGAGGAAGAAAGAACATTGTTCTATCTAGTCACCTTACTGAAGAGGCAGCCAACATAATTTCCCCTCTTAGCCTTGGGATTATGCCCCTCTTAGCCTTGGGACAAAAAACACTTGCTATCACAAACCTAAATCAGGGAAGAACAACATTCCATTTCATGCAGACTTACCAAGGATTTTTGTTTTTGAGACGCAAACCATCTTATTCTCGAGCGTGTGGATCTCTGAACTCTAGACCTGAATAGTTACATACAACAAAGGATGAGTCTCAGGTTTTATTATCATATAAATCTACCTTACTGGGATTTAACAAACGGACTCATTATAAATCTATGGTTACATAATCTTTTATTTGAATTAAGATTATTAACTAACCCTGAAGCAACTTCCATATGTCCTGAAACATTAAATGGCAATATCGAAGGGTTGTATTACATTAAAATTCCTATGACATGCACAAAAATATATTAGATTAAACCATTTCATTTCATACTTGAAATAGAAAAAGAGATGTCAGCCCAGGCATTATATTTGCTAAACCACTGATAATCATCTGTGCATGACACAACAATGCATCTATAGGTAGCAACCAACAATATACACTCATCGAGCAGTTAGTAGAACACCAGCCAAGTATAAAATTATAAACCACAACTGACAATTCAGGCTTAGACAAAGGAATTCGCTCATATAAGTGAACATATAATTTTTAATCAGATATAACATAATACGCTCGCTGGTTGCCTTAACTGTTATAATCTGAACCATATAAAGGGTATATCCTCAATTAACATTAAAAAATATACAATTGGAATAACCTCACCTTTTCATCTACTCAAACCAGCTGTTATGGAAAAAAGAAGATTTTCTTATGGCTACAAAAGGAAGATGTTACAGGTCCGGCAACTACATATGTGATTAAATGTATGATCCTGATCCATCAGCACCAGCATGCATACATAATTTTTGACTTGTTATTTGGACCATAAATGAATGACAAAGGGACAACTGAAATAATTTAAAATACAAGCTCATTGTTCTAAAGTGATTTATGAACAGTTAGAAACACTCACACACCAAATAAGTTTTTTCAATTTAGAAAACAAATTGCAGGGAATGATTGAAATTTCTAAGGTAACGAACTTTTTAGGTCATCTAGAAACCACACGATAGAAACCTGAGCCAACTTAGCCAATTCAGATTGGAAAACACACACAACCAAGTGGTAATGTATTCCGAAGGTTTTCTCTTCAACCAAATATACATCAGTTCCCATCTAGCACTAAGAACTTAAAACTGAAATATACATCAGGCATAAAAAAGGAGAGCATTTTCCTTGCAGCCGGTAATTTATAGAAGCAAACAGTAAGAGCAAAAAAAAGACAGCATCATTTTAGGAAGGAAAATAACTTAGCACTATAGTTGTTTTAGACTAACAGTAAAGAGTAATAAGAATAAGTGCCAAGCTTAGGTGAGGAATACAAAGATTGTGGCACAAGAAGCATGATATGTACAGGGTACTCCCAAGGGTGACATAAGAGAAATTTACAGAAACATTATAGGGATATGGCACGAATCTTACCAAGACAAATGAAGCCTGCATAGATTGGCGCACCAGGAGCTCCTTGCCGCAGCAGTGCTAATCGTGCTAATCTTGCACATCTGCATAATGGTAAGTCTAGGGTCCCCCATTATCAGGCAGAAATGATATGGGTGTAATCTTTTATGATGAAGCACTCTGAGAAACTTCAGAATCTTGTTAATGATGTTCTAGGCAAAGGTGCCGAAATTGCCGTCAGAGTGAGCTTTGGCAATCTTGATGAAGACGCAGTTGATTAATTTTTCCCTCCAACTTTACTGGTGAATGTTAATTACACAGAAAATTATGCAAGAAGATGTAAGCTGGATTCGATCTTTGATTTCCTTTAGTACCAGTGATACTACTTTTAGTCTTAGCATTGTCAGTTGATGACCAACAGACACTTGGACCAATTCTACAAATGATGAAATTAAGTTCTGATGAAGAGGGTATCAAACTTGCAAACGACTCAAATCTCAAAGTATGGTCTTGGTTGTGCTGTTTCTTTTTTTCTGGCAACCAGAAGCGTGCCATTAGAATAGTACGCCAATTACACTGTGGGGTAGCAGCAATCAAGTTACATGTGTCAGGTAAGTGTATAATTCATGCTCTGCCTGTCCTGTGTAACAGTTAGACACGTATCCTGCAGTGTCTAGCATTTTTATGTTACAATATCACATCATGCTTATACTGTGTTTTTACATTCTGTGTTACACTGGCAATGCAACTATGCTTACTTGTGTTTCTGTCTACAGTCTTTGCCATTCGGTGATGATAAAGACAATAGATTTGGACATTTGGTAGATTTGCTGGTGTAGAAGGCTTGTGAGCTTGCTGCCTTGTGAAGTCTGTTGTAGAAGATAGATTCTAGCCATTTATTAAAACAGTGATCCCAAAACCTATCCAGGTCTACTTCTTCCCCCATTATACAAAGTCTGGTTTGCATGGTTTACTTGGTTCTTGCTGCTCTGATATTCAGCTGCTTATGATTTTTGTAGTATCCTGTCTCATAGCATGGATTTGAGTCCCAGGAGTTGCTTGTGGAGACTCTGTATGGCTATAGCATGTGGGACAGGTTGCAGTCCCTTGTGAATCTTATAAAGATGGTTACCGAGCAGAACTCTGCCTCAGCTTCAAATGCGCATATGAAGAAAAGGCAATGAGGCGATACTGAGGGGTTCAGTTGAATCTTATGCCGAGTATCAATTTTCTCTTATGATATTCCTCTCATCATATCGGTAATCTGCTCTTTAGACGCTGTATCCTCCCCCAAGCTTCTTGAGGAGGTAGGTGTTCGCACACGAACACGTCACCGTGTGCCCCTTGCGATGAGCGCGATACGTAAGACACGTCGTCGGAGGAGGAGCCTCGTTGGAAGCGCGATACGCAAGATAGTCGACGAGGTCTCTTGATACCCGAAACCCTATATGCCCGGGAGGGACCCTATCAGGGAATGCAGCGGCTATGGGCTGCCCTAGCCGGCCTGGCTGCTCTAGAGCTTCGCCATTATTGAAGCGATGAACATCATCGACAACAAAGAACGAGAAGAAATAGTAGATTGAAAAAGTAAGATAATAAAAGATAAAAAGTAGATGTATTGGCCATGTTCGCTTGTCTTATAATCCGTACTTTTCGGCTTGTTTTTTCAATCGGAACAGTGTTTTTCTCTCACAACAAATTAGCCGGAACAGTGTTTCGATTTGTTTTTTCAGCGAAGCGAATGGGACCATTGATAGATTCGATTGTGTGTTGTTAATCGGGCGTCACCCTTTATATTTATAGGACGGCTAGTCTTTCATATGAGTACATGGATATCTCTAGAATTACAACCAGACAAGGTTTCCCTGTGCTAGCAGCCGTATCAATTTGTGAGTCCGAGTAGAACACGACAGCGTATATGCGTATTATGTCCGAGCTTGCCTTTCCTGCTTGCATGTATGTACGTTATGCATTACCATATCCAATTCACAATTTAGATTTGCCTCTCTTGCTTCATGATCAACTGCGTATATACCTGGCACCAAGCTCCCGAGTCCCGTCCGTACAGGCACCGCCAGGTTAATGTGAATACATACTTCACATCTGCATGTACGTCCCTTTTGATGGTCTTCAATCAAACTAGCTAGCAATTACTATGCATGCCAAATTAAACACCCGTCGGTCAAAATAGTCATGTTGCACTCAATCTTCATGTCGCCTGTATCCAAGTATTGAGAACCAATCTCCTTTCCTAATTGATCTCCTTCTAGTAGCACGTATGGGAGCTGGACTCGGAACTTCTTGTTAAGTGCTTGTTTAATTCCCAGCCAAATTCTCAAAAAGTGTTGCAGTAGCCATCACATCGAATCTTACGATACGTGTATGGAGCATTAAATGTAGACGAAAAAAAAACTAATTGCACAGTTTGATTGGAAATTACGAGACGAACGTTTTGAGCCTAATTAGTCCATGATTGAACACTAATTGCCAAATAAAAACGAAAGTGCTACAGTAGCCAAATTCCCAAAATTCGCAAACTAAACACAGCCTAACTCAAGCGAGGTATAGCATCCTTTCGAGTTCGAGTATATACATGCCAAATACTAATACTAGATCACAACCATCGATCCATCAATCCATCTTGTAGCCGTGTACTGCTCTGAAACATTATTAGTAGATAGATAATTATATATATCAGGAAACCAGGAGAGGCCAGACAATCCAACCGAGAGTCTCTCTTCTCTAATCTTCAGCTCAGATCAATCGTGACAAAGGACACTCGGGCCAGTGGCACGAGACAGTCAACGACAGGCTCAACGGTCACATTAACCTACAATGCACTCGGACCATGTTTTAATCAAAATATGCGCTCAGCTATCCAAGCCGAGTGACTAAACACTTGGACAAATTTGAGTATCAACAGTAGGTTCGATGCTTTGGCAGCGCGTGCTGTCTGCATGCATGTAAACGGCGTTGAGAAATTAGAAGTAGCATCATTTCATGACGAGGGGCAATTGAAATAGAAACCGACAATGAGATGTGTGATTTAGAGTTTGAGTCTGAAACAATCTTGCCCTGTTCATTTGGGTTGGTTTGGCTTATAAGCCATAGCTGAAAGTACCGTTGACTGGTTTGGTGTAAGAGAAAAATAATATTCGTTGGCTGATAAGCCATAGCTTATAAGCCAAATACGACCAAGCGAACAGGCTGAGCCTAGGACTAGCACTAGCACTAGACTAGGAGAATGTATTCAAGCGGTTTAGCTTTCAGAAGTCAGAACCTTTTTCTGCTAACACCTGTTGCGTTATGGGCAATGAAATTCCACTATGAATGTGCTAGGAACTGTCATGTGCTGCTATTGTGAATCGTGAACACCATCGGTGTTGAGAGCAGCCATAGTGTTAGTGAGGTTTCAAGCGTCTTGCCATTGACACGGTGGCATTGATGCCCAAAACAACTTGGGGGCCGTTCCCCAAATCAGCTTTTAGTTGAATCGGCACCACAAATTTGTACCAACTCAACCAGCTCAAATAGTATTCTATACTCCCTTGGTACTCAAAAGAAGTCATTCTTATTTTTCTCAAGTTTAACCAAATATATACAAAGAAGTGTACCTGTGCATAATTTAGAGCTAGAAGTCTTGTTCCCTCAACCGAGACAAAAAGTATTTCCATGGCACTCCACTCGTGTCACCAATAATCTCCACAAGAGCATTTTCCATCTTTGAAATGGTGAAAACGGCTTACATCTGGGACCACAATCTCCCGTCCAGTCACTTTAGACATCAACTTAATAGCTACATACACGTAGATTCTGTTAGTCGCTGAATTCTCACTCTTGGTAGTAGCATAATTCTTACTCTCATCGAGAGAGGATGACACTAAGAGTTTGGACAATTTTCTGATTTATTTCTCAATGCCATGTTAACCTGAGGGGTTGGAGATACATATTTATAGGCTGCTAGTCAGCCAAGCATATGCCAAGATGTTAGTCTAAGATGCTAGTCTAAGATGTTAATATGTTGTCCTAAGATGCTGTCCTAACTAAGATGCTGCTGCAGCCAGCCCCACAAAGACCAGCTGCAGCCAGCCCCACAAAGACTGCTAACAGAGACTTATCCCATCATTCTCCTCCTAATTCTTGTGCGTCGTCTTGTGGGAAAGTTGAACCATCCCGGTTCTAGAGCAGAGCTCAAGGAACTTGATCCTCCCAAGGGGCTTGGTGAGCAGGTCCGCAAGCTGGTCCTTGGTGTTGATGTAGCTCGCCTTGATGCTCCCTTCCTCCAAACAGCCTCGGATGAAGTGGTACCTCACCCGGATATGCTTGCTGTGTTCATGGAAAACGGGGTTCTTTGCTAGGGCCAGAGCGGACTTGCTGTGCACCTTGAGCTCCACCGCTCTAGTGTCTCTGCCGAGGAGATCACCAAGCAGTCGAGCAAGCCAGAGCGCCTGAGTTGAAGCAGTGGAGGCCGCTATGTACTCGGCCTCGCAGCTGGACAGGGCCACCACCTGCTGCTTGACCGACTGCCAGCTAACGAGGCATTTGCCGAGGAAGAAGAGGATCCCGCTCGTGCTCTTGCTGGTGTCGATGTTGCCGGCGTGGCCGCTGTCACTGTACCCGACGAAGTGTGCCGCCCCAGGGCACCTAGGGTAGTAGAGGCCGTGGTCGAGAGTCCCCGCAACGTAGCGGATGATCCTCTTCACAGGCTGCTAGTGCTCCGTTGTCGGCGCTGCATGAACCGACTAACGTAGCCGACGGAGAATGCCAAGTTCGGTCGTGTGTGGGCGAGGTAGCGAAGGCTCCCCATAAGACGCCGGTACTGCGTAGCGTCCATCTCCTCCGTCGTGCTGTCGTGGCTCAGCTTCAGCCTCTCCTCCATCAGAGTGAGAGCTGGGTTACAGTCAGTGAGCCCAGCTAGCTCAACGACGTGCTTGGCGTAGGCAGTCTGTCGAAGCATGATCCCAGAGTCATCCTGGTGCACCTCGATTCCTAGGTAGAAGAAGAGAGGCCCCAGGTCACTCATCTGGAAGGTGGCCTTCATCTCTTCCTTGAATGCTGCCACCTCCGCATCCTTGGTGCCAGTGATCACCAAGTCGTCGACGTAGACACCCACCAGCAGAGCATTTCCTCCACTGCCCCGTCGGTAGATGGCCGCCTCGTGCGGGCTTTGCTCGAAGCCCATCCCCTTTAGTGTGGAATCCAACTTGGCATTCTACGCCCTCGGTGCCTACCGCAAGCCATAGAGGGCCTTGCACAGGCAGAGCACCTTGCCCTCCTTGCCGGGGATCGCAAATCCCGGCGGCTGGTGCACGTAGACCTCCTCCTTCAAGTCGCCGTTAAGGAACGCCGACTTGACATCCATGTGATGAACACGCCAGCCCTCCTAGGAAGCTAGCACAAGGAGGAGTCACACAGACTCCATCCGTGCCACGGGAGCGAAGGCGTCATCGAAGTTGACCCCCTCCTGCTGCACGAAACCTCGTGCCACCAAGCGAGCCTTGTGCTTGACGATGGCGCCGGCTTCATCCCTCTTCAGCCTGTACACCCACTTAAGGCGACCTATCGGTGACCTCGATCGACATCGTGGAGAGATCCTAGGTGCGGTTGTTCTCAACCGCATCCATCTCCAAGCGCATCTTGGCGTGCGGGGCGCAGCAGAAGAGCTTTTCGGACTCTCTCGCCAAGGTGTCATCGCCGAGCGCACCATCTTCGCAACAAAGTGTTGATCGAAGCTGTCAAGTCAGGCAACGTCCAAACACGGCGGTGAAGAAGGTCTCCCTCTCCTGCGATGGTACCTTAACGGCTTGGACTTGTGGCGCGTTGATCGGCGCGCTCCTCGTCGTGAGAGAGCAAAGTAGCGAGCGCCCCAAGCCTGAGCTATGCTCGAACACGAAGCTTGTGGTGGAGTAGACGCATCTCGGAGTGGTGCCTGTCTTTGGAGATGAGGGTGGTGGGGCCGGGCGAAGAACTCATCGAGCCGAGGTCCCGGTGGAGAGTGTGGTGATGCCGAGAAAGCTCTAGTTTGGTTTTGGTGAAGGATGAAACCCTAAATGCTAACCTAGTTTATCAAAAGATCATGAGATAGATAGCACACTCCAAGTGATGAAGCAAATGAAGATCATAGCATGCCCATGATGATGATACCATGATGATGATCAAGTGCTTGGACTTGAAAGAAGAAAGAGAAAAACAAAAGCTCAAGGAAAGGTATAAACCATAGGAGCTATTTTGTTTTGGTAATCAAGACACTTAGAGAGTGTGATCACATTTAGGATGTGGCCAAGCTCCTTGGCAAATATTAAGAGGGGTAAAAAAGACCCGCAAGTGAGAGACCGCGGTTATCAAAGTGCAAGCCTAGATGCTCTAACTCATTGCATATGCGGTTGAGGATATAGTGGAGTCACTAACACCTTTAAAAATATTTGTGAAAATCCCCTAACACTTGTGAACAAGGTGATACACTTGGTGGTGTTGGCACATTTACAAAGGAGGTGGTGCTCGGTGCGGATTGACACTAGCGAGTAGGAAAATGGAATGCCTATTTTCTATTAGCGCCGGATGAAAATTCTTGATGGTTGGCACATTTGAGCAAGGTGAAGAAGTTAGAGTTGAAATGGAGTTGGTCGAAATGATCTTGGCCGACCGGTCACCATCACCGAGCGGGGAGAGGTCTCTCGACACTCGACGGACGAGGAAGTAGCGTCGTCCTCCCGTGTGGCGTGTGTCACAGCAACCAAGTCAAGATGGCTGCAGGTTGAGCCTCTCCTTGGTTTGTGTCCGGTCAAGGTGGACTCGGGGACGTCGTCTCGGTCAAGAAATACGCGTCTCGGGAGCTTATCGAAACATCGCTGGGGCTTCAGCTTACCGTCCGTCGGTTTTTGTTCGCAGGCCTCGCACCATCTCCGTGGCACTAAGCCGCCCGTGGCCTCGAAGTGAAGGTGCTTGAAGCGCGGTGCCGCGCGTGGCGTCCCTCGCCTCGCGCGACGTCGACGCCGGGGCGAACCGTTCGGTCAAGATGTTGAAGCATCCTGCATGTTGAGGATGTTTTGCCGATTGAAGGGGTATCGTTACTCTATTTGAAGGGGGCTCTATTTATCCCAAATCCTCATGACTCTATCCTCAACCATCACGCTCAAGGTGAATCCTTGCACATTTTCATTGACATAGCAACCTTGTGTGAGCTTAGCAAAAGCCCTTCCACTCATCTCCATCATTGATCCATCATCATTGTGAGATTGGAGAGAATCGGCGCACTGCATTGCATCCCCAAAGTGATTGCATCTAGAGCGCTAGACTCAAGCTCGGTGAAGAACTCCTGGATTTCGGTCATGTTTCTCTTGGTGGTTGCGAGGCACCACCTAGCCGGTTGAGCAGTCGGTGAAGGATCGGCACGAGTTGGTGATTGTTCGCTGGTCAAGGTAGAGGTGATTGTGAGGGGAGTTGGAGGTAGCTCGATGCTTGCATGTGTGAGTGCCAGAGAAAAGCTCTCCTAACTCTAGTAAATTGCTCGTGGGTCATTGAGTTACCTCACTTGTGGCTCGGTTCTTGCGGTGTCCTATCGTCGTATCGTCTCGAGGTTTGTGAAACACCTCTTAGCCGCCGAACCACCAAGTGTTGGCATCGACACCTCGCGGGGACTAGCGTGTTGGCAAAGCACGTGAACCTCGGGAGAAAAATCGGTTGTCTCTTGTCGGTGCATTCTCCGGTGATTGGCTTAATCTTCATCTTGTGATTGGTTTCATTCCTCACACGCAGTGGTATAATCACCCTACTCACTTATTTATATTCTTACAAACTAGTTGATACAAGCTCTTTAGTGTAATTAGAATTGAGAGCTTGCTTTACCGGATTTATATTCATCAAGTTGAGCTCTTTAGAGTAGCAAGATTGAGATAGGTGTTTCGTGAGAGTTACATCTTCTACAAGTTTGTTGTGCCTAAGTAATCATTGCAACTAAAATTGTTGGATAGGTGGATTCTCCCAACCTTTGTAGAGCTGGAGCAAGTTTGCATTACGCTTTTTGTCATACTAATCAAATTGCTCTAGTTGACTTGTAGAAGTCTAAATAGGCTATTCACCCCTCTAGCCATATGAGGGCAGGACCTTTCAACCGCATCCTCGGTCTACGTCTCCCACCGGACTACCTCCCACATGTGCCGACCTAGAGCTTTACCCTCATCACCGTAGCCCACTCGACGTAGTTGGTCTTGGTGAGGGTAGGCCACCCACCGCCGGGGCCGACGTCCCTGACAACAGCCTAGAAACCGTGGTAACCATGGTACCGATCCGGGGAGAGAGAGCCACGCTGCCTGTGAAGGTCGCGCTCTCCATCGACCCGCCCGCCACCGTTGCCGCGGCGCGCGCCTCCAGAGCGCCACCGGCGCGCGTCCGCGCTGTACCGTTCTTGCCGCCGCGTCGTGGCGTGTGCGCGGCTCTCTAGAGAGCGCCACCGCCGGCGCGCCTCCTCCAGAGCGCCGCCGGTAGCGTCCGCGCGCTATCTAGGCTGCCGCCACGCTTCGTGGGCGCGCGGCGCGCCCCATCGCGCCGCCGCTTCGCCGCTGCCTCCTCTCTAGCAGCTCGAGGTCCGCGTCGGCGGTGTCGTCGCCGAAATAGACTGCCGATGCCGCCTTGCTGAAACCTCGACCTCCGCCGCCGCCGCCGACGCGCTGCATCCGACCGCCGCCGTTGCTTCCGCCTCCGCTCTGGCTGCTGCCAGCTCCGCCGCTGCCAGCCTCGACGCCCTTGCCACCGCCGCAGCGGTCTCTGCCGCCGCTCGCTCGCGTTCCTCTGCCGCGGCACGTTTGGCCTCTTACTGGACGCGGCAGCTTTCGAGGCGACCGAAGGCCGAGACTATCTGCGGACATGACGCGCTACCGTGGGGCTGCTGCGTGGGAAGAGGGCTGTTTCAGACGCGCAGAGGGAGAGGAGTGAGCAGGAGCGGCTGGAGCTGCTCTTGCTCTAAGTTTGGTATATGCTATGAGGCTAGGGAAAGAAGATGAGCGGAGAGATGTTCAAAGCACTGAGGATAATACGGCTATGATACCAGTTGTTAGTCGTTGAATTCTCACTCTTGGTAGTAGCAGAATTCTTACTCTAATCGAGAGAGGATGACACTAAGAGTTGAGACAATTTTCTGGTTTATTTCCCAATGCCATGCCAACCTGAGGGGTTGGGGATACATATTTATAGGTTGCTAGTCAGCCAAACATATGCCAAGATGCTAGTCTAAGATGCTAATATGCTGTCCTAAGATGTTGTCCTAGCTAAGATGCAGCTGCAGCCAGCCCCACAAAGACCGCCACCAGAGACTTATCCCATCAGATTCTTCATAACCCGAATAGGAACTCCTTCAGGTAAGCTCAGAAAAGCAAATGCTATAGCCAACTTCTCACTGTGGTGCGCCAAACTAACTTCTTTCTCCTCATCCTCCATGTCATGGAAAACCATGCTCATGTCCGGTGCATATCCACATTGTCTGATCTTGGTCATCATTTCTTCCAAACATTCATCAATCTCCCTTTGCCTTGAATGGGATTTATCTCCGGTGCAGAATTGGTGAATCTGACCCTTCACCTCCACCCAGCTAACTCCAGGCTCTTTCCTCACGTTCTGTTCCCTCATGGTTTTCCTTACCTTACTGACATCCTCCCATCTGCGGCTGGTAGCTCGAATAACACGTTCTGCTATCCTCTTGGCCACGTCGAAATTTTTCTGGGTACATGCAGACAGTAGTGTCTTCCATATGACCCCATCAGGTTGCACGGGCATTGACAGGATAAGGTCCTCCGCCTCATTTAGACAACCTGAACGTCCAAGAAGATCCACAATACAAGTGTAGTGTTTAACACTTGGCTTTAGTCCATAAGTATCAGTCATAAGCTCAAAACAACTCATGCCTTCATTTTTAAGACCACTATGGCTGCATGCATATAGCAAGGTCAAGAAAGTAACCTCATTGGGTTCTGCACCTCCAGCTATCATCTGTTTGAACAGACTAATTGCCTTTTGTCCGTGCCCATGGAATCCATAGGCTGAGATGATCACACTGCAAAGGACACAATCTGTACCGCTATACCCAAGGCAAACCCTTTCCGAGTCACCTAAGCACCCGCATCGAGAATACATATGCACAAGAGAAGTCATGACTGGCACAACCTTGTCAACTCCGGCTTTGATAGCCCGTGCATGGACCTGCTGACCTTGTGCAAGAGCTGCCAAGTCCGAGCAAGAACTAATGGCGCTGACGAATGTGACTGCATTTGCTTCCACACCAGCACCTCTCATCATGCAGAAATACTCGAGCGCCCCTTCCGAGTCTCCATTCTGTGTTCTTCCAGCGATTATGGTATTGCATGACACAATGTCAAGCAAAGGCAGTAATCGGAGAGCAGCCTCCCCTTCTTGAAGAAAACCACACCGCATATACATATGCGCCAACGAGCTCCCAACGTACATGTCCCAGTCGAGTCCAGACCGCACAACGTACGCGTGGACCTGCCGCCGGGGCACAACGTCCCTGAGCCCGGCACAGCACCAGAACAAGCTCCCGAGCCCAAACTCATCAGGCTGCATTCCCTCGCTCCGCATGGCAAGGAAGAATCCCAGGCTCTCCTCGTTGAGTCCCGAGTTGGTGAGTCCAGCAACCATGGCATTCCACGTCGCCACGTTCCTGGCGGGCATTTCGTCGAACAGCTTCCGCGCGGTCTCCAGGTCACCGTTCTTGACATACCCCGATGAGGATGTTCCAGGACATGACGTTCCGCTTAGGGATTCTGTCGAACAGAGCGCGCGCGGCGGGGAAGTCGCCCAGGTCGGCGTAGGCGAGGAGGAGGTGGTTCGCCGTGAACCGGTCGTTGGCGGCGCCGGACGTGGCGGCGAAGGTGTGGAGCTGGCGGAGGAGCGGGAGGGCGCGGCATGCCCG
The DNA here is from genome assembly GCA_904845875.1 of Miscanthus lutarioriparius. Classification (NCBI taxonomy): domain Eukaryota; kingdom Viridiplantae; phylum Streptophyta; class Magnoliopsida; order Poales; family Poaceae; genus Miscanthus; species Miscanthus lutarioriparius. The sequence goes on from CAJGYO010000002.1 coordinate 116,372,856, forward strand.
GAAGATATGGGAGAAGAGGCCAGGCTCCGACCACAGGCCCTCGCGGAAGCGGCGGTGGAGAGCCTCCTTGACGCGGCCAGTGGAGCAGAGGCGGATGATCTCCTCTCTTCTGGCGTCGGGCGGTCCGGTGGCGAACTTCTTCAGTGCTGAACTTGCCATAGCCGCCGCTAGGACGCAGAGGCGCTCGGAAAGAGGCAAGGCGAGGCAGAACAGAGGGGGGAAACAAGAAGGAATCAACGACAACGAGAAAGGCCATGTAGTCGTTCGCCGGCGCGCAGCACAGCACCCTCTGGCCCCCTCGGTGGTCATGTGCGGTGGCAGCTGATCCACAATGGGGCCATGACAGCGCTCGATCGATCCGAGGGTGAGGAGCAGCAGGGAGAGGGAGGGAAGGAAGGAGGGGGAGCACAGGGGGCGCGCGCGAGAGAGATGGAAGACGACGAGGAAGCAACAATGCGGCGGCGGCTCTGCGCCTCTGCTCTGCGTGGGAGAAACAGAGGAGAGAACCTGGCGGCGTGCAACAGAGAATAGACATCACCCATGCGAATGGTCTGCTTTACCCCTGCACTGCAGGCTGCAGCAGCGATTCGTTCGTTCGCCCACGACTTGCTGCAGCAGCTCCGGCCGCCGCACCGGGCATGTTTGGTTGCAACCTGAATCATTTGCCTGGAGAAAGATGCTGCCTGCATGTTGCCTCTAACTGTATTCGATTTTGCCTGGCCAGGCAACCGCAAGGGTGACTGTTTGGTTGAAGTTTATTGCCCGAAAAAGAGAGCTGTGGGCCTCTAGAGAGTTCTCACGTTGATTAATGCCCAGGCAACAGCATGTAGCAGCCAGGCAGTCGATTTTGATCGCCTGGGGAAGAAGCATCTGCCTAGTCCAAGCTGCTGTCCAGGGTTCCAACCAAATAGCTTCCCAGCAGACTACAGGCTACAGATTTTTCAGGCAAAACTGACCAAGGGCTGCATCCAAACACGCCCGCGGCCTTTGGAAGGCTCGGCGGAGTTTCCGGAGTACGCCACACCATGTGAACACTGAACACCAGTGCAATACGCCGGCCAGACGTCGTGAGCGGCTGCGTCCAAGTCGTTGATGCTGTCCAACAACCAGATAAATGGGAGCACTGACCTCGCTCGTCCGGAATTATGGGATCCCTCTCGAAGCTAGCTAGCTAAAGCAAGCCGTGGACCGACGACGACATGCTGTTTAGGATTTGATTTTGACTCTCTCCTCCCGCCTCCCGGGTCCTGGCCTCACCTCCTGGAGTCATGGCGTGACCTCGCAGACCTGCAGAGCTCGGCCAACTCGCGCTCCTGAACAGTTGTGCTGTGTAGAGTTGAAATGTGGGCATGTTGGATTGGATGGACAACGCGGTAGAGGATTACTCTGGCTGGAGCTGGATGCAGAATGCAGTAGAGGGGCGGACTATCCTGCTACTACCTTGACCATGACTGCGTCGCATGCAGTCATCATCCACATGGACGTGAAGTCATGATCCAGTGTCATGGCGCTTGGGGTTCTCTTCTCTGTTCATGGTGCAGAGCAGAAGCAGCTTGGACGACGGCTGCCGAGGACCGGGGCGTGTTGGGTATCAAGCGAGCGGGCGTGCAGGCTGCGAACGGGAGCTAGACTGTGACTAGCACAAACAGCGTCGGAGATCGGAATCACCTCTACAGGCAGTCAGAGGCAACAGAAAACAAATTAATTGTGAAATAGCCATTTTTCATCTCTCCATGCTTAATTTTCATCTTCTTTGAACTATCAAAATGGTCACTTTACTCCTTAAACTTTACTTTTGGACTAAATTTCATCATTGAACTATCAAAGTGATCATTCATTTTGATGAATCTATAGAGTATAGACTATCAAAGTGCCTGATGAAGTGAGGACCGTGACCGTCTGCATATTTGCCTTTGGTTCATACGGGTAGCCGATGGTCAGTGGACACGTTTGGAGGCCTGAACGGCTGGTGCTGGACCACTTGCGGAGCATAGCCGTCACACAACCACTGCAATTGCACATTGCAGCAGCAATTGGGTTCTGCTTCTGCTCCATAAACAATCCACACACAACATAAAAAGGCCAGAAAAGCAGCCGTTGAGCTGCGCAAAAGACGAGCAAGGCGAGGCCGAGAGCCCCCTCGCACGCTGGGGGCCAATCGCGATTCGTGTGATGTGTCTGTCCAGGATCCTTCAGGCGGGCCGCCAGTGGGCAGTGGTGGTGCCTTTGCCATCATTTTCAGTGCATGCACGTACTACTCACTCTGGTGACTGTCACACGAAACGAAACGACCAGATACGGAGTAGACGACTCCCCACGGTCCCGAAACGATAAAAAGACTCTGAACACAGTACTACACGGATGACAGTCCAAGGATATCTGCCCCCCTCCTTCTGAATCCTGTCTGCCATATGAAGCAAAAGGCTCGCTCACGTGAACACCCTGCCTTTTCCCGTATGCGTACAATGCGCACCCGTACGGCAGATCTGGTGGCCACGCCAACAAGTGTTGTAGCAGCAGTAGATTATTTTCAGCAAAGCATCTTTTCTCTGTTGGATTTTCAGGCCCATCACCAGCTGCTCGCAGCAAGCCATCTGACCTCCACTCGGTTTTCAACCGCCGGTGTGATGGATGGCCTCGCCACGCTTTGAATCTTTGATGATGAGCAGGCCACTGTTACCTTCCTTCCACTACGATGATGATGCCATGCGCTTGAGGAACTCGCAGTTAGTGATAAAAGTGAAAGTGAACTCTTCGTCTTCAGACAATCAGACATCAGAGATCAGAGCAACATACTGAAGTGATGGTGTTTGTGTTGGCAATAGAGATGGACACGTCTTGCCAGTCCTGGTGATGACTCACTCACATGGACATGATCACATGAGCTCTCCCTCATTGCCGACTAGAACAGTAGAACCGCGAGCACTCGGCTCCTGACAAAAGCTCGCGAGCTTTTGCAGAGACGCGCACGATGCGAGTGCGTGGCAAGTGGCCTGCGCTGCGCCCGTTCTGATCAGCTGAATTGATCTGCGTCTTGCAGTTTTAAATGTGTATATACTCCTGCAGTATGTGTTTAGGTATGTCGTGAGCATCGTTTCAGAAAGTGCACGCTCTGATTATGCACGTGCTGACTGGTGAGGAATCAGAACCAGTGGCCTTTGTTCAATGTTCATGCAGATTCAGAGATTCTGCTGGATGTCCAGTCCAGATCCTTGGCCTATTTCGGTGCATTCCTAAAGTGCTAACTGGTAGTACTAGTTTAACAAAGGGCATTTGTTGTTCAATTCTAACGCGTGGAGATCAGGGGAAACTGTTCGATTTCCTGTAAGAATCCGGAGAAAATCACCCCTTCCAAAACCAAACAGAAGCCTCAAATGTTCTACTGAGATGCTCTGCCAGTTCCATTGAAATTGCATTTCCATTTCTGCTCCTTCCCTTTGATCCACATCGCAAGCTGTAGCATCTAATTTTCTGATCCCATTGGGAAAACATCCTGTACAAGTTGGGACCATCCATGTGCCATCCTCAACCCGAATTCATGTCTGGAGACGAAAGAATGTAACAAAATCAGTTGCATAGTACTGTACCAAACGAAGTACTGTTGTTGGTAGAGCAAGAATTTTTTTTCCTGACTGGAATTCAATGCAGCAGTGTTCTTGACTGGCGCGATGCAACGGTCAATTTTTCACCCTCCAACGACGATCATATGGTTTAAGCCTTAAACCATTTCAGTTTCACCCACAATCAACCATTTCAGTTTCGCCCACAATCAACCGCATGAATTCCCAAACGCAAAAACGGAGATGACGCCCGATCATATGAACGAATGAATACAATAGACATTATTATTAATGTTATTGATTGATGTTGCCAACATTGACTGCAACAGCCGATAAAAAAACTTAAGAAAATCTGACACGAGCAGATTACACGGAGAAGGGAAGATGATGAAACGATCAAGAAAACGAACTAGACTGATCAGCGATCAGTAAGTAGCAGAGGTAGAGAGCAATTTCAGCATGCTATCTAGAGTCTTAACTCTAGAGGACCCGGTCGGAGAGCGACGGCAGGCGGCGGAAGAAGTTGAAGCCGGCGGAGGGGATGTCGCCGCGGAACCTGGGGTGGCGGAGGCAGTAGAACCCCATCCCCAGCAGCAGCACCTTGAAGGGCACCGCGTACAGAACCAGCGCCGCCAGCAGGCACACCACCGCGAACACCGCCGTCGCGCGCGGGTCCCGCCACGACAGCAGCGCCTCCACGCGCTCCCCCTGCGCCGCCACGTCGCCCAGCAGCGTCTGCGCCCGCCCGGCCACGGCGCGCAGCCGGTCGTACCGCATCCGGACCACGTCGGCCGGGCGCGCCGAGGGGAGCCCGTCGAACTCCTCGTCCAGCTCGTCGGGGCTCACGCTGTCCGCGTGGGACAGCCGCGGGTCCATCCCCGTCGGCTGCCGCGCCCGCGCGCGGTACCGCCACAGTAGCACCAGGAACAGGTACAGGCACACGGTGGGCAGGATCATCTCCGGGCACAGCACCACGGCCACCAGCAGCGCGTGCACCAGCACGGTCGTCGGCGGGTGCGCCCAGGTGCGGACCCGGTGCGTCCACCGCACCGCCGTCGCCACGTGGGACAGGCACCCGACGACGCGGAACCAGTTGGCCTTGCTCCGCCGCATGCTCCACGAGTGCGTGTCCGTGTCCAGCAGGTACTGCACCACCTCGGGACCCAGCGGCGGCTCCGACCGCGCCAGCCGCCCCGACACGATGCGCATCGCCGTGTGACGCAGCACGTCCTGCTGCGCGGCGCCCAGCGGCTTCACGTAGTGCATCCGGGGCAGCAGCGGGCTGCCGTACGCCTGCATCAGCGTCAGCCACGACGGGCAGGTGAACCGGATCGCCAGCTCTAGCTCGCCCATCTTGCGCACGCCCACCGGGTGCACCGCCGTCAGCGCGAAGGTGTTGGCGTACACCCGGTTGGTGTCCAGCGTGGAGAGCCGGATGCGGAGCTTCGCGATGCGGGAGTCCCTGGGCAGCTTCCCGGGGTCGCGGCCGCCGTCTGTGGCGGCCTTGTACCGGACGTTGTCGAAGACGGCGATGGTGAGCACGGTGCAGGGGTCGAACACGTCCCACGCGTACTGCTCGTTCCACCGCGGGTTGAACTGATCCAGGATGGTGCGCGTGCGCGCCCACTTGGGCCCGTACTTGAGCATCACGTACGCGTCCGTCGACCCGCTCGCGCCGTCCTTGGCGATCTTCATCGGCACCAGGTTGGCGGCGCCGCGGACGCCCACCTCCAGCATCCCCACCGGCGGCTTCGACAGCTGCTTCGACGCCGCGCGCACGTCGCTGGCCACGTTCGCCGCCTCGTCCAGCACGTGGTACCCGCCCTCCAGGCACACGCGCACGTGCACGCGCCCTGCGTACGGCCGGGCCTCGTCGTCGCCGCACAGGTTCAGCCAGCGGGACGGTGGCTCCACCCGGTCGTCGGATCGCCTGTGCACCGTGGACAGGGGCACGCGGGCTTGGCCCACCGTCTGCCCGGAGAACACGTCTTCCACGACGACGGTCAAGAAGGGGTCGAACGGCTCCGCCGCGACGAACAGCAGGTCCTCGTTCCAGCTCGGGTTGGCCGTCCCGGCCGCCGCGCTGCCGAGCGGGACGCGGCCGGTCTTGAACACCTGGGCGCCGAGCTGCGCCTTGACGTACAGCTCCGGGAAGACGGGACCGCACTGCTTCGCCTTGGCATCCGGCGGGGACGGCAAGCGCAGGTCCTGCGCCTGGATGACACTGAGGCGGAGGTACCAGAGCTTCGGGGAGAGGTAGGCCTTGGAGCGGGTCTGCACCAGGTAGCCACCGGAGTCTGACTGCCACGCCTCCTGGAACGCCTCGTCGACCTGCGTGCCGACCCACACGGCGAGCATGACGTCGCAGACCGCGGCGCCGTCCTCGGAGCCGTGGCCGTCGAGGGTATACCACTGCGGCGCGAGCGCGCTGTCCGGAGGCGACCGCTTCGGGACCTCCTGGAGGTCGAAGGAGACGAAGCCCAGGTTGGCGTCCGGCGGAACGGGGTCCCCCTCCTTGGCCGGCTTCTTGGCCTCCTCATGGACGGTGACCTCGAGCGAGGTGTCGGTGAGGCTGTCCTTGTGGAAGGCGAACACCAGGTCCCACTCTTCGGCGGCCGTGGCGGCGCGCGTGCGCACGGCGTGGGTGCCGATGGACAGCTTCGCGTAGAGTGGCTGGGCGTCGCCGCCTCCGTGGCGCTTGGCCTTGAGGAGGCGGACGAACAGGTACGGCACGCGATCCACCAGGTCGTACGACGCGCTGGCGCCCGACGCGGCCATGCTCTTCTCGGCGGCGCTCTGGGGGCGGATCTCCAGGTCGCCGGCCACCCCGGCGATCGCCAGGTCCTTCTTGGACGGCGAGGGCGGCGGCGCCAGCTTGGACGGAGAAGGCGGCGGCGCGGCCGCCGCGTCTTTCTTGTCTTCCTCCTTAGCCTTCCCTTCCTCCATGGGCTTGTCACCGTCCTTCTTCCCCTTCTCCGGCGACTTCTTCTTGCCGCCCTTGTCGTCCTTCTTCTCCGCGGACTCGGGTTTCTTCTCCTCCGCTTTGGCCTCCGCTGGCTTCTTCTCCTTGGCTGGCGCCGCCTCCGGCTTCTTCTCCTCGGCCGCCGGTGCGGCGGCGGCGGCGGCTACATCTGGAGCCTTGTCCTTGTCATCCTTCCCCTCGGCCGCCGGCGCCGCCGCCGCTTCCTTCTTCTCCGCCGCAGCCTCTTCGCCGCCCTTCTCTTCCGCCGCAGCGGGCGGCGGCGGGTCATCGACGAACCAGATCTTGAGCCCGATCTCCCCCTTGATCTGCGAGAAAACGCTCCGCTTCTCGAGCGGGTAGTAGACGAGCGCCTCGTCCCCGGCCTTGGCGAAGGAGGCGCCGGCCACCTTGACCTTTCCGAGGAAGGTGCCTCCGCGGCGGCCGCTGCCGGCGGCGGCGATGGCCTTCTTGTCGTTGTAGAGGTTGAGCTCGAGCGTCTCGGAGGCCATGGCGTCCGGGTCGTGGACGAGGAACTCGAGTCGCTCCCCCCACTGCGGGTTGAGGTCCCGCGGGCGCGTGACGGTGCGCCGGCGCTGGCCGTCGAAGTCGACGACGGCGTAGGCGCACGCCGTGCCCTGGCCGTCCTTGGGCATCAGGTTCCGCGCGTTGCACACCTCCACCACCACCCGCCGCCGCGCGCCCTCCGCCACCATCGCGGCGCCGCCGGGGGGAAAAGGCTAATCGATTGCGGATCCGATCCTTGGAAGGTTCTTCCGTGTGTGCGTGCGTTGCTCTGAGGCTTGAGACAGAAATATGACCGTTGGAGAGGTCACAAGAGCGGGGGAGGGTAGGAGTGGACTGAGACTCTGAGAGTGAGGGGCGTAGGCGGGCGGTGCGGGTTTAAAAGGGGAGGCAACGGGCGGGGAAGGTGGGACCGGGTTCCACGTAGGACGGTGGTGCGCGCCACGTGTGCCTGCGGGCACGGAGACTTGTCCCGTAGCGGTAGTGGTGGATGCCTGGACGGAACGCGAACGGGAGGGGGTCGGGTCGGACGGACTGCGGGCAGCGCGACAGGACAGGGACGTTTAACGGCAACGGCATTGACGCGACGGGACACGGGCCACGAGCGGCGGCGGCGGAAATCCCGCGCCCCCGGGCTGCGTGCATGGCCTCGCGCTCGCCGGGATCCTTTTCGGGGCTGTTGCGCCGCACGTCCACTTCGTTGCGTCGTAGTCGCTTTGATCGTGCCAGATCCTTTGGCGGGCTGTGGGCGCCGCACGTCCACTTCGTTGCGTCGTAGTCGCGGCTGGCTCACTCTGCCAGTGCCAACACGTCCAGATCCTCAGCAGTGTTGCAGCTTCATTTTTTGACTCGCTGGGCATTTTTGAAGAAAGAAAGTAGAGCCACAGCGCAAGAAAAAAAAAATCTAAGTTTTCATGCTAGTGACGTTTTAATAAAGTTGTCTAAAGTCAACAATTTAATCTCTGGCTACGAATTTCCATATTAATATATTTAATATATCTAATACCATGGCAAACATATATATTTTTTATAAAAACTATCCTTCAAACAAATGTACTCGTATCATTTTAAACGATCAAACCTAACATGTAGAAGGTATTTTTTTTTAATCAAAGTTTTACAATGGTTGATTTCAGATTATCTCAAAACAACATTTATTTGTTACCGGCTACCACTGTAGCAAGTTACAGATCAACGCTCGACGTTCACATCAAACAAACACTTGTTTGTGAGCGACTACCACCATAGCAAGTTATAGATCAACGCTCGGCGTACACGGGCAACAAAATTATGATGTTTACATAGCTGGTATGAATTTTGAACTTAGTGAAGAATTAACATGTATGTATCTTACAAATATGGGCATGAGGATATCCGTGTTTCTATGTCTATTCACTTCTTTTGTCCCTCTCTTTTTGTTGTTATGTATTATTACTACCTCTGTCTCAAAAAGTATACAATTTTGTCTTTAGTTAGTTAAACTATCTAAATTTTAAACAAGTTTATAGAAAAAGTTGATGATACTTATGACACATAGCAGGTGTACTATGAAATTACAATTCATGGCAAATCTAACGATATTTACTCCCTTCGTTTCAAAATAAGTCTCTATCTCTCATTTCGAGGAGTCAAACCATCTCAACTTTAACCAAATATGTACCCCAAAAAAATACTAATATTTGTGATACAAGATAAGTATCATTAGATTAATCACGTCATATTTTCATAGTAAATTTATTTAAAGATATAAACGTAGAACCTATTAGTTATAAGAATAATATGCTATATATACTGAATAATTGTGATATTTTGATGCCTAAGAATGTGGGAATAAACACCTATGAATCATCCAAGTTGGGTCTAGTTTAAGTCAACTTCAAGTCAGAGTCAGTGCTCAGTTCGGATTCAACACCGCACTAAAATGGAACCTATTCATATTGAGTCTAGTAATTGAGATGGTCTTTAATACGTTGGAAAACTAATTAAGCATACGATAGCTTTAATTTGGTTCTAGTCCTAATTCAACATTCACCATAGAATTTTCTATATATGTTGTCAAAGATAATGTGTTGTGTCCTAGATTTGTCAAAACCATGTCATATATGTTTTATAGCTAGAAGTCACTGTCAAGAACTTTTTGGGATTTGCTTTGATTGTTTTCGTCATAGGATAATTTGGACATTGTTTGGTTTGTGAAACCTCAACTTGTGAGTAATTTGATATTATGATTTCCCAATTCTTCACCACTGCAAATACATATCATCGCCAGTATTGTCACTGCCGGTTTAGAATCGACAGTGACAATATGCCACTGCTAGTTTGCGTCTATGAGCAGTTGGAGATTTGTGTATTTAGCAAGTTTGTAGGAATATGAATATGTCTACTCTAAATAATATACTTAGAGATCGATGCTTTTGATTGGTTAACTCCATATTTGTTTATATATTCATTATTGTAACCCTTTAATTTGTACTTCCCACCAAAAATTGGGAGTCATGACACGAAAAGTTTAGTTTGTCGGTGTCATTATTAGGTCCATCTAAACCCCGTTCAGCTGAACTAACATCCGGATTTGAAAGTATAAAAATGGAACGGAAATGAACAAACTAAAGATGAACAGCAGGCCACAACTAGGCGATCGGTGTGAAAACGCGCCTAGCAAGCAAGGCAACTAGGCAAGGTTTGTCCTAGTAGAGCGAGCGCGCAGTAGCTTTTGCTTTGCGGTGAGAGCGTGAGACAGCCTCTAGTGGACGATGGATGCCATGTACTATGGACTATGGTCTATGGAGCCACTTACGCAGGGTGCATGCGGTGCCTGTCCGTGTCCCTTAACAGCGTGAGCGTGCGTGGCCGCCGATCACCAAACGGTCGCATTGCTGCATTGTTACACGCGGAGCCGCGGAGGTGTCCATGATACTCTCTCGGCGGAGTAATAATAAATAGATTCATTCGCGGCGCACAGCCTCCATCCACCCCGCCCGTTTAACCAGCCGCGGCCGGAAAGCTCGCAGTGTGGTCGGTGGCGGCTAGCTACCACTGCCCACCGCCCACTGCAGCGGTGCTCCACCTTTGCAACGTCAGCACGGCCCCACCCCACTCCGCCGTGTCGCTGCTCGCAACTAACGTTCGAATGTACATCTCATCCTCTCTACACTGTTGAAGCTAAAGCTAAGAAAATCCATACAAAACATACCCTATATTTCTTCGGCCTGTTCGCTTGGTCGTAAACGATCGTAAATTTCCAGCCAAAACAGTATTTTTCTCTCACACCAAACCAGTCAGCAGTAATAATCCACGATCGTATACGATCGTATCAGCACCAGCCGAACATGCTACTTACTTATGGGAGAAACGGTGAGCTCAAGTTGCAATAGTGCAGAGAAATTAATTGTGCTCATGGCCTCATGCCTTATATGTTCAGCCCAGCGCCTTAATCAGGTTTATTCTTAATTTGGACCCTTTCATGACACCATTGGTGACCTGTGCTATCTGCTAAAACAGTGGATCAGTGCCGTGCGTGCCCGTACGTGATGATCATTATTTTGACGTGGATCAGGGTCATCAGAGCAAGTAAAAAGGCTAGCAGCTAGCCGTGGAGACTGGAGAGTCTCGGAGACGCACGCAGCAAGCTGTCGCGCTGCATGCATGCATGCATGCATGCATGCATGATGGCGAGCTGGCGTAACGTAAACAACACGCTGACACGTACGTACACGCGAGCACTGAAACACAACACTACTCTCCCGGTTCATGTGCCGCGGCCTGCAACTTAGCAGCTCTTGCTGCATGCTCGCCTCGTAATCCACTGCTTCGACGGTCGATATGATCCCTCAGATCGATTTGCAGGCTGTGCATGCCGTTAATTTTGTTCCTTGCGTACATGCACATGGTTCTAGTCGTCCTATATATATATATATATATATATATATATATATATATATATATATACACGCGTAGTTGGCCGCAGAAGTTATTATGTGGCCACTTTGAGTTACGATAATTAATATATTAATTTACGAGACTATGGTAACTCCCTCATAAGTGATTTACTATAGCATTATCGTAAGTATCATCTTGAATTATAGTAACCATATATCGTAAATGTGTATTGTCATTATCGTAAATCAAGGTAGCCATAGAATAAGTTATTCTGTGACCAGCTGCAGAATAGTCTTACCGTGTGTATATATATATATATATATATATATATATATATATATATATATATATATATATATTAGGACGGACTCAAATGATATTTGCAGGCTAATTAAGCCCATGACTTTGTGTCTGTACTAGTAGATTGGCGCGCGCATCCGCGCGCCTGTGTGCCTATAAATGGAGATTTTGTGTAACAATGGGCGCGTTAGAAATCTGAGTGAACTGAAGTATAAAGTTGAAAGCAGTACAATGTTCAAATGCGCAATACATGTATGAAACTGAATTGTTCCATGGATTTAGTATATTATGAATTGAAGACTTAGAAAAAAGTCATCTAGCCCTGAATCATTTATCCTTTACTCATCCTTGACACAACAAAGTAGTACAATGAAGAAAAGCTAGCTGATCTACATAGAAGAGTCTATACAATAGTAGACAATATCCTGGTCATACACAAGGCCCTCAGAATATGTTCAACCAGCTACACAAGCATATCTCGCTTACATTTATGGTTATGGAGATCATGGTGGTCTCCTCTTCAGCCTTTTTGGGATCAGTTCATGGTAATCTTCTTTAAGACTCCCTTGGATAAGTGCACAAAAGGATAGAAGAAGCTGAGGAGCCAAATTATATATAGGTAAAATTGAACGCAGATGTTGATCAATGGCTGGCCATTTGTTTGGGGGCTTCAATGTGTGCCCTCTTAATGAGCAGCCTGTGTCCTGCAACAATAAATAATGGATGACCACAATGTCCATAATCTGTGTAGTGTTGACGTTGTTTAAGATCGATATGACGAACCAGACAAATTGACATCAATCTGAAAATGAAGAGCAAGCAAATTTGAGATGTTAACGCCATTGAAGTGCACCCTTAATGTGTTAGCTGTCTATGTATATTGTATGTATACCCTACAAAAGTAAATGGAAATGGCAGTAGATACCTATGTCATGAATAGAACCTAGAATTTTATATGAAACAACACTGCTAAAAAAAACAGTTTCCGATGTGGGCAATCTGATTTGCCTTTCTATCTGCAAGGATAGCTTGGGAAAAACTTGTCTTCTTAACCGCCTTAGAGTCTTAAGCAACAGGTCAGAGTTCCTATGAATTCCATTCGAATCCAAGAGGTTTTCATTACGGAAATTCTTAGTATGTTCCTCTAATCAGTTACATCATCAGTTAACTGAGCTATATTATCTTATGATGCGTGTACTGTATATAACATATCAGGCACGGATCAACTTAACTACTGGTGCATCCAGAATATGGAGAAGGAAAAATAAGGCAAAGATGAGGTCAGTAAAGTAGCAAAACAGCACTAACCAAAGCTTTTTTTTCCTGGACACTGCATTGAACCTTAGTGGAACTTACTTCGATATAGACAAGGTTCCTCCTTTGTAGCTTCATTACTAATCTTTTCTAAATGTAATTTAGAGGCAGACATGGCAGCACATTCTTTAACCAGTTGGACATTTTAAGTGAGAGTGTTCAGTGTAGTTGAATGGTGCTCATAACCAACTATATTTAAGATTAACTGGAAGCTACAGGTTGGGCCTAACTATTTTGCAGGAGTCACGTTGTTGCAATTAGACCTCTTTTTGCATAGTAGTGCTGTGAGTTCGTCGCTGTGAGTTCGTCAACACGAGTTCATAAGGAAATAAATGGGAAAATAAACTATTTATTACTTTTTCCCCAACCGTGACCAACAACAGCATCACTGAAACTATAAAGATTCTGTATTGTTTCCAACAGTCACCAACAACAGTTTTCTAGCAGCAGTTCCATCTATGACTATTATCTAAACCGAACTATAAACTGCTGAGTCCACTATCATCATCATTAGTTGAATTATAAACTAATAACTTCTATCAATATCTGTAATTACTACAGGCAAAGCTATATGTGCAGGATGATCTGCTTGATTTTCTATTAGCACCAAGCCCATGATTGATGGCTGAAACTTAACAGAGTTTATCAAACTTGGTGGCCCTTTCAGTCCACTTAGCTAACTAAGGTTCCTGAGGTAGTTATCTATCTACATGCACACATATTCTATACAACATGTTGTAGGAGTGTCAAATATTCGTAAACAAACTAATCCATGAGTTCTAGGATCTATCAAAGTCAAAGGCAATGGATTCTGATGTCCCAATTATTTAATAACCAAACAACTCAACTGAAATACATGGAGTACGTAAATTTAGAGCAACAACTAATGTTGCTGATGAATCGATCATCAGCTGACTTCCCCTTATCTAGCATATTTTCTTAGAAACTATGCCCACAAAACATGTGCAGCTCGGCTGTAGTTTGCAAACATCATGTGAAGCAAAAGCGAAACACAGAGATAAGTTAGAAAATAAGTTCAGCTAGGGAACTCATACTCATTTATGTTGTACATCATTTTGGGATAGGGAGCAGAAATAGGAAGTTGAAATCATGACGTATGGAAGCAAACAAAAGACCTCCTATTTGGAGAACCAAAGACACATGTACTGAAGTAAATTAAAAACAATAAAGAAAATTAACCTTTAGGTAGCAGGGTAGCAGCTGACATCTGTGATCAGCTAAACAAACCTTGAGCGGTATAGAGGAGGAAGCTAGAAAATAAAATCAGGAGCTCATTAGACCTGTATTTACGAAAACTCTAAACATTTCAACTATACTACTGAATTCGAAGCACATGTGCTGTAGTAGCCGACGAATTTTTGGAAATGTTGTCGCTCACAACAGAACATTGATTCAATTATCATGTAATAAAAACGCTATGCATGGCAACTGAAAAAAACAAGTAGATGTTGGTTCTGTCCTGCATGGAATGGCTAGCCTGTGTGATGTAATAAACTGGAATGATTGTAAGGTAATATAATGCATGATAAAAGAAAAAGGCCTTACAGCTGTTTGACTTTATAGGACAAATAGAACAACGATGCATAGTGGGTCCCTTAATGGCAGCATGGTTCATTCTAGATGGTCAAAATCCTATAGCTCACATTGACGCAAATTTGCAGGAAAGCAGTGAGCTATAAATAAACAATAGTGGTATTGTTGTACAACTATTTATACAGCGTATATGTTGAGATAAGTCATAAGTGGGTCGGCAGCAGCAAGGAGCATGTACTGCACGATAGTTAGATAAGCATATTTGGACCAGCTCAAACTTGATACCATCTTCAATTAGAGGAACTGGAAACTGTGAAATCCAATAAGATATCCAAAACAATTTGGAATTTGATTCTGAATATTTTCATGCCATCTGAACACATATTACACCTTATTTGAACACAGAAAACAAAGGAAAGGACATATATATGAGTACATAAGTAGGCAGCATTTCGATCTATTATTATGAAATAATCTAAACTAACATCTAAGGAAGGCAGAGGAAGAGGATAACATACCAAAACGATGAACTGAACCCTAGGTGTCCTCCCGAGGATTGAGTAGGTGTTCCCCCTGGATGATTAAGGGAGCCCAACCTACAAAATAAAGCCATATTAGAATTGGCGTCGAAAAATATGATGACGCAACAAATCTCTTTTGATTTCATTTTGTGCATTTTTTGAGGTACACGATAGAGCGAAGGACTAACTGGATAATTAGTCAATTTCGTTGCATCATCTTAGACAGCAAGCAGTTGCATAGAACTTAGAATTTACGAATGTATCAGGAAATAGGTAGAACTGATAAAGGAGATGGTGCGAAAATACCAATAATCAAGAAACATGATCAATCTTCCTCTGAAATCATCAAATTCTCCAATGAAAACCGGCATCAACAAATCTTGTCATGGAGAGACCTGCATTGGCAGCTGCCACCTGAGAAAAGGTAACCACATATTACCTGAGAACCTGAAGACAAAAGGAAGGTGAACTAAGACCATTAGGAATTGATAAGCTAAACTTTGGGTGGCAAGCATGCAGCTTATCAAGCTCTCCAGAGTATTAGCACATATATTTAAAGTTAACTTCTGAGGCAAATATGTGGACTGCTATATCTGGAATGACCACAGACATGAATAGTGTAGCATGGCATATACAAAACTCAGGATGTTAGTAACAGTAACAACACGCTATTAGTATGATTCCCGTATACAAAAACCAAATTTGATAGCGCAAGATTATTGACATCTCAGTGTTATAATATGGCTGCTTCAAAAAACAAAAACACATACACTGGCACTGAGATATGCAGAAAAGAGATTGAGACTGAATTTTCTAGACTCAGTATCTGCTCCATGCACCGAAAAGAAACATTCCTTATTATAAATGAGGCATCTGGCAAGTTGCCAACCTGTGAAGCAACCGTGTTATGGTTTATCCTAACACAGTTCTGTTTTTAATCTGCACTATTTTCATCCAGCATCATAGTTTAAAGGGAGGAGGGTAAGGCACCTGCTGGCGGAGATCGATAGCATCTTTTTCACCTTGGCTGCTCCGTTTGCATCCATAGAAAAAAGAAGATGGAGTATGGATCTACAGAGAGGAGAAGATAGAGCACCATAGAAATGCCCCTGTTCTTGCCCAATCCAGAACCCTAGAAATCAAAATCCCCAAATATCAGTGCATCCCCTAACCATAACGCAAAGAGATAAGGCCATTTACTTACCTAAGACGCCGACAGACCAGTGGATCATGTGATTCCAAATATCCTGTGGGGGAACTAACGGATCCGGCCATGGAGGCACTGGATCCAGTCATGGAGGCCCCCGATGAACCCCAGCAAAGGTGGACGACAAGCACGCAGATCTCCGGTTGACCCCAGCGCCGGAGTGTGAAGGAGAAGAGGAGCAAGGGAGGGAGGCCGCCTTTACCTGGGGTCTGCTCGCGCCGGGTGGTCGCCGAGCCGGCCGCGCCGGCGGCCTCCACACCGGCGCCCTCGCCAGCCACGCCGCGCCAGGGCTGTGCTCCGCCCGCACCCCGCGACCAGCGGCGTGGCCGTAGCCGGTGCATCGCCGTGGGAGAGAAGGAGAGGAAGGGGAGGCGCGAGCGGCGGCGGCGGCATCCGTGCGAGCCACGGGAGGAGTGGGGGAGAACGGGGAAGTGATGAGGCCGACTCTTTTTTTTTCCTATAGAAGGATCTGGACCCAAAATCGGAAGCCGCAGTATATATTTGATGGATTGGCTCCAGAGCAGAAGCCGGATTACGCTGAGAGAATTACACGGGAAGCTAGTGGATGCCAATAAAGAGCGGTCGAAGCTGAGAAGCTGTTGCAGAAGCTGTTGCTTCGAGCGATCTGGGCCATCGAACGCGTGATCGGACGGCCGAGGCTATTTTGGGCGACGTGGAGGGTGGCGCAGGCGGAGGAGCTGGCCATCTTTTTGGCTTTTAAATTTTAAATTACAGTACTGTTTCCCAGTATATGCAAGGGCCGTACGGCCTCAACAGTGAACGCACGCGCCGTGCGTGCCAGTGCCAGACGATTGACAACATAACATGCATACGTGATGCATCTATCTCAATCTTTCTCAACGGCTCGCAAGTACTGCAACAACATTGTAACAAAATCAAATTAGCACGCAGCTCAAAATCCCAAATATAATGCGGTCGTCATGTCTGGATTGATCCGGGCTATACTAGTTCTACCTGCATGTTCTACTCTGGCTTATCGAAACGACACATCGTTCTACCTGCAGATTGGCCCCAAAGGCCTAACGTTTGAAAAACATAGTTCTACCTGCATTTTCTACATGTTTATCGATAAAACCATCCGCATCACAACTCTGAATTTTATTGAAGCAACAATGCGCACACGTACCAATTCAAGCGCATACTGTATAGCAAGAGTTGCGATGAACACACATTTTGCCACCAATTTGTGACATCATTTTCCTGTGATGATGAGAGGGTCGTAGTGTCTCGTATATGAGACGGAACGAAACCACTCTTTTTTCAGGCACCCATTACACTATCGTGCATGCAGATCAGACACTGTAATGGGTGCACTGAAAAAACAGTTTGATCTGCATGTCCAACTGGGCCAAACAGTTTGATAGGCCGGCATAACACGATTCTAATTTCAGCATGTTCGGTGCATCAGAACCTACAAGGAATGCACAGGGCAACTCCAACTTCACCCCATTATTAGTTTACAGCTGGAGAATTTTTCAAGAGTCCAGAATATAACAGTCAGTCACCTTATGAAAACTACAAAATTCACATTGGACACAATGGTTTGATTAGACCTACTGCAATGGCACTCTAGTTTGTTTGCACTGATAGCTCATCCTCCAGGTAGTTGTACTCAAATGTGAAGTCATTCTTGATTCTTTGGCACCTGCAAGCAGTGTTAGCAACAGGTTATAGCTATCACCAGCACAAGAGTGTACCACCACCCCCGATGCACAAAAGAACAGGACAAAAAAGTAAACACAGAATGCATTACAGTAACATTGCTCGAAGGCAAGGCCCACATACCATCCTGAGCCATCCTCGGTGACATGGAAATCAAAGTATACATATGATCCCCGCTCATACTCATCAGTCGTGACCTGTGGCTCCACATGCCGCTGGAACCAGGTATTGTATCTCCGGTGAAATCTCCATGATTGCTTCTTCAGTTCTCTAGCAGCCAAGTATTGTTGGTATGTGTTCTGCAACAGAAGAAAATTATTAGGAGGAAAAACTAGAACTGATGAAAATTCGCTGGTAGTGGCAGGAAACAAATATAATTTGGAAAGAGTAAGGAAAATTGACCTGTTGGTAGTAGAACGCAAAGAACAGCATGTCAGTAGCTAATGTGTCGCTACCGATTCTTTCCCAAAAGGTAGGATGTGATACAATTGGTGCCTGAATTTGGGGGTAACTAGCAGGGGTAACTGCAGGGTGCCGCTGAAAATGAGTGGGTAAGAAAGTAAGAACAATGCCCTAGAAACTTTGTAGCAGGTACCCATGTCCTTCAAAAACCCATACCGGAATGTAAGTTTTAGCACGCTCGGAGTCCTTGGGTTGTGGAAGCCTGTGGAATGCAGCTTCGAGCATTTGCAGATTATAAAGCTGATCATGACCTGAACTAGCAGAGGTTACGGTAAGGTTATCTCCGATTGCACCAAGATCAGATACACTTCTTCGGCCGATAACACCAACACCAGATGATGACATTCCAGGTTGCAAAGGCTGCCCAGGTGATAGATCAGTATCCCTAGGCAGCTGAGTGCTTTCTGCTGCAGGTGCTGAAGGATTCTGTGAAACCAAACCAGAAAATAGTCTTGAGAATGTAACAGGAAGCTAAGCACAGAGAAAAGCAGGATAAATTCCATGTGTCTCGAGGACAGAAAGATATTTACTATGTTCAGATCGGTTGGACTTTTCACTTAATAAGAGTATGGGATGGTGAGTCCAAGCAGTTTGTTTGGACCATATGGATAACAGCCATCATATAGTTCAATGATAATTAAGAATAAAAAGCTTGAGACCTTGTAGAGCGAGAAAGATATGCAAAAGGCAAACTAATGCAATAACATGTTAGCAACCACACATTAGTTTTCTGGGACATAAATACTTCACCAACTTTCCACTGATGGTTTTGCAAGGACCATAACATCTGTATAAATATATATCATGTATATATTTATCTTTCAAGAAAAAACCCCATGAGCAAGTTCCTTGATGGACTATGTATTTATAGTTCCTCAGACATTTCCCTTTCAATAATATACACATTTATAAGCATTATTGACTGTACCGAAAAGCTTTTGCCGATTTTAAGGATAAGTCAAGCCGTTGCAAAATCTAACTTTAATTACACCCCACCCACCCACCCAACTTTCAAAAGAAGTTCAAGACTTCGAGTAGAATTCCTATAACAAAGTAACAACTGAACTGATTTTATAACTACTTGGTAACTTCAGCTTTCCATGTTAGTTTTCTAATTAGTTAAACTCGAACATCTAATGCAGTTGGAAGAAACAAACTGAACACAGCCAAAACTGATTTCATGATCAGACATTTGCCAACAAAAAAGAAGAAGGAAGGTTCGAGGACATGTGCAAAAGCTTGATATACCGAATATGGAATCTTTGTGTCATCTTCACTTGTTTGTTTATTTGCTCCCGTTGTTGCGGAAGATTCCACACCAACATCTTCAGCCAAAATTTGTTGTTGTTCTTCGCTTTTTATATGCCCAGCATCTGCACAGATGGGTAAATTCTCAATGCACGACAGACAACTACAAATGATAAAATACTTCAAACATTGCATTTTCTTTGCCCAACTGAAAGTAAAAAATAATCCGGTGTTCTTCTGCAGAACTGGGCGCTTATGAATTCTGACGTTGTAGATGAGGTAATACCTGATCCTTGAACTCCAAGCCCAAGATTCACTTGGGAAGATATAGAGGAACTCTGTGAATTGAACTGCACAAATAAACTGATCAGAGTGAAAAAAGCAGGTTATAAGTAGAAGCAAGAAAAAGAAATAAAGACATTTGGCGGAAAAACCGAGTATTTTTTACAAAATTATTCTACAATGGCGAAAAGCCGAAAACTACCACATACACATTTGGAAACTTATTTCACAGAACTACACCTTTTTAGCCTTCTGTATCACAACTATATTTCAAGGATCTAAACTACTTTCATAGTCATTTTATATCAAAATTATACCTTTTAAAGAATTTATATCCAAAATTATACTTATATTATCATCCCATTTCACAAACCTACACTTTAAGTGGAGTTTGCAATATAGAATGATTAAAAAATTGTGTAGTTCGTTATACAAATTAACTCCGCCTATGTTGTCTCAACATAGCACGTCCCAAGCCCTGGTAAAGGAGGAGGGTTGTGATAGGCGTGGCGAGCCAACGTTAAATCTAGCCATTCTAATGGAGATGAAACCCGAAAGAAAACCGTTGGGGCGTAACCCTCTTAGCGACGCACCATATCGGAACCCGGGTATGGTGTTAAATGAGCAAGAGCCGGGTCGTCACCCCCGTGACGCGCCGTGTCGCGATCTGGGCACGGTGTCAAGTGAGCAAGGATCGGGTCGTCGCATCCTTAGTGGCGCGCTACATCGACGCCCGGGTGTAGTGAAAAATGAGCAAGGGTCTTCACATCTGAGTCGACGGGTGCGAAGGGTAAGGAAGCTAGTCGAACCAATTAGGATCCGTTTAGGTAGTTGGAATGTAGGGTCGCTTACAGGTAAGTTACGAGAATTAGTTGATACCGCGACTAGGAGGCGTGTAAATATATTATGCGTTCAAGAGACTAAATGGAAGGGTCAGAAGGCGAAGGAGATGAACAATACAGGTTTCAAGCTTTGGTACACAAGGACAGTCGCGAATAGAAATGGAGTAGGAGTTTTGATTGATAAGAGCCTCAAGAATAGTGTGGTGGGAGTGAGAAGGCAAGGAGATAGGATTATCTTAGTCAAGCTTGTCATTGGTGATATGGTCTTGAACGTAATTAGTGCGTATGCCCCCCAAGTAGGCCTCGACGAGAGTGCTAAGAGACAGTTCTGGGAAGACTTAGATGGCCTGATTAGAGTTGTACCTAGCAGTGAGAAGCTTTTTATAGGAGGAGATCTTAATGGGCATGTAGGTACTACAAGCGTAGGTTTCGAGACAGTTCATGGAGGTTTTGGGTATGGTAGTAGGAATCAGGAGGGGGAGGAAGTTCTGGACTTCGCGGTAGCTTTTGACCTGATGATAGCCAACACTTTCTTTAGAAAGAGAGAATCTCATCTAGTGACCTTCAGTAGCGGACAACACTCTAGCCAGATTGACTTTGTCCTCGCAAGAAGAAAGGACAAACAAGCATGCTTGGGTTGCAAGGTGATATCAGGGGAGTGTGTTGTTTCTCAACATAAGCTTTTGATGGTAGACTTTCGTTTTCAGGTGTGTGCCCGTAGGGATAAACAAGCTAAGATTGAAAGAACAAAGTGGTGGAAACTGAAATAGGAGATGTCAGAGGTATTCAGGGAAAAGGCTATCAAAGAGGGCTCTTCGAAGGAAGAAAAGGACATAAACAACATGTGGGAGAAGATGACAACCAACATTCGGAAGGTGGCCTCAGAGGTGTGTGGAGTAACCAAACGAAATGGAGGCGAGGCTAAAGATACTTGGTGGTGGAACGAGGAAGTCCAAAGGGCTATTAAGGAGAAGAAAGAATGCTATAGACGCTTGTACCATGACAGGAGTGTGGACAACATAAAGAAGTACAAGGTGGCAAAAAAGACTGCAAAGCGAGCTGTAAGTGTGGCAAAGGGTAGAGCATACGAGGATCTTTACCAACATTTGAGTACGAATGAAGGAGAGAAGGACATTTATAGGATGGCTAGGGTTCGTGAGAGAAAGACAAGGGACTTCAACCAAGTTAAGTGCATTAAGGATAAAAGGGACCATCTCTTGGTGAAGGAGGATGAGATCCGACATCGATGGCAAGAGTATTTTGACAAATTGTTCAATGGTGAGAATACGGACACAACATTTCAGTTGGATGACTCTTTTGATGACACCAATAGGCGCTTTGTGCGGAGAATCCAAGAATCTGAGGTCAGAGAGGCGTTGAAAGGATGAAATGAGGTAAGGCGATGGGACTGGATGGTATCCCAATCAAGGTGTGGAGATGCCTTGGGGACATAGCTATAGTATGGCTAACCAATCTGTTTAACCATATTTTTCGATCGAACAAGATGCCTGACGAGTGGAGGAGAAGTATATTGGTACCGATCTACAAGAATAAAGGGGATATTCAAAGTTGTACTAATTACCGGAGAATTAAGTTGATGAGCCATACTATGAAGCTATAGGAGAGAGTTATCGAGCATCGCTTGAGAGCAATAACGCGGGTCTCTATGAACCAATTTGGTTTCATGCCCGGAAGGTCAACCATGGAAGCCATTTTCTTAATAAGACAAGTTATGGAACGGTATAGGGAGAAGAAGAAGGACATACACATGGTTTTTATTGACTTGGAGAAGGCTTATGATAAAATACCAAGGAATGTTACGTGGTGGGCTTTGGACAAACATAAAGTCCCAACGAAGTATGTCGGGCTCATTAAGAACATGTACAACAATGTTGTGACTAGTGTTCGAACAAGTGATGGAGACACGGATGACTTCCCGATTAGGATAGAACTACATCAAGGGTCAGCTTTGAGCCCTTATCTGTTTGCCTTAGTGATGGATGAGGTCACAAGGGACATACAAGGGGACATCCCTTGGTGTATGCTTTTCGTGGACGATGTAGTGCTAGTTGATGAAAGTCGGACAGGAGTGAATCAGAAACTGGAGTTATGGCGGGAGACTTTGGAGTCCAAAGGTTTTAGAATCAGTAGAACTAAAACTGAGTATATGAGATGTGACTTTGGCACTACTACTCGGGAGGAGGAAGATATTAGTTTGGAAGGTCAAGTAGTGCCTAGGAAGGATACCTTTCGATATTTATGATCAATGCTACAGAGAGAATCAAAGCAGGGTGGATGAAGTGGCGCCAAGCATTTGGTGTCCTATATGACAAAAGGGTACCACAGAAGCTAAAAGACAAGTTTTATAGGACGGCGATTAGACCTGCTATGTTGTATGGTGCAGAATGTTGCCCTACGAAAAGACGACATGTTCAACAGATAAGTGTCGCGGAAATACGTATGTTGCGTTGGATTTGCGGTCATACAAGAAGGGATCAAGTTCGGAACGATGATATACATGATAGATTAGGGGTAGCACCAATTGAAGAAAAGCTTGTCCAACACCGGTTGAGATGGTTTGGACATGTCCAACGTTGACCTCCAGAGGCACCGGTGTGTAGTGGAATCCTAAGCCAGGATAGTAACGTGAAGAGAGGCAGAGGAAGACCGACGTTGACTTGGTTAGAGGTAATAAAAGGAGACTTGAAAGGATGGAATATACCTAAAGACTTAGCCTTAGATAGGAGTGCTTGGAAAACAGTTATTCACGTGCCTGAACCTTGATTGCTTCTGCTGGGTTTCAACTCTAGCCTACCCCAACTTGTTTGGGACTTAAAGGCTTTGTTGTTGTTGTTGTTGTTATTGTTGTTCGTTATACAAATTGCTAGGAGAAAAGTTCTGCAACAACATGAAATGAAACAACAGTTCTAAATTATAAGAGTAGTAGTCTTATATAGAAAACAAAACTTCATTTTACTCCCTCCAAGTTGTAGATAGGCTAAAAGGTACAGCAGTGACAGAATAAACATCAAGAAACAAAACAAATTTTAATGTTGTATTTGTAGTAGCAGCAGTAGAACCTGTTGTAGAATGGGATTTGGCTGCTGTGTTGGAAATTGCTTCTGATTTATGCCAGTTATATGAGAAACATTCAGAAGGCTGCCACCTTGCTGCTGTACTTGCTGCAGTCTTTGTATGTACTTCTCCCTGTGATCAGCAGATATCTCAGGCCTTCCACGAAATTGACTCTGGAAATACAGAGGGAGAAAATGTCATATAGGCAAACAAGTATTGGTGAGCCTAATGAGGAATTATCAAATCAAAGTTCAAAATAAAAAGTTCTTTCAGTACAAAAGCATCAGTTATTTGGATGCATACAAACAGAGGCATTGAACAGGAAAAAACATTAACAATTCACAAACAAAACCAAGAACAAACTCAGAATAACCTTACACATGATTTGAACAACTCTCTCCAGTAAAAAAAGGTTGATATTTTGGACAAAATTGACTTGAAAACTAAATTGATACTGTCCTTTCTTTTTATATTGGCTAAATATTAAGGTGTACATGAGATTTATTGATGTTTTAGCATGATTGCTTCCATTTTTCACAAAAACCTGCATGCACTCACTAACTATTCTCTCGTATGTCTCCAGTATACTTGAATAGGGGTAGCTTGGTAATTCTTCTTCTCTCATTCGCTTGATTTCACACCATTAGTTCTTGTTCCCATTCCTCCTAATACACCCTATAATTTAAACCGAGGGAGAAATATTCCAGAACATCACTTAAAGTTGACTGGATGGAGCAGTTGCTATTAAGAAATCTGATCAAGTGACCAAGGGCAATTGCACTACTCCCTCCGTTCCAAATTATAAGACGTTTTGGCTTTTGTAGATACATTGTTTTTGCTATGCACTTAGATATGCACTATGTCTAGATAAGTAAAAGAAATGTATCTAGAAAAGCCAAAACGTCTTATAATTTAGAACGGAGGGAGTATATAATAAAAATAAAATTAACAGAAGAGGTACATACAGTTTCACTTTGATTTTGAAATGTAGCAGCGGCTTGAGGTCTCCATTGAACCCCAGAAACAACTGGAGGAGAAAATACTCTTCCACCAAGAATAGGGTTTTCATTTGGGTTAGCAGAATCAGAGCTAATTGCATCATTAGTCCTGGGAACCTGCTGGGGTTGAACTTTACTGCCAAGAGGCGTAACCAACTGCTGAGAAAGACCACCACTGTTAATCTTCTCGTCAGTGTTCAATATATTTCTTTTGGACAAGTCATTTATTGCAGGAAGTGCACTAACCGATCCATTTCCTGGGACTGGACCAATAGTTATGGGAGCTGTACCTAATGCCTGACTACTAGTTATTCCTCGAGCTATGCCCCTGCCAATTACAACTTCAGTAATAGCAGGAGATGGTCGTCGTGGAGGAAAACTCATGCTTTCATCATCCTTCAAGGTGGTAGATAAGTTTGCAGGAATTGAGGTAACAGCAGGCGTATTCTCAGGAGCACTTCGTGGAATAGCAGAAGAAAGTATTGCAACCGCTGTGGTGGGAACAGTTGGTCGCACAGGGGAACTAATTGTTTCTGCAGGTACAGAAACAGCTGCACTACCAGTACTGACAGCAATGGGCACAGCTGGTACTGAAGGTACAGGATTTCCACCTTTTGGAGGTGGTGTTTGTGGCGCAGATTCAGGATTGCTTTCTTGTGAAGCCGTCTCCTCTGTTTGATCTTGTGATGTACTTTGTGAAGGAGTTGCTGATACTGTAGGCTGAAAAAAAAAAAGATGAAACAGTTGGTAAGACAACAGACAGTTAATAATCAAAATGACATGAGGATTGACCTGAAAACACAATTCTCTAATTTGTTGTTGGATATGTTCTTATTGCACCAATATTGTAGCAAAACCAACAGAAATTCAAGTGGTGACACTGATGGGAATGGACACATATCAACAGATTCAGTACTAGCACTTTCAAATTTACAGAAGCAAATCTGGCATTTATTTATCAAATATGAGAAATCAAATGCATATTAATATAAAAATATTATCTTACATTTCATCTGTACCACAAACCATCAAAATAAATAATAACAGCATGAACCTGAGTAGGTGAAGTTGCAACTGAACTCTTTGTGCTCAAAACTGCAGTGGTCAAAACAGAAGCAACACCCTGCCAATTATGAAACAAGGCTGAAAATATATAACTACATGAGAGGGGGGGAAGCAAAACAAAATGTAAATACATAAGGCAGAGGAACTGCCTAAAAAAAACAGACTAAATGTACATAAAAAAGGACCTCTGCTATTGATAACGATGTTTGTAGCAGCCATATAAAAACTGTTAATTTTTATATGACACTAATAGCTAAGCAAAAGACTGACACAAGGATTATTTATCTATCATAAATAACTAATATACTCCCTTCACTCCAAATTATATGTTTTTATGGCTTTTCTAGACACAGCTTTTGCCATGCACCTAGATTTATGCTGTCTAATCTAGAAAAGCCAGGATGACTTATAATTTGGAATGGAGGGAGTACAATCAAAAATATATATGCAAACAAATCCCCTGATATTTATTTTCTGATCCCAACTTGCTTGGGACTGAAAGGCTATGTTGTTGTTGTTGTTGTTGATCTTGCAATCTTACACCCGCACCCCTGTCAGACTCCAACTCCCACACTGGGCCACTGTAACACTGTTGATTTTCTGCTAGTTGTTTCCATTCACAGTCATAAGAATAAAAACAAATTAGCCAGCATTTATAGCTTACCTTCACAAGACTAGAAGGAGCAAGTGAAACCATGTCTTCAAGTGCTTCAACCTTCTCCATAGGCAATGTGCTATAGAGGTCCTCAACATCACTGAATTCATCAAAGTCTTCCTAAACATGAACGAAGAAAACAAAAAATAACAAATAAAAGGTCGATCATTTGCCTGTATGTTATCACAATTCACAATTAGCATTCAACAATACAAAATAGGATATCACTCCCTCCGTCCCAAATTAGAGATCATTTTGGACGACCTATAATTCGGGAATGGAGAGAGTATGAGAGTCAACTATGAAGGCAGACATACCTGATTACGTTCAACATAGTCATCAAGGAAATCTTTAACATCATTGACTTGCTCAGGACTCAACTCATCATTATCCAAAAGTCTCAAGATTGACTCCAATTTCTTTATATGAGCTTTATGTCTCGTAATAGACTTCTCTAAATGTACCTAATCATGCAAAATCACTTCTTATACAGTACAAATTATAGAAACATAAGTTCCATAAATAAATAGTAAAACTAGGATTAGTATGGAATAAATACAGCTGTTCTTACCAGTCGAGGCGGTCTTTGCTTTCCCTTTTTAATTGAAAGACCTTCAACCTCTGCTTCAAAGTAATCAATCTGGCTTTCCAAATCACTAACCTGTAAAAAATAACATGGTCCAAGAGGTACATTAGAGATAATTGTGAGCACTTACAACAATAAAGCAAATAATAGTCATAGCAGGAGCCATCAGTAATCACAAAACCACTAAGTAGTAAAATTAGAAGAACCATATAAACACCAAAGAGATATTTTCAGAGCAATAAGATCAAAGAAACTAGTTACACCAATTCTGGATTGTCTACCATCACAACAAGAGAATCGACGTGTCAGAAGGAACAGAACTCAAGGTAAGGTATTCAGTAATCACAAACAACATAGCATATAACGGCCCACTCAGTACGGTTCCAGATTCTCATAGAAACATTTCGGATCCAGATTCTCTCTAGAAACATTTCTTTGGTGAATAAAAATCATTTCGTGGAAGCAGTTGGTTAGCTGGCTGGAATCGAATCAGAACCAGAACCAGGCGATTAGGCGAAACACCTAAGATGTCATTTCCCTCGTAGGTCAAAACACCAAAACATTTCTCTCTGATTCTCATGGAAACATTTCCAGCTACGTTGATTTGGCATGGGTTCTGTCAATTCTAGATAGAAACAGAACTGAATCTATCATACAAACACACCCTAAACATCCATGTGATAGTTTCAAAGCAACTGGATCAAAGATCAAAGAAACTAGTTACAACTTGCAACCATTCTGAATTGTATCATCACAAGATGATTCTATTCTACATTGATTCTACAAATAATACATGGAAATCGAATTGACATGAGGCCAAAGGGACAAAAACCATGTCCTCGGAAATGAATTAAAGACCCAAGGTATTCTCAAACAAAATAGCATACATATGTTGTGATTTACCTATGTGGTTCGGTTAGTATACAGAACAACAGATATGAAAGCATAAGAGCACGAGAGTAGCAATTCAGGATTCCAACATACCACATTATTAAGCCAGTCTCTTGTTTCAGCTTTAGCCTTTTCTTTGGGATCCTGCACCAAATAAGAACTAATTATTAGTCATGAAACAGAAGTTGCAAGATAATGAGGTCCACAGCAACTCAAGATAAATAGTACTACACTAGACTGCCCTGAGTTATTGGTACTTGATTCATGGAAGTCTAAATTGCATCAGTCAACGATTGCATCTCAATGCCAACATTGAATACTAAGATCAGACTCAATTCTTTTATCCTAACCAAGTTTAACTACTCCAGGAAGAAATGTGCCAGATCGTACAAGATCTAAGAAACATACTCTTACAAGGCTACAAGAAAAATAGCACAAAATAATTTTGAAACAGTATCCTCATTCTTAGGACGAGGATGTTATATAAACAACTCGAAACATGTACATGAAGTTAGGAAAGTATGATAGCACAAACAAAGAAGTCCAAGTGCTTACTGTTTTTGGTTGCTGACCTAACCCTTCTTTTGAGAAGGCCTTAGTTTTTGTTTCCTTCTCACAAACTTTAAATCGTTCCATCTCTCGTTCAATCTGCTTTCGGGCATCCATCAGAGCCTGCTCATAAGAGGCACTAACCTATGTCAACATATATCACAATCAATTAAAACCAGAACAGTAAGGTATGTAACTTAAAAGTTATCTGCATCTGGCAACGAATAACATATCACATGAAGAAAAACATTACTTCACCAAGAAAAGCCACTGAGATATGCAAACAACTATTGTCAAATACTAAAATCAGGAATCATACCACAATTCTTCAGCAACATAGTAACATTTTTATTTGGGTCACTAGTAATATATACTTCACATTGATATTTTGGATGGTTAAAATAGAATACCAAGTACCAACTACAACATGAAGCAAACAACTCTAAAAGCTTGTTATCTTCAAAGTTAGCAGAGAGCCTTAAGGAATAAGGACCTTATAAACTCCAGAACTCTACTGACGATTTGTGAAGGCTGAGCGAAACGTACAAAAAAAGAACAGCGGCCCAAGTGAAGGGGGTGCCTTCATCAAACTTAATGGCATCTCAAGTGACTACACCTCAATCTAGCCATAGCCTTTGATGGTCACAAGGAGAGATATAAACGAGAAGCCTGGTATCATAATCTGTAGACAACAATACTTACTCCATACTAACAAAAATCAATTATGTTTCTGCGTTTGCCAGGACTCCCAGAGTTTAAAGGACGGGATCTCCCAATTGAGACCATCTAATATATATTTAATCACAAAGTTCTTCTTAATATCAGCAGTGCTACATACTTTATAAACTTCGCTAAAAACTAATGATTCACTATCACTCTTATGTTTTTTTTAAATAAATGCCACTATTTGTAAACTCAGTTCAAGCACAGGTATCTTTTCCGTATTTCAATAAGAATGCAATGAAGTCAATGTGTGGCTCATTAAACAAATTCTAAATAGACCAGCTAGCCTAGCCTGAAGGAGCATATGGCATCCAGATTTTTTGTTATAAACTACCCAGATGGACTACTCTTGCTAAATACAACAGATAAAAGGCATACACATAGTGCATTAAACATTAGATATCAATATGTACCAAGCACAGAGAAAAAATGGACTGAGTGGACTTGAAGAGTAATCTCAAAGCCACATTGCTAAGTATCATCTACTTTCGCAAATTAAACTGCCCAAAAAAGTATTACATATTGCATCCCAACAACTTTGCATTGCAAGTGGCATCTAGTGGGAACAATGCAGCCCATGGACTGCAGACAATCTTGGTGATGGAAAATGTGATAACAACAAAATCCACATCCTCAGCATGTTAACAGAACCGTCTAGCATTATTATTACAGGAGAATCTAGATAACGGAACAGCTAGCAACGCCAAAGAAAAAAGAGCAAAAGAATGGGTAGCAGTATTAATAATAACATCAAAACCCTCTGCAGCCCTGACCCTGACAGGATACATATGAAACTGATCGCTATGAAACTGATCGCATCACCAGTTATGCCTACCGTGTATCACCCGAATTATCACCTAGATGATATACAATAACGGAACCATTCTCCAGTGAAGGTCCCTACTCACTGATCACCACCCGTGTTGCGCCACACAACATAACTTGTTCAAGACGCCCTTCTACCCAGCACTCAACTAAAGAGGACAGCATAACAGCACATTGATCACAGCCTAAAGTCAGCAAACAGCAGCAGCACTGCATCGCAAACAATCATGCCCCTCCACGTGCAGACATAGAGGCTTGCTAGGGGAAGGGGCAGGAGTCGAGGTAATCCTCACCTTCTTGTCCTTGATCTCGCTGGACTGGATCCACGTCTTGATCTGGTCCCTGTACCGCTGCAGCTTCTTGATCTCCTTCTTGAGGTCCGCCTCGAACTTCTCCTTCTGGTTGGCATTCTCAGTGTCGTAGACCTGCCCCCAAACAAAAACCGTCTACAAAATTCGCAAGAAAAAATTCCGGCAGGGGCAGGGTGAATGGAAGGAGGGCGCTGGGGGCGTACCTTGTTCCAGATGCTGTCGAAGACGTCGACGCCCTCCTGGACCTTCTTGAGGACGCGGTCGATCTCGCCCTGCAGCTTCCGGCTGGCGCCCATGGCTGAGACGGGGGTGCCCTCACGCTCAGGCGCGGCTAGGGTTCGACTTGGGGGGAGCAAAGGGGGGAGAATGGTGGAGACCGGAGTGGGGAACCCAATTTTTTACAATTTGACTTTTTTTAAGAAAAATTACGTTTGACCCCTGAGAGACTTAAACTCATCTTTGGACCTAAGGGTAACACGTCTCGACGCCACTAGATCTTGGTTCCGAGGTGCCTGGTCGTGCACAGCAGGGCATCATAGGTAGCGTTCACGTGGCCGGTACCTCGGCACCGGAATAAATGACGCCGAGCTCGGCGCCACAAATCTTGGCGCCGAGCTCGCCCCTGTTCGCTGGTTGGTTTTTGGGCTGATAAGCCCTGCTGGTGCTGGCTTGTTGTGAGAAGAAAATATTGTTGGCTGACTGATAAGCCCTGACTGAAACCAACAAGCAAACATGCTGAATATTTATACAAGTTAAACTAGCTTTTATTTTTTTTTTGAAAGTAACTAGCTTTAAATCTGACCTGAATAATATTAACTTGATCTAATAGTACTTATTTTGTATATAAATGTTAGTACGTATTATTTTTTATACAACTTTAGTCGACTTCAAACTGTTTGATATCTTGAAAAGTAAGAATTGTAATTTTTTAAATGGAGGAAGTAGTTGGGAAAATAACATAGTTGAAAAATGTATGCACAAAAAAGGGTACTCCGTATGTCATGGTAATTTACTCGTGCTAAGACTGTCTCCAACGAGACCACCCAAACGCAAAAATAGATGATTCATAGTGTTTTGGGTACCAGAAACGAGCTCCAATAGAACACCCAATCAAAGGACGCATTTTGCGTACGAGCCCGATCGAAAGGCAAATAAGCGTCTCACAGAGAGAGAGGATGCAAATGTCTGGCGCCGTAGTGGTGGGCCTGCGGCGAGGCGCGGCTTGCGACGGGGCGCGGCCGGCGCTTCTAGGCGAGCCGGTCGGAGATGCTCGTCTTCGGTCGGATATGCTCACCGCCGCCTAGATCCGGCCACCAGCGGCGGATCCGACCACCACGAGCGCAGATCCGGCCAGCACAAGCGAGAGAGAGGGAGGGAGGGAGGGAGAGGGAGGCGCCACGCGGCCGCGCCGTGCTCCTCACGCCGTGGTGGAGAAAGAGCGCCACCCGGTGCTCCCCATCCCGGGCGCGTCGTGCTCAAGGCGTCTTTGGAGAAGGAGCGCCGTGCAGCCAGGTTCTTCACCGCCGCTGCCGTGTGGGGGAGGAGAGGCGTCAGTGGGGGGCAAGGGAGGGGACGGGGTGGAGAGACCGAGGGAAGGCAATTTGCGTTACCTGCATGTTAGAGAATCCAAATTTTAGGTAGAGACATTTTTTTACTGTGCATGACCTAAATCAGAGAATGGATGTCGATTTAGGTCTTATTGTTGGAGACAGTCTAACATCAACAATTCAGCACTCAGCAAGCATTCATTCATGCCTGTTTGAAAACCTGAGCTCTCATGCGGTGCATTGATGCACACTCTGCGTCTTGTTCCTCCATTTTTTAAAAAGCTAGCCTTGTGGTCAAAGCATGTCCTTGGCAGTTCTTTACAGTATGCTCGGCGCAGAATACATGGCTTCGACGTCAGCACGTGGCGTCGAGCTCGGTGCCAAGATCTATGACGCTGAGCTCTAGCGTCGAGCTCGGCGCCATATATTCTGACGTCGAGGTACCGCCATATGAACACCACCTAGGATGTCCTATTGTGCACGGTCAGGTACCTCGAAGTCAAGATCTGTGGCGCCGAGACGTGTTACCTCGACGCCATGAGTCCTGGCGCTGACCCTTAGAATCAAAGATGAGTTTAAGTCTCTCGGTGGCAAACGTAAATTTTTTTTTAAAAAAAGACCAAATTGTAAAAAATGGTCGAAAGGAGACGACGAATTATTTGGGACGGGTTTCGTTTTCCTCTGGCGTGCCTGCGTGGGGCGACGTTGGCGAGAACGAACGTGAACTGGACTGACGTGCTTTTCAGTCGGGAGATCTGGGCTACGGCCGTGGGCTCATATCTTCTGACGGCTCGGACATTAAAGCCCAAGTTTGTACGTAACAACTAGGATGTCTAACAGGCTTGGGCCAGACTAATCCGCTTTTGTGTGTGTGTGTATATATATATATATATATATATATGTTGTTTTTGCCTGTTGAATTATCACTGGATTCTACGTGTTTCTTCTCACATTCTAAAACCGGACGAATTGCAGAACTATTTTCTCTCTGTGCTGGTTATAAGTGTTTTTCAAGGCAGTTTTCATCCTTTTTAAATAAAAAATCCAATAAACACCTAATAATGTTTTGAAACCACAATAATATCTAAATTTTTAAAAGAGACTGACTACCCATCTTGTGAAAGATTGTTCAGTTTGTTTTCTTCCACTTTTTCAACAAATCATAAGTTGCCACGTCACATCTGTACAACAAAGCACAAAAATAAAAAAGCACCTGTACGTAATAAAATCTGGAAGATTTTCAGGGTGGTTATCTTCCACTTCCAGAAAAAGTGACGTGGCAAAATCTCAACCAAATGACAACACAGATCTATGCAAACTTGACGGAGAAGAAAGAAAAAAAACAGCGCCGTAACAAAAACAAAAAACGCGGCACCGTAGATGGCCGTGGCGGTGACGGCGTAGCAGACAAAGAAGGACGATGAGGACCAAAGCAAAAGCAAGACCAAATTTGAAATTAGCACCCAGATCTGAAGCAAAAGAACAAGATGCAACGCAGGTAAACAATCAAGCCAGTCCACCCCAAAGCACCTTCATCTTAAATTTGTTTTTCTTTTTGCATAGATATGCATCTAATTTTGGTACAAATTACTAATAAAACAATAACATTACAATTTTCAAAACACAGGCATCAAGATACGCAGGTTCAATGCATCCAATTGGGTCACCAAGAATAGGGATCCAAACACATGCATCAACATTACAAAAGTCAGGAGAAAATCATCAAAGCAAGGTAAAAAAATCCTAGCTCAGCCATATATACAGATATGCAGATTCACTGAAACCTGGAACATAATCTGGTTTAAAAATCCCAGCTTGGCCACTTAGTTTAAAAAGGTGGTTTCAGATAACCTTTGATCTAGTTATCTGGTAACTGACCTGCATGAAAACCATTTGCTTGATTCAGTTAGCCGTGGAGCTTTTACAGAAAATGAATCAAATACTGAAATGAAAGAAGGCAGTGCTCTAAACAAACAAAGAGTGAAGGTGCCATCCATCCAAAAAAGTAAATTGACCACAAGTGCCAAGTGCCAACTCTTAACTGATAAAGATTAATTCAATTCTAACACATTGGTCAGTTTGTTAAAAAAAGGCACCAAGGACATCAAAATTCACCAGCGTTAAAAAACTTTAACTTGACGATCTGACATAAATCTTGCAATTTCTCTCAGCGGTCCACCTATTCCGCAGCTCACATCCAAAACCTACAGAACCACACATCCAATAGCTTCTCGTAGTCTCACTACAATGCTGATATCATTCATCCTAAGGTCATGTAGAACAAAAAAATAGTTTCGGCACCATGGATCTGTTAATACTTAATAGGAGTGATTTGGCCTGCCAATACTTCACATTATTTTTAGAATAACATCTATCCTAAAGGCAAATCTAGTTGAGCACAATTGCAAGGTGACAAAGCTTTTAACTATAGCAGCTGCAGTTATATAAAAACCTACTGTACAACTAGAATAAGGGGCATCAAATTTGTAAAAAAACAAAAAGATATCTTTGGAAGGTCCTATTACCATGTAGTTGGACTTTCTTGCTTCCTGCTTCCCTCCATAATATCCATGATATTTCTCATATCTAGTAAAACAATTTTAAATAAAATCAGACTACAATAAAAACAATTCCTGAATGGATATTTCTTCAAAAGGGAATGAACATGATATGAACCAGGATGCTAGTTCTACTGGACTTGAACCAAAGAAACTTGGAGCAAAAACAAGGGAAAAAATTACCCCGCAAATTCTACGGGACTTGAACCAAAGACAGACAGAGAACACACTTAAACTTAATACAGGCAAAAAAAATAGAAACTGAACACACTCAAGGAAAAAAAAATACTATAACTGAATTTTACATATGCAAGTTGTATTGGCTTGCTGCTACTTTCTAGAAGACAGTCGGGCTACAATTTCCTTTCTGAATTTTCTCTGCTGGCCTCTCTTTCAGTTATGCAGCTTGTTTTTGTGTCTCCAACTGTTATGCAGGAACCCCTAAATAGCACTGTGTAACAAGTGTTGGTCATCAGGTTTACTTTGGAAAACTAGCAGCTCATAATAATTTTTACTAACTCCTCAATACTTAAATTAGGATTCTGCTAAACTTGAACTGAACTTTAACTAAAAATAGGTTAAGATTTGTTTAATGGACAAAGTGAACTCTGAAATTGAACTCAACAAAAAAGTAAAACTGAAAATAAATTCTACTACACTAAAACTGAACTTAAACTGAAAATAGGCAACACTGCATATCTAAGTTGGAGTCCACAAGTACACTGCATATCTAAGTTCCAGTTCCACCGACTGATAGACCACGACGTGTCCATTAGCAACAAAAATGTACAGACGACCTATTCAATCCACGGACCAATCTAGCACATTAGTGGGGTCGAGAACGAAGGAACGGGAGGAGCTGATATGACTTGGTCTCTTCTCTCTTCTAATCTTCTGTCATGTCGTCGTGTAAACACAAGACAGTGACAGATTGGACCTGCAGGAGCAGGACTGATGCTGATTCGAGTTACGGGTTGTTTTCTGAAAACTAAAAGCCTGACCAACTAAAAACAAAAGAGAAACCAAGCCTAAATAACCAGAATACTTTGGTTGGTTTATTTGGAACTTTTGTTTGATGGCAAAACTAAATAGTTGTTTGATAGATTTGTCTCCGCTGCAACTGAACTCAGTGCTCCATCAACAACATATATGAAAGGGGCAGCCTCCAGATCCTCTTCTGATCGGTAACAAACAAAAAGGTCACATCCCACACAGCTCATGCGGAACAGCTTTTCAAGCTTTCCTTCACCACTGCATCAAATATACAATTACATGATCACCACAATCTGAAGTATAACCTAGTAATCAGTATTTAGTAATCACTTTGGCATAATAACCCTGAAGGCTTGTTTGGCAGCACTACAATTCATCCCAATCTATATGTATTGAGGTGTATTAGGATAGAAAATTAACTAGATTTTTATCCCAATACATGTGAATTAGAGTGTAGCCAAACAAGGCCTGAGGTGGGTTATTTCAAAGGAGTATGCATATGATTGCAGATCATGTTATATAAACACAATTCAATAATTCTCATAGTGTATAATAGTCCTGCTATACTAATGAAAAATCTATAAACACACACTTCATTGATGAGGCCACAAAGAGATTTGCTTCCCTTAGAAGAAAACGGTGCACACATGTAGCCAAAATAGCACCCAATTTCTTAGTTACATACTATCTAACAAACTTAAGACATTCACAAGCGTTTAGAGAGAACTCTGAAATTAAACTCAACAAAAAAGTAAAACTAAAAATAAATTCAACTGCACTAAAATTGAACTTAAACTGAAAAATAGGCAACACTAAACTTAACCTGAACTTCAACAAAACAATTACTGAAAAAAATTACTAAAACTG
This sequence comes from Miscanthus lutarioriparius, assembly GCA_904845875.1. NCBI lineage: Eukaryota > Viridiplantae > Streptophyta > Magnoliopsida > Poales > Poaceae > Miscanthus > Miscanthus lutarioriparius. The sequence goes on from CAJGYO010000002.1 coordinate 116,408,835, forward strand.
AACCACATGCTGGGTAGGCAGGAAACACAGCAGAACTAACGAAAATGAAGGCGTCTCCAGCAACAAGCCTTTTGCAAAATAACAAAAACAATCCAACCACTCTGAAGGAGATGCCTCCTAGGTGATTTTTTTTAATTTTAACCCCTTTTTAATATAATTTTAAATCTAACACTGTCGGTTTTTTTAGAAACTAACATTTTTGGCCGCGCCTATTGCCCTGGCGTGGCCAAATGCCTGTGCCGCGCCATGCATGGCGGCGCGGCAGAGGCCTGACGTGGCGGCGACCATCACCGCTGACCGCTGACGTGGAAAGGCTCTGCCGCGCCACCGATCTTGACGCGGCAGTGCCGCGCCCTGATCCATGGCGCGGCAGAGCCGGATATAACCACCGCCGTGGCCTCTTGCCCGAGCAGTCGGCGTTCCGCGAGAAACGCAGCAAGGCAGTGCCGCCGCGCCCGCCTTCGCCCGCGCCCGCCCGGCGCCAAGGACGTCGTCCGCCCACGCCGCAAGCCCGCCCCATGCCAAAGAAGCCCGCCGCGTTCGGCGAAAAGAAGCGAGCCGCCGCCACCAGTAGCCAAAGCCACGCCAGTCCGGTGAAGCCATCGCACCAAGACGTTAGCGCGCCCTCCCCCGCCAGAACCTCCGGTCACACGCAGGCGGTGCCCGCTTAAACTGCGGTCGCGCTCTCGCCCCGGCCGGTCTTCTGCTACTGCAATGAGGTACTCCACTAATATAGTTAGCACAGTTAATAAAGTTAGTAAAATTATCAAAGTATAGTTAGTATAGTTAGTTAGTTTAGTTAGTATACGTAATATAATTAGTTAGTATAGGTAGTAAAGTAAGGTGGTTTATTTAGTACAGTTATTTACTCTAGTTGTACATTGGATTTAGTATTTGATTAGTTAGTATAGTTATAGTTAGAAAATATAATAATGTTAGTATGGATATTACGTACGATGATTTCGACGACTTGATGAAGTTTCTTGAAATGCTTTTGCAGATGGATTGTTGTGTTAGAGTTTTGTTCGGAGGAAGTGTTAGGAGAGAAGATGGTATGTTTGAGGATATGGAAAAAGAATTGTAATGGTTTGATGAGCCTCTTAGCTTCAACGATCTTTGTGTCCGTTTAAATACAAAGTTTGGGGGTGATTTCACACTGAAGGGGAGGTTTGATACTGGGAAGACTAGGGCACACTATGTCCTCATGCCCTTGCGCGACCATGCTCACTGGTTCCGCTACACTAGGGTTCTCCAAGGTTCCAATGTGTCTATGGCTGAGGTGGTCGTGGAGAATGGGTACAGGATGCATGGTGTGCAGGACGGCCCGTCCATTGATGGTTTTGGAGGCAATGAACAAGAATTAGGTGTCAAAGGGAAGCAACTCAGGATAACATGGATTTGGACGGTCAGTTGACGCAGGAGCAGTTTCATTCAACTGCAGTAGGCTGTATAAGCAATGACTTCGATATGAATGAGTTCGAATGAGAAGAGGAGGAGCAGGAGGAGGAGGACAGGATCGGTGATGTGGTTAGCAGTGATTCAGACGATTTTGATGATGACCAAGGAGGTACAGATGCTGTGGCAACACCGTCTAATGCCATGCTAGGACCGGTTCCTCAGATCATGCATGCCCCTTGCTCTCATATGATCACGACCTGCAGGGTTCGCGGGTACAACTATGAGGATCTACCATATATGTCACCCTTGTATCTCCGTTCGAACACCGTTAGTATTTGGGAGATGAGCTTCGAGCCATACCTAGACCCAACACGGTGGCCACCTTATAATAGTTATGACTACGTGCCACATCCGGATCTAATGAAGGTAGGGAAGGGTAGAAGGAAGAAGAAGCGATTGAAGGGGACATGGACGCTATGAGAGGGTACGAGGAAGACATGTACGGCAGGGGAGACTTCAACGAGACCCGTGGCAGGAATCTTTGCTCCGTTTGCAAACAATCTGGCCATAAGGCTAGCCGGCATAGAAGACAGCAGGTGATTTCATATTGTTTTCGTATTGCATAACATGTAGTTCAATTTTTGCAATGCTACATAATATTAATCTAAAAATTGTTAATTTGAATACTCTAACCCTTTGTTTATCATTTTGTAACAGGATGGCCCCTTTCACGTCGTACCAGTTGATCCCCCTTCTTGATATGGAGTACGACGACCCCCTTCTTCTACCGGACGACGAGGTTTCATTACGTCGTGTGACTTAGTTCATTACATCGAACTTATATCGAACGAATATTCTCGTCGAAAACTTGTAGACTCATAAACAATGAAAATGTTGTATTGCAACTTGTCGTCCATTTATTTGCGTCATGTTCGTTTGGTACCGCACTTGTAGTTTTATACAGCACCGACAACAACTCAATTGTTTTGAAGCCGTGGTCTGGCTGCGTCACTGCCGCGCCGTGGGATCTGGCGCAGCACTGACGCGCCATGTACTATGGCGCGGCACAAAATATTAGTTATCTAGTAATACAAATGAAGAAGAAAAAGATAGTAGAAACAATTACTTACATTAAAACAACTGCACGTGTAGAAGCAACGAGCCGTTGTGTCGGGATGTCTTGATTGAAACACGTCGGCCGGACGACCACAGTCACATTAGGGACAGGGAGTTCAGAAGGGACGGGGGCATCTTTGCTAGACTCGTCTGGGTACATTTCTCTAGGACGACCCCGTTTTCGTCATAACTGATTTCGAAACATGTCTTCCATCTAAAAAAATGGTTCAAATTAAACATCAATCAAAACAACGCAAATTAATGAAAAATGTAATCATTTGCAATGGAACTAAAATATTATAAACAACAATTATACCAAAAAAAAAATATATGGCAAACATACTTCTAACTAAATAATTAACTTTAACATTGACAAACTCAAACTTATATCTTCACCATAGTTCCCAAACATAATTTTTCTGCTAACCTTAACTTCATTCATAATATCATATCCACCATTCAAACGAAAATAAAATGTGCGTAAGAACCTTAAACGAGAACGAGAAGGGATGGAGGCGGCCGGAGAATGGAACGGAAGGGAGGGAGGCGGCAATGGAGGGCCGGCGGTTGGGGCTGCCGCCGTTTGTGGCGTGGCGGCCAGTGTGGTTGGCGACGGGCGGCCGCGGTGGCGACGGACGGGCGCGGGAGCGACGCCAGCGCTTTCTTTGCGCCGGGCGAGCGGACTGGCTGGCGGGTGGTTATATCGGCTCATCGCGCCACGAATCGAGGAGCGCAAGACTGCCGCCGCCAAGATAGGTGGGCGTCGAGCCTTTCCACGTCAGCGGTCGGCGGTGATGGTTGCCGCCGCCAGCGCTCTCGCCTGCGCCATGCATGAAAGGGCATTGCATTTGGCCGCGCTAGGGCAATAGGCGCGGCCAAAAGTGTTAGTTTTAAAAAAACCGACAGTGTTAGATTTAAAATTATATTAAAAAAGGGTTAAAATTAAAAAAATTCTCCTAGGTTTGATAGCAATCATCAACATCGAGAACAAACAAATCAGAGAAAACACTGAACCTCGAACAATAAACTACTCCTCTCATTTTTACACTTGGCGCCCATGCCCAGACAAATCTAATCCCAATCCAATCCCCGCCATGCCAATCTTTGGTGCACGCCTTGTGGCGATGAAGGTTCTCACCCCGCCGCCGTCCACGGCCCTCGACGCCGCCGTCGCCGCCTCAGCAGGCCGCCTAAGCGCCGCGCCAGAGACCACCTCGCTCCACGTTGTCGCCTCGCTGCTCCCGCCCACCGCCGCGCCGCTGCTCCGCGACATGCTCGCCGGCGCTCGCATCGCCGACTACTCGCCGCGCAATCGACGCCCACCACGCCCACCACCGTTTGGGGGAGACAGATGCGATAGAGGAGGGAGGGAGAGAAGAAGACTCACCTGTGGGCGGACGAGGGTGTGGCGACGAGGGTGACCCATGCACACGACGCAAAAAGACAATGACAGACGGGGAAGGAGTCTGAATCATGGCAAGCTTGAAGGGAGAGCTCGAGAGTGCGTCGAGGCATGCGGAGCAGGGAGGACCGGGCAGCTGCGACAGCCGGCTACACGCGCCCGCCACCACCACGGACAAAACCGCCGCCGCCGCCGGCAAGGCCACACCCGCCGTCGACCGAGAACAGTCAGTCCCAGATTGAAATGAGGCAGTGGGATAATATTTTTAGATACATACAAAACGAAGCGGGATAACTGTAAACAAAGACAACGGCTCACAGCATAGAACGCAACGGGAAGATATTACTTGACTGAGCACGAATCTTAACAAACATCTCCACCATACAAAAGTGGAAGAAAACATAAACAAAAAAACTGCCGGAAGATATTTAGAAATTCTGTTTTTAAAAATTATGAGAAAATCTTAGAAAATATAGTGGTAAAGAGAAACCCAAATTAAATATTAGAGTTCATGAATAACATATCTAGAAGTTTCTAAAAAATAGATTTAGCTCCAGGAGTATGAAAAAATCTCTAAATTTTCTGAAACAATCTAATTAGTGTTTAAATACGTCTAAAATTTTATAAAATAAATTATGAAATTCAACTAGCATGTAACAAATGCATTCATGCTTGTCGCATATTGTGTTTTGTTGTAGAAAACTTTAAAAATGCAAACTGATATTGATAGAGTGTTTTAGGGATTATCCAGATTTTTTTAGTTATTTTCATTTTTCTACTAAATCCAAAATTTAAAAACTTCTAGAGATGCCCTCACCGACTCTAAATATTTTTTTTGGTTGTTACTGTCCCAATCTATTTCTAGAGTTCTTTCAGAATTTTTAGAAGCTTACCATCTCAAAAAAAAAAAATTAGAAGCTTAGAGATATTTTCATGGTTGAAAAATAATATCAGGTGTTTACCATATTATGTTCATGGTGGAAGTCACTGCCACGGCCAAATGAGTCCCAAGTCAGATTCAATCCAGGGATGGAACTCATACTATAGTAATATATTTTTTTTACTAGTACAAGGTTTTAGGCACAAAAAGATTGTGACCTTACCGGCTCTGCTCTATGGGTTCCAGGGCAATGGCTTATACATATGCTTATGGTCTAGAACAACAAGTAGTGCCAATCCATTTTATAGCATAGAACACTTCGAGATATACCAACATCAGCTGAATAAGGTGAAGGCCACAAATATAGACGGCAAATTCTGACTAGTGATTTTTTTTTAAAAGCAATGGCAGGAGCTCTGCCTTTCAATTAAGATAGGAAAAAAGAGAAGTTTATATAAAAAGGGAAGAGAGACCCGGCCCTCGGCTGTCACACAGCAGAAAAATCAAAGCCCCACATAAAGAAAGAAGAGCAGCCCCTATGAAAAGGCCCTCTTTCTAAGGTCTATGTCTTCCTTAATTCTCGCGGCCACCTTAATTCTCGTGGCCACCTGTAGCACCGTTTCTGTGGCATTGTTAAAAATTCTCCTATTCCTCTCTTTCCATAAATTCCAGAAAGTGTAAATCACCAAGCCATTGAACCTTCTCCGCTCCGCTCTAGGCACTTTGCTTGCGGCATCCTTCCACCAAGTGACTAGTGAATTTAAACTATCACAATTATGACTTGTGCAGTGGACTTTTTATCCCTAAAAAAGTCACACAGTTGTTCGAGGAAAAACAGGTACACCTTTTAACCCACTGACCAAGGTCAAATCTGCAACTAAACAAAATCTTGAAGAGAATGTTTGTTGATGACGTATGATATGAAAAAGGTGGCTTCTTTTGCCATTCTTGTTCTGTTTCAATAGGTCCTTTGAATGCCCTCACATTTCAGTACAAAGGGCTTTACATGAATTACACAAATTATGTATCACATATTCCACCCAATTGGGTTTATATACACCACATCTACACACACTCCAACAATGTGTAAATTGACCTGGCTCGTGAACAGCATATATCTTGCGAAGTTGCATCCACGAGATCCTGTTGCCAAGCATGAAAGAAGTAACAGTCAGTTCCTGTCTTTCCTGGCTGATAACCAATTATCTACAACAGATGGCCAACCACCTTTTAAGTAAATATCATCCGGTCGGTCTTTCTGTAACTCTATCACGTCACATGACTGCAGCTGTTCTTTTCTATGATACATATCCTGATGAACTCCTGTATATCTCATCAGCTTGCGCTACCGGAACGTAGACGACATCTGTTAGGGAGCTGTGGGTTCGTCCATAGAAAACGTACACAAGAACACCCATCAGCAGCCATATGCCAACCCTCATCCATGTGTCACCACTGAAGAACACATGGGAAATGCGCAATTCAGATTAATCACAAAGAGAGAAGGCAAGTCAGTCATTTACAACTAGTATTTCCATTGAAACAGAATAATAGATTCGACACTAACCCCAGGTTTATCAACAGATACGTATTTATCAGGATACACAAAACTGGTAGCACTGGAACAAAAGGGCATGTGAATCCTGCAGAAAACAAATCACAGATATGTACTGTTTAGTTCAAATATATTGGTAGGCAGGGTTATGTAAATTTGATAGCAGTACCTCCGGAATGACCAAAAGAGTGCCTGCCAGCATCTTGGTCGATCCAGGAGAGCAAGCTGAGGCCAGCCAGAAGGAGCACAACTCCAATGATGCAGCCAATACATATCGGGAGACTGATATAGGGCAAGATACTTTTGTTAGGACAATGAGTTTATCTATGTTTGTTAATGTGATGAATCATAAAGTGACCAATTGAAAGAGCCAGCCTACTATCCTTTCAGACAGAGTCATATGGTACTCACAAAGGCAACCATGTGGTAGAGGCTGAAGATGTGAGGATCAGAACCCCTGCACACACAGACGCTATGCTTAAAGAGGCTATCTTTCGGCGTTTCGTCTCATCCATCTTGCCTACAGAATTAACATGGAAATTCATTCTAGTTAGCTAGCTGAAGTAAAATGTATCTGGTGTGGAACAACGAAACTGAATAAAACCTGAAAGCAAATTTGTATTACCTTTATGCAGTCTTTTATCAATGAGAGGGTCCTTCACTGATTCTACTACCACAATCACATCCTTTGTCTGAGACAAATTACAGTTCCCAACGCCAAGAAGGCCCCTGTCTGTTTCCTCATCGCATTCCTGGTTCAAACGGAATGATTCTTGCATAGAGGGTGGCAAAGGGACCTCATCCGGAGGGACATATCTGAGTATCAAGATTGAGACAGCAACTATGGTGAATGCAAGGAGTGTGCCTACACTGACCTGCAACCGAAAGAACATAATTTTTATTTCACTCCACCTTACATGATTTGTAATGCTTGCATGCATGTACAGTCCTGCAGGAAGTTTCTCTTCCATAATCCATTGTAAAAATGGCTATGATTATACAAATAATCACAGATAGCTGGTTACTTACCATTCCTGCTAACTGTGAAACATCCATTGCAAAAGCCAGAGCAGCTGCAAAGATGCCAGTCACAATTGTGCTCTTAACAGGTACTTGAGTTTGTTTGTTAACATCAGAGAAGAAGGATGGCAACAGACCATCTCGTGCCATGGCCATAAGTATTCTAGGCTGCGAGAATAACAATTCAAATCATAATGACACAAAGTATTAAAATATCATCTACCTAGAGCTGATGTGGTACGCCATAGTACTACATGCCTACATCTTCGCTCACAGATGTGGCATGGCAAATCAAAGTTCATTGCAGCATTAGTTGAATGGGATTTAATTGAAAATGAACGAATGGGGGTCAATGCAATTGATGGATAATGTTGAGTTAAACATGGAATCCAAGGTGCTAAGTCAAGAACAAACATATTTTACAATAAGGGTCTGGAGCAAATCAGTTTTGGCAAGTTACAAGGCAAGGTTCACACAACTTATTGCAGAGTGACTGTCAGTAGAATGAGAAGCACAAGTTCCATTGCATTTTCAGCCAGTGGGTGTCATCAGGAGTAAGTCATAGTATGCTTTTAGCAGTGTATACCTGTGGAAGAAGTGAACCCATCAAGGTCGAGCAGAGTGCAAGAACAGCACCACTTGTCACAACATACCTAAAATTAGATGGTAAAGTCTGTAAGCCGATGACTGGTATACACAAAGGGGTAAACAAAAAGTCAGGACTTACATGGCCCATTGCATTCCATGTTTTGTGAAGGCTGATGAAATAGGAGTATCTGGGTCCATGGCGAAATACGGTACCAGCCCAACAATAACGACAGAAACAGCCATATACAACGCACAGCAAATAGCCAATGCTACTCCAATTCCCAATGGCAGATCTCTCTGTGGATTCTTTACCTGCAGGGGTCAAAAGGGGGTAAAAACGAATAACTCTTGTAAAAGAAGCGCACATCTCTGTCAGATGGGACTTTCCTAACCTCTTCAGCTGTACTAGCGACTGTATCAAAGCCTATGTATGCAAAGAAAACAGTTGCTGATCCAGCAAGCATTCCATTTACTCCATGTGGGAAATACCTGGAAAGTTCAGATACCTATTAGCACACCACTAATGAAATCCCCCAATAGAAAGGAAGCACCAAGCCTTTATGCATTACCCGTCAGAAACCTTGTAGCCGACCCATCCTATTTGGAAGCCAATATAACTACCAGCCACAATAACAAATATCATTACACAAGCATTCAGAACTGTTACAACTCCTTGTGCAAATGAACTCTGCAACAGTTCAAATAGAATGGCCATAAGTCATAAGTGGTTCTGTATTTGTGGAGAAAAGGAATAAGAACTAATGAATCGATCAAAGTGGCAACCTCTTTAATTCCCACGCACAGTAAAACAGTCACAACAAAAACAAGAGCAGCTGCGCAGGGGTCAACAATGATACCAAACCATGGAAGCTGATGGCGTGCTAAAATCCATGGCAGACTATCCTGTCCTCCAAAAAACAATGCCTGGAAAAATAAACAAAGTTCATCAAACCAGGCCTATGATTCAAAGCATTGACTGAATACAGTTGAAACGAGCTAGATACTAGAGACATCACACTTACTAAATTTGGAGATATGCCACGGGCAACAGCAGATCCACCAATAGTATATTCCAGCACAAGAGCCCAGCCAATCAACCAGGCAACACTAGGTAAATAAAACGACCATGTGAGTTCATTCTAGGCATTTGTTTATAGCTAGAAAGCTTAAGCTGTAAATTTCTTCATTTGCATATTGACAAAACAATACAGTTTATCATACTTGTCCGAAAGAGCTAGTATTTCATATCATAAAAGAATGTATATTTACTCGTGGGTCAGTAACTTACCCTTCTCCAACACAGATGTATGAATAATGGTAGGCACTTCCAGCAGAGGGGCAACGACTAGCAAGCTCAGCATAACAGAAAGCTGAAAGCGCGGCTGCTATTCCAGCTATCAGAAATGAAATTGTCAATGCAGGACCAGCGTGCTCCCTAGCAACTGTTCCCACAAGAACGTATACTCCAGCTCCAACTGTGGAACCAACCCCTGATAGAAAATATAGTAGTTCGTTAACATCAAGCAACTGACATATAGATTCATCATGAAGTAGAATGATTGACAAACTTTATTACTATAAGAATCTGATTCAGCCCATCAAAGTTTTCACTTTCAAGAACAACAAGCTTTGAAGTAACCTATATCACTGTACCTAGGTAGAATTTTGATAATTTATCTTTGCACAAACTTATTAGAGTAATTTATCTTTGCAAGGAGTGAACAAAAGTCGAAGGGAAAAAAGCGACAGTTGGAGTGGAGGATAGAGAAATCCACCATCCACAGCTGGCAGCCAACATTGGCTAACCTATAAAAAACTGAACAAGTCGAAGGAAACCAAGTAACCAACTACCAATAATAGCAGTTATACTACATAACAAAGGGCAAGTCCGCTATCCGCATCCGCGTGACGCGCGTCTGAACGTTATGTCAGACACCAATGCAGCCATCCAACGTACAGGAGAGTAACAAATCAACATTTTTTACTTGAAGGGAGAGAGCACAGAGCAGAGTAAGCCAGTTTTGAAAGGAAGAACGAAGGAAAACTTGCAAGTTGAAGTAGAGACAACTCATGCAGTAAACCGCACTAAATAAGTATTAGTAATCAATGCATCTAATTCTAGCTGCTCCATTGACCCAGAACATCAGCAAAATTCCTCAGCAAAGCCGGCGTCCTGACCAGAATTCGCTAAAACCCCGCAAAACAATTAGCACTCACAAACCACCAAAGCCCATACCTTTCATAAGCAAAATACCACGAATTCGCATGAAAGCGGAACACAGCACAGAATCACAAGGGAGAAGAAACCGCACCGATGGCGACCAGCTCCGGCACGTTGAGCTCCTTGGCGAGCTGCGGCTGGCCCTCGGCGCGGACCCGATCGGAGTCCACCTGCTTCCGCCGCATCAGGCTCCGGAACCCGCCGCCCCATCCCCTCCCGCCGCCGCCGCTGCTCCCCGCCTCCAATGCCATCAAGATCGCCGGCTCGGCAGGACAAAGAACCGGCCTTTCTCGCCGGATTCGGTCAGAGGGCGGATAAGGGCATCTGGTTTGTTCCGCGGATTACGCGGCGGCTGAACGGAGCGAAAGACAGAGAGGAGGAAGTGGAGGGCGAGAGGGGTGGATGGGGACGGCAAGAGCTCGGACGGCGACCGCAGCTGTCTCGCTTTCTTGGCTCGGGGTTCCCTCTCGCGTGCGTTCTTCTGGTACCGTTTCTGTTGGAAATTTGTTGCTCGCTCTGAGAACGGCGCAGACCAGGAGAATTCCTTTTAGTGGTACACGTGGAGTTTTTTACTTCTACCGAACTCCTGTTCTTCGAGTTGAAAGCTTACTGCTACTGGGGATTAGAAACAGAATGTTTTAGTCGCCGAGATTCAGATGCGTTCAACTAATCGCCGAGAATCTTGTTTACTTTCTTTAGCAATTTTTTTATGCAGGAAAATAGGGGACCCTCCGTCCCTAAATAGCTGTCGTCGTTTGTGTGCGTGCTACAAGTTTGACTCGATTTATAGAAAATATGTGCAACATTTATATCTCCGAATAAATTTATTAAAATTCAAAGATCTTTTCAATGATACTAATTATATACTATAAATATTAATATTTTTAATATATATTTAGTTAAAGTTGTTTCTCGGGAAGCAAAGACGACAGATATTTAGGAACACAGGGAGTATGCGCGAAATTTCTACCTTATAACCGTGGCAAAAAAAACATAAATATTGTGTTGTACGAGTTATACTCCCCAAAATTTTGGAATTCGATTAGTCGACATGGTTTAAATTTTTGGAGTATACTTTTCTTACGAACCAAGTTCTGAAAACATTTGAAGATGAACTGCTCTCCGACTTAGATTCAGATGCAAGTTCTGGCTAGTATAAATCCATACTATAATTGGTATAAAAAATTAACCAGGGCCATAGCATCTCCGGGAGTTAATACAAATTAACCGTCTAAAAACCTTTTTCAGCCGAGATTAAGAAAAACCGATCAACAGATTTCAATCACCGCTCGCAAAGTTTTGCTCGGCGGAAAAGAAGATGTGGCACATATTTGTTTTTCTTTGGAACCAAAAATTTAAGAATTATTGGAGTACATTGTTGTTTTTTCTCCCAATTGTTTTAGGTGGTTTGGTAAAATTGGCATTTTTTTTAGGAAAAAACAGTTAGAGATGCTCTAAGTGTTTTTTAGGAAAAACAATCACATGTGATGATAGGATTTAAGATATGTTTGAGTCCACCAAGCTAACTATTAGCTATGTTAGCTAGGAGAAATAAGCTAATAGCTAATTGTAAGCTGGGTGGTTGGTAAGACATTAGCTCAATTTATTAGTTGAGGATCAAACAAATCTAGTTTTTAGCAGCTAACTATTGGTCATAGAGATACAAACGGATCCTTAATTAGTACATTAATAAACTTGAATTATACTTCTATTTCCATTCAGCACGTCTAACCAAGTAAGCGAAAATGTTCACTTTGACAGGATTATACAATAATCATATAGCCTAATAGCCACTCATTTTATATATATAAAAAGAAACCAAAATGATAGGGCCCCGAAATGAATCAGGGATGACGAGCGGATCTGCTCACGTGTTCCACGCGGCTGTAGCCTGTGGCAGATATATATTGTCCAGTTTCACCGAGAGATATTGTTGGCAGTAGACCAGTAGTGCTACGTCTTTGATAATCCTTCACATCTTGCTGTTCGTCTCTAATTCGCATGACGTTTTTTTAGTGAGGAAAAAATGTTTTTGGCGTCTTTGCATTGATTCAGATCATGAACCCCGCTCGATTGATTCTCAGATGTGCAGGATCTTTTAGGTGCATGAGAATGTCGATTACTAGCAGCCTGTTCGTTTGGTCGTATTTGGCTTATAAGCCATGACTTATCAGCCAACGAACAATATTTTTCTCTCACACCAAATCAGCCAACAGTACTTTCAGCCATGACTTATAAGCCAAACCAGCCCAAATGAACAGGACGTAGAGTGGCATCTGCTACTTCATTCAAGTCGCAGAGGAAGACCAATTCCAGATGTTAGCTTAATACTCCCTCCGTCCAGAAAAGAACGTAATTGTGGAAAGCGTGCCAGTCAAATTAGCTCAAGTTTGACTAAGTTTATAGAAAATAATATTAATATTTATATCTCCAAATAAATTTATTACGAATATATATTCTATAACTAATATAATGATACTTATTTTGTTTAATGAATGTTAGTACTTTTTTATATAATTCTAGTCAAAGTTTGAAATGTTTGACTCCTCAGGATGTAAGAATTGCATTTTTTGTGGACGGGGGAGTATATATTTACTCCTACAGTTGACTTTTTTTTTCTCAAACTAACAATTTCAAACTCCAATTGCAAATTATGTTTTATATGTTGATTTTTGGATATATTGAAAAATGATGTAGGTAGATTTATACATAAAATAGTTCCATATATCTTTATAATGTAGGGCAAATACAAACATAAACCAGATTATGGTCAGAGTCAGTATTTTGGAGAACAAGTCAATATCCAGAACATCATTTATTTCACACAATTGTAGTTATCAATTATCATACCACCACCCAATTCACGAAGTGTGCTCACATTTTATATGGATTAAATCCTTGACATGGACCACGCATGCATTGACATGCTTGACATTCAATTGCTGGAGTAATTTGTTTGTTTCTGGCACACGATTTATGAACCGTTGGATTTGTCTTTGCTTATGCATGTGATCTGGCAAGATGTCACCTGCTTGCCATACAAATATTGTTCTCTATAGTGTCATGCTCGATGTAATTTTAATGTAACGACGCTGCTCGCCACTGTAATATATTTTTCACCTTAATTGTTGGCAGCATTCTTCTGTTAATAAATGATGTTGCTCGCTTGATGATGATAGGGAGGGCTCCCCGCCGCCTCCGCTAGCAAGAACCATGCTTGACGTTGACGATTGAAACAAAGTTAAGATGGTACCACTTTTTTTTTATGCTCGTTGCAAATTAATGGTTTTAAACCATATGCCTTATTTTTTTTCAAATGGTGATGCATTCTAAACAATTTATATTGTACGGTTTGCTAGTATTTTCGTGGTTGTTTGTTATATTCAACTATTAAATCACTATACCATTTGTTCTAAAATGAAGTTTGACCAAATTCATAGAAATACACATATATAGCAATATTAATTTTCAACATCAAACAAATATATTATATTATAGATATACAGTTATATAAAACGCAAGAGTTCATAATCTACGTAACCAAACAGAACTGATCAAAAAGGTTGGAAGTCCGAAGCCACACCATGAGTGCAAGGCACCGTTTCCAACAAGAGAGACTGTATGGGCACCTAAACCTAAAATGGGTAATAGAGACCCAAAATTAGTCTTCAATAGACTACCTATTCGGGAGATCCATTTTGGGTTGTCTGAGAGACACAACTCAAATATGAGCATGTTCTCTCCTAAAAACTCATTTGTAGAAAGGATTCTCTTTTGAATCCTGTTGTTGGAGAAAATGTCGAATAGATATTGAACCCTTTACATGTAGCACTATCAAAGGTCAAATGAGTTTTATATTTTAGATGTGGACGTCGCTAACAATCGATCCGAAGCTATGGCATCCAATAATTGAAGAAGAGCCGTTACTTGGAGGATTCACTTGGCCGGCCAGACTCCGTGGAGTGGGAACGGGGGGGCCGGGGCCTTTCTGAGGCATCTAATTTTTCTTTTCCTGAAAGATTTGCATCTACTCCGTATCTTTCAATCGGCAGGCAGCGTAGAAGAACACGCCAGGGGCCAGGGATGGGATGAGATCATGGGATCATGCCCTTTCCGAATGGGCGTGTGCCCGTGTGGACGTGCCTTCCACATTCCATGCCCATGTGTGCGTGTGCCAACGGAAGCTAGACCGGCGGTTGGTCAGAGCTTCCTGCGGCAGATCTCTATCTCTGGAGCGAATTTTATGTCTGAGGGTAAAAAAATCAACGTTTAGAGATTTTTTTGATCTACGTGAGAAAATCTTTTTCTTAATGAAATACCGGTGGGACGTCGTCCCCGCAGATTGAGTTTTTTTATGTGTACGTGTGTAAACGGAGATGCTTTGCGTCTCCAACTGTTGTTTGTTCTTCTCACCAATGTCATACTTTTTGTTTGTTTTGTCTCCAAATGGAATTGTTTAGGTCATAGTACTCGTGGGTACAGTTCACCGACTTTTCCCTATTGTTTTTGCTGCCCAAATTCTGACGTCTTCATAGCCCCAAAAGGGAAAATCTCCATGAAATCTGGTGGGAGATGATCAGCGGGTAGGCTCAAATTAGTTTTGTACTGTTCTTCCTTCATTTCAAATTATATAAGTCGTTCTATTATTTCTAGATAAGCTATGTATCTAGGAATAATTTGGAATAGAGGAGAGTACTTCAGTTCATGCGTATCCTTTCAGAGAGGCATACATCACAATATAGTTTTCAACTATTTGATTATTTTTTAATACGAAGGCGTCCACATTTACCCTATTGAAAACAGTTTTCAACCAAGAATTAATCTTCTTTTTTTGTGAATGATAGTACAGACGAAGATGTATACTATGAACACATGCACATACACCCCTTATAAGCATATTCCAAAGATATAAATCCTGAAATAAATCATGAAAATGCAAACTCTCACTCAAATCGAGGACTTAATCTGGATGAGCATTATGAAGGATCAAGCTTACAAGATGCAAGTTTTATTACAAAGTATTTTTATATTCTTGTTACATATTATAGAAAACATAAAGACAAAAGAGAAAAGGAAAAAGAAAGAAGTACAAAAAAGTAAAAAATAGAATAGAAAGGAAAAATTATATGATATATATCTTATGTAACACATGAAATGAAAATTTTAAATTAAAAAACAAAAATATTTCATATAGTAATTAAAAAAGAAACAGTAGAAAAATAGAAAAGAAAAGAAAAAAAGAAATAGAAAAGGCAAAAAGATTAAGAAAATAAAAATAAGAAAAAACCACACGAGAAAGAAAGGAAAAAGAAATGTAAGAAAGAAAAGAAAAAAATATAAACATACCAACCTATGGGTGAACACAAAAAAATAGAATAAAAAAATTAGAGTAAAATAAAAAATAAATAGAAAATAAAATGAAGATAAAAAAGGCAACGTAAGAAAACAAAAAAGAAATATGTGAAAAAGAAAAATCTCCTACAACTAAAAAGAACAAAGTGTGGATATTTTTTGGTGCGATATTTATTTTGGTTCGTCCGTTTGCCCACGCTTGCGATCCCACGACATCTTAATTACTGATTGATCGTGCCATTCTCCTTGATTGAATATTGCCTATCATATGATAGATGAATCATGGTAAAATAGGAAGTAGAAAATTATTGTGCTATCCATATACACATTGTATGTTTGCATGCACCAGCATACATGACAACGAGCAAAAGAAAAGTGAATTAATACAAAAGGAAAGAGAATTAAGACAAAAGGAATCTCTTTACATTTCTGAGAACCTTACCAAATATTTCTACATTTAATTACTTCCCCTATTTGCATCTCTACTATAAGGGACCAATTAAAACTATACTAGGTCTCCCAAAAAAGTCCCCCGCTGAGAGACTACAACCATTGTGCTCCAATAAAATTGTACCCAGGATTACAACATCATTAAAATTTATGGCTCCTAATCCTTTCTCACAAGCTTCAACTTGATTCGATGGCCAACGTTATTTGGATCTCCCCCGCCCAGACTTTAACGCACGCCTCACACATCCTGCACACCACCTGCACGACTACACACCGCGTGAGACCCAATATCGAATCCCAGACTCACCAAAAAAATGTCATTGGGGCAAAGAGCCAAATAAAGAGCATATGAGGACGACGGGAAGGGATTAGAAGGAAACAATTGTGCCTCCGATATAGATGGGATGCCGGGCGCAGCAACGAAGCCGACGGTCGGTTAAACGAAATCAATCTCAATCCCATTAGTTGAGGGGGCGATTGATTCACGTTTCCTCTTGGTGCCTTTTTTCTTGACGCTGAAGGAAGGTTCATGTTTCCTTTTGTTTCATTTTCTTTTTTGCTTGATCATGAAATGACTTGATGGACGCTGAATATTTGGTGAAAAAACAAGTCGGAGAAACCGCCCCTGACGTCTCTACCTGCGTGCGGTTCCGATCCTGCCGGCTGCCACTACCGCCTGCACGCCGCCTGCCCGTGTTGCAGCCTCGCTGTCCTGGCGGCCAATATGTAGAGGAACACCACCAGAGCCCCGCACGTTCACTGCTGCCGGTGCCCTGCAGGAGGGTTTGCAGCGCAGCGCCGCGCCGGCCGCGAGTGTTGCAGCGCCGCGCTGGATGCTCGCCCTGACGCTCCGCTAACGAATCCAACTACTGTTTGCTGCAACGAAAGCTGCTCCAACAATCCGTGCCCGCTCGCCCACCGTCGAAGCCAGCTGCTGTTCGCCGTGCCAGAAGTCGCTCCGACGATCCGCGGTCGCTCGCCCACCGTCGAAGCCCGTCGGCCGCTCGCCCTGACGCTCCGGCGGTAAACCCGTGGTGCAGTGCCCTGGAAGGCCATGCCGTCGGCTCGCCCGTCGTCGAACCCGCACCACGCCGCCTGCCCGTGCTGCTCAGCTTCCAGGAGCGGTCGGATAGTCCAGCATTGTCGGACTCAGCTTTGGGTAGGTGATATGGCTGTTTAAACTGAAGACTTAATTTAGAAGAATTTAAAAGGTTTAATTCCAAATTTCTGCCTACTGTTTACACCATGAACATGCACAAATAGAAGTAATCCACATCCTTTACAAAGTAGTTAAATCATTTTCTTGTTGTACCTGCAAACAAAACATCAACAATAGGCTACCAGTTGTACCATCACATGATTTAGCAGAAAATCTTACTGTAGTTGGATTTGAGATTGTTTACTGTTGAGTAACTCCTATTTTTATATGGTTTGCATTGAATAGATCAACCTTCCTCGATCAGAGGTATGTGACGAAGGTTGAGCTATTCAGTATCAGGTCAACCTAGAGTTAATCTGTGGCATAGTTGATGTCATCTGTCTTCCATGGCTCAGCCTCCCAATCCCAAGAGAAGGTCCCTATCTCTTCCTGATTGGAGATTCGGCCTGCCAGAGGATCTCCTTGAGTCCATCAGGCAGCGTCTCGCATCAGGCCATGACACGACGTCCTCTGATCTGCTTGCTCCCTATGGCGCGCCGCTGTCCCATTCGCGACCTTCGGGCCGTTCTTGCTGCTCCCGTTTGACCCCGACTCGGACCGCGTTGGCTTCTACTACGTCTCGGAGAAGAAGGTCTTGTCCAAGATGCTGCCCGACATGCGCGGCAAGGTGGCGTGTGGCTCCTCGTGTGGGTGGCTAGCGCTCATGGATGAGGCGGCGACCATGACGCTGTTGAATCCATTTGCCGGTGCTCGTGCCCCCCGCGTTGAGCTCCCGCTAGTAGACAAACACGTCGCAGCGGCGTCCTCATCGGAACGCGTGTCTAGGGTCCTGTCGATGCGGGACCCACAGGATACCCCGCAAGGAAGAGAGAAGATCTAGTCTAACTAGATTTCCTTTCATGTAATCCTAGTAGTAGTATTATTCTGTAATCCTACTAGGAACTCTCATTGTAAATCGACTAGGATTCTGACCTCCTGACCGTATAAAGGAGGGCGGGGTTCCTAGCAGAGCAGAGGGACTTTTGACATAACATCTACACATAATCAATCCAACGCAAGGCTAACGCCAACTGGACGTAGGGCTATTACTCGATCACGATCGAGGGCCTGAACCACGATAAATTGACTGTCTCTTACGTTCACCGTCGAGTTCCGCATACGCTGAAGCCCGAACATACTGCCCCGGGGACCCCCGTGGCAGGCTATCGGTGGTCAAACATCGACAGTTGGCGCGCTAGGTAGGGAGTTTCGGCGAATTTGCATCCGAGAGCTCGATGGACCTCGACAACATGATCTTCTCAATGGGATCAACCTTCATCTTCGGTTTGTGGATCTGTGAGGCAGGCGACGATGGCAAGCTCCAAAGCCGTCTTCTCGAAGATTCGGTTCACCTTGAAAACTTTCCTATTTTGGCGACTACGACAGATCAAATCACCGAAAGATTCGCGCAGCTCGTGATGTTCGATTCAACTCAGGTTTCACGGCTTTGCGCATCCGACTTGAACTCAGGCTCCGCATCCAAGATGGAGTATGACCCGAGTTCTTTCAAGAATCCGAGTTCTTTTCCAATGAGGCTATAGAATGCGGCCTCGACATATCAAGAATACAACTCGGAGTGCACTCAGAATCTTTTCAAGAAGTCGGATATTTTTCCGTTTGGACTCCACAACATGGCAAGGTCTTACCAAGCATAGCTCGAAGGATCCCTTGACCCAGTGCTTAGAATGCCATTAAAAGGAGCTCTGGAAGGTCTCATACTAACTATAATATCTCAAGACTGCATCGTCCACTGGCCAGGCTCTATTCCTGAGGATAGCAGTACCCGGCGGGTCGGCACGACGACAACAACAATTATACCTTACCAAGAAGGAGACTTGATCTGCGACCTTGAAGCCTCTACTAAAGTTATCAGCAACTCCGACAGTATGAAAACCAACGCCAATAACAGAACAGTTCATGCACGAGAAGTACTCATGGTTCACCGTCCTCGATCACCATTGATCCCTCCAGAAGCATCCGACGTCAGGTCATCAGATGAATCTGAGTCCAACATATCACCCTTTGCTCAGGGCTACGATGGTGGGACCGAGAATCAAAGGCAAGCCAGAGAAAGAAGAAATAAGTTGAAACAAGGATGCCAGCGACGTGCTAGGCAGCGCAAGGAAGCTTGGATCAAATATGAGTCAGATCTGGCCGAATACAATAGAAGAAAATCAGAACAAGAAGTCGAAGAAAGACGTGCGGCGAACACACCCTACAATAGGATCCGAGAAGCTCTTGAAGAACTCAGAAAAATGTCGCATCCCAGTGAACCACAGGAACAGCTCTGACAACTTCTCCGGACAGCAACCCTAAAGACACGATGGAAGAACCCATTCAAGACTACCCGCCAGGTCAACATCTCATAGTAAAGAAGATCAAAATCAAAGGAAGTCCGCATTCGAGAGACTTGGACCAAGTGGAAGTCACAATAGAGAAAGTAGAAGGGACCATAGTCAAAACTACCGAGCCGAACAACCAAGACAGATCAGAAGCAAAGCACCCATTCGGACAGCCCCACAGAACTACTCTCACCAAAATGACAGCTGGCTGGAAGGAGGTGCTGAATCAGAGTACAGAGAAGCCAGGACGCATGATAGATTCCCCTGTTTTGCAAGCAGACTTGCTTCAATACGACTACCGCACAAGTTCAAACCGTCCAACCACTCTAAATATGATGGCAAGACCGAACCAAGGCAGTGGCTCAGAATATACTCACAATCGATTGAACTGGCTAGAGGAGACGACGACATCAAGACCTTGTTCTTTCTTATGGCCCTAGAAACCATGCCCCTCCAATGGTTCGACAAATTGAATCTAGGGTCAATCAGAAATTGGGAGGACTTGCAAAGAGCTTTCTGTGAAAATTTCGCGGGTATCATTACACACCCAATCACCCACGCGGAACTAAAGGGACTCAAGCAGAAAGGAGGCGAAAGTCTTAGAGATTACTATCGATGATTTAGCGAACTGCGTGCCCAAGTACATGACATCACCGAACGAGAAGTAATCGAAGCTTTCTCTCACGGAATTATGGCTAGGTGGCAGTTTCAGGATTTCTGCAAAGAGAACCCGAGAAACAATGAAGAATTCAGACACACAGTAGAAAAGATGGCACGAGAAAGGTTCCTAGAACGAAGCAACCAAGACAACCCGGATAGACAAAATCATCGAAACAACAGAAATCAGGAAAGGAAACATGGGTTGGACAACACCGTAGCAATGGCTGACAAGTCAAGGAAGTTTTCCAAAGCCATAAGATATGACGACATTGAAAATATGCAGTGCATCTTGCACCCTAAAGCAAATCACACCATCAGAAATTGCTACACCTTCAAGGAACGATACGTAAGAAAAGATAGTAAGGGAAACACAAAAGAAGACAATCAGAAAAAAGATGAAGACAACCACAAGGACAAGGGATTCCAAAAATCCAGGGGGACAGTAGCAGTGATCTTCACCGGGGTTCTAGATTCCAGAAGCAAACATCAGGAAAAGCTGGCTCTACGAACCATCATGGCAGCAGAACCGGCTACTCCAAGATATCTCAATTGGTCACAGTATCCAATCCAGTTCTCAAGAGAGGACCAATGGACTAGCATGGGAAACGTAGGACATTACCCACTGGTTCTAAATCCAACTATCGCCGGTATGACTGTCACAAAAGTGCTAATTGATGGAGGAGCCAGGCTCAACATCATTTTTTAGAAACACTAAGAAAGATGGGACTTCAATTCGTCGGAATGATTACACCAACGAGCACTCCTTTTTATGGGATAGTACCCGGCAAGGCAGCCATGCCACTTGGGCAAATCACTCTACCAGTTACTTTCGAAACTCCCTCAAACTACCGTACAGAATTCATCAAGTTTGAAGTCGCAGACTTCGATTCATCATATCACGCAATCCTCGGACGCCCAGCACTAGCAAAATTCATGGCGATACCACATTACCCATACCTATTGCTCAAAATGCTAGGGCCTAATGGTGTACTTTCCCTCCGAGGTGATTTGAAGTGCGCTTTTGACTGCGACGTTCATGCAATCCAAATTGCAGCCAAAGCACAAGCCGCCAATGGCAGAAAAGAAATAGCCACTACTACTGCAGAAATGAACCCAGAGGAACTAGAGATACCAGCTAAAAAGCCTAGCATCCTTGCACCACCAAAAGAAGCCGACGTCAAGCAAATCGACCTGGGCACCGATGATCCCTCCAAGACGGCAACCATCAGTGCCCACCTCTCGGCAAAATAGGAACTCGCGCTCACTCTCAGCAAAATAGGAACTCGCGCTCACTGACTTTCTTCGAGACAACAAAGATATCTTCGCTTGAAAGCTGGCCGACATGTCAGGTGTCCCAAGAGAGTGGGCTGAGCATAGAATTCATATCAATGAAGGCTCCAAGCCTGTGAAAACAGCTACGACGATTCTCAGCCGACAAGAAGGCAGCAATTAAAAAAGAAATCACAAAGCTATTGGCAGCCAGGTTCATCAGAGAGATTCTACACCCAGATTGGCTAGCAAACCTAGTTCTAGTATAGAAAAAGAATATAGACGAGTGGCGCATGTGCGTCGACTACACAGATCTCAACAAACACTGCCCGAAAAATCTGTTTGGGCTACCACGCATTGATCAGATAGTCGATTCAATAGCAGGATCTGCCCTATTGTCCTTTCTTGATTGCTATTCAGGATATCACCAAATCACGTTAAAGGAACAAGACCAGAGCAAGACATCTTTCATCACTCCGTTCAGTGCCTACTGCTACAAGACCATGTCATTTGAACTCAAGAATGCTGGTGCCACTTACCAAAGAGCTATTCAAACATGCCTTGGTGATCAGATCAGCGAAAATGTAGAGACATACGTGGATGACGTAGTAGTAAAAATGAAGAACCCGAACACACTGATTGAAGACTTAAATCAAACCTTCGAAAATCTAAAAAGGTGGAGATGGAAATTGAATCCAAAGAAGTGTGTATTCGGAGTTCTTTCAGGACAACTACTCGGATTCTTGGTCAGTCATCGTGGAATCGAAGCCAGCACCAAGCAGATTCGAGCAATAACAGAGATCAACCCTCCTCGAAGTGTTAAAGATGTGCAGAAACTAACAGGCTGCATGGCGGCCCTCAATCGTTTCATATCAAGACTCGGCAAAAAAGGGTTACCTTTCTTTAAACTACTAAAGAAGACAGACAAGTTCGAGTAGACAGAGGAAGCCAATGAAGCATTCAGAAGACTTAAAGCATACCTCACATTTTAGCCTGTTCTCACACCTCCAAAGAAATACGAAGACATGATGCTGTACATTACGACAACTTCCACTATGGTAAGCACAGCGACTGTCGTAGAGAGAGAAGAAGAAGGGCGCATATATAAAGTATAACGTCCCATATACTACATTAGTGAAGTACTATCAGAATAAAAAATCCAGTACCCGCACGTGCAAAAACTACTCTACGCTCTCCTGATCACTTCATGCAAGCTCCGCCACTATTTCGAAAGCCACAAGATTACCGTGGTGACAGATTTCCCCCTCGGAGATATCCTACACAATAGAGACGTAAAAGGGCGCATATCTAAGTGGGCAGTTGAACTTGGTGCCCTCAATATCGATTTGACCCCGTGGAAGGCAATTAAATCTCAAGCCCTTGCAGATTTTGTGGCCGAGTGGATAGAAATTCAACAACCTATGTCGAATACCGTCCTTGACCATTGGAAGATGTACTTTGATGGATCACTCAAGCTAGGCAGAGCCGGTGCAGGAGTACTCCTAATTTCTCCAGACAGAAAACAACTTAAGTATGTCCTTCAGATATTATGGTAAGCTACAAACAATGAAGCAGAGTACGAAGCCCTCATCCACGGGCTCCGAGTGGCATTTACCCTCGGAATCAAATGGTTACTCATGTACAGAGATTCGGCAGTAGTCATCAACCAAGTCAACAAAGACTAGGACTGCACCAAAGAAAACATGGGCGCCTACTGTGCTGAAATACGAAAGCTCAAAAAACATTTTCAAGGATTAGAAATTCTACACGTCCTGCGTGATTCTAATATTGCAGCAGACGTCCTCGCCAAGCTCGGATCCGATAGGGCGAAAGTTCTACCCGACGTATTCATAGAGGAGTTATCAGCCCCCTTTATCAAACAACCCGGTGAAATAGCCCCTGAGCTTCAAGCTAAAGACAACCAGATCTTGGTAATCAACACCTCAAGGACCCAGGTCTTTATTGATTATATCAAAGAGAACAAGTTGCCAGCGGATAAAGATGAGGCTACCAGAGTTGTCCGCAGAAGCAAGAACTACGTCCTAGTAGGGGAAAAGCTGTACAGAAGAGCCGCATCATCAGGAGGACTCCTAAAATATGTCTTGTTTGAAGAAGGCAAAGAGATCTTAGACAAAATACACTCAGGTTGCTGTGGAAATCATGCTGCTTCAAGAACACTAGTCAGCAAAGCTTTTTGCACCGGATTCTACTGGCCAACCGCTCTGAAAGATGTAGAAGAACTCGTCAGAAAATGCAAAGGCTGTCAAATGTTCGCAAGACAAGCTCATGTACCAGCTCACAATCTCATCTGCATCCCACCCGCTTGGACTTTCTCCTGTTGGGGGCTAGATCAAGTAGGACCTCTCAAGAAAGCAAAGGGCGGTTTTGAGTACATCTTCGTAGCAATTGACAAGTTCACCAAGTGGATTGAATACAAACCACTCGCAAAATACAGCGTAGCCAAAGCAGTCGAGTTCATTCGAGACATTATGCACAGATTCGGCATGCCCAATCGAATAATCATAGATTTGGGCTCTCCCTTTACAGCTACAGAATTCAAAAGTTAGGCACAGGACTGCGGTTTCAGCATAGATTACGCGTCAGTCACACATCCAGAAGCCAACGGACAGGTAGAAAGGGCTAACGGACTCATACTAGCTGGATTAAAGCCAAGACTGTATGAAGAACTAGTAGACTATGGATCCAAATGGATTGAAGAACTACCCAAAGTGGTATGGGGGCTACGAACTCAAATAAGCAGAGTCATCGGTTACTCACCCTTCTTCCTAGTTTATGGGTCAGAAGCCATACTACCTGCCAACTTGATCTGGACATCACCAAGGATAGAACAGTATGACGAAGGAGAAGCAGAACACACCAGAAGATTAGAACTCGACAGTTCAGAAGAAGTCAGAGTAAACGCTACCCTACAATCAGCCAGATACCTACAAGGTTTAAGACGCCACTACAACAAGAGTACTCAACCTCGATCACTCCAAATCAGAAATCTAGTACTAAGAAGAATTCAAAAAACTGACGGACGCCATAAACTACTCAGTCCATGGGAAGGTCCTTTTATTGTCACAAAAGTCACCGGACCAGGAACATACAAGTTGACAACCGAGGATGGAAAAGAAGTCAGCAACACATGGCACATTAGCCAAATAAGAAGATTCTACGTGTGAAAGCAACTCAAGGAAGAATATATATTCAAGCCGCAAGGAATCAATATTCATGATCAATACAGATAATGTTCATCGACAACATATGTATTATTATGGCTCATCAACGATTCATGATCAATAAAGATGGTCTTTCTACACAACATATGTCTTGTTTTGACTTTCTCCGAGTAGTCTTCATTGAGCATTCCGGTTGAGAGCAAAAGAGCCAAAAACATGCTTGAGCCCGCCGATGAGGGTAGCTAATAAGCTGACACCCGAAATAAAAAGCAAAATGGCTGAAATACGCCTGAGCATACCGACCGAGAGCAAAAGAGCTGAAAAGATGCTTGAGCCCGCCGATGAGGGTAGCTAATCAGCTAACACCCGAACAAAAAGCAAAATGGCTGAAACACGCCTGAGCATACCGGCCAAGAGCAAAAGAGCTAAAAAGATGCTTGAGCCCGCCGATGAGGGTAGCAAATCAGCTAACACCCGAACAAAAAACAAAATGGCTAAAACACGCCTGAGCATACCGGCCGAGAGTAAAAGAGCTAAAAAGATGCTTGAGCCCGCCGATGAGGGTAGCAGCTAACACCCAAACAAAAAGCAAAATGGCTGAAACATGCCTGAGCATACCAGCCGAGAGCAAAAGAGCCGAAAACATGCTTGAGCCCGCCGATGAGGGTAGCTAATAAGCTGACACCCGAACCAAAAGCAAAATGGCTGAAACATGCCTGAGCATACCGGCCGAGAGCAAAAGAGCTGAGGGTAGCTAATAAGCTAACACCCGAACTATTCGAAGATCCTAGGAAGCGCTACATGGTTTCACTAAGGAAAGGGCTCAGACGACGCTTGTTTCTACTCGGCAAGACTTGAAGGAACAAGACGATGCTTTCCGAGCTCAACTATGAAGTGCTCGGGGGCTTGTCAAAAAGGGTAGCTAGTAAGCCAAAGATGTTTTTGCAACCAGGGAAAGGACCATATGCTGGCCACGTCTCAAGTTAAGCAAATAAGCTGAAAAGAAGAAGCTGAAAGTACTCGAGATCGCTGGACCCAAGTCTTTTCAGTACTAACAAGAGCAAAAAGGTTGTCAAGATAGAGATCTACTCACCCTGAGTTGTTTACACGGTGCAGACAGAAGCCAGACAAGCACTCGGCAAATCAAGAAAGTTTGTCAAGGCAACGGTCTACATACACCGAGTGGTTTATACAACGCAGATGAAAGTCAGAACAAGTAACTACTCGGAGAAAATTTTGATCACTTGGACAACTCATTTAAAGAATAAGCAAGGATTAGACGTCCAGACAAAGAAGACATCAACAAAGATAAAGGATCTTCATTCAAGAAGAAGTATAAGTATTCTATTACAAAAGCCAGAGTACAAAGGTCGATTACATTCAAGCATTATCATCAGGAGTAGAAATATGAATATTAAGGTTATCAACAATCCTACTGGCTAAGTCTTGGACCTCAGGCTCTGCCCTTTCAACAGCATCAACATATTCTCGACTTTCGGTTTCGTCAGCAATCTTGGACAAGGGAAACTCCGGAGAAAGAACCCAGACCTGGGCAAGAACATTCCTAGTACACAGTTGGGCGCACCTCTTCACGAACTCCTAGAAACGGGTCGGAACCTGGGGGATAAACTGACCCCAAGACTGACCATCATCCGCTGAAGTCCGGAGGAGACCGGCTACTGACCGAAATGATTTCCACAAAGCATTCTAGTTTTCACTAGCCGTCGCCAACTTACTAGACATGTCTTGAATAGTCTTTTGAGCTTGCACAAGATCTCTGTCAGCTCCACGCCTAATTAGTTTGGCAAGTGCGAGTTCTTCTTCAGTGCGAGTAATTACCTCCTCAGCCCTGTTGTGACTATTGCGGGCGGCGGTCTTCATTTCCTCAAGACCCTCCGAGAGCTTCTGCTTTTCAACTCGAAGAGCTAGACCAGGCAACAAAAAACAAGTCAGCGAAAGGAAAATTAGAGTACAAAAGAAAAAACAAGTCAGCGGAAAGGGAAGTCAGAATACAAAAGGAAACAAAAAGAACCCCATAATACCTTTGCACTCGTTCTTCACAAACATCCTTACGCTTCTCTACCTCTACCACCCAAGGCACGAAGAGTTTTCTCCTCCTTTTGGTGCGTTTGACGCTCGGTCTCCAACTCGGCCCGGAGGAGGTCAAGCTCGGCCTTTAGAGCGCTCACCTCGGAGGACAACTTTTTCTTAGTTTCAGACGAGAAAAATAAGCCGGTATGATCGCGAGAAAAAGACTGAGCAAATAGAGAGAGAGAAAAACAAGGCGTAAGGACAAGAGAAAGACGAACGGCCTAAGAAAGAATCTCAGAAAAAACTTACCTGGAGCTTTTTCCCCGAAAGAAGTCGCAAAGGTCGCCAAGTTCCCCTAGGCTGCGGTCAACTCAGACAACCGATGAGTAGCATCAAATTGATGCAACACTTCATCATCCAAGCACGAAGCACCGGTACCAAGGGGAGCTGAGGGAGAAGCCGGCACAGGCAAAGAAGGCAAGGCTAGAGCTATATCCTGGGAAGCCCCGGCTACCTCCTCAGAAGTACCCACCGCCATGACCACAGTCACATCTGGAGCAACAGGGTCAGCAGCAGCAGGGGGCCCAGCTTCCCTCACAGCCACCTCACCGACTGTACTCTCTGAGTCCTTTGACTCAGTACGCGGGGGCGCACCAGAGGGATGACTAGAGGGCGGCGGAGGAGTAAGAGAACGCGAGGGACTGTAAGATGATAGAGAAACTCATCGATAAGAATACAAGTCAGGAAAAAGGAAGGCAAAAGCAAAGAAGCACAACAAAGAGTCACTTACTCAGCTATCTTCTTCTTCATAAAACCGAAAGAAGACCTTGCAGGAGGAACTATGGCGGCAAAAACATCACCGCCACCCTGCGATAGGAGCGGCGCAGCTGGTACTAGAGTCCTAGAAGAACTCGATAGGAGCGGCGTGGCTGGTACCGGAGCCCCAGAGGAACTCGATACCGGAGCCCCAGAAGAACTTGGTGCCGGAGCCCCGGAAGAACTCGTACCCGACGACCGCTTACTACAAAAAGATCAAGACCAAAGTCAAACCAAAAAGGAGGGGTTCAACAACAGGAAAACAAGAAAAGAACTCACCGACGAGTAACAAGGGCAGCATCATCGTCCTCTTCCTCCTCACTCTCGACCAAGGTTGCCAAGGCACTAGCTGAAAAAGGACAAAAGTACTCGGTTAAAGACAAAAACAAAAAACAAAGGGACATAGCGTATTAATATGCTCACCTAAGAGCATGCTAGCTACAACTAGAGTACCTAGATGAGTACTCGACTGGCGAGACTTCTTGGCATAAGACAAACCAGAAGAAGAATTTTCAGCTCGCCCCCTCTTTCCGACACTGCGAGGGCCTCGAGGAACTAGACGAGGGACATACTCCACATATACATCAGAAACCGCGGAAGTAACACCAGGAAACATTGTGGTGGTTTAAAACTTACTGGTTGAAGAAGCCCTAGCAAGACTATCCCCAGTCCCCACAATGGCAGGGCAGACATCAAGGGGAATCGGGTCAACAAAGTTACGCCCCAATTCCTATAAAAAGAATAAAACAACAAGACAAGAAAGATTAAGCAAAAAATGGATAACAGCAAAAGAAATACAAAAAGTACCCGCACAAAGAGAAAATAACTCACAGCAGGAGGCGGGTTTTTAGCACAGTACTTGGAGACAGTAAGTGGGACGACACTTGCTCCTTTCAGCATCTTCTGAAGACGCTTGAGTACCTCCTCGTCAGTCAACTCAAGGGCAGGGACCATACGAGAAGGATCCTCAGCCCTAGAGTACTCAAAACCAAAGTGCTCTCGCTCCTTCAGAGACTGAACATGACGGCGAAGGAAACTCAAAACAATACCGAAGCCGGTCAAGCCCTGCTGTTTCAAAGTACTTATCCTCTAAAGAAACGGCTGGATCGCCTGGAGCTCGTCCGACGTCAGGGAGTTCTTTTCCCACCGGTCATTAACCGAGGGACCAGAACCAGAATGAACAGCGAGAGAAGGAATCAAATTGGCGGCATAGAACCAGTCAACGCACCAATCCCTCACAGAATCAACCAGGTCATAGTCAAAGAATTTGCTTTTAAGACCCTGGCGAAACTGAATCCCGCAGCCACCAAGAACGTTGGTGTCTTCGCGGCGGGGTTGAGGCTTCAGACGAAAGAAGTGATGGAAGAGAGAAAGAGAAGGAGGAATTCTAAGGAAAGTTTTGCAAAGATGTACAAAAATAGAAAGATGGAGGACTGCATTGGGAGCAAGATGGTTCAAGCTAACCCCAAAATAACCGAGAAATCGATGAAGGAAGGCGGAAGTAGGAAGGCAAAGTCTAGCATGGGTAAAGGAGATGAAAAGAATGATCTGACCAAGACCTGGAGCAGGGACCTGATGCTCGCCTAGAGCTCTCCATTCAGCACTGTCCTTGCTCTGGATCAAACCATCGCTGACAAGCTCGCAAAGCTGGTCTTCAATCATTATTGGAGCCGGCCAAACCTTCTGGGCAGCCCTCATGTCCATGAACTCTTGGTTCTCGATCATGGAAAGGGATGACTCCTCGTCCACGAAGGCTACCTGGGACTTGCTCGCGGCTTTCTTCCTACCCATGTACTAGCAGAAGCAAAAAAGGCACTAGGGAAAGACGAGGCTAAGACGGCGGCGCTCAGGTGATGGCGACAATGGCGGCGGTGGATTTCTGAAAGCTAGGGTTTCAAGGCAAAAGCGAAGCAGTAAAGAAGAAGAAGACGAAAAGGCCTTTTAAATAGATCTTACAGCAGTAAAACGCGGCCCACCGGGCCCGTTAAAGCACGATGTGAGAGCGCAACGGTCCATTTACTGACACAGCTAAAATGACGGAAGGCACAAATCCACATAACGGTACAGTTCAGCGGGCAGATTTCGGACTTATCCATCTGGCAAAATGGCAGAGCTATCATATTGCTACAAAAAGAACTCATCAGCCATGAAGCAATGAAAGGTCACCTCACAAGGAGCATAACAACCCGGTCCTTATAGAAAGAACCCAGGAATCTAAAAAACAACTGGGACATCAGCAGAATAAAGAATGATAACTCAGAAGACAAGATTCTTTCCATTACAAATGACTTCAAAAGATACAAGATTACACATCTTACAAGACCCAACGAACTCGGTACTATGGCAGGCAAGGTAGCAAAAAGGAACCCGAAAACAACTAGGTTCTGGAACGACTACGTGCTCCAAATTGCTACTCGGTAGAGCAAACCGCACTCGGCTACACTGTTTTCTTCAAAGGAAGAAAGCAGCACATCCAAGGCGGAGATCAGCGGCACAGTGGGACAACGTGGAACAAGAGGAGCCTACAGACATCTGTCTACCCACGTCTGATGTGATACTGGATATGGTGTTGATCTACACCGAACAGTCTTAGGGCAGGCGTCGAGGATCAACCCAGAACTACTGGATGAAGGAACGCATCCCACATCACAAGACTTCCTCCAACTACCGCCACGTACTTCCCGGAGCAATGCCACTGCGGGATTAGTCTACCTCTAATCCCTATCACAAGACTTCCTCCAACTACGACAAGATGTACAAGAACTACAAAATACACCCGGGGGCTGCTCTACTTCACAAACTATCATATTCATGACTACGGGAATTTCAAACCACACAACAAAGTGCTCGATGAATCAAAACAACACACAAGGAGGATATTTATAGACCAAAGAAGCGGTGCACATGGACCGGGAGCATCAACGGAACAAACCTAACAAAGGACACAGTGAAAAGACAGAATTCAATGAAAGAGAACTCAGGTGTGAAGGAACAGTACTCAACAACAAGCATATTCGGGAGAATATACCAACACTGTACAACCCGTGAACAAAAGGCATTTACATTCAACCACCACCATACATCTATACCTGACAACAGCAGACTCTACCTCTGAAAGCAGCAGACTCTACATCTAAAAGCAGCAGGCTCTACATCTGACAACAGCAGGCTACTAGAGAATATGCCAAGATTTCGTATCCGAGTTCTTTTTGAAGATTGCTCGGGGGCTACATCAAGGGAAGTTCTCAGTTCTTTGAACAACTCAGATTCAAGACCCTCCAACTCTTTGTTCCAAATAGCAAGAGGCTCGGGGGCTACACTCAGTGAGTGCACTTTTTCTTCAAAAAAGTGCACATCACTCAAAAGACTTCTTCAAGTCAAGAGTTGTAAAACAACATAGGATTCAAGACCCTCTAACTTTTTTTCCAAATAGCAAGAGGCTCGGGGGCTACACCAGTGAGTGCACTTTTTTCTTCAAAAAAGCGCACGTCACCAAGGAGACTTATTCAAGACACACTACTTCAAGACCTCACGATATATCTGAGTTCTTTTTTATAAAGAACCCGGGTATACTCGGCTACTCTTCGGTGAAGGATCAGAGCAACTCCAAGACATGACCCTCCAGCTACTTGTTCCAAATAGCAAGAGGCTCGGGGGCTACATCCAGCTAGATGCGTTTTTTTCTTCAAAAAGGCACGCACCACTCGAAGATCCTAGAACGCACCACTCGAAGATCCCAGAAAGCGCTACATAGTTTCGCTCAAGAAAGCACTCGGACGACGCTTGTTTCTACTCCGCAAGACCTGAAGGAATAAGACGAGGCTTCTAGAGCTCAACCATGAAGTGCTCGGGGGCTTGTCGATGCGGGACCCACGGGATACCCCGCAAGAAAAAGAGAAGATCTAGTATAACTAGGTTTTCTTTCATGTAATCCTAATAGTAGTATTATTCTGTAATTCTACTAGGAACTCTCATTGTAAACCGACTAGGACTCTGACCTCCTGACCATATAAAGGAGGACGGGGTTCCTAGCGGAGCAGAGGGACTTTTGACATAACAACTACACACAATCAATCCAATGCAAGGCTAACGCCGACTGGACGTAGGGCTATTACTCGATCACGATCGAGGGCCTGAACAAGGATAAATCCACTGTCCCTTGCGTTCACCGTCGAGTTCCGCATACGCTGAAGCCCGAACATACTACCCCGGGGACCCCTGTGGTAGGCTATCAGTGGTCAAACATCGACAGGTCCACGGTCGGTGGGTCCTCCATCCCACCAACGGCTACGGGGACGCGGATGCTGCAGGTAGAGCCATCAAGCTAGAAGACATAAGGGACGTGTTCTTCCGTGAGATCGTGTTCTCGGCGCCGCCTGACGCCGCCGGCCGCGAGTGCGTGGCCATGGCCATGCTTGGGTGCTCCACGAAGGTCGCGTTCTGCCGGGTTGGAGTCGACAGCGCATGGACGCTGCTCGACACCAAACTGGAGTTCTCCATGGGGTCCATCGTCCACTGCCAAGACAAGTTCTTGATGATCGATTGGACTGGAGAAATCTCCGTCTGCAGCAGCAACGTCGCCGTCACTACTCCAGCCGCGACGCTGGTGCCATCGCTGTCGCCATCTGCGGGGCTCTGCCACCGCAGCTACCTGGAATCAAACGGTGAGCTGCACATTGTGGGTGCCATGGTGAGCACGTTCCATAAGACACAGAGCTTCACCTATAGCAGCGCGATCTACAAGCGCAACCTCCATGACCGTACGCCGGAGTGGTCCAGGGTGAGGGACATCGATGATCAGACACTGTTCGTGTCTAAACATTTCAATAAAAAGCTTAAATGAAACAAGTGTATCCAAGTATAATGAGAACAAAATTTACATGTCTAAGTCATTGTATGGGGATCCATACGACTTGGCCCATCGACTGGAGATCGTTGATATTGCTACCGGCGCATCTGAAGTGAAGCCCGTCCAGGAAAAGATGCAGAGTTCCGAGGCTCTAGGTTGGGTTCAACCCAATCTCTGGAAGATCTAGAGTTTGTGGGCCTGCGACGCCGCGCACTCCATGACTATGTTAAATTCATAAACTTTACGTTTTGAATTAAATGTCACTTTAACGTTGATATTTAATTTAACAGTATTGTTATCTTATCGTGCGATCTGTGTGTTTTTTAGTATAAATTATTAGTTATCATGTAGTAACGCACGAGCACGCTACCTGATAAAGAAAAGAAAAGAAAGAAACGTACTTCGGCCGCGTTCGGCTGGTCTGATAATTTTAGATCAGTAAATTTGGTCTGGCTGCTTCTCCTTATATTGCTATAATGCATCTTTCAGTATTTCTTTCTCACACAATCAGTCGCTATAGTGTTTTGTTTTTTTTTTCAGACAAACGAACGGGGCTGGAAAAAGAAGACAAAACACTGTAGCGACTGATTGGATGAGAAAAAAATATTATAGCGGCTAAAAGATGCACCGTAGCAATACGAAGAGAAGCAGCCGGACCAGTCGGCTGCTGTGAACTTTTCAGACCAGCCGAACGCGGCCTTCTA
This sequence comes from Miscanthus lutarioriparius, assembly GCA_904845875.1. Taxonomy (NCBI): domain Eukaryota; kingdom Viridiplantae; phylum Streptophyta; class Magnoliopsida; order Poales; family Poaceae; genus Miscanthus; species Miscanthus lutarioriparius. The sequence goes on from CAJGYO010000002.1 coordinate 116,441,868, forward strand.
CCTGGGTTGAACGCGCGGGAATTGGTGGGCCAGCCGCATGCCGACGCGCGGGAACGCCGCTCGGACGGGAAGAATTCCCGAAATTCTAGGCGGGAGAAGGCGGGAGAAAGCTGTTCGGCGCGTGGTTCCCGTCCGGTCGGCCGGACCGGAAGATTTTCGACCAATCACGCCCTTATACACCAATCATTGCGTTTACGTGCACCAGGCAATTTTCCTTGTGGTCACAATACGTAGCCTTTTAGGCATGTCTTGACTCTTGACGTGAGAATAATGAATTATATTATATTTGTGCGGCTTGAAACTGGACACCTTTCTACCCAAGCATCTGCGTAGCAATTTGGCTATCCAAATTCCAAGACGAAGCAGAAAAATATAGGCAACTACGTAGCTAGGATCACCGATTCGTCCAACAAAGCAATGCAATAATATCATAGATAAGAGCAAGTATAATATTCAGGCAGATATCATTCTCATATTTTAAGGAGTTAGACAAAACTTTATCAAATATATAAAAATCATTAATATTTATAATACGTAATAGTATTATTAAATAAATCATGAAAAATATTCTTATAATAAACATGATTTGAAGATACAAATATTAATAATATTCTAAATAAATCTAATTGAATTTAAGAAAGTTTCACTTAATCTAAATCTAAAATAACATTCTTTTCTGTAGGGAAGGAGTAGCACAAAAAGCTCCTTCTCTTCTCCAGGTGAGCGTAGCGCTAGCCGCTAGTTAGGCCCTATTTAGATCCCACCCAAAATATATAATTTTTTAAGATTCTCCGTCACATCAAATCTTGCGGTACATGCATGGAGCATTAAATGTAGATAAAAAGAATAACTAATTGCACAGTTTACCCGTAATTGGCGAGACGAATCTTTTAAGCCTAAATAGTCCATAATTGGATAATTTTTGCCAAATACAAACGAAAGTGCTACAGTAGCCAAAAACCAAAAAATTTCACATCTAAACGGGGCCTGTTCGGTTGGCTGGTTCGTATCGTTGCTAGTTCGTGAAGAAATACTACTGGCTGGTTTGTGTGAGGGAAAAATACTGTTCCGGCTGAAAATTTACGATCGTTTACGACAAGCCACAACCAAACGAACATGCCACTAGTTAACAAAGGATGAAATCTCTCCGAGAGACCGGAGCCTTGTTCACCTTTCATATATATTCCATCCGTGCCAAACTATAAGTGATTCCAAAAATCTTGAAAAGTCAAAGCATCTCAAGTTTAACCAAATTTATATGATAAGATAATAACATTTATTGTACCAACTAAGTATCTTTAGGTTATTCATTAGTTATATTTTCATAATATATCTATTTCCCAAATTATAAGTCATTCCAAAAATTTTGGAGAGTCAAAGCATCTCAAGTTTAACCAAATTTATATGATAAGATAATAACATTCATTGTACCAACTAAGCATCTTTAGGTTATTCATTAGTTATATTTTCATAATATGTCTATTTGATGCATAAATTTTTGTGATTCTTTCTATAATTTTAGTCAAACTTAAGATGCTTTGACTCTCCAAGATTCTTGTAATGACTTATAATTTGAGATGGAGAGAGTACCAAATCTATTTTTATACTTAATACTAAAGAGGCAAAATCTCTGCCATATTTTTTTTCATCCAGCCTGCCCAAATCCGGCTCTGTCTCGCTCTCACCCGTGTCTGTACTTGTCGAATTCTTTTCTATTTGCGTTAACCGAACGAAGATTAGGGAGATTAGGAGTGGGGAAGAGAATAGAAAAAAATACAAGGTGCCAAATGTAAAGATGCTAGAGAGAGAAAAAGTGGAAGGGCATTAATAGTTTTTAAAATATATCAGGGTTCTTGATGCAAAATGTTCAGAACCAAGTGGGCCTATCCCGGTGGGCTTCTGTTTCGACCTGGGCTAAATACTTCAAATTGGGCCAACTTCGTTGTGGGTTGGACGAAGTCCATGCAAGATTTTTTCCTTTTCTTTGGTTTTTCTCTTTTTCTATAAATACAGAGATCTTGTAAAATTTGCCAAAAATCATAGAAAAAACATAAAATGCCAAACCATTTTGTTAGCTTCACATAAATGTGATCTATCCATTGATGTTATGAATCTTGTTAGGTTGTGTTTTATCTATAGGTGCGTTAAATCATCCTTGCATATGTTGCATGCATATAGGTTCAGCGATGAACAAGAATGTGCCTGTGGCAGAACCGCCCAAAATAATGCACCTTCGGAGGCGCTCGTCTTTCGCTAGACACTGAGCACCCCGAAAGTTGGCTACATCGAACAGTTCCATCAAGCACACCCCAAGGAAGAACTTAAACAATCCACGTTTTTTTTATTTAGAATCCAATAATGAGAACGAGTTTACAATACTTAGTCCATTTCATACAACAAGAGTTCTCGGAAATACATTATTACAATACCAAGTTCAGAGTGCGGAATTTAAACAGCGAAATTAAAATAAACATCTAACGGTAAGATGCAAGGATCCATCTATGCCCACCAGAAAAATCCTCCACACAACGGCCCCTCCTCAAGCTGCACCTGCAACAGGGGCAAATAAACCCTGAGTACACAATGTACTCGCAAGACTTACCCGACTAGTGAGAATAATTTCTCAACTCCAAAGGATATGATAAGCTTTATGGTTTGCTGGGTTTTCTTTTTTGCAAAAAGCATTACTAGTAGTGAATCCTTATGCATGTGTTTTATTAGCAGTCATAATTAGTTCATTAGCTAGCCATTCTATGTAAGCACCTGTTCTACTTTTAAGCAAGAGTTGAGCAATAAGATCCATTCATCCCCTTTCATCTTAGAGTTCTTACTATAGTGCTAGACCATAGCCAAATCATATGGTATCACACGGTGATTCACGAACCAATGTATCCTAGCTGGGTACCCTGAAACACACGCCCTACTTGTACCCCAGGCACAAGCAAGATAAACCCACCACTCTCCTGTCAAGGGGTCCAGGTCCTCATCGAAACTTGTACTCCAAGCCCCCACTCCTAAGTCCCGAACTCAGTGTGGTGCTTAGACCTCCACCATCCCCGCCTCCAATCAGTCGGTCCAGAAAGAGCCGGAACCCATGACAAGAGAGCAACGAGCCTTCCCACTCCCATAAGCAAGTATGTGCTCAGGATAATAAGTCTGTGACCTGACTACCATCCACAACAACGGACAGTCCTTAACCGACATGGACAGGAAAAATAGTGTAACCAAGCTATGCCCCGTTGACCGTGGGCACAACCTATTACACCCACCAATATCCGTACCATATCCCTGCCCGGTCTCCATTTCCTTTCACCATTTTATCATGAGAGTAATAATAATAATCACCTATTGTGAGTAACGGCAGGTTACTCACTCTACCGATAGCCTAAGCATAGCAGCTACTCAACCTATGCTAGTAGGATTCATAGGTAGGTTTATCTATGCATGTAATTTCAATATAAATCCTGTAACGTAAATGCACATCACATATATATATCCAGTGATTATTCAAAATAAGGGTTGTACACCGAGGCTTGCCTTGGGCTGGCAGATTGTCAGCTATGTCAGTCGTCGATGGCTTTGAGGCTTCCTCCTGTACGAGGACCTCCTCCTCATACTCCTTGATCACCTCCTCAAACTCCTGCTCTTCGGTGGTCATGAACTCCACCAACTCATTCTCTACATGATGCGATGATGATGCAACACTTAGCATTTATGCAATAGCAACTCTTAAAATAAGAATATGCATACTAAGCTATTAAGCTAGCTCTAATGACTAAGGCACTAAGCTAACTATCATCTTTACCAAGCAAAGTGTTAGGTTCAACTAACAAACACCTTGCTTTACACATGAAGGATATATCTTTATTTCTACTAATGATTTAATGTATATTTGAAACAAAGAGCATTTAAGTACCCTTATGTTTAGTCTATTCTAGAGCGACAAAAATTACAGTGAGCACATAATAATACCACGATGCTGCTATAAAATTTTTAGGGATAAAGTTATCACTAATTTATCACAAAAATTCCTACAATAATTCTCCTAACAATATTAAACATTTTTAAATGATTTAATAGCTCCTGGTATCAACATGTATATATATGAACTAAGTACACTAATAGATAGAGCATAATTTTAGAAACTTAACAAAAATTTTGTCATAATTTTTGGACACCTACATGATTTTATATGCTTTACCAAAGATCAATTCAAAAATTATATTAGAAAACTATTTCTAATTCCTTATGAAAAAGAAGAATGAATTCTCCCACGTGGCCCACACGTGCGGCCCACGCGGCGCCGGCCCACTCGGAGACGGCCCGCGATGGGGACACTCCGCGTGCACTGATGTTTTTGCAAAATAGATCTCGCACTTCTCCCGAATTACAACTAAGTACTAACACCATTTCCCCCTTTCTCATAACTTCTCACTTAACCCCCTGGCCTTTCTCTAATTCACTCGCGCGCACCCCCGACGACTCAGTGCACGGCGGTGCGGTGACCGGCGGCACTGAGCGCCTACGCAGGCCACCTAGAACCTGCGTGGGCCCACCTAACGGGTCGATCACCATCTCTGACCCGAGCGGCTATGCTAAGAGGCGGTGGAGGGTGACATGACTGGCTGGGCAAGGCTGTAGCGGCGCGTGGCCATCCACGATGGTGGTGCCACTGTTCTGGTGGCTGGGGTGGCTACAGGCCTAATTGATTAGCGCGTGAGCATCAAGAGGCTACCACGTGCGGCTGAGCCGTGCGACGGCGCACCGTGGTAGCATGGTCGTGTCAGCGATGAAGGGGAGGCTATAGCGGTTCAACTAAGGCGCGCAAGGTGGAGAGGGAGTCAAGGCGATGCTAGTGGTGCAGGTGAATTGGCTCGAGAGGGACAATGGGAGAGCTGCCCACACCGGTGATCGGATCGCGACCTTATCAAGACAATGGGGGACTCCAAAATTGGAGCTGGACCAGGCGCCATTCAAGGCAGGGTGGGGATGGGTAGCTAGGCAGCTGTGCAATGGAGCCAACAATGTGACAAATCGACTTGAGTTGATCTCTCCCTGATGAATTTAATGGCACGGCTCGACGGCGGCAGTAGAGAGAGAGAACAGAGAGAGAGAGAGAGCGAGGGAGCGGTGGGGGAGGGGTAGCCAGCGACTCAGCAAGGGCGTGCCTTGGCGGGACATGGTTGGCACGACCGACACATCGCGCGGCTAGGCACTAGCCAACAGACACGCACGCTCATGACTGGCGTGGCCCACGCGCCGCAGTGCCATCAATGGCAAGGCGGGACAGTGGCATAGCGCAGCGGCAGGCGGCGTGGGCAAGGAGGCAGCAGCAGCACCAGCGTCAGCCACAGTGGTAGGAGCGGTCGGGCGCAGAGTGGACCGGTGGCCTAGTGGTGCGGCCAAGCCATGGCAAGGCCACGGCGGCCATGCGTGCGCGCATGACACAAAGCTGTGACGTGCATGAATTTTAAAGCGCTGATCACGACCAAACCGTTGCACCTAAACCTAAACTATTGAATCAACTTTCATTTAACATTTTATTGATCATTTTAAGTTACAAGAAATTGATCTACACAATTTATCACATGTATTAACACATAAACATGATGCTCATGATATGTTTTAGTAAATGATTTAGGGTGTAACACCGAGGGTGTTACAACTCTCCCCCCTTAAACAAAATCTCGTCCCGAGATTTCATGTGAGTGCCTAGTGTAGAAAAAGGGTAAAAGTGAGCTTTTAACATAAACTATTACCTCGACACACCGGGGAGAAGATGGGGATAATGCTCTAGAATATAACTCTCCTGTTTCCAAGTTGCTTCATCCTCCGAATGGTTTTGCCACTGGACTTTATAAAAATTTACCACTCTATTTCTAGTAACTCTCTCTCTTTCATCTATGATTTTGACAGGATGCTCAATATAAGAAAGATGAGGTTGGAGAGAGAGTCCTTCAATTTCCACCACTTCCTCAGGAACTCATAAACACTTCTTTAATTGGGAAACATGAAAGACATTATGTACTGTTGACAAGATATCTAGAAGTTGGAGACGATAAGCAACCGAACCACATCGTTCCAAAACTTTATAATGTCTGACATAATGAGGAGCTAACTTCCCACGGACTCCGAACCGATGCACACCTCTCATCAGGGATACCTTCAGATACACATGGTTACCAACTTCAAACTGCAAGGGCCTTCTTCGCTTGTCCGCATAAGTTTTCTAACGATTTTGAGCCGCCTTCAAATGACTCTGAATAACACTAACTTGCCCTCGAGCTTCCTTGATAAAATCAGGTCCAAAGTACCCATGATCACCCACTTCAACCCAGTTAAGAGGTGTTCTACATCTCTTGCCATACAGGGCCTCAAAAGGTGCCATATGAATGCTTTCTTGATAGTTATTGTTATTAGAAAACTCAGCTAGAGTCAAGAATTCGTCCCACTTTTCTAGATAAGAAATGACATAAGCCCTCAACATATCCTTAAGTACCTGATTGACTCTTTCTGTTTGACCGTCAGTTTACGGGTGATAAGCTGAACTCTCAAGGAGAGGGGTACCAAGACATTTCTGGAGTTGCTCCCAGAAACGAGAGACAAAGACTGACTGTCAATCGGAAACAATGGTAAGAGGAACTCCATGTTGGGTCACAACCCGATCAAAATACAACTTGGCATACTTCTTGGCTGAATACCTTGTTGATGAGGACATCACTTCTTCAGAGGCACCCGCTGATCCTCCAACCATCATGCAAGGTCCAATGACCCGGGCTCGAATGCGACAACTCAATTTAGAGGTGAGCTCGTTCTTAAGCGATCCTTTTCATACTTTTGAGAATAGACTACTATCTAATGATGTTATCTTGCTTAGGAACATTGGAGAGGATCATGAGGGACTTAGAGGATGTGGTTGATGCGAGGATGACCAGCAAGGACGTCCAACAGAAACCGGAGGCCCGATCCAACATGATTTCGAGTCTGCCTCGGCCTCCAGGACCAGTCTGCCTTAAACTGGTCACTCAGGACGCATCCGGACTCTATTTTCGACGATCCACATATGGATGGAAAGCTAATTTGATAAGGAAGCCAATACAAGTGGTCTCATGTCAAAAGCTATTCAGAATCAACAGGAATCGTGGTCACAAGACAGCGTCCAGAATCTAACAGGGTGCTGCGACACCGTCTTTTGGTCCGTTGGACCATGTATCGTGTTTGGGCCCATTAGGGGCGCGTCCAGGAGTCTTGCATGACCCTAGAGTCTTCATAAACAGCCGCCGCTCGTCCATTAGGGTTCGGATTTTGCTTAGATTATTCTGTGAAGAACAGTTTCGTCGTTCATCGGTTTGTGAGACCCCAACTTCGAGAGTTTAATCATTCATCTGCAATTTGGTTGCGTTCTTTCTTGTTCTTGCTTGTGTTCTTCGTTGCGCAGGCAGGGATTAGCCTTCTTGGCGTGGTCAACCTAGTCCGAGACTCGGTTGATAACTAGAGGAGCTATGGTGCTAAGATTGCAGGGTTCGATCTTTCGATCTGAAGCCGGATCGGTGTGTCATTCTCTGCCACAACGATAGTTACCACCACCTGACGAAAGATCGGGATACCCGCCCTCATTAAGTGGTAATCAGAGCTAAGGTATACCATTAGGTTCACTTTTATTCCCTAGTTTGAGTGTTTCGCATGCGTCCCATAGTCCAGTGCCATACTTGTTTTTCCTGTCTAGAACCTTCCGCGCCATAGCCTTTGCATATTTTAGTTTCAGAGTCCGTCATGTTTAGTTTGTGTCCTAGTCGAGGTCTTGTTGCTGGTTAGGTCATGTTAGAGTCCAGTTCGTGTGTTTTTCCCCATCGTTTCCATCAAATCTTTGTTGTTGTGACCAGTTTTGTGCACATTGTTCCCGTTTTGTCCTCTAATTCGGAGCCAATTCTTAAAACTGGTCTAGTTTTCGCATACGAACTCGGATTTCGACGTTCCATATATCAGAATTGATCAAAAAAAAAAATTCGGATCCGTCCATCCCCGGTTTTGCCGGGGTTTGAAAATTTTAAATTGGTCAAAAAGTGGTCACAAGATCCTTTTTCGTGGCCACAAGGTTTTTGTCGATTTTGAGCAAGTTTTCTAAAAATTCCACAGGCCACGTCTTTCACTTTTTTAAGCTCATATTTTCTGTGGTTACTTCTTTTGTGCTCCTAAGTAAAGGAAAAATATCAATAAAATAAAATAAAAAAGTTGAAATTTCCCAAAAAACAACGACAGCCCAAAAAATAGAAAAAAAGATAGGGGCAAAAGAGGAACAATATCTAGAGGAGCACATAGAGAAGGCCAAAGTGAGCTGTGTTAGCGTGTGTTGTCTGGTTCCTTGTTTGTGTTGCTGTTTCCATCCACCATACTTGTTTTTCACACACCTGTCACCTTGCTATCCACCATACTTTGTCACACACCTAGTACTTGGAATATTTTAGACCAGCAACGAGAACAAGTACTTTGGATTATAATTCAGCATTACTTTCTGTTACTGACTTGTGTGCCAGATATATATATTACTCTTTGTTTGCCTTTCAAGCTCCACAAATTCTTTAGATCAGTACAGAAAAAGGGCTTTGCAATCTCGGTACCACTGCCTCACAGGTATCACGAACCAGCCACCGGTTGTACCGCCCACTGCTTGCGTTGGTAAGAACTTTATAAGAGCTTGGTAAGACGCTTCCACTTGCTTTGAAAAGTGACACCACTGCAACCACGTAGTCATTTGGTAGGGATAACTTTCACCGTTTGTTCCTATTTTTGTGTTTTCAATGGCAGGAGGTGAACAGACTGGAGATAACAATCCTAAGGGTTTCAATGAGTGTGTCAGTCAAGAGCAACTACAAGCTGTTGTAGAGGATGCCCAAAAAATGATGAATGAGGCCGTCAGGAAGGCCGTCACTGACGCACTCATTGAACTCAACATTGGCAACAGCATGGAGAGATTGGACAAGCGAATTTCCACGCTAACCGACAAGGTTACTGAGTTGGAAACCTTTGTGGCGGGAAACAACGACGTCTCCGGCAGCAACACCGATGGTCAAGACATGGTGTATGATGCCAATGGGAACATAGGTCGAGCAACCTTCCGACAAGAGAGATTAGGACAACGTCTTTGCCGCAACACGACAGGTATGGGTGGTGTCCACCACCACCACCGTCAAGGTAATAATCACCGTGTGTTCGATGATCCTTATGCTAAGATTAAGTTCACAATACCTTCTTTTTTGGGTCATTATGATGCTGAGGGATATCTTGATTGGGAGATGACGGTAGAATAAAAGTTTAGTGCCCACCTTGTACCTGAGTAGCATAGAGTTGGACAAGCTACTAGTGAGTTTAAGGATTTTGCCATTATTTGGTGGAATGGGCTAGCTGCACAAAATGCTTTACCTGGTACGTGGGAAGAACTTAAGGTAGCTATGCATGATTGTTTTGTTCCTCCTTCTTATCATAGAGACTTGCGTAAGAAATTGATGCGTTGAGAACAAGGAGATAAATCTGTACAGGATTACTATGGTGAGCTCCAAAAAGGATTGATGCGCTGTAGTGTTGTGGAGGGAAACAAAGATGCCATTTGTTGTTTTTATTCGGGTTTGAGGCGTGAGATTCAGGACATTGTTGATTATAAAGAATTTAACACTGTTAACCAGTTGTTTCAGTTTGCTATGCTTGTAGAAAAGGAATTGCAGGGGCGTGAACAACAGAACAAGAGCAATGTCAGCACCACCACATACACGCCACGCTCGGCACCATCTTCGGGGCTGACCAAGCCAGCCACTTTTCGGGTGCCTCCACCAGCGAGCAAGCGACCAACAGCCTCTGGAGTTTCCGCTACACCTAAGGCACCTCCCACACGACCTTCAGATTCAGGTAAAAAATCTTTGCAGGTGCCTACCAAGACTTCCTCATCCGTTGCATCGACGGGACGCACTTCGGGCATTCAGTGTCACCGCTGCCATGGCATTGGCCATGTGCAAAAGGACTGCCCAAGTCTGCAGGCATATATTGCTACAGAAGATGGTTACATGAGCACCTCTAACATTGAGGATGAAGAAGACCAAGATGCAGATGAGGAGGATGGCGAAGTCCTTGGTGACGAGGCCACGGTGGCCTATAGGAGTATCATTGTAGAACGGGTGCTCAGCTCATAAGTCCAGCAACCTGAGAAGCTACAACACCATAACTTGTTCTAGATTTTCTTCATCACCAGCGACCGTCGCGCACGTGTCATTATTGATGGAGGTAGCTGCAACAATTTGGTGAGTTCTGATTTGGTCAAGAAGCTTGGATTGACCACACGCCCACACCCATGTCCATACCATATTCAGTGGTTAAATGATTCTGGTAAAGCAAAGGTAACACAAACTTGCAGAGTTTCATTTTCCATTGGTTCTTATGCTGATTCTGTTGATTGTGATGTGGTACCTATGCAAGCTTGTTCACTCTTATTGGGTCGTCCTTGGGAACATGATAATGATGCTACACACCATGGTAGAAGTAATAAATACACTTTTGTGCATAAAGGAAAGAAAATTACTTTGGTACCTTTGACCCCTGCTCAAATTGTATAAGCTGATAGAGAACGCGCTGCTAGTTTGAATGATGTACAATCTAAAAATCAGCAAGTTGCTAAATCTATTTTCCCACCTAAAAAGGATAAGTCTACATCTATTTCTAAGGCTGAGGGAATTATATTGACGGGTGGTGTTATGCTTGCAACAAAATGTGACTTTGCTGAAATTTCTAATGATGATATTTGCTATGCTTTGGTATGCAAACGACCTATGTTTTTGCTTAATGATATTGTTAGCTCGGTGCCTCCTGTTGTCACTAACCTTTGGCAGGAGTATGATGACATTTTTCCAGCTGAGATACCCCCAGGGCTGCCACCTATGAGAGGGATAGAGCATCAAATCGATTTGATCCCGGGAGCAACCTTGCCCAACCGTGCTGCCTATCGAACCAATCCCGAGGAGACTAAGGAAATTCAGCGGCAAGTCCAAGATCTTTTGGACCGTGGGTATGTACGTGAAAGCCTTAGTCCTTGTGCTGTTCCTGTACTTTTGGTTCCTAAGAAAGATGGAACTTGGCGTATGTGTGTTGATTGTAGAGCCATCAATAATATTACTATTTGATATCGTCATCCTATTCCTAGGCTCGACGACATGCTTGATGAGTTGTGTGGTTCTATAATTTTCACTAAGATTGACTTGCGAAGTGATTACCATCAAATTAGAATGAAACTTGGAGATGAATGAAAAACTACGTTTAAAACCAAATTCGGGTTGTATGAGTGGTTAGTAATGCCTTTTGGTCTGACAAATGCACCTAGCACTTTCATGCGCTTAATGAATGAGGTTTTAAGAGCTTTTATTGGTCATTTTGTGGTAGTTTACTTTGATGATATATTGATTTACAACAAGTCTTTTGATAAACATATGGATCACTTACGTGCTCTTTTTAATGCTTTACGTGATGCACGTTTATTTGGTAACCTTGAGAAGTGCATCTTTTGTACGGATCGAGTTTCTTTTCTTGGCTATGTTGTAACTCCACAGGGAATTGAGGTGGATGAGATGAAAATTGAAGCCATAAAGAGCTGGCCGGTTCCCCAAACCGTCACACAGGTGAGGAGTTTTCTTGGTCTTGCAGGATTCTACCGCTGCTTTGTCAAAGATTTCAGCACCATTGCTGCCCCATTGCATGAGTTGACGAAGAAAGGGGTGGTGTTTCATTGGGGAGAGGCACAAGAGGAGTCCTTTCACACTTTGAAGGACAAGCTCACACACGCACTATTGCTGCAACTTCCAAATTTTGGTAAGACTTTTGATCTAGAATGTGATGCTAGTGGAGTTGGCATTGGTGGTGTTTTGATGCAAGATGGTAAACCTGTTGCTTACTTTAGTGAAAAATTGCATGGTCCTGTTCTTAATTATTCCACGTATGATAAAGAATTGTATGCACTTGTTCGTTCTTTAGAGACGTGGCGTCATTATTTGTGGCCTAAAGAATCTGTTATTCATTCTGATCATGAATCGCTTAAGTATCTTCGCTCTCAAAATAATCTGAATCGTAGGCATGCTAAATGGGTTGAATTTATTGAATCTTTTCCTTATATTATCAAACACAAGAAAGAGAAGGATAATGTGATTGCTGATGCCTTGTCTAGAAGATATACATTGCTGTCCCAACTTGATTGTCGGGTTTTTGGTCTTCAATCCATAAAAGAACAATATGCGCTTGATCCTGATTTTAAGGATGTGTTGCTTAATTGTAGAGAGGGACATACATGGAATAAGTTTATGATCAATGATGGGTTTTTGTTTAGAGCTAACCGCCTATGCATTCCAGTTGGTTCCGTTCGTCTTTTATTGTTGCAGGAGGCACATGGAGGCGGATTGATGGGACATTTTGGTGCTAAGAAGACGAAGGAGGTGCTGTCCACACACTTCTTTTGGCCAAGGATGAGGCGAGATGTAGAGCGGTACGTGGCTCGGTGTGCCACATATCAAAAAGCTAAGTCACGGTTGAACCCACATGGTTTGTATATGCCTCTTCCTGTTCCTTCTACTCCTTGGGCTGATATATCTATGGATTTTGTGTTGGGTTTGCCAAGGACTAAGAGGGGGAGGGGTAGCATTTTTGTGGTGGTTGATCGTTTTTCTAAGATGGCACATTTTATTCCTTGTCATAAGAGCGACGATGCTGTTCATATTGCTGACCTTTTCTTTCAAGAAATCGTTCGTTTGCATGGTATGCCTTCTACTATTATTTCAGATCGCGATGCAAAATTCTTGGGTCATTTTTGGCGCACGTTGTGGAATAAATTGGGGACCAAGCTGCTGTTTTCTACAACATGTCATCTCCAAACTGATGGGCAAACTGAGGTTGTGAATAGAACATTGTCTACCATGTTGAGAGCAATTTTGAAGCACAATTTGAAGATGTGGGAAGAGTGTTTGCCGCATGTGGAGTTTGCAGATAACAGGGCGGAACATTCAACCACCAAAGTAAGTCCTTTTCAGGTAGTGCATGGTTTTAATCCCCATGCTCCTATTGATCTTTTGCCTTTACCTACCACTGAGAGAATACATAGTGATGCTAGAGAGCGTGCTGATTTTATTCGTAAGTTGCATGAAACAACTAAACTAAATATTGAAAGAATGAATGAAAAGTATAGAATTGCTGGTTGTAAAGGTAGAAAAGAGATTAAACTTCAACCGGGTGATTTGGTTTGGTTACATTTGTGAAAAGATAGATTTCCTAAGCTGCGTAAGTCTAAATTAATGCCAAGAGCAGCTGGTCCTTATAAGATCATTGAGAAAATAAATGATAGTGCCTACAAACTTGAATTACCACCCGAGTTCGGGGTTAGTCTCACTTTTAACATTGCAGATTTGAAACCTTATTTGGGAGAAGAAGATGAGCTTGAGTCGAGGATGACTCCAATTCAAGAGGGGGAGGATGATGAGGATATCACTTCTTCAGAGGCACCCGCTGATCCTCCAACCGTCATGCAAGGTCTAATGACCCGGGCTCGAATGCGACAAGTCAATTTAGAGGTGAGCTCATTCTTAAGCGATCCTTTTCATACTTTTGAGAATAGACTACTACCTAATGATGTTATCTTGCTTAGGAACATTGGAGAGGGTCATGAGGGACTTAGAGGATGTGGTGGATGTGAGGATGACCAGCAAGGACGTTCAACAGAAACCGGAGGCCCGATCCAACATGATTTCGAGTCTGCCTTGGCCTCCAGGACCAGTCTGCCTTAAACTGGTCACCCAAGACGCATCCGGACTCCATTTTTGACGGTCCAGATATGGATGGAAAGCTATTTTGATAAGGAAGCCAATCCAAGTGGTCTCACATCAAAATATATTCGGAATCAACAGGAATCGTGGTCACAAGACAGCGTCCAGAATCTGCCAGGGTCCTACGACACCGTCTTTTAGTCCGTTGGACCATGTATCGTGTTTGGGCCCACTAGCGGCATGTCCAGGGGTCTTGCATGACCCTAGAGTCTTCATAAATAGCTGCCGCTCCTCCATTAGGGTTCGAGTTTTGCTTAGATTATTTTGTGAAGAACTGTCGGTGTTTCGAACAAACACCAGCTAGTAAATTTATACTTGATGCGCGTTAGGCCCGGATGGTGCACTAATGGACACAAGGTTTATACTGGTTCGGGCTGAATGTCCCTACGTCCAGTCTGTTGCTGCTCGTGTTATTAGCACCAAATGAGGTTCGTAGTAGGGGGTACAAACGGTTGGGAGAGGGAGAGATCCCAAGTCCCTGATGGAGTAGTGGAAAGAACTCCAAGAGCTCTGTTGCTGCTAGGTTGTATGGTGCGTGTGCGCGTGCTAGCTTGTCCAGCGTCAATCCCCTTAGTGGGGAGCCCCGCCCTCCTTTTATAGACAGGGGGGCACGGGCATTTACAGATGGGGGAAAATAAAAATACTAAGAGCACAGAAGGTCCTTTGAGAGACCCGAGTCTTGCTTCTTCCCCACGCCTGCCCTGCCTATCATGGCAGACTGTGTTAGAAGTAGCATATCCGTTGATCTTCGTAGGCCATGCCCTGGCCTTTTTTAGCAAGTGGGGTGTCCCATCCCACCCCCGTGGGCGGCGGGTCGGATAGGATTATCGAGCCCCGACCCCATGAGGGTCGGACGGCGTGGTGACTGTTGGTTGGCCCTTGGGACGTTGTGGTTGTCGTATGTTCATGTCGCGTCCTTTGTCCGGAGGCTGAGGGCGGCGCCTATGATACTGTAGGGCGGAGAGCAGGCACCCACAACACTGTTTAGGCTCTGCCACGCCTGGGGGGAGGTCCCAGCGCTTGTCCTGTCACATCCTGACGGTACTTCCTTACAGGGGTGCAGGGCACGGCGTCTGACGCTGTGGTGCAGGGCATGGCGTCTAACGCGGTGGTTGACCCGAACGTCTTGTCTTGCCCTGTAGCCGTCATCATGAGGGTTCGCAGGGCATGGTTTGTCAGGTGAGACGGAGCCAGCCTCCGAATATCGGGCGAGGCGAGATCCGTCATCGGTCGTTAGATGAGGTAAAGCCAGCCCTCGGGAGTTGGGCGAGGCTGAGCCCAGCCCTCAGCGGTCTGGCGAGGCAAAGTGTATCCCTTGGGGGTCGGGTGAGTCGTCCTCCAGCCATCGGGCAAGGTGGAGCGGGTCCATGGGCGTTCGGGCGAGGTGGAACAAAACTCCCGTTGTTCGGGCAAGAAGTGCAGCCGTGCTCTTGTTCGTTCGGGAGCTTTTAATGTTCGATGGTTATTAGTTCCACCTCCTTGGGTACCCCGGTATTAGGTCCCCGACAGTAGTCCCCGAGCCCTCGGGCGATTCGGGTAGAATCGCCTGGGGGGTTTTTTTCTTTTCAATCTCGTCGGAGTTAACTTTCTAGAGGGTGCGCGCGAGCGCACCCGGTGGGTGTAGTCCCCGAGCCCATGAGTGATTCGAGTAGAATCGCCCGGGGGGTTTTTTCTTTTCGATCTCATCAGAGTTAACTTTCCAGAGGGTGCGTGCGAGCGCACCCGGTGGGTATAGTCCCCGAGCCCTCGGGTGATTAGTATTGGGCCCTCCGCGGGTAAGACCGTAAGATTTAGGTTTCTTGTCAGCTGGATATTTTTCCGTGGGGGTCATGGTATCCCAGTCATGGGGATCTCATTCAGGGCTGACTTGACTGGGGCTTGACTATGGATCGAGACCCCAGTAATGCTTGCGCCGTTGATTTAGGATCGTTGGTGGACCCGTCCTCAGTTGGGCCGACTACCGAGCTTTTGGGCCCTAGGTGGGCCAAAGAGAAAAAATCTTTGTGACCTGCGTCTCCCAGGTGGGAAGAGAGTCCGGATTCGCCTGGGGAAGGCGAACCATCCACCATGATTTTTGGTGGGAGAGGATAGGGACTGCGGGCGCGTGTCCCGCGATGTGACGTGGCGGCGCGCGTGGCAGGCCCGAAGATCGAAGAGGGCAGTTGCCCTTCTCGCATCCATCGCCCCTATAAAACCATGGGACTGACTCCCAGGGTCCTGTATTCCGCCTTCTCATCTTCGTGTCTGGAACCACCGTCGCTAGTCGCCTTTAGCCTCCTGCGCCTGCACTGCCACCGTCGACCGGCTTGCATCCGTGCTGTAGCCGCCATCAAGCTTGCGCCCGCCTCGTAGCCGTCGTTGAGCTCGCACCCACCCACCTTTCTCCCTAATCGCTTTAGTGGAGTTGTGGGGTAGATCTGGCATCACCTCTCGGCGTTTGGAGGGCCTCATTCACCGTGGTCTTCTCCGTCCACTATCCACCGTCCAGGAGTGGCTGCTGCCTGGTGACGAGGATGAGTCGGCACCGCCCGAAGGGTATGTCATGTCTTTCGCCATCTTCCATGAGCGGGGATTTGCCGTACCCGCGCATAGATTCCTTCGGGGGCTGCTGGATTATTATGAGGTGGAGCTACAACATCTAACTCCCAATGGGGTTCAACATATGGCGGCGTTTGTTGCCCTGTGCGAGGGTTTCCTTGGGATCGATCTCCATTTTGATATGTGGCGATACTTCTTCACCGTCAGTTTATCAAAGAGGCGGATAGGGGGGAAGGAGGTGAATGTGCCGATGGGATGTGCCAGCGTTCATCTGCGCCATACCCGGTCGAGGGGTTACCCGTTCATGCGTCTGGCGACCTCTAACAAGGGATGGCACTCGCAGTGGTTTTATGTCAGGAATGACCTGAGTGCTGCCCTGCCGAGGTACACCAGGCGCCTTATTGAAGAGGCTCCGGAGTCGTGGACTTGGGGCGTCCAGCTCAAGGACAAGAAGCACCTTACCGACCTTCTCTCCGCCCTCCAAGCTCTGAAGGAACGGGGCGTAAAGGGGGCGGGGATTATCGGCGCCTACCATGCAAGGAGGGTGGTGCCGCTGATGGCGCGCGCGCTTCCCCTGCATCGGACGGTGCCCGGGATGTCGTTCGAGGGGACGGTGCTTGTCGATGAGGCGCTCCCTTTCTCCGAAGTGGCGCAGCGCGTTAAGGAGGCGATGGAGCCGACGAAGTATTTCGCTGGCGGCATCCTCAACATTGTGTATCCGGTGCCTGGACATCCCCCAATGTGGCTGGAACCTAGGTTCTTCGAATTCGTAAGCCTTCTTTTCCCGTGCTCTTCCTTTTTCATGAATCTCCATATTTTTTATACTCGTTTTTGTGACGTTGGGACCAGCCGGGGGGCTAGCCTTCAAGGATAGTCCGGTTTCGCTGCCAAAGAACAAGGCCCTGGTGGCGGCGAATTGCCTCGCGGTCGAGCGGGACAAGAAGGCGAGGGAGCAGATGAAGAAGGAGAGACGACTGAAGCAGGAAGCACGGGATCGGGGAGAAGACGTGAGCAGCGATGATGATGACGATGACGATGAGGTAGCCGTTGACATGGATTGGGGCATCCTGGAGGATGAGGACATGCTGACAAGTGCCCACCCATCCGTGCAGGGACCCTTCCTGTTCCACACGGAGGGAAGTGAGTCGGTGAGGTCGGTGGGAGCCAGAGAGTCCGCCGCTTCGCACAGCGTGCCGGCCGAGGATCGGTGGATGGGGGGAGGCGGGCCTGCCGCCGCTGACCCCGAGGTGATAGTGGAGGGGAGCGGCTCTAGTGCCACGCCCCATGAGATGGTGGAGGGGAGCGGCTCTGGTGCCGCACCCCATGAGGTAAGGAGACAAGCCCCCCTGCCTTGGAGCAGGGGGTAGGCTCAAAACGGTCCCGCCCAGATGAGTCGGGGCAGGAATCCAGGGATCCATCCCCAAAACGCTTCTGCCGGCCGAAGGCGTCAGCGTAAGCCGCTGATTCCCTTGGTTTTCCTCCTTCTTCCTTTTCTATTTTGACCTGATGCCCTTTACCTTTGTGTAGGTTCTTGCGGACGGGCCACCCCCTAGGGCCACCGCCCAAGAAGAGCCTCGCCATTCAGGCAGGACAGATGGCGCTGCTCGGTGTTGGGGCCGTGTTGGCTGATCCGACGGCGCCTGTGGTGGCGCCCGTGCCCTCGGTGGTTGCCGAGCAGGCGGCATCTTTCGTGGCGGGAGCGGTACAGCTGGCCGAGGGTCTGGTATCGCTGACGGAGGTGGTGCCTGAGGGTGCAGTGCACTCCGTGCCACCGAAGACCCAGGTGGAAGTGGCCGCGACCGTGCCAAGCCCAGCGGAGCTGGATGTTGCCGTGATGGCGTCCGAGGGGGTGGCGCAATCGATGCCATCGGCGGCCCTAGCCGTGGCAGACGAAGTGGATCGGATGGAGGCGGACATGGCCAGAGGGTCATCAGGCGTGGTGGTGGTGCCTTGTAGGATCAGGAGGGAGCTGCCCCTGGCCCCTTTGTCGGGAGGCAGCCGCTCCCCCCTTGCGGGGGAGCCACCATTTTAGTGGATGGCCGCTCAGGATCCGACGTCGGCACTTTTCTCGCTCGACGATCATGCCGAGAGCATGGAGCGGGAGGGTCTTGACGTCAGGATCTTGACCATGCTGGAGGCTCTAGACAAAGCCAGAGGAGCCCTGCGTGAGATCGTTGTTCCTACTACCTAGGTATTCGCTTGGTTTTCTTCTTTCTTTGGATGTTTTTGTGTTTTCGTATTTCTGATACCCGTCTTCTTCTTCTTCTTCAGATTCTCGTTGCTCGTAGTCAGAATAAATCCTGATTCCTCCGCGAGCAGAAGGCGGAGTGGGATCGCCTTTCTAAGGAGGCCCGGCTGTGAGCAGGTATGGCCGTGCAGCTTGCTGCCGCCCAGGAGCGAGAGGCCGAGGCGCGCCAGGACACGGAGGAGATCCATGGGATGTTAGCGGACCTGTCGGTGAAGGTGAAGCTAGAAGAGGAAGAGGCCACCAGGATTCTAAAGGAGCAGGATGAGCTGCTCAAGAAGGATGCCCAGGCCAGTAAGCGGGCTGTCGAGGTCCTGAAGGAGCTGGAGACAGAGCGGGATCTCAGGCGGAAGGCCGAGAGTAGGGCCACGACCCTTTAGCAGAAGGTGGATGAGGATGTCGAGGTGGTTCGCTCCCTCCGGGCGGATCTTAGTGATGTGGTGAGCTGAAGGTTGAGCGTCGAGAACGTCTCTGTCAAGCTGGAAAAGGAGCTCGCCCTTGTGTGAAGGACCCTTCAGACTATGAGCGGCGAGCACGACCTTCTGCAAGCTGCGGTCGGGGTGGTCCTTGATGCCCTGAAGGTGGTGGAGCCGGTGGAGACCAGCTCGCTTGCGGCTCATGCCGTAGGTATCACGACGTGGGTGGGCCAACTTGAGGAAGACGCCTTTCGCGCCGGGATCACCCAAGCCTTTGATGTCGCCCATTCTCATTATGATTGGGAGATCAACTTGAAGGTGATGAGCCAAGCCTTCGTGCCTATGTATGAAGATCCTGAGCTGGACAAGATGGAGAAGGCGGTGGCACCTCTTGCGCGGGACCTGGTGGACAGATTGAAAGAAGCGGTTCTCCCTTCGCGAAAGTAGTTTAGATGGAGAAACTTGATGAACCCTTTTATGTAATACGTGAACAAGTGTCGGTGCTTTTGCATGCTGAAAATAGTTTCGTGGATTTGTCTTGTGGTTTTTCATTTTGTTTGTTTCTTCTTCCATTTTTGTGATGAAAAGAAGTTTGCAAGGTCCGACCCTTCCCCCTTGTTAAGACCGTACGGCCTGAGGTGCTTTTTAGAGGAACAAACATACCGTCGTTACCTGGCCATGGGCTTTCTGTGGTACTATCGATCTGTTCCCCCGAACCTTGCCGCTAGTCTTGATATGAGGAAGGGATCTAGTGTAATGAATTGTTTCGAAAAAGAAAGGAGGTATTCGTACCTTTACCAGCCCCTGAGTGAGGTCTGACCCCCTATGGTTGCGGGGGTCGGACGTTTACTGGATTCAGATTGGCTCATTTTGTAGCGCTCATTCTGTCTGTGTTTCTTCGTGTTTGGAGGGATTGGGGCGGCGTCATTTGCCTTGGTGGCTCGAACGACGTGCCCGATGAGCTCGCTAATGGGGGTATTCAGACGAAAACCCGATCTGGCTATTTTGCGACGGGGTCGGCAAAGTCCTCGGGTGGGGTTTCGTTACTCCTTGACCTGCCTTCCAATAGATTCCCCCTCAATGGGGATTCTATGGGCTCGACAAGGGGCCGGATTGAATTTTTAGAAGATTGAGATGACCCCGTCTGCCCTGATGCGGGATGCGCGAAGGCTGTTGAGGCTTATCTACGTTTTCTCCCCTGGCTCTTGTTTGACATGAGGTGGTCTCGTACCTTTTGTAGGTCGGCCTTCGAACTTTGGTCTCTCGATGTTGGATCGAGCGGCTTGAGTCCTCGAGCCCTGTTAGGGTCTGATAGGGGTCGGCCGTGTTTCATGTGTTACCCCGTCCTTGGTTTTCGTGACCGGAGGGGCTGAGTTGATGACACTTTGCCTAGACGGCACGAGCGCCGTGCTCAATGAGCTCGCTAACGGGTGCATTCGGGTGAAATCCGGGTCCATCATTTGCTGACGGGGTCGGTAGAGCCCTCTGGTGGCATTTCACTACTTCCTAACCCGCCTCCCGGCAGATGCCTGAGCCGTTTCGATAGGCTCAGGGGGCCCGTTGGCCTCTCCTCGATGGAGATTCTGTGGGTTTGGCCTAGGGTTAGAATCGAACGAGAAAAGGTCGAGACGCCCCTGTCCGCTTCTAAGCGGGGTCAGGTAGGGCCGCTGGGGCTCGTCTCGGTTATTTCTCCCTGGCTCTGTTTGACGCGAGGCGGCCTCCTTGAGTACCCCGGTATTAGGTCTCTGACAAGAACAATTTCGCCGTTCATCGGTTTGTGAGACCCCAACTTCGAGAGTTTAATCATTAATCTGCAATTTGGTTGTGTTCTTTCTTGTTCTTGCTTGTGTTCTTCGTTGCACAGGCAGGGATTAGCCTTCTTGGCGAGGTCAACCTGGTCCAAGACTCGGTTGATAACTAGAGGAGCTATGATGCTAAGATTGTAGGGTTTGATCTTTCGATCTGAAGCCGGATCGGTGTGTCATTCTTCGCCACAACGATAGTTACCACCACCTGACGGAAGATCGGGATCACCGTCCCCATTACTTGTATCCACCGGGATGAAATGAGTGGACTTGGTAAGGCGATCCACAATGACCCAAATAGAGTCATACCCCTTTGTCGTGCGGGGCAAACCCACAACAAAGTCCATGAAAATATCCTCCCATTTCTAAATAGGGATAGGCAAGGGCTGTAGAAATCCAGGCGTACGCATATGGTCTGCCTTAACCCTTCCATAAATGTGTCATTCTAAAATGTATTTGGTAATGTCCTGTTTCATATTTGGCCACCAATACAAGTGATACAAATCATGATACATCTTGTTATTTCCCAGATGAATGGATAATTTGGAGTTGTGAGCTTCATCCAAAATCTTTCTCCTAAGCTCCTCACTTGATGGAACAACCAATCTGTTCTTGAACCTCACTATACCTTGATCATTAATACTAAAATGTGGACCACGCTCTTCGGCAATTAACTTCTTGATATGCGGAATTTTCGAAACATCTTGCATTTGCTCTATAATAATTTGCTCAAGTAGATCCGAGACTAGAGCAATATGGGCTAACACCTCAGAACGGTTGAGAGATAAAGATTCTTCTTCAACTTGATGTGACTTCTAACTTAAGGCATCAGCTACCACATTAGCTTTTCCAGGGTGATAATACACTTCTAAGTTATAATCTTTGATTAACTCAAGCCATCTCCGTTGCCTCATGTTCTGCTCGGACTAAGTGAAAATATGTTTGAGACTCTTATAATCCGTATAAATATGCACTTTATTTCCAAACAAATAATTCCTCTAAATTTTTAGAGCATGCACAACAGCAGCTAGCTCTAAATCATGGGTGGGATAATTCACCTCATGCTTTTTCAGCTGGCGTGAAGCATAAGCTATCACACATCCATCCTGCATAAGCATGCATCCCAATCCAGTCCTTGAGGCATCACAATACACATCAAATGGTCTGTCAATATCTGGTTGGGCGAGAACAGGAGCAGTGGTGAGAAAATGCTTTAGAGCTTGGAAAGCTTCTTCACAAGCCGGACTCCATACAAACTTGGCATCTTTCTAGAGCAACTTCGTCATTGGTTGGGCTATTTTAGAGAAGTTAGAAATAAAGCGCTGATAATAACCAACAAGACCAAGGAACTAACGAATTTGATGCACTGACTTTGGAGACTTCCAATTTAACACATCTTGCACCTTGCTTGGGTCCACAGAGATACCCTCAGGTGTCAGAATATGTCCCAAAAACTGCACTCGATCTAACCAAAACTCACACTTGTTGAATTTGGTATATAGCTTGTGTTCCCTTAATCAAGTCAGTACTATCCAAAGATGTTATGCATGCTCTTCTTTGTTCTTGGAGTATATCAAAATGTCATCAATGAACACCACTATAAACTTATCCAACTCCGGCATGAAGACTGAATTCATGAGATACATGAAGAATTCAGGAGAATTGGTGAGACCAAAGGACATGACTAGGTATTCATACAACCCATACCTAGTAGAGAAAGTTGTCTTTGTTATATCTTGTGGTATGATCTTAATTCGATGATAACCCAAATGAAGATCATTCTTAGAAAACACCTTTGCACCAGCGAACTGATCGAACAAAGTATCAATATGAGGCAAGGGATACTTGTTCTTAATGGTTACCGCATTGAGAGTACCATCCTTTTTCTTCACAAAAATAGCTGGGCAACCCCATAGTGAAGAGCTAGGACGGATAAAACCCTTCTCCAATAATTCCTCTAACCGCTTCTTCATTTCTGCTAGTTCTTTAGGAGTCATACGGTAGGGATGCCATTGAATAGGAGCAGTGCTAGGTTCTAACTCAATAGTAAACTCCACGTCCCTATCCGGTGGCAACCCAGGTAGATCTTCAGGAAAGACATCCAGAAACTCACAGACCACAGGAATAGAAGCAAGATAAAGAGAAGCTTTAACATGCGCAACAACTGGAAAGGCTGGATCTGAGTGCATAAGGAGAGACATCCTATCCTTGGAAGAAGAAAGCCGTAACTCAACAACTCTCTGCTTAAGGTTCAAGACTACCCCATAAACCCGTAACCAGTTCATGCCCAGAATTGCATCTATGCCTTACCCAGGCAGCACCATGAACTAGAGGCGGTAAGTGTGAGTGACTAGCACTAATCTGACTATGTCTGTCCGAGTATTAACGCACAACTACACATCCGGAGTACTAATTCTATAGGCAATAGGAATAGCCATAAGGGATATATTGTGCCTCTATGCAAACCCCATGCTCATGAATGAATGTGATGCACCAGAATCAAACAACACATATGCTGGGTGGGAATCAATGGTAAACATACTTGCCATCACATGTTCATTCTACAAAATCTCCTCAGCCTTAGTGAAGTTGACTTGTCCAGAGCAGCTTATGGGCACCTTCTTCATGATAATCATCCTCTTGACTAGATGAGAGTTAGTTGAAGGCTGGAAAGTCTACGCAGGCTGGTTCTATGGACATTTCCAAGCATAGTGGCCCTCCTTGCCACACTAGAAACAAGCACCAAACTTGTTCCCCTGTCCCTAAAGAGGCAGAACCTACTATCCCTGAGGCTGCTGTTGCACCTGCTGAGTAGGTGCATGATACTAGGTGGGAGGTGCCTAGTAAGCCTGCTAAGACTGGCGAGGCGGCTGTCCACCCAGAGAGTGATAGGACATCCTCCTAACAACCTACACCTTCTGAGCCTATGGGTGACTAGAAGATCCAGTGATCACCCACTTGCGCTTGCACTCCACCTGAGAATCATGCTGAAGTCCCTCCATAGCAATGGCCGCATTCTTCAAAGCACCAAAAGTCTGATATCCCCTAGTGTACAGCTCCTTTTGCAAGATGCAAGAGAGGCCACGGTAGAAACAATCCCTCTTCTTCTCATCAGTGTCTACATGGGTCTCAGCATACTGTGAAAGATGGTTGAACTTGTTCATATAATCCATCACAGTCATACTCCCTTGCTTTAGATCTAGGAACTCAGTCAACTTCCTATTCAGCAAACCAGTAGAATTATAGTACTCACAGAAAGCAGTGGTAAACTCCTGCCAAGTCACACGGTGGTCCACAGGCTACATGGCGTTGAAAGTGTCCCACCGCACACTGGCAGACCCCAGAAGCTGCTGTGCAGCAAAGCTCACCTTCTGCTCTTCGGTTACAATGAGCAGCTAAAACTTCTACTCTAGAATACGAAGCCAATGCTCTGCATCTAGAGGCTTAGCAGTTGGTGTGAACATGGGCGGGTGTGTCTTCAGGAAGTCCTGGTAGGAACAGGGCCCCGCAGGAGCATGGGCACCACCCCCGTTCCCGCCGTTGCCACTGGGGCCTCCACGGGCGAAGCCACCAATAGCTAGGCAAGCATCTCCAAGGCACGAGCTGACTTGCGCCGAGCAGCCAGCATCTCTGCCATCATCTCTACATGGGTCATCAGAGGTGGTGGTGGCGGAGGAGGAGCCAGAAGTGGGGCCTCATGGCTATCCCCATTGGTGTTGCCATTGTCCTCACCATGACCGTTATCACCCTGGTCTACCCTAGTGCTGGTACTCCCCCGACCAGACCTCAGGTTCATCTATAAACAGATAAGAACGAACCATTAGGGATAACCCTCCAGATTAGGAACAAGAGACTTAGAGAAATTATAAGGCATTTATTAAATCATTATTTTAGGTTATCCTATCAATTCACTAATCCAAATTATACGTGTGGGGGGAGTTTAGTTTAAGCAAGATTCTCTTTTTATGATGCATGCATCGGCCTACCCATTCACTCAAGCCAGAATATAGCGGCATTCACAAAAATTTTCGGCACATCGCATACTGTCGGGTTCATAAACCCAGGGTCCCTCATGGACCTGCTTCCTAGCAAAAGCTCGGCCTAGCAAACAACATTGCGAACGACGCGCAACTTCTGGGCCAACCCAAAAAACCTAACGACTGGCCAGAAGGACGATCCAGTCTCCGATCGGAAGGCCTAGCCAAATAAGAACAGCGCTTGCTTCTGACTCCGACCCGCCTCTCTGACCAAAAGGCCTAGCCAAAGAGGAACGACACTCACTTCTGACTCTGGCCTGCCTCTTCAACTGAAAGACCTAGCCAAAGAGGACTGACGCTCACCTCTGACTCTGGCCCGCCTCTCTGACTAGAAGGCCTGGCCAAGGAGGACCGACGCTCGCCTCTGACTCTGACCTGCCTCTCCGACTGGAAGGCCTAGCCGGCTTGCCTCTGACTCTGGCGCTCGCTTCCGACTTCGCCCGATGCATCCATCGGGCGGCGGTGAGAGCATGGGCGGCAGTGAGTCCTAGCCCAGATGGCGGCCACATGCCTTCGCTCGATGCATCCAGAGAGCGTCGTTCCAACAGTGCTTCCGACCGCCTACCAACATCAGTAAGTATACCGGGAGACGAACCCCGGTATATGGCTCAAGGACTTTCGGCTCGCCTGCCGAGCTAGAGTGGATGATGACCACTTCATCATTCAGTACCTCCTCATCTATGTGGGGGAACATGTTCGAGCATTGCTTAAATTTCTTCCGCACGACAGCATCTGCAACTAGGCGGACCTCAAGAGGATCTTCGTCGAAAATTTCCAGGGGACGTATGTCCGCCCTGGAAACTCTTAGGACCTCAAGAGCTACCAGCAGGAGCCCAATGAGTCCCTACAGGATTATATCCGTAGGTTCTCGAAGTGGTGCAACTCCCTTCCTGATGTCATCGACACGGACGTCATCAGCGCGTTCCTCTCTAGGACAACCTGTGACTCTTTGATTCACAAACTTGGCTACCTAAAGCCCCGGACCACTCGTGACCTACTCGACGTCGCCATGAACCATGCCTCCGGCGAGGAGGCGGTCAGAGTGGTCTTCAACAGGGGCCGGGACAAGGGCAAGCCCAAACATGAGGATCAAGACGAGGTCCCCTCCACATAGAGGGGCAAAAAGAACAAGAAGGATCGGCGTTGACTAGCCAACTCCGCGTTGGTCGACATGGCTGATCGCGTAGGCAAGCAGCCCTAGCAAGGTTAGCCTGACCACTTCGACAAGCTCATGGATAGCCCATGCACCAACCACGCCTACCCCATCAAGCACCTCTACAAGGACTATGAGCTCCTCAAGCGCTTCCTGTGATAGGCCGATATGCCAAAAGAAGGCAAGGGCAAGGAGGCATGGTGGACAAGGATGGGGACGGCTTTCCCGACCCCGAGGAATGCATCATGATCTTTGGGGGATCCGATGCCATCTACTCTAAGCGCCAGCACAAAGTGCGCTATAGAGAGGCATGCGTCACCGAGATGACCGTCCCCACCTTCCTTTGCTAGTTGGAATCTCCGATCACCTTTGATTAGAGGGACCACCCTTCTCACATCGCCAGACCGAGTCGCTACCCGCTCATCATCGACCCCATAGTCCATAAGAAGTGCCTCACTAAGGTGTTGATGGACGGAGGCAGTGGCCTCAACATCCTCTACATCGACCCCCTCAATGCCATGCACATCCCCCGATCAGAGCTCCGCCAAGTGAACTCTCCCTTCCACGACGTGATCCTGGGGACACAGGCGTACCCGCTCGGGCAAATCGACCTACCCATCATGTTCGGCGACCGAGCTAACTTCCGCTCGAAGGTACTCACCTTCGAGGTGGTGGACTTCCTAGGGTCTTACCATGCCATCTTGGGGCGGCCATGCTATGCCAAATTCATGGCGGTCCCAAACTACACCTACCTAAAGCTAAAGATGCTGGGACCGAACGGCGTCATCACTGTGGGTAGCACCTTTTCGCATGCCTACACGTGCGACCATGAGCATTTCAAGCTCACCACTGCCGTCATCAACTCTTCCGAGCTCCCATGGCTTGCGGAGTTGTCGATCCCAGCAGTCTCAGACTACAACAAGCCAACCTCCTCGATTGCCTTCCACCCACTCGAGGAGACCAAAGCGGTGGGGATCGACCCCACCAACCCATCCAAGACGGTGCGAATCGGGACCCTTCTCCCGGCCAAATAGGAATGCGAGCTCGTTGACTTTCTATGTGCCAACCATGACGTCTTCGCATGGAAACATTTTGACATGCCAGGCATACCATGGGAGGTCGCCGAGCACACACTACACCTCATCCTAGGCTCGAAGCTCGCCAAGCAATGCCTGCGTCGCTTGGACGATGAGAGGCGCAGGGCCACAGGTGAGGAGATCGCCAAACTCCTAGCAGCCGGCTTCATCAAAGAGGTATTCCACTCCAACTGGCTTGCCAATCCTGTTCTTGTTAAAAAGAAGACTGGGAAATAGAGAATGTGCGTTGATTATACTAGCCTCAACATGGCAAGTCCGAAGGACCATTTTGCATTACCACGCATAGACCAGATAGTCGACTCCACCTCAAGATGCGAAATCCTCTCCTTTCTGGATGCCCACTCAGGCTATCACCAGATCGTGATGAAAGAGTCTGACCAGCTCGCGACTTCGTTCATCACCCCGTATGGTTTGTACTATTACGTAACCATGCCTTTCGGTCTAAAGAACACTGGCGCCACCTACCAAAGGTGCATGTAGCAATGCTTCGCCGATCAAATCGACCCGCTCGATCAGCCTGACCAAGTCGATCGGCCAAAACCAACAATCGCTGTCTATGCTGATGACATAGTGGTCAAAATGGCTCAAGCTTGCGACCTGATCACAAACTTAGCCGCAACATTCACGAACCTCCGAAGGTTCAACATCAAATTGAATCCTGAAAAATGTGTTTTCGGGGTTTTGAAGGGGAAGCTGCTCAAATACATCATGTCCGAATGCGGCATCGAAGCCAACCCCAAAAAAATCACAGCCATCTCCAACATAGGCCATATACGCAACATCAAGGGCATACAATGGCTCACCGGCTGTTTGGCCGCCCTGAGCCGATTCATCTCTCAGTTCGGCAAATGGGGGACGCCGCTCTACAAGCTTCTAAAAAAGATGGAAGCTTTCATCTTGACTGAGGAAGCACAACAGGCTTTGGAGAGCCTCAAAGCATCTCTGACATCGGCCCCAATCCTCGTCACTGCCGAACGGGGAGAACCCCTTGATGAGGACATCGCCATGCTGGACACACCGACGCCATGGTCTTCCCCAAGTTGCAATTCGTTCCCAACTCAGCTGCCACGTCGCCCTCGGATTCAGCAGACACATCGTCACTGTTTCGGTCATAACTTTCTCATACAACATCGAAACGGGCCGTTCTTGGATGCGTTGGAAAGGGGACGACGACGCCGTCGTTTTGGATCTAGTCCTAGCTCCAGAAGGTCCGTGGATCATTCTGTGTGACCACGGCAAGGTGCTGCGTCACCTATTTGGGCCAACTTGGCCATGTATCGTGTCGGGCCTTAAGCCCAAGTTGTGGGCGCCCAACCCCTGGCCGTCCCCAACCCTAGGTCGAGTCTTAGACTATAAACACAGCCGTCGCCGCTGCTACACAATTGGGTTTTGTTTAGAGTTTAGTTTTCCATCGAGAAACCTGAATCGTTCATTGTAACTATGGTGACAAATCCTTTACAACGATGATCCGAGCCCCGTTCTTGATCTCCTCCATCGTGTCGATTAGTCCTTTGGAACCGAGTTCTTGAATCCTCTATTGATATTCGCGCCATTCATATTTGCAATATCAGATTGCGTGTTTTACCTTCTTGCTTGTGCTCTTCGATTCGCTTGGGGAAAAGCCTTCTTGGCGAGGTCAATCAAGTTGTGCTTGGTTGATAACCAACAGAGTAGTGGTGTAGCAGTTTGCGGGGTTGAATCGCGTCGATTTGAAGCCGGATCGCCAACGTCGAGATCTCCACAATCGAACTTACCGGCTACCTCTCGGAAGATCGGGCCTGTACTCATCAATTGGTATCGATATTTCAGGTTTACCGCGAGGTATAATCTCGTTTGCCTTAGATTCATATTTGTTCATTACCTAGAGTCTACAAAAAGCCCAAAAATATTTCAATTTCCGCTGTCCTATCGCCTTTGTGCCTTTGCAATTTCATTTCATTCGTGTTGTTGAGTTTGTGTCCGTGGTCGAGTCTTGTTGCTGGTTTAGGATTGTGTTCGTGGTCGTAGTTCAATCGCCGTTCTTTGTGGTTTTTGTTTTCCGCCGCTATCCCATCCACTGTTCCTAAACAACAAGTCGAAGCCACCACATTACTCGACTTGCCCCGCTTAGCCGCCTTGTGTCACTTCTCGCTTGCCGCAAGAAACCCTAGACAAGGTTTGTACCGCTCTTATTTTGCTGCATCGCAGCCTCTCCTTACATCATCGGCGAATACCTACTGCTTTGTTAGTCACAAAGTGGCGATCCTGTGATCGGTGTTAGAGTTTCGGGACGCTTTGCCTTAGCTTCGCCGCCTTGCCGTGTTGTGCCTCTCGGAAAACATACCTTGAGATACCTTACGTAAAAGCAGGCATAACTTTTCGCTCGTTTATCCGAAAAATCTGAAATTTTTCAGCAGCTTCTTGACACCATTTGGAGCCGACCCAAACTCGGCTTCGCCCTGTTTTGTTTCATCAAAATTGCCAAAAAAATCGGGAAAATATAGAAAAAAATTGTCAAAGTTTTTGCACGCTTTTCGGAGAACGTCTTTGAATTTCAGAGACCACATCCCACCTCAGTTGTAGGTGCCAATTTTGTGGTTGCATCTTTTGTGATCCTTGTTCAGAGAAAAGTATATAAAAATAGTAAAAAAATAAAAAGTTTGTTTCCTACTAGTGCCTTTTGGAAAATCCGGGAAAAATTAGGAAAAAAAAGGAGAAATCCAGGCTATTTGCTTGTTCTGTGAGTTCTTTCAATCGTCCTTTGTTTTCACCTTGTTGCGCCACGTCTCGACACGTCTTAGCCAAAGACTGTGATTTGTACTTTGGATCCGGATTGAACAATCATTAATCTGTATTCGTTAATTGCTAATCCTTCTTTGTCATATTGTGTGCCTACCCATGGCTCCATATTATTCTTCTGTCAAGACAGTTCATCTTGCAAGCTATTACCCACGCTCCACAGCAGATTGCTTCGCCATTTTGGTTTTGCTCTGTTTGGCGTTGGTAAGATTACAGGCAAGACGGTGGTAAGCCGCTTGTGATTTTGCATTCTACTTTCACCACCATCACCACCACCACCACTTGTTTCCTTTTAGTTGATAGGGATAATATTTTGGTGTTGTCTTTTTCTATCTTCTAACCATGGCAGAACTCCGACGGACTTCAATGAGTGCGTGTCCAAGGGCGAGCTTACAACGTTCATGGACGAACAATGCAATCTTATGACCGAAGTGACGCATAACGTGAACAATCTGGTCACCCGCATTGAATAGCTTGAGCAACGCCCTCCACCTTATCGTCGGTCGATGATGAAGATACGGATGCTTTTGGTGATGAAGATGCATTATCTTGTCGACGGTGGTGCCGTCGCCGCCTCAACTTCAATCGTCATGCGGTATGGAAGGTAATAATCATGGTAATAATGATCCTTTTGCTAAAATTAAATTTAGTCTACCTCCTTTTGCTTTGGTAATGTTGATCCGGAGGCATATTTAGATTGGGAGCTTTGTTGTTCAATAAAAATTTGATTCTCATAATGTTTCGTGAGCATAGAGTTAGACTTGCTACTAGTGAGTTTACTAATTTTGCTTTGTTCTAGTGGAGTGATCTTTGCAATGCCAATAATGTCTTTGTTGTGCCTCAAACTTGGAATGTTTTAAAGCAACGTATGAAATCTCGTTTTGTTCCTCCTTATTACCAACGTGATTTACGTTTGAAACTACAAACTTTAAAACAAGGTGATAAAGGAGTAGAAGCATACTATCAAGAATTGCTTATTGGATTAGCACGTTGTGGTATAAACGAAGATGATAATGATGCTAGTGCTAGATTTTTTGGTGGTTTAAACCATGATATACAGAACATAATTGATTATAAAGAATAACGCAATTTTTCCCAATTATATCATCTTGCTATTAAGGCAGAACGAGAAGTACAGGGACGCAAACAACACCAGCCTTTCAGGTCTAACAATGGGAGGAATTTTTAGCAGCGTTCCGAGCCAGAGACGCCCAAGCTTCCTGTTGCACCACAGCCATCTACACCTCCATTTTCTTCTGGGGTAAGTAAATTGTCTAATGTGCAGTTTCCACAGCTGAAGAAAGGTGGCACTCCGTTTGCTTCTACTAGCTCCTCCTCATCCAGCTCTAAAATCATTTGTCACCGATGCAAAGGCATGGGACATGTCATGAAGGATTGCCCCTGTCGTCGCTCTTTCATTGCTACCGAGGATGGATATGTAAGTGCTAGTGATGTTGAAGATGATTTAGCCCTTCTTCGCTAACATTGATCACGAGATCCCACCAGAGGCGATCAAGACAAGGAGGCCATCACCATTGACTCAAGTGGCGCCGCCATGGACTACCCTAAGCCTTCTTGTGCAGCGTGTGTTGAGTACACGTGTGGGACATGAAGAAGAGATGAAGATCCAATGCCACAATTTGTTCCACATGTATCTCATTGTGCAGGGTTGTCGTGTTCTCACTATCATTGATGGCGGGAGTTGCAACAACTTGGTGAGTTCAGATTTGGTTGACAAGCTTGGCTTGACCACACGACAACATTCATATCCATATAAACTTCAATGGTTCAATAATAGTGGTAAGACTAAGGTAACTAAATCAGCACGCATTAGCTTTTTCACAGGCTCTTATCATGATACTGCTGATTTTGATGTTGTCCCTATGCAAGCTTGTTCCATTTTGTTAGGTCGACCATGGGAATTTGATAATGATGCTTTACACCATGGTAGAACTAATACATATACTATCATACATAAGGACAAGAAAATTACATTGCTGCCTGTTGATGCAAAAGTGGATCTGCAAACACAAAGGGCTAATACCCGAATCGATATCCAAAGCGTGCCAGTCGATTTGACCTGTTAATTGACAAGGATGAAGATACGAGCACTTTGGTCCTGACAACAGCGATATGCCCGGAAGTCACGGCCAAGAGGTACTCACGCGGAACTCGAGAATCGCCGAAGGTCGCACCGAAGCGATGCAACTCACCGAATCAATGAGAACTCGTAAAAAGAAAAAGAAATATGCAAATTGACGAAGTCGCCGAAAAGTAAGTAGATGCAAATAGGAGTAAAATTGGTTTTAATATTGATTGATTTATATTACATTGCCCCTCAATCTATATTTATACCCTGATCTAAAGAGACATAACCAAATACAACTAGGACACCAAGTCCATATCTAAGGAAACACGTGACTCTTACATGAATCATACTCTAACAAATATAGAAAAGGAAATCAACTCCTATCTATTTCCCTGTCAGCCTCAATTACGATGGAATTCTCACCGACCTCCTTTCCATCGGCATACTTCCTGTTTCATCGGCAGTAGTTTTCAAGCCTTCCTTCATCGGCATCGACAATAACATCTCCAACCTTATCGGCAACGCCCGAGTCTAAATCAACCTTTCCATCGATCACCACCATTCATCGGCAATCATCTTTACAAGCTAATTTTCATCGGCTGTCAGCGTATACAGTAACTTTCCTCCTGCCGATTAGCCCACTCTGATCATTTTGACACGTGCAAAAAACGGTGTCAACACATGCCCCCCAATTTCGGAGTATAAAACCATTAATGCTCGAAATTTACTCCGAATAACGCTTGCCTTCGCCCAATTACAGTAACTCATCCTCCAAGCCAAAACTTGATCATACCAAATCTAATCAAATCTAGTCCACGATTCACGCACCTCAGTAAATATCGCACAATTTCCAACCACTCTTGCTCCGATTATGGTTAAGATACCAAAACAATAATCCATCGGCAAGATCCTAACATAATAATGCCGCCATTTTCAGAATTAAAATATCCTGCATGCGAGATCTCTTCCAAGTCATGATTACTTGCCATCAAATCATCTGTACAATCCCTTGATTATCGTATGCGAACAGTTACCATATCCATCCCGAACCACCTCGACCCACATGTGCGCGGCATAGAGATAAGTCCGAATACCCCTACTCCAAGCGGCTTATAAATAGATTTCTCCGGAACATTTCGTCTTCTACCCTCAGACTCCAATCTTTGGCATTCTCTCTTCCGTGGCGACTCGAACGAACAACATGCGACCTCAACCAACAAGAACTTTTCTCCGGCGTCAACCTCGAGTCTCCACTCGTGCCCCCATCTACCTCAAGATAATGGCAATCAACTTCGATGTCCCCTGCGGTTCGTTCCACTTCCGTTACTACCTCGATTCCTCCGATCTTTGCGAGTTCATACGGTTGGTAATTTTCTCTTTTCTTTGTTCTTGGATCCTCTAAACTTAGGGACTTCGCAACAAATTAGTTATTCCAACCGATCACCGCATTTCCAATGCCTAGGACCAATGGGCAACCCAGATCCAACCGATCGATTAATGCGAGAGGTTAATGTAATCCCTTTTAGAGCCCAAAATTTCTCTTTGAATTTATGGAAAGATACATCCGATCTTGGCCCAAAACCACCAATGGGTGGAAAGATTGGTACTTGAGGGTCAACAGTCGATGCAAGTACACCGGGCGTAAGCGGAAGCTAGACCAATGCATTAGGCTATCCATTGCCGATATGCAAAAGAACGAGTCAATGATGATTGCAGCTGCTTACTTCTGGTCAGACACAACAAATACTTTTATGTTTGGACATGGCCCAGCTACTCCCACACTTGCCGATGTCTACATGCTCACTGGCTTGGACATTTCAACTGCCGATGAAGGCTCCATCTATGGCAGATAATCTGAATATAGGGTGAATAACCGCAACATCGGCGGTTGGACGGGATATATTCAAGAATGCCAGAGGACCGGGATAGTTAACCAGACGGAACATGCCACATTCTTGAATATGTGGTTAGAAAAATTTATCTTCTGTGGTCGATCAGTAGGACCAACCAACGCCTTCCTCCCCGCGGCTGAACTCTTGGCCAATGGTGTAAGGTTCCCTCTTGGCCGATACCTTCTGAGCTCCACTTATTATCTTCTTCATCAAGTGTCTTAGAAACTTTTGCTTGGCGAACCCATCGGCAACTTAGGAGGCCCATAGTGGTTTATCAACATGTGGCTGAATGCCCATATGCACAAACGTTTGCATTGGGACTTCTTTGCCCAACAATTCCCACGAGAAATTGCTGAAGACCACGTGCTTGGGGATGAGGAATCGGCAACACGCTCACCCCTCAATTTTGGTGAAGCCATAATTGTCCTCCCTGGAAGAGAGGCCAATGAAGACCAGATCGGCAGATTCTTCCAAAGCTTCTACAAAGGTCTTTCTCGTGATCATAGGGCCTGGGTACCTTATATTGATGAAGAAAACAGAT
The DNA here is from genome assembly GCA_904845875.1 of Miscanthus lutarioriparius. Taxonomy (NCBI): domain Eukaryota; kingdom Viridiplantae; phylum Streptophyta; class Magnoliopsida; order Poales; family Poaceae; genus Miscanthus; species Miscanthus lutarioriparius. Next base: position 116,476,303 of record CAJGYO010000002.1, read on the forward strand.
TCCCCCTTCTTTTCAACTTTGCCGATGACACTCTGAATCAAGATAATGAACTCATGATGGCCATCATTACTCCCAGGGCAATCCCAGTAAACACATTCGGTAGCGGAAAAAATACCAATATCACGTATGAATTTTACAATCCATCGGCAGTATCCCATCAATTGGCTTTTGGGCAACTGCCAATCAAACTTTGTTTGGCCGATGTGATCAAACCCAGAGAAACAATCACCTGCGGAATAGATTGGAGCAGGGTAGTGCGACTCTCCCCTGATGCCGATACTACAGATGTCGATATATCCATCTGGACGCCAACATCTTTCATCACCGAATCATATAAGCAATGGTGGCGAGAGTGGAGGGAACAACTGTTTGCAACATCTGCTCACACATATCGGCACATGATCGACCCTGAATACGCCATTCCTGATGACGCAGTAAGTTTCTTTTAACTCCCTTCTGCTTTTTCCTTTCATATATCGGTAACTAACTTTCTCGTGACAGGTTAACAACCCAGCACCATCTATGAGCAAAAGTGGGAAACCCTTCGATCTTCGGCCTGTTTCCCCGATATCACCGATCAGCTACAACGCCCCCACCTTAGTTGTTTTGACTCACCAGAAGACCCGTGCCAAGACCATCACCTCCAAGTCCAAATTGGCTACAACTAGGGCCACTCCATTGGCTGCTGCTACAACCCTGATCAAGGCATTCAAGGTAACAACCCTATTTATTTCTACTCATGCCGATCACAAACTGTATTAACATTAATCATCAGGGTGTAAGAGCCGCTGCTGGATCATCATCGGCAATTCCTCCGACATCAATCACCACTACCTCTGACAAACCTTCAGAGGTATTCCTTTGATTTTACATTTTATCTGTTAAATATCATACCTTACACTTGTTTTGCAGCAACAAATGGGTACATCGGCAAGCGTACCAGATGTTCAAGCTCCACAACCAACAAGTGCCGATGCCCCCCAGCCAACCGTTGCTGAGGCCCAAGCAAAGCGCAAAGCCTTAACAGATGCCGAGGCACAGCCAAAACGACAGAAGTCCATGCCGATCCCCACATCTGCCCCAACGTCTGCAAGCCGGCCAGAATCAGTCGATGCAACTGAGCAAGCAGTTAATCCTCCTGTACAGGACATACCATCGGTCATCATACCCCAAGGGCCAACCACCGATGAGGCCACAGAGGATATCCCATCGGCAAGCTCAGCCGATCCTCCACACGGCATACTCCAGGCTGCTTCCTCCAGCCAAGTACAGGAAATTGCCTTAAAACAGGTAAGCCGATTGACCTAGTCGATTTATAATATTCATACTTATCCTTAACTGACCTCTTTTTCTTTTTCTCAGGAACAAGACTCCCCAAACAGCCTATTTTCCTTTGCCATTGACGTTTCTGACAATGATGGAGAGGAAACAAGTTCTTCCCTTGCACTGGGAACAATATCGACAGAAATTAAGTCCAAGTTGGAAGCTCTCCTGGACTTGTTATAGCAGGATACTGCCCAACTGGTAGATGACTCGGACCCCACAAAGGCAATTTTCAAAACAATCCGTGGCCAGGTCCCTGCTGATGTTGAAGAAGCACTCTTCCCAGCAGCCCATTTAGAAAGCCGCCAACTGCAATATCAACGGGCTGCTCAACGCATTGCCGATAGAGCAGCTCAGGCTCAACTCAAAGAAGAAATGCTACAACTGAAACAGATTGCCGATGAGAAGCACAAGGGCATCGGCAACTTGCAGACTTTGGGCGCTGAACTTAAGCAGAAAATCTTAGATTTATCGGCAAAGAGGATGGCTCTATTGGCTGAATTAAAAGAAGTCGAGGTAGCCTTAACTCATGCCCAACAAGAAGAAAGCCAGCTACCCAATGCCATCAAGGCCCTTCAGCAAGAAAGAGACATCCAGGCTCGCAAAGCCTTGGCCATGAAGAAAAAACTCAAGCCTGTGGAGGGTGCTGCCGATGAAGACATCAAAGAAATGAAGGAAACCGACCAGATTTGCCTGCGTGCGATATTGGCTATCCAATCCTTGTTAAACTTGTAAATCTTGTCTATTGCATCGGCACTTTATGAGACATTGACATCCTTGTATAATTTTAGCCGATAGGACTGTTATCGGCACTTATACTTTTATGCATCCATCCAGATACTAGGGTAATATTTCTTTAAATATTTTCCATTTAATGCTCTGGGAAACACAACCCCTTCGAGGGTTTCTAGAATATATGCGTTACCAGGAACAGACTGATTTATCCGATATGGACCTTCCCAATTAGGAGACCACTTTCCAAACTTTGAACTTTTAGTCCCAATCGGTAAAATCAATTTCCAGACCAGATCTCCATCGGCAAACTCCTTTACCTTCACCTTCTTGTCATACCATCTGGCTACTCTTTTCTTATTTTCTTCGATGCTAACTAAAGCCCTAAACCGATGACCCGCCACATCTTCCAACTCATCCTTCACAAGAGTATCATAATCATCAGCTGTCAGCTGATTTTGAGAACGTATTCGCCTAGAGCCAGTTTTAATTTCCCAAGGCAATACTGCGTCGTGTCCATATACTAACTGATAAGGTGTTACTTTGGTTGTACCATGACATGACATCCGATATGACCACAAGGCTTCATTTAATACTGTATGCCACCTCTTAGGATTTTCTTTAATTTTGCGCTTAATGAGTTTGATGATCCCTTTGTTAGAAGCCTCAGCCTGACCATTAGCTTGAGCATAATATGGAGAAGAATTTCAAACTTTAATTCCCATACCTACAGCAAACTCATCAAATTCTCCCGATGTAAACATAGTACCCTGATCGGTAGTGATAGTTTGAGGAATACCAAATCGGTAAACAATATGCTCTTTCACAAAATCGATCATATTAGCCAATGTCACCCTTTTTAAAGGAATTGCCTCAACCTATTTTGTGAAATAATCGGTAGCAACCAGAATAAATTTATGTCCTTTGCTCGATGCCGGATAAATCTGACCGATGAGATCGATAGCCCATCCCCGGAACGACCAAGGTTTAATTATAGGGTTCATAGCCGATGCAGGCGCTCTTTGAATATTACCAAACTTTTGACACCCCTGACATCCTTTAAAATATTTAAAACAATCTTCAAGAATAGTCGGCCAATAGTATCCATTCCTTCCGATCATCCACTTCATCTTGAAAGCCGATTGATGCGCCACACACTCCTTCATGAATTTCACCCATCAAACTTTTGATTCATCTTTGCTAACACATCCGAGTAAAACTCCATCTATAGTTCGATAATATAATTCATCATCGAGGAGCACATACTTGGTAGCTTGGAACCTTATCGTCTTTCAACCTTTTTTATATGGATCCTTTAAATAATCGACAATCTCCTTTCTCCGGTCCATCGGTATTAGTCATTGCCGATGTTAGCACTTCTGAATAGGGTTGATACCTGAAGCATCTTTGAGCTAGTCGATTAGCCTCCTCATTATGCGCAATCGAGAAATATGTTCAAGACGAAAATCTCTAAACCCTTTCAACAATTGCAAACATCTTTCATAATACGAAATTAAAACTTCACTTGGCATTCATAAATCCCAGCCAATTGATTTATAACTAGCATAGAATCACCAAAGATTTCAACAAAGATCGGCACGTATCTCCTTCAACAATTCTAACTCTTTTATCAAGGCTTGGTATTCAACTGATTGTTTGTCGATGTAGCAACAATCGACAATGAAAACTCATACTTCCTTCCTTGAGGTGAAATTAACACAATGCCGATACCGCTCCTTCACCACATGTGGACCCATCGAAGAAAAGTGTCCAAGGAGCAACCTCCGAGAGAGTCCATTGTATTACAATCTTTGAGTGACAAAATCAGCCATAACTTGCCCTTAAGCGCCTTTTAGTCGATTCGTAACGTAGTTCAAATTTCGATAATGCTAAAATCCACTTGCCGATTCTACCACTTAATATCGGCATCGACAGCATATACTTGACTACGTCGTCTTTGCATATGACCATACATTCGGCAGATAACAAATAATGTCTTAATTTGACACAAGAAAAGTATAAACACAGACATAATTTTTTGATGGCCGAATATCTTGTCTCAGCATCCACTAATCTTCTGCTCAAATAATAAATAACACGTTCTTTTCCTTCAAATTCTTGAATAAGAGCTGAACCGATAACGGTATCATCGGTTGACAAATACAACTCTGAAAGGTTTCCGTGTTGAGGTGGAACTAACCTTTGGAGGATTTGTTAAATATTTCTTAATTTCATCTAGGGCTAAGCTTCTTTGCTCGACTCCCCATACAAATTCTCGATCGGCTTTCAATTTAAGTAATGGGTGAAAGCCTTGATCTTACCCGATAGATTAGATATGAATCTTCTAATGAAATTAATCTTTACCGATCAAAGATTGCAATTCGGTTTTATTGGCAGGAGCAACCACCTTGTTAATTGCATCAATAGACTTCCTACTGATTTCGATGCCCCGCTGATGCACCATAAAACCCAAGAATTGACCTGCCGATACACCAAATGCACATTTATTAGGATTCATCTTCAATCCATGCTTCCTTGTGCACTCCCGGTATCTTTCAGAGATCGGCTAGATGTTTTGTGATATTTCCAGACTTAATCACTACATCATCAATGTAGATCTCCACTAATGTGCCGATGTATTCATGAAAAATAAAATTCATAGCTCTTTGATAAGTAGCGCCGACATTTTTCAAACCAAACGTCATGACTATCCACTCAAACAACCCTACATGACCTGGACATCTGAAAGCAGTCTTGGGAATATCTTCTTCAACCATGAATATTTGATTGTAACCTGCATTACCATTCATGAAGCTGATAATTTGATGTCCGGCTGCAGCATCAATCAACAAATCAGCAATCGGCATTGGATAGCCATCCATCGGTGTGGCTTTGTTGAGATTCCTGAAATCAATACAAACACGAAGTTTTCCATTTTTCTTATAAACAGGAACCACATTAGAGATCCACTCTGCATATCGACACTGCCGAATAAACTTTGCCTCAATTAATTTAGTTATTTCGGCCTTAATGTCAGGAAGTATATTAGGGTTGCATCGGTAGTATCTGGCTGCTGATGTGGCCGAAATCCAGATTTGATAGGTAACCGATGTTCAACTATCGATCGGTCTAATCCAGGCATCTCAGTATAATCCCAAGCAAAACAATCTTTATACTCTTTTAACAAATCAGTTATTTGCTGCTTACACTTGGAATCTAACTTAGCACTAATAAAAGTAGGTCTTGGCCCATTGCCATCACCAATATCTACTTCTACTAAATCATCTGCCGATGTGAACCCTTGACCTAATTTTCCATCATCGGCAAACCTATCCATTAAAACTCTTCTTCAGAACCGACTGCTTGGATCGGTGGAATTTCATAATCAGCAACTCTAAGGAACTCTTTTTCCCAAACTTCTCCTGATATGCATTTAGTTCGCTCATAAGTATCTGATTTTGCCGATGCGATGATATAAGAAGAATCACCAGGGACAAACTCAATCTTATCCCCAATCCACTGTACGAGGCATTGATGCATTGTAGAAGGAACACAACAATTAGCATGAATCCAATCCCTCCCTAGAAGCAGATTATATGCACCCTTGCCATTAATAACAAAGAACGTCGTCGGCAAGGTTTTGCTGCCGATGGTCAATTCAACGCATACTGCCCCTTTAGCCGGTGACACATTGCCTTCAAAATCCTTCAAACATCATATCGGTTTTGGCCAAGTCTTGATCTCCCTTACCAAGTTTCCAATACATCACATAAGGCATAATATTAATGTGACCCCTCCGTCGATAAGTATCTTAGATACAGTGCCCATCAACTCGCCTTTCACAAACAAAGCCTTAAGATGCTGTCTCTCGTCATCGGTAGGTTTCTCAAAAACAGCCATCATTGGATCTAGTGTCAACTGAGCTACTTGATCAGAGAGAACAACTTCTTCCTCATTATCAGATAGTGCCAAAAACTCCATCGGCAACATGAATACCATATTAACATCTGCAGATGGACCCTTATTTTTGTGTTTTACCTACCACTGCTGATGACCAGACCTCTCATTGGAGGAATTTTCCTCTCAGTATAAATCCTCCTGATGCTCATGTTGCATCCTCCTTTTCTGTGTCTTTGTCAGACCCTCCGGGCACCATCGAGGAAACTTGGTTTTCCAAACCGGCCGATAACTTGGTCCCGATTGATTCTACTACGGCGTATATTAGGGTCCCTGAGAATATTTCTTCATCGGGAACTCTTGCGTTTGCCATCTCCTCAAGCTCCTCTTGATTCCTTGGAAAATATCCAGCGTTTACCAAGCCTCTCATGTACACTAAGTTCGCCTTTGACCCGATCATGCAGCGATGCTCGCCTCGATCGGCTCATTGATAAATAAACCTTGATTGCCGGTTGAAACCTCCTTTTCGACCGATTGACCCCATAATAACCATTGCACTCGTGGCAATTTTCAGCGATTGGCAATTTAATACCTTCTTCCCAAAGAATGGATGAAAAACGGGCACCTCCGATGATCTTTTATGCCGATACCATTCTTCCCGACGTCTCTCTTCTTCTTTGTTGTCGATATCGGTCCTTACATTGCCGACGCCAACCCTCCTGCCGCTGCCTTCGATGGGTAATCACAATGCCGGTCGAGGAGGGTTTTGGAACTACTGCTTTCTCCCAGCAAACTCTTACTTTTTGCATCATCGGTAGTTATCCGATGTTGGGGATCCACTGATGCATTTTTCTCAGTAGCCTCTGACGTCAATACCTTGGTCTTCCTTTGGCCTCCAACAAATTTCTTTGAAAAGGGTGTTGATCAATTTTTATCGGCTTCGGGCCTTGCAAGTACCAAACTTAATTCTCCCAGATTCAATAGCCGATTGTAACTGTTGCCTGAACACCTTGCACTCATTTGTACTGTGTGAAGTTGCATTGTGCCATTTGCGATTACAAGATCTTCTTCAACTCTTCTGCAGATGGGATCACATGATTAGGTGACGACTTAATTTGGCCCTCTTGAAGCGAAGATCAAATATCTTGTCGGCCTTGGTGATATCAAAGGTAAACTTTTACGGCTCTTTTCGACCAAAGGGACAAGATATCGGCTTTTTATTCTTAACCCACTCGGCTAAGCCGATAAGCGGTTCTTCATCGTAATCAATCTCCTACTTCTTCAACAAATGATACTTTTTACTCCAATTCTTTTTAGGTTCAAAAACCCTAGTATCTTGATCAGAGATCCTTTGCACAAGATGACTGAGGCTTTCAAACTCCTGAGAAGCATATCTGTCTTTAAGATGTGGCAATAACCCTTGGAAAGCCAGATCGGCAAGCTGCCGATCATCCAGCACTAGGCTGTAGCACTTATTTTTTACATCTCGTAGCCTTTGCACAAAGCTTTCTACCGATTCATCATTACGCTGTCTCAATTTTACTAAATCGGTAAGCTTCTTTTCATGGATTCCAGCAAAGAAATACTTATGAAATTGTTTTTCTAGATCAGCCCAAGTAATAATAGAATTTGGTGGTAATGAAATGAACCATGTAAATGCCAATCCAGACAAAGATGATGAAAATAATCGAACTCTTAATTCATCTCTGCTAGCTGCCTCTCCACATTGAATAATGAAGCGATTGACGTGTTCCATTGTTGATGTATCATCTTGCCCAGAGAATTTAGTGAAATCTGGTACCTTGTACCGATTTGGGAGAGGAATTAAATCATATGCAGGAGGGTATGGAGTCCGATAAGAATAAGTATTGACCTTGGGCTTTATCCCAAACTGATCCTTCATAATTTCTGCTATCTTATCGGCCCAAAAAGCATCAGCCTCCTGCTGACGAACTGGCTGAATTTCTACAGGAGGTACCTGCTGATATCCCTCCACATATCTTTGTGGCCCACAATCTCCAGCAATCAGCATATTTGCCGTTACTTGTGGTCCATTAACCTGCTTTGGAAAGGATTCATCAATTTTGAGTTGCCGATGCTTGATTCTGAAACGACTTGCATATGACCTTGTTGAATCCTCGCAACCTGCTTGATTTTTTGAATTGTATGTTGAGCAGTAATCGTCTCCGACCAACCATTATTAGAACTCATCGGTACAAAACTTATCAATGGCTGGTAATTTACTGACATTGTTGAATAATTATAACCAGCTTGAGGCATGAACTGAACCCCAGTTTGACTCATAGCGGGCTTTTTCTTGCATCGGCGATGAAGCTTGCCGATGGACTTGAATTGGGTGTTTGAACCAAAGGCATCTGGAAACCTCCCGGAGTTGGTTGCACAAGAGTTCTTTGTGGCATATTGAGGCACTTGAGCCATCGGTAAACAGCCGATGGTATAGGAGCTTTTCCTACTGCATCAAACACTTGAGGTAACCTAGGATTGAAAGCAGATGACTCCGGAGGCATACCATATCCCCACCAATTAGCGAGGAATCGGCAATTACGAGACACGAGGGCTGATATAGCTGATGCCAATAGATCTATTAAGTTTGAACTCGTCCTCCTGGTAGTACCGGGATCGATCGTATCGGTGTAGATTGAATATTAGGTAAGCTCGCCGATCTTTGGAGGAGAAGTAACTTCTATACCCACAACGGCCGAGGGAGCCGATGGAGTATTGACAGAGATCTGGCTACGGTTGGTGATAGGGAGGCCCAACGTAATGCGGTGACGCTTGTCCTTCTTTGAGAGTTCGAACCACAGCATTATGAACAGTATTGGACAGCACATTGGAATGATTAATCAAAGCATGATTTACTGCAGAATTAACCATCTCTTGAAGTTTACCAGGATTGGAGTCAAAGGTAACCTGCCGAGGCAACGGCAAATCTTGCTTCTGGATGACTTGTCCACTCTTATTCAGGCTAAATGATCTCAGACAAAGCTGCCTGTATTCTTCTATAGCCTTTTCCATGGCCTACCTCTGCTCTTCCTTAAGATCTTCTTCTGATACCGAGATAATGTTCCCTGAATCGATCTCGGGATTGAACATATTGATCGGATTGATTTGTCCCACCGGGCGTGCCAAAAGATGTGTTGATGCAAAAGTGGATCTGCAAACACAAAGGGCTAATACCCGAATCGATATCCAAAGCGTGCCAGTCGATTTGACCTGTTAATCGACAAGGATGAAGATACGAGCACTTTGGTCCTGACAACAGCGATACGCCCGGAAGTCACGGCCAAGAGGTACTCACGCGGAACTCGAGAATCGCCGAAGGTCGCACCGAAGCGATGCAACTCACCGAATCAATGAGAACTCGTAAAAAGAAAAAGAAATATGCAAATTGACGAAGTCGCCGAAAAGTAAGTAGATGCAAATAGGAGTAAAAATTGGTTTTAATATTGATTGATTTATATTACATTGCCCCTCAATCTATATTTATGCCCTGATCTAAAGAGACATAACCAAATACGACTAGGACACCAAGTCCATATCTAAGGAAACACGTGACTCTTACATGAATCATACTCTAACAAATATAGAAAAGGAAATCAGCTCCTATCTATTTCCCTGTCAGCCTCAATTACGATGGAATTCTCACCGACCTCCTTTCCATTGGCATACTTCCTGTTTCATCGGCAGTAGTTTTCAAGCCTTCCTTCATCGTCATCGACAATAACATCTCCAACCTTATCGGCAACGCCCGAGTCTAAATCAACCTTTCCATCGATCACCACCATTCATCGGCAATCATCTTTACAAGCTAATTTTCATCGGTTGTCAGCGTATACAGTAACTTTCCTCCTACCGATTAGCCCACTCTGATCATTTTGACACGTGCAAAAAATGGTGTCAACACTGCCTTTGTCTCCTACGGATATTGTTAAACATGCTAATGAGATTAAAAATAAACCTCCAACAGACATTGCTAAAAATAATGGGATTAAGTTAAAAGGAGGTGCTTTTCTTGCTACAACTTCTGCTACTGCTGAGTTATGTGATAATCCTGATGCACCATGTTATACTATGTTTTGTCAACCTTTATGTCTGGTGCATTGCCTGCTGTCACTAACCTTTTGCACGAGTTCGCTGATGATGGGATGGAGTCGAGGATGACTCCAATTCTAGAAGGAGGGGATGATGAGGACATCACCAAGATGGAGTCGAGGACGACTCCAATTCAAGAAGGGGAGGATGATGAGGACATCGCCATGCTGGACACACCGACGCCATGGTCTTCCCCAAGTTGCAATTCGTTCCCAACTCAGCTGCCACGTCGCCCTCGGATTCAGCAGACACGTCGTCACTCTTTCGGTCATAACTTTCTCATACGACATCGAAATGGGCCGTTCTTGGATGCATTGGAAAGGGGACGATGATGCCGTCGTTTTGGATCTGGTCCCAGCTCCAGAAGGTCCGTGGATCATTCTGTGTGACCACGGCAAGGTGTTGCATCACCTATTTAGGCCAACTTGGCCATGTATCGTGTCGGGCCTTAAGCCCAAGTTGTGGGCGCCCAACCCCTGGCCGTCCCCAACCCTAGGTCGAGTCTTAGACTATAAACACAGCCGTCGCTGCTGCTACACAATTGGGTTTTGTTTAGAGTTTAGTTTTCCATTGAGAAACTGAATCGTTCATTGTAACTGTGGTGACAAATCCTTTTACAGTGATCCAGGGCCCCCGTTCTTGATCTCCTCTACTGTGTCGATTAGTCCTTTGGAACCGAGTTCTTGAATCCTCTATTGATATTCGCGTCATTCATATTTGCAATATCAGATTGCATGTTTTACCTTCTTGCTTGTGCTCTTCGATTCGCTTGCAGGAAAAGCCTTCTTGGCGAGGTCAATCAAGTTATGCTTGGTTGATAACCAACGGAGCAGTGGTGTAACGGTTGCAGGGTTCGAATCGCGTCTGATTTGAAGCCGGATCGCCAATGTCGAGATCTCCACAAATCGAACTTACCGGCTACCTCTCGGAAGATCGGGCCTGTACTCATCACCCCTCCTACTATATGTCATGGCAAGCAACCACGTGGTAAGCGCCGCCCTAGTCGTTGAAAGGGAGGAGCCAGAACACCACCATAAGGTCCAACGACCCATATACTTCATCGGGGAGGTACTCACTGACCCCAAGGTCCAGTACCCCCAGGTGCAAAAACACCTATACACCGTGCTGATGGCAACCCGGAAGCTCCTGCACTACTTCACCGACCACAAAGTCTCGGTCGTCACTTCATACCCGCTCGGAGACATCATCCACAACCGTGATGCCATGGGACAAATCTCCAAGTGGGCACTCGAGCTAGTGGGCCACGACATCAGGTATATCCCCCGTACCGCTATTAAGTCTAAGGCTCTCGTGGATTTTGTTGCTGAATGGATGAAGGTCCAGCTACCGACCCTAGATGTCACCCATGATTACTGGACAATGTACCTAGACGGGTCCGTAATGGCGCCCGGCTCGAGGGCTAGAGTGGTTCTGATCTCCCCAGATGGGAGTAGGCTCCGCTACGCAATCCGCCTCCACTTTTACGGCCTCAAACAATGCCACGGAATACGAGGCCCTCATCAATGGACTGCGCATCGCCATCGAGCTCAGCGCTACGCAGTTCTACGTCAGTGGTGACACAGAGCTGGTCGTCGACCAGGTCATGAAGGAGTCCTCTCGCAAAAGCTCCCTCATGACAGCATACTATCAGGAGGTGCACAAGCTCGAGGACAAATTCTAGGGGATCGAGCTACACCATATCCACCAAAAGGACAATGATGCTGCCGACTTTCTCGCAAAATATGCTGCCAGGCGGGTTCTGTCTCTGGATGGGGTCTTCATCAATGACCTTCATGAACCATCTGCCCGCATCCTAGAAGGATCGATCGAAGCACACCCCGATGCTGACCCAGTGCTCGGGGGCTCCAACCCCAGTGCCTCCATGACAACATCGCTCGCCGACGTCACCGTGCTAGCTCTCGATCAAGCCAACTGGTGAGCGCCGCTCTTGCCAACCTCCTTGAGGAGGTTCTCCCACCTGAAAGGACTGAAGCGTGATGGATCACTTGACACGCCAAGACATTCATCGCAATCGGAACTGAACTCTACAAACGGACTCCATCGGGAGTACTCATGAAGTGCATCCCTACCAACCAAGGCAAGAAGCTCTTCCTCGAGGTCCATGCTGGAATCTACGGACATCACGTGGCCCCGAGGTCGCTGGTCGGAAAAGCCTTTTGCCAAGGTTTTTACTGGCCCACCGCGCTACGAGATGCAGAGGAGGCCATCCGTAGGTGTGAAGGATGCCAGTTCTACGCTCGGCAAACACATTTGCTGGCACAGGAGCTTTATACCATCCCCATCACCTGGCCATTTGCGGTCTGAGGCCTCAACATGGTAGGACCCCTCAAAAAGGGCCCGGGTGGCTTCACTCACCTACTCGTGGCGGTCGACTAATTCACCAAGTGTATAGAGGTGAAGCCCATCACCAACATCCACTCAGAAGAGGCAGTCAAGTTCTTCCTTGACATCATCTACCTGTTCAGCGTTCCTATATGTATCATAACTGACCATGAAACTACCTTCACCGGGAAGAAGTTCCTGGACTTCAGTGATAGATACAACATCAAGATCGACTAGGCCTCGGTCGAACATCCACGTACGAACAGTCAGGTCGAGCGAGCCAATGGCATGGTCCTCCAAGGACTCAAGCCACGCATCTTCGACCGACTCAACAAGTATGTTGGGCAATGGGTTGTAGAGGTCCTAGCGATCCTCTGGAGCCTAAGAACGACCCCAAACCGATCCTCAAGGTTCACACCCTTCTTCTTGGCCTACGGAGCTGAAGCAGTACTGCCCTCCGACCTCAACCACGGCGCCCCAAGAGTGAAGGCCTTCGACCGCGACCGAGCCGCGGAGGCTCAGCAAGACGCAGTCGACCTGCTTGAGGAGGCCTGCGAGATGACCGTCATTCGCTCCACTCGCTACCAGCAGACTCTCCACAGGTACCATGAGAGGAAAATCAGAGGAAGGACCCTCGAGGTCGGAGACCTCGTGCTTCGAAGGACCCAATCGACCAATGAAAAGCACAAACTCTCTCTGCCTTGGGAAGGACCCTATACTATGACCGAAGTGATCTGACCGGGTGCCTACCGACTGAAGGACAACAATGGGGACGTTCTCACCAACACTTGGAATATCGAACAGTTACATCGTTTCTTCCCTTAAAAATTTGGTCTTACCATTTTCTTTCATTCAAACGTTTGCTCCTACAAAGCACCCCAGCCCAAACACTTTCGGCCCAGGTCGAACAGTTACATCATTTCTTCCCTTAAAAATTTGGTCTTACCTCTCTTTTTTTACTATCATATGGTAAATGTTTTTTTACCCGAACGAATGGGTAGTCCGTTCCTTTAATTACCTTATGTAACTTTGCTTTAAACATTCCGACTGATCGCACGCCACCACTTTGCTGAGCCTCATGGGCCACGCATAGGCTCTTAAGGTTGCAGCCTATGGGACAAATAGGCTGGTGTGAAAAAGAAAGAATAAAAATAGAGCTATGCTAGGGAAAAAACAAGGGACAGGACAAGCTTCCTCGAATGAAGTGAATCATCACAAAAACAAAGTTGATGTACTCATGGATACACAAAAAATGTTTTACATAGGGGGCTCCCCCACGAACTTATCTTTTACATATGCTAAGTACTTCTACTCTAATTTCTACTATGGCTGCCTGACAGCATTGGCTACCGGCTCGACCGGCGAAGACGAGGGCTGCTCGGTCTCTAATGGGATGACATTTGGCTCAGTCGGAGGCGGGGCGACGTTCACTTTCGACCCAGGCTCCATGCCATCTGCAGGCTGGGCGACGTCCTCCTAGCCCACACCTTCAGCCGTATTCGCACGACGAGCCTCTATCACCCATTGCGCGGAGACTTGCTCTGCCACCAACTCTGTGTGTGCCAGCAAGCTCTCCCCGAGCACATGGATGGTGTCCGGGCCCCAGCCATCGACGTACCCGCTGTAGATGGTGGTGAAGTCTAGCTTCGAGTGGTGTGTTGCCATCGAAGTCAGCACCCCTGACGTTCCATAGAACATCCCGTTGGAGATGAGGGCCCGAACCTCATCCGGGACCTCCGCCAGTCAGATGGTGGGCGTGCTGGTGCTTGGCGCTGACCCGAACACCTCTGAGACGATGACCTAGGCGATGTTGCAGATCTGGTTGAGCTCCACCTCGAGAGCACGTTGCTCCTCAAGGGACTTGTCCAGTGCCTCCGCGCTCCGACCAATCATCGCCTTGGCTGTCTCTAGGTCCTGCTCTAGAGAACCAACCTTTCCGCCCAGCTCTGGAAGAAGGATGACAAGCTCAAAAGTAGGCTAAAGGAAAAAACCAAGACATCAAAAGCAGAATAGATACATACTAAGGTGGGTGTTCTCAAGGATGGAGAGTCCCTCCTCCTACCTAGTCACCTGCTTGCGCAGCCAAGCGTTCGCTTCCTTCGTCCCCAGCACCTGGCCTCGGAGCGCGAGCACTTCCTGGTTGACCTCCGACTGGGCCTTCCGCTCTGACTCTAGGGCCTCCAGGGAAGTCTAGAGTGCCGCCTTAGTCTCCGCCAGGGACTTCTGGAGCACCACCTCGGTCTCCGCCTGGCAGACCTTCACCGCCTCAAGTCCCCGCTCAGCGGTGGTCGCTCGCTCCACCGCGAGCAGCTCCACCGCCCGCGCCTCCATCGCCTCGCCCGCCTGGTCATAACACTCATGGTGGGTGGACTCTAGCTCACGCTCGAGCTCGGTGACCCACCATGACATCACGGCCTCCTAGGCGTGCTCCTCTCGGAGGAAGCGAGACATACGGCTCAACATCTCCTCCAAGCCCTTCAAAACAAGAGGCAAACACGCTGAGATAACCAGTGGAAGACCAAGGAGTCAAGGATGAACGCAGAAAACCTACATCTGTGATGTGGGGTAGGTCAACAGTAACCACCTAGTGGATGGACTTGACCCGCTCTAGGGCCTCCTCGAGCTTCACCCTGGTTTGGACAAGATTGGACTCCATGGAGAGTCCTCTCCTCCCAAGAATGACCTAGAGCTGCACCTCCTGCTCATCCCGAAGGATGAACTAAACCTTCCGTGGGTCACCGAGGCAAGGCCACACCAGGTCGGTGGTCGCCCCTGACCCGCTAGAAGGCCCGGCCGACAACTGGACCACCGCCAGCTCCTACGACGGCAGGATGGCTGGTGGCTCCACCCTGGTGCCCACCTTGCCGGGGTAGGGGATCTCCACCTCCTCAACCTCGCGGCCCGCCGATGGTTGTTCCGCCTCCGGTCTAGCCACGTCTCCTCCCAACCCGGACATCTCCGACCAGGAGGGTGAGCCGCGTGTCCCTCTACCGAGTGAGGCAGGGAGCCTGGTCTCTCCCCTCTCTTCCCCTACTACCGGTGCAGGAGGGATCATGAGGGTCACCTCTGACCTGGCCTCTGCCATCGGTGCCAGGATCACCGCCATCACCTCCTCCATGGCTGCCACCATACTTGTGACCGGCCGGGAAGGCACCAACCCTAGAGGGGAAGGGCGCACCGCCACCACCCTGCTCTCACCACCGCTCGTCGCAACGCGCTGCAAGGTGGGCCTCCACTCATCCCGCACGGGAGATGGGGCGATGCTCAACCCCAACAGTATCTGGCCACTGTCGAAAAAATACAGGTCAGTCGCACTCCAAAAACTTAAACTATGAGATCAAAAAAGAAACAGAGAAAGCATACCGGGACACAAGCGGTAGGGCTCCGAAGCCCCAACCCACTGGCAATGGGCCCGCCGGACGAGGGCCACTCGCACGTCGTGAGCAACGCCCCCTCACCTCGACCAGGGGGGAGTCATCCTGGCCGACACTCAATCGGCCTGCGAGTCACCGCGACTACCGGCTCGAGGCGCACCGACCGGAGCAGCTGGTGGGGCATCCCCCCGCTGTGGGTCGCGCGCCGGCCCCAAAGATGCGCGGGTGCGAGCCCACTCCTCCGACCTCTTGGCCTGCCCCACCGTGCTCAGAGGAGGTGGGGACAAGGCCGATGATGCCTCCAAAGGGCGCAGCGACCGCGTTCGCTTCACCTCCCACTCGCCGATGGCGTTCGAGCTCGCGACGTGCTTCCATGGCCTGGGAACAATGCCACGCCTCTCTGCCTCACGCCCACCATCGGCAGACGCGGCCATAAGCTCACGACGCACCACTAAAGTCGCAACCTCCCGGCCTCCCACCTCCTCAGAGTAGATCATGTCGTCACCCATCTCCGTGGGGTCCTCCGACTCAAGCTCTGCCTTGACATCGCTCCTATTCTCCCCGGCCCGCATGAAAGTGCATTTGCCCCCTATGTGGGTTTTGGTGTAATGATGACATCCAAATTAGGGACTAATGTGATCTTAATGAGATATGTCGCAACTATTAGTCCCATGAAAGATTCAAAGAGTTGATAAAGATGAAATGGTATCCCTCAATTCTTGAAGTTGTAAAGGCGGACGAACTCAAAACGCTCTCCAAAGGTTTTATTTTTCTTTTTGAGTTTAGGATCCACCGCACTATAAAGAGGGGTGCAAACTTAGTTGGTCTAAGGAAGATAGAGTGCTCAAGCATTGACATAAAATCGAAAGAGAGACACTCTAGCACTCCACGAGCACATAGAATATTTTTTGTGACTGTCGATGTCGGAAGTACCGACGTAAGCTGGAACTCTCGACAGTCGGAAGTCACAACTCATGCCGGAAGTTCTGACTCCTAGTCACTTAGCCTGTGCGGTGACTGTGGACGTCGAAAGTCCCGACATGAGTCAGAACTCCCGACAGTCAGAAGTCCCGACCCAAGCCGGGAGTCCCGATACCTGTGGCCCTACTAGTCGGCTGTCTACGCCAGTCGAAAGTCCCGACGTTCGTCAGAACTTCTGACCGTCGGAAGTCCCGGACCTTGTCGGGAGTCCCCACACCTGGGGCTTTACTGGTTAACTGACTGCGTAAGTCGGAAGTCCCGTCATTTGTCGGTAGTTCCGACATTGACTTGCACGCATGGACTTTTGACCCTATGTGAACAGTGCTTTCTGTTAACGTCGGAAGTCCCGAGATCCACGTCGAAACTTCCGACGTAGATCTGAACGTTTAGATTTCTACTAAGAGTATAAATAGCCCTCTCTTCACTTCTAACCATTACGGAATCATTCACAGCTGACCTAACTTCGTCCCAATAGCTCCCAAGCAAGAAAGGCACCCCTCTCCTCCCTCCATTGCTCCAATCTTCGATTCCCTTAGGGTTTTTGAGTGAAAGGAGAGTGGATTAAGTTAGAGAATCACTTTGGTAAGCTTGAGCACTTGATTTCTTCATCAAGCCTGTTGGTTTTACGTCTATTACTCTTGGGGCTTTGCCCCTAGCTGGCTAGGCGTTGCCCAAGAGCTTCCATCTTGTGGAAGAGCCTTGGGAAGTTTGTATTACCCTTTGATTTCTTAGTTGAAAGCTCAAGTGACCTTTGTGGTCGCTATGAGAGAAGCAAGGAGGTGGAATAGACTCTGACCTTTGTGGTCACCTCAACAACGAGGATGTAGCAGCTCCTTTGTGGGGTTGCCGAACCTCGAGATAAATCCTTGTGTCTCGTGTGCTTGTTGTTGTGATTGCTAGAGATTACTTGTATTTGTTTGTCTCTCTCTCTCTCTCTTAAACTTCATTTTAGGGTTTGGACTCGATCTACGGTTTGGAGGCATTACGGCGTCAACGGAGTGACCCAACCTCTTCACCAAACCACAAGGAAGGGGGGTTGTAAGATTATTTATCCGTAAAGTTAAATTTGGCACTGCTTTTGTAGTTCACATAGGCGTCGGGACTGCTGATGTTTGTGCCGGAACTTCTGATGATGTCGGGAGTTCCGACCCAAACACCGGGACTTCCGACATTGACCGACAAATTTGAACTTAGCATTTGTAGTTAATTTTTAGATACACCTATTCACCCCCCCCTCTAGGCATTGTTAGATCTTTCAATTGGTATCGGAGCAAGGTCTTCTTTTAGCGTTTCACCGCATAAGAAGAAACAATGTTGGAGTCCGACAAGATGCAAGCCGTTGCCACCGAGACAGCCAAGAAAATAGCTGAAGAGTTGATGGCTGCTCAAGTCAAGTTCTTTCAAGATGAATTGAAGAAGATGCAAGATGAGATGAGCAAGATGAAGGAAGAATTGAGCAAGAAGGTTGATGATGCAATAAGTGGCAAGAATGATACAACAAGTGACAAGAATGAAGCAAACAAAGATGCCGCTAGTGATATTGGAGCCGGTGAGCATGCTCATGGAAAGGGAATATATTCAAACATGAGCTTTGACTATGGACAACTCATAAAAGGTTCAACACTACATACTCCATCCGTCAACATTGGCAAGCCTCCTCACTTTGATGGAACAAGATACACTGATTGGTCTTACAAGATGAAGATGCATCTTATTGCTGCAAGACTTTGGGAAGTTGTGGATGTTGGTGTAATGATTCCTACCGATGAAGATAGAGAGATAACTCCAGAAGAAGTGCACAATCTCCATCAAAATGCACAAGCCATAGCATTGCTTGTGTCAAGCCTAGCTCCGGATGAGTTTAGAAAAGTAAATGGAATGGAAAGTGCAAAACAAATTTGGGATACTTTGAATGTGTCATTTGAAGGAGATAGAAGTGTGAGAAAAGGCAACATTGAGTTACTTCATAGTGAATTAGAAAGATTTGTGTTCTTGCAAAATGAAACAACACAAGCCATGTTTGATAGGCTCATGGCATTGGTCAACAGCATAAGAGCTCTTGGAAGCACCGAATGGGATGACAACAAGGTTGCTAGCAAGATGTTGAGCACCTATAGAGCCAAGAACAACATGCTAGTGTCCGTGATCATGGAAAGGCCCGGTTATGATGAAATGACACCCCAAGAAGTTCTTTCAAAACTAAAGCATCATGAGTGTCTAGATGAAGATGCAATCAATGCTCGTAATCAAAATCCTAATGCAATGGGATACAACAAGAGTGTAGCCCTTAAAGCAACTCAACAACATGAAGGTCAAGGTTTAAGTCAAGAGAAGAAGAAGAAAGTGAAGGATGATTCCTCAAGTGAAGAAGAAGATTCTGATGTGGAGGCTGCATTTGTGATTAGAAATCTTAGAAAGTTTATGAAGAAGTGCAACCGCAAGACCTATGGTGATGGAAAGAAAAGGTTCAAAAAGAGATTTTGCTATGGATGTGGTCAAACTGGCCACTTCATAGCCGATTGTCCTAATGAGAAGAAGAAGCACAAGCATGATAAGGATGAAGACAAGAAGAACAAAGGCAAGAAGAGAGGTGAAGCTCATCTTGGGGAAGAATGGGAGTCAAATGATAGTGACTCAAGTGATGATGAGAAGAAGAAGAAGGGAGCCGTAAACATCGCCATCCACCACTCTTCTTCACCAACCATGATCTTCCCTGACTCAACTTCACCGCCAAAACTCTTCCCCAACCTATCTTCACCACCGAAGCTCTTCTCCAACCTCATCGCCAATGACTACTACACTCCAACTTGCCTCATGGCAAAAGGGGAGAAGGTACATGTTACACCCAATCCCTCTAGTGATGAGTATGATAGTTGTGATGAGAACATAGAAGAAATTGAAGCAACCATGATAAAGAAATTTAGTAAAAAGGCCTTCACTAAAATAAAAATGCCAATGAAGAAATTAGAGAAGAGGGATAGATGCTTAGAGTTGCAAGGAGATATAATCACTCAAGAGAGAGAGAAAAACCTTGCACTTGAAGCATCTATCGTCGAGGAAAATATGAAGGTTGAGAAGTTAATCGTAGAATTATTTTTAGCTAATGACTCAATTGGGAAATTGACTAAGGAGCATTCCTTGGTTAATGATCAAGTAGCTAGCCTCAAGAATGAGAAGAGTATAGCTCAAGAAAGCCTCACATGCTTGGAAGAAAAATATCAAAATCTTGAGATAAACTATAGTACTCTTTGGACTAGCACTTCAACTTCTCTTAAGGCAATCGAAGACTCTAATGTCTCCACTAGCAATGGTTGTGAAAGATGCTATAAAATTGATGTGAATGCATATACAACTAACCTTGTTGAGTTAGAGAAGAAAGACAAGGAGATTCGTAGGTTGAAGATGATCTTGAAGAATGGGTGCAAGTGTCAAGAGCAATCCAACAAGACTATATACAAGTCATCAAGGCACCCATCAATCAAGGAAGGCATTGGCTACAATAGGTATGATGGAAAGACCAATGGAAGGAACATGATCAATGGTGTGCCTTGTGTGAAGTTCAACAACGGCGTTGCTCTTGACGAGCTTATATGCAAGGCCAACAACAAGGTCTACATTCCAAAGATCCAACCTACAAGTAACAAGACAATCAAGACGAGGAAATACGAGGCCCCCAAGCCACAAGCACCACTTCCATGGTGCTATGCTAGTGACTATATGTGTTGTTGGGGCAAGGATGGCAAGATTGTGGTTAAGTATGTTGGTGCCCAAAAGAGAAAGAAAATTATGAGGAGTGTTTGGGTGCTCAAGTTTTATGTGACTAACCCCCTAGGACCCAAATCTTTTTGGGTACCTAAAACAAAAGCTTAATTTGTCTTTGTAGGAATATTCCTCCGGTGGAACAAGTTGGGTGTTGGATAGTAGATGCACCAATCATATGACCAGAGAGAAGGACATGTTCACATCATTCCAACCAAGTCATGATAAAAGTGGAAATATTGTGTTTGGTGACAATGGAAAAGGAGAAGTCCTCGGTTTGGGTAAAATTGCTATATCAAATCATAATTCTATTTCAAATGTTTTACTTGTGAATTCATTGAGATACAATTTGTTGTCCGTATCACAACTTTGTGAGATGGGTTACAATTGTCTCTTTACGGATAAGGGTGTGGAAGTCTATAGAAGGGAGGATTCCTCTATTGCATTTACGGGTCATTTAAAAGGGAAACTCTATCTAGTTGATTTCACATCAAATAGATTAAATCCCGAGACTTGTTCAATGGCAAAATCTAGCATGGGTTGGTAATGGCATCGCCGACTTGCCCATGTTGAGATGAGGAACTTGGCCAAACTTTAAAAAGGCAAACACATCCTTGGACTAACAAATATTTCTTTTGAGAAAGATAAGATTTATAGCGCATGCCAAGCGAGAAAACAAGTTGGAGCTAAACATCCCGTCAAGAATGTTGTGACAACCAAAAGGCCATTGGAGTTGCTTCACATGGACATATTTGGACCCATCGCTTATATAAGCATTGGTGGTAACAAATATGGTTTTGTAATTGTTGATGATTATTCTCGTTTCACTTGGGTATTCTTTTTGTGTGAAAAGAGTGAAGTCCAAGGTATCTTTAAGAAGTTTGCAAGAAGAGCCCAAAATGAGTTTGATGTCAAAATCAAGAGAGTTAGAAGTGACAATAGGACAGAGTTCAAGAACACCAACATTGAAGAGTTCCTTGATGAAGAAGGAATCAAGCATGAGTTTTTGGTTCCATACACTCCACAACAAAATGGTGTTGTGGAGAGGAAGAACCGAACGCTCATAGAAGCCGCAAGAGCAATGTTGGATGAGTACAAGACTCCAACCAACTATTGGGCGGAAGCGGTCAACACGGCATGCCATGCCATCAACCGCTTATATCTTCACAAGAAAAGAGAAAAGACCGTCTACGAACTTCTAACCGGTAAAAAGCATAAGGTGCACTACTTTAGAGTTTTTGGATCCAAGTATTTCATACTTAACAAGAAATCCAAAAGCTCTAAGTTTGCACCGAAGGTTGATGAAGGTTTCATGCTTGGTTATGGTACTAACGAACATGGATATCGTGTTTTCAATAAAACCACCGGTTTGATTGAAATCACGGTAGACGTGACTTTTGATGAAACTGGCGGCTCTCAAAAGGAGCAAGTCAATGTTGAGATTGTAGGTAATGAAGAAGCTACACACAAAGCAATCAAGAAGCTTGCCATTGGTGAAGTAAAGCCCGTCGAAGACGAAGATGAAGACCATGTTGTGCATGATGATCTTGATCCAACCATTCATCATGCTTCATCCAATGAACATGGTGAAGCTTCCACAACAAGAAATAATCAAGATGAGAGGTCAAATGAAGCACAAGGTCATTCTCATGAAGATGGTGTCAACAATGAGCAAGCTC
Organism: Miscanthus lutarioriparius; assembly: GCA_904845875.1. Lineage (NCBI taxonomy): Eukaryota > Viridiplantae > Streptophyta > Magnoliopsida > Poales > Poaceae > Miscanthus > Miscanthus lutarioriparius. The sequence continues at coordinate 116,498,504 of CAJGYO010000002.1, forward strand.
AACCTGAACTCAACAATGAAGAAAGAAGTGAAGTCAACCCTCCACAAGCTCATGGTTGTGATCCTCCAATCGATCATGACCATGATGATGATGATGATGGCCCCATCCAAAGATCAACTCAAGTGCCATATCCTAGAGTGCATCAATCCATTTAATGGGATCATCCCGTTCATAACATATTGGGGAGCATTCGACGAGGGGTAACTACACGTTCCCGTTTAGCAAGTTTTTGTGAACATTACTCGTTTGTTTCTCCTTTGGAACCTCGTAGGGTGGAAGCGGCACTTGATGATCCAGATTGGATGATAGCCATGCAAGAGGAGTTGAACAACTTCACTCGAAATGAAGTCTGGTCCTTGGTGGAAAGGCCCAAGCAAAATGCGATTGGAACCAAGTGGGTCTTCCACAACAAGCAAGATGAGCATGGCGTGGTAACAAGGAACAAGGCAAGGTTGGTGGCTCAAGGATTCACTCAAATTAAAGGCTTAGATTTTGGGGAGACCTATGCATCGGTGGCTAGGCTAGAATGTAACACCCTAAAATTAGCTACTTTCTAAAAAGAGTAAAATGATTTCTGTTAATTGTTTTGTGCTCATAAAAACATAGGTAAAAGAAAATTTTCTTTAAATTAAAATCCAACATAAGGGTAGCAACATGTTTGCGCATACATGCCGTTGCATTGATACTTTTGTGATGAGTGGTTTGAAAAATAAATTCAAATCTTAATCTTTAAAATATTGCTTTCAAGTAGTGGTTTAAAAAGAATTTGAAAACTTGCAAAAATTAGATAAGATGCCTTGTTTTCAAAATCTAAAGGCTTGGAAAAGGTTTTAAGACGCGTTAGAACGATGCTTCTCTTTACCGGAATCTTTTCGACCTTTTTTGGGATTAAATTCCTATTTCCTGGAGCTGTCTTTTTCCTCGATCAATCCAAAAGCCTTTTTCAGGAGCTAAACCACTTTGGTTGTGTTCCTTACTCTTCCATCTATCCCTTGAAATTTTTCTAGTATTTTTCGGAGCTCAGAGATATTTTTCGGAGCCTAAATAGTAACTCCCAATTTTCTGTAATTATTTTAATTCCGAAAATCAATAATTCCTAAAATATCTCCGCTTTCCAAAATCTCCCAACCCTTCGTATATATATGCCGGCATAGCCCTCGACGCACTGATTCCGAAAGTACAGCCCGTTTTGCGAGCCGCAACGCCTATCGCCGCAGATCGGACGCCGAAGTTTGGAAAAGCTAGGTTTCCGGTGAACTCTTCGGCGAGATTTTCCGGCCAAACCATCGCGTTCCGGCGTCAATAACCACCACCACAAGGTAGATCTCGTCGTTATCTTCACCATAGCGTATCCCTTTTATCGAATCCATCACCGTTTGATCGTTTCCTGTTCGTTTTTCTTTCTCTGGCGTGGTATCCGGCGAACTTCACCATGGATTTCTCTGTTTCAGGCCATCTTTGGCCATGACCGTGGCCCCCTCGCCTAGGGCCTGGTGCCGCCGCCCCTGGCCCTCACCCGCACCGCCACCCGGAGGGCCCCACCCTGGCCCTAGCCCCTCCGGTCGTGTGCCCCCACGCGCAGGGAGCAGGTACCGTGCCTGCAGTGGCCGACCGCCACCGGCCAAGTGGACCCTGCTCTGCCCCGCGTCGCCCTGGGCCCCTACGCCGTGCGGCCCTATGTCGTCGCTGTCTGGCCGGCCGAGCACCACCTAGCTAGGGCCTTCCCTTCCCTCCATGGTAGCAGAAGATGGACATGACTGGCCATTGCTCTATACGTACGTACTGCACGCAAGAACAGAGAGGTAGAAGATGCAACTATTTACGAGTTTGCCACCGGTCTTTAAATAATCATAGTTTATTCGTTTTAATTCTGTTTTGGTTCGTTCCAGTTGCGTTAGTTTCGTGTCATGGAGATCTATGCAGTAGCGCTATTAGTTTTCATATCACATGTTTATGAAGTTATTTTATTAAAATATTAATTGTGTTATAATTAATTAATCGCCATTTAATAAAAATCGATTTAGGTATTTGATTTCGATTCGATTGCGCGAGTTTCATCGCAATGTGTGTTGCGTGTTAGCAGCGTCATCCAATATAACAAATGTTTCTGAATCTTAATATAAGGTATTAATTTAATTTATATTCATTCAATAGCTTTTAATTAAAAGCAACTGCATAGGGTTAACTTCGTTCTTGTCGTGTTAAATCATGCCAATGTAAGGTACGCGTTAGTAGCAACGTTTATCACGTCCCATGTTCATAATATTATAATTTAAATATTAATTTAATTAATGATTACGTAAACTTGTTTCTAAATAACAGCAATCTAGGACAGTATCTACCTTTTATAATTACTTGTTAATTAATGTCAACTTAAATATGTATTTATTAATTATAATTTGCTTAGTTTCAACATGATTTATATAAAGTCAGTTAAGATGCTTTCACATGCATTTTTCTCTTGCAAAGTTAAAGTTAATTTGATTAAATGATACGTGCATGTTTATGTATAAAATATGACTAGTTCAACTCGACTTTTAAAATAAAATGTGATTTTATGTAATCTGAATTAATATGCAACATATAGTTTTGCTCAATTAAAATAAATCAAGCATATAGGCCTTTTCTCTCTTTTGTAATATAAAATCCCGATAGTCGTTTTTTTAACGATAGTTCCGTTATCGGTGATTCTTGCGTTCCCGTGATTGTAGCGACGATCCCACTCTTTTAGTATATTGTTTTATAAGCAAAATCTTCCGGTAGATGTATCTTTTCAACCGTAGATCTGATTAGCGTGCCTCTCACGACTGTGTGTTCGTAGCGATGCGTAGAATCGTATTTCAAACTCTTTTACTTATTTTTCTATGATTTGTGTACTATTCTAATATAGATGCAATTGTATGCTATGCATGTATGTGTATGGATGTTTGTGTGGTGTTCTACGATTACATCCAGTCGGTGAGATATACGTGGTGATTCAGAAGAAGAAGAAGAAGGACGTTAAAGATTAAAGCTTACCGAAGGATCGGTATTTAAGGCAAGTGTACCAAAGCCCCCTTGTACCTATGAATTATTACGCTTCATATTCATGCATGTGTCTAATTTGATATACCTTTAAGGACATTACCTAGATGAATACTTGTACCACATATCCTTGTTACCTAGTGTTTGTGTATGCATTTTGGATAGATGCTGCAGCGCTGAACATAGAATAATAATTAAACATGACTAAAGGCATTATGCAATATGATAACATGAAGCTTTTTAGCAATAGATAGGGGGCTTGAGTACGGGGTTGAGTACTCTAGTGCCTCTCCATAAGGACTTAATCTTGAAGCGACAACCCAAGAGGTTCCGTACAACCCCGAGTGTCATATGGCTCTGACTTTAACCTGTTAACTAGATTGTACTAGCTCGTCTGTAGCTTCCAGTAAGGGTAAGAGGGTATCTTTCCTTTTTCTGCTAGGATGTGTGTACCGTGATGTGTTGTCCACGCGTGCCACTCCTTAGTAGCTATGACTTGTTAGTGCGACTAGCTAAGGGTTACATAGTAAAACCCTGCCACACTTCCTAGGTAGAGGTGTAGTGGGCTTTGCAAACCCTGGCATTGGGAATCATGGCTCGGTGGGTAAAGATGTACAATTTCTGCAGAAATATTTGACCTGTTATAACAGCCATGCTCACGGATACAAGCGGTCTGGATACTTCAAGATTAGTGGTTACTGTGGATGGTGGATGGCTGGGAATTGAGATAAACTTGAATATACTTTAATATCACTTGGGAATTGGGATTGTTCACTAAAGTAGTGATATAGGATGCTAAAACTTGATCAACTAAAATTGTGAACCGTAGTCAAACAGTGCCAAGCCTTTTGAGCCTCATAGATCCCTTTGATATACTTTCTAAGCATGGTGAGCTTACACTTGCTTTACATCCAATGAAAATCCCGGATGGGTACCAGATTGCCAGTCTGAAGGAGTTAGGCTTGTGGTCAACCAGTCAGTTGTCCCTGTGGATTTAGAGTCTTCGCCTGAAGATCGGAGTTGTCTTTCCGATGTCTATACTCTGAGGTTATATTCTTTATACTAATACGTTAGTATTTAAGCATTGTCTATTGATATTACCTTTATTTGTGGCTATATGTGATATTTGACTTTCTGGGCTCACATATAGTGTGTATCTGGTTTTGTCTTTAAAACCAGGTGCGACATTTGATGTCTTGCACACACATTTTCTTTGATCTAGTTAGGAGAAAAGAATTAAGAAAATATTGTGTGACACTTTCAAAATCTATTTTATAATTTTCATGAGTGACTATTGCTTTGTGTTGATTGAATGAAATTTAGTCACTTGTGAAAACGTTAGTGTCCATCATATTTTTGCCCCACATGGTATAGTGAGTTCAAGTTGAGGTGTTTTTCAGTTTCCCTGCGTCGGAAGTCCCGACGTAGGTTGGAACTCCCGACGACTGGAAGTCACGGCTCTCGCCGGGACTCCCGACTACCGGAAGTTCTGGCCCCTGCGCCAGGAGTCCCAACGTAGATCTGGGTTTTTTACCACGCCGCGTTGTTTGACCGCATAATTTATACTCAGCCCGGTCCATTTACTGCGGTTATTTTCTTCCTCCCCGAACTCCCATTGCCCTCACCTCTCCTTGCGCCGCCCACACCCTTCCTCGCACCGCCCTCACTCCTCATCACGCCGCCGCATCGTGCCCTACCTGCCCGCCCACAGCTTTGGCCTGCTCTGGGCCGCCGAGAGTTCCGGTCCCCTCCCTTTCGGTTGCGCTGCCGGGAGTCCTGTCGGCACTTCCATCCTCTCTGCCCCCTTCCACCATGCGTGCTTCAATCTTCTTCCTCGGCTCAGTGGTGGGGATTTCGTTCGTGGTGGTGCTAGGCCTCGTTGATTCGTTCATGGTCTACAGATTTCGTCTTTCTCCATCCTCTTTCTTCGATTCAAGGTACTATCGTAGCGCCCTAACCCTAATGCAATGTACCTTGTGATTTGCCTCTATTATTTCTCCATCTCTACTCCTCTATCCTCCTTGTATGAATGTGTGTCATGATTTGAAGCCCCATGAATGGTTTGATCACCATGTGTGTCAGAAGTCCTGGCGACCGTTGGAACTCCCGACGTCGGTCGGAACTCTCAGCCGTCGAAACTCTCGGTAACGGTCGGGACTCCCGACCCAATGGTGAACACTCCATTCATGATTCTTCACTTCTCGATGTTCGTTCGATTCTCGTTGTCTTGTTTCTTACTTTCCCTTCGTGTTTTCTGCAGTCATGGACGGTGGCAGTCCATCGCATCACAAGGAGAAGAGGTCCAAGAAGAATCAGGACGGTGCTGCTGTCCCCAAGTTGTCTGGCCACACCAAAGCGGCTTATCCCCGTGCTGGTGCTGGTGGTCCCCATGCTGCTGCTGGTGGTTCCAGTGCTGCCCATCGCCATGACAATCAAGGATCATCTGTTGCTGCTCCTCCTCCTGCTCTGGCCTTTGTTGGGGATGTTCTGATTATTGATGCCGAAGAAGAAGCTCTTGAGCATGTCGGCCGCACCATTGTTGCTCCACCGATTTGCACCCCGACTCACAGCCTGGGCTTCATCACTGAGCTTGTTCCCTTCCCGAGCATTTCGCCAGTCATGCAAGAGCCCACCATGGCTCCTAATCCTGCTGGTGGCTGGACTCCTCCTCTACCAATTGACTACCGTCACCGGGTTAGGGACATCAGGTCCATGAGGGGAAGAAACCTTTATGCTGAGGACGAGAAGGATCTCCTGCTTGAGTATCGCTTCTGACACTCGTTCCATTATGACTTTTATGATTCCATCATCTATCTAAAGTTTTTGAAGAAGAGGGAGCCACTAGTCCTTCAGATAAAGTGCATTGATGCATACTCTCTTGGTAAGTTCAAGGAGCCCGAGCTAGAGCAGATGGTTCATGATATATGCTCAATGGGGTTGTCCTACTTGCTAGAGTTTAGCAAGCATTGGAACAATGAGCTTATTTATCAGTTTTATGCTTCTTATCATCATGAGCGAGACCCTACCAGTGCAATTGACATTGTTCATTGGATCACTGAAGGCAAGCACTATAAAGTGGACTTCATTACTTCCTCTCGACTTCTTGGTTTGAGTCAGGCTGACCGCACTGCACCTGAATTGATTGAGTATGAGGATGTCGCTTTGGAGGAGTACCAACATATGTATCTTGATGGACATACAGCTGATGGACAAATAGTATATCTGAAGCTCTATTACTATGTCCTCAATAACATTCTGAGATAGATCTTGTATCTGAAGCGAGGTGACTCCACCTTCCTTCGTGATGATTCTCAAAAGGTGCTTCAGCGATTTGGAGATGATTTTCAGAAAATTTCCATCAGCAGATACATTTGGAACAAGATACATGATGCTACTGAGGATCCAGTAAAGCATCTTCCCTATGCACCATACATTATGCATGTGATTGAGCAAGTGTCCGGCATCCAGTTCCCCATAGACACTCAGCACAATCTCCTAAAGATCTCCAACAAGACATCCATCTCTGCTGCAAGAGAACTGAAGATGAAGGATGATGCAGCCAAAGCCAAAGGCAAAGGTGTTTTGGGTTCTCACTCTTGGTGTGGTGCTTCACCACTTGCTACTGCTGCTCGCTCTTCTAGTGCCGAGCCCCTCTCTTCTTCCTCCTCTGGTAAGAAGCCCAACAAATTCAAGTTCCTCATGACATACATGTTTGGACAGTGTTGTGCTAGTGTTCAATGTGAGCACGATATGCAAGAGAGGCTCTATCGGTTGGAATAGCACGCAGGCATTGTGTCTTCTCCTCCACCTCCGTTTGTGCCTCCCTGTGATCTGTTGGCTTTATATGATGAGGCTTGTGCTGCATATGAAGCTGATGCGACTTCTCGCCCTCATGGCAAGGGCAAGGCGACTGAAGAGGATGAGGAATACATAGAGGATGATGACTACGAGGATGAGTAGTTGTTTTTTCATACGGCCTACCCCTTTTGGCACTTGTTGACAAAGGGGGGTGTTAGACTTTGATGATATCTTATAATAAGTTAGTTAGTCATTTTGTTTTGAGACTTTAAAACTTTTAGCTTGTATGCACTAAGTCATGTGGTGGCTACCTTGTGATGGACATCTATTTATATGTGTTTGTGATGAATGATTGTAGGATAAGTAATGTTTTTTATCTATCTTATTAGCTTGTGCTTGTCTCTACTTGTGATGGTGGATGGTTTTTGGATGGCCATGTGTTGCTTCAAGTTTTTACCTTGAAATCTTGGCCATCATACTCTTTTTTACTTGTTGTGTGAAATAACATGTCATATTGCATTTTTTCATGGATATCTATTTGTTCCCATACACTTGTTGCACCCCACGGATTGCAAAATTTATGGGGAGCTTTTGTCTTGATGTATGCAAATCATGCACAGATGATTCTAATTGAAATTCAAATTCATGCATACATCAAGGGGGAGCTCTTCATAAATTTTGGGGTTCAAAAGCTTTAAATTCTTTCATTCTTATAAAAGCCTAAGTTGGTTGTAACGTCCCGCCTCCTCGAGGCCAGGCCCGCTTACATCTGATAGCTTTCCTAGGACATAGACTGCCCTCACAGACCAACACCAATCTTTTTTGCGCACTTTGTCCTCACTCATGTGCCCCCGGGAAGAACTTCCCAATCGATCACCCATCGCTCCAGGCTTAACCTTGGAGTTCTTAAGAGATGGGCTTCCAGAAAAGAAGTTGCAACTTGTTGGTACGAGTATCATATTAATCCTATTAAGTCCTGAGCTAGGGTGTTACATCCTCACCCCCTTAGGAGACCGACGTCCTCGTCGGTCAACCCCAGGCCAGGAACATCCCCTCTTAGCCACGTCCGTGTGTCCAGTGCCAGCACATGTGTCATGCTATGTGACCACGCCGGATCCACACCAGCCATGCGCACCATGCCTGTGCAACTACGACACACACACCCGTGAAACCGCAAGAGTCGGCTCTGATACCATTCTATAACGTCCCGCCTCCTCGAGGCTAGGCCCGCTTACATCTAATAGCTTTCCTAGGACATAGACTGCCCTCACAGACCAACACCAATCTTTTCTACGCACTTTGTCCTCACTCATGCGCCCCTGGGAAGAACTTCCCGGTCGGTCACCCATCGCTCCAGGCAAAGCACGCTTAACCTTGGAGTTCTTAAGAGATGGGCTTCCAGAAAAGAAGTTGTAACTTGTTGGTACGAGTATCCTATTAATCCTATTAAGCCCTGAGCCGGGGTGTTACATTGATTGTCATCAATTACCAAAAAGGGGGAGATTGAAAGTGTATTTGCCCCCTATGTGGGTTTTGGTGTATTGATGACATCCAAATTAGGGACTAATGTGATCTTAATGAGATATGTCGCAGCTATTAGTCCCATAAAAGATTCAAAGAGTTGATAAAGATGAAATGGTATCCCTCAATTCTTGAAGTTGTAAAGATGGACGAACTCAAAAAGCTCTCCAAAGGTTTTATTTTTGTTTTTTAGTTTAGGATCCGCCGCACTATAAAGAGGGATGCAAACTTAGTTGGTCTGAGGAAGATAGAGTGCTCAAGCATAAACATAAAAATTGAAAGAGAGACACTCTAGCACTCCACGAGCACGTAGAATATTTTTCTATGACTGTCGGTGTCGGAAGTCCTGATGTAAGCTGGAACACTCGACAGTCGAAAGTCACGACTCTTGCCAGAAGTTCTGACTCCCAAACACTTAGCCTGCACGGTGACTATGGATGTTGGAAGTCCCAACCCAAGCCAAGAGTCCCGATACCTGTGGCTCTGCTGGCTGGCTATCTGCGCCAGTCAGAAGTCCCAACATTCGTCGGGAGTCCCAACACCGAGGGCTTTACTGGTTGACTGACTACGCACATCGGAAGTCCCAACGTACGTCGAAAGTCCCAACGTTTGTCGGGAGTTCCGACATTGACTTGCACACGCGGACTTCTGACCCTGTGTGAACAGTGCTTTCTGTTAACGTCGGAAGTCCCAAGATCTGCGTTGGAACTTTCGACGTAGATCTGAACAGTACTAAGAGTATAAATAGCCCTCTCTTCACTTCTAACCGTTACGGACTCATTCATAGCTGACCTAACTTCGTCCCAATAGCTCCCAAGCAAGAAAGGCACCCCTCTCCTCCCTCTTTTGCTCCAATCTTTGATTCCCTTAGGGTTTTTTAGTGAAAGGAGAGTGGATTAAGTGAGAGAATCACTTTGGCAAGCTTGAGCACTTGATTTCTTTGTCAAGCCGGTTGGTTTTGCGTCTATTACTCTTAGGGCTTTGCCCATAGCTGGCTAGGCGTTGCCCAAGAGCTTCCATATTCTGGAAGAGCCTTGGGAAGTTTGAATTACCCTTTGATTTCTTAGTGGAAAGCTCAAGTGACCTTTGTGGTCGCTTTGAGAGAGGCAAGGAGGTGGAATAGACTTCGACCTTTGTGGTCACCTCAACAACGAGGACGTAGGAGCTCCTTTGTGGGGCTGCCGAACCTCCGAATAAATCCTTGTGTCTCGTGTGCTTGTTGTTGTGATTGCTAGAGATTACTTGTATTTATTTGTCTCTCTCTCTCTCTTGAACTTCATTTTAGGGTTTGGACTCGATCTACGGTTTGGAGGCATTACGGCATCAAGGGAGTGACCCAACCTCTTCACCAAACCACAAGGAAGTGGGGTTGTAAGATTATTTATCCACAAAGTTAAATTTGGCACCACTTTTGTAGTTCACGTAGGCGTCGGGACTGCTGACGTTTGTGCCAGAACTTCTGACGATGTCGGGAGTTTTGAACCAAACGTCGGGACTTCCGACATTGACTGACAAATTTGAACTTAGCATTTGTAGTTAATTTTTAGATATGCCTATTCACCCCCCCCTCCCTCTAGGCATTGTTAGATCCTTTCACCGCATGCGCTGGGCGATATCTTGCTCCTTCTGGTGCCTCCTCTGAGCCTTCACGGCTCTCTTCTTCTTTTGGCCATCCGCCGCCTCCTTTAGGGCCACATGTCAAGCCACGCCCTCTGGCCCCTTCGGGAGGTGCGGTCGGGATTTATAACCGGTAAGTCCCTGCAAAGTGGATGACTTGAAGTCAAACTACAAGAGAGCGACATCGAAAGGGACACGGAATAAGGAGAGGAGGACGTACCAGATTGGGTAGCTTCTTAGCATAGAGAGGTCTGGGCTTTCCTTCGATGGTCTCTCGAGACTTCAGTTGCAGCACCCAGTCGAGTTGGCTCCAGACTTCGTCCTTCGCTAGCTCCACCGGCGACGCGTGGTCGAGGTCCGTCAGGCTAGAGTACAGCCACATCGACCGTGTCCTTTCCGCCAGCGGGGCAACCTGATGGTGGAAGAAGGTGTGGAACACCCGCACCCCGTCGAGGCCATGCTGCAAGAGCTTCTAGAGCTCCGCCCCAATGATCTCTATCTTGTTCTACCGGCTGGAGGGGCCCCACAACCAGCTCTTGCGCCTCTCCGGTCTCCTTCCGATGAATCACGGGAACGGCGCCTCCACCAGGTTCCTAATGTAAAATCATTCCCCGTGCCACCACTGATTTGAGTCGTAGAGGGTATACGAGGGGTAGGAGCTCGACGCACTAGGCTTCTTCTACAGGGCGAAGCCCCCTATCGGCGCGGTCTTGGCTGGCTTCCCCTCCGATAGAGCTCGCCCGGTGAAGATTCACCGGAAGAAGTCCACGTGCGGCTCCATCCCGAGGAAGGCCTCGCACACGGTGACAAATCTACAGACGTGCAACACCCCAGTCGGATTGAGGTGCTGTAGCTCCAGACCCCACTCATTGAGGAGACCGCGCAGGAACCAGTGTGTGGGGTATACTAACCCATGCTCATGGAAGGCGAGGAAGGAGATGACCTCGCCGGCCCAAGGACACAGGAAATCCTCCCCCGCAAAAGCCCTCTAGTGCGCCACCTCCTTCGGTAGAAGCAACCCCTTCCCGGTGAAGGCGGTCAGCACCGACTCATCCATAGTGGATGGCCTTCAGCTCGACATTGCGCTCCAGATTCGCAAAACAGATCTGTGAGTTCTCCTCTCCCTCGTCCTACCCTCTCTCACCTAGGAACCACCGCGGCTCGAATGCTCTTAGCGAGAAGGAAGAAGGAGGAGAGGCGGCAGTTGGGGAATAGGTGAAGGAACGGGACGAAAGCCCTCTCCCTTCCCCTATTTAAGGAGGAGGTGCAGCAGTTGGGGAATGGTGAAGGATTGGAGCGAAAAAACCTCTCCTTTTCCCCATTCAATGCGGATGGGATGCGACGGGGCGTGTCCTGACCGATGGGATGCGCCTCGCCCGACGAGACGACACCTGGTTAGATGGGACATGTCCTGGGCATGGTCCACCACTACCGCACGCCAGGTGCAGGAAACAAGGCGCAACTGCGTGTAGGCGGCTCTCCGCCTTCCCAAGCAAGACTTGGAAGGGCCCAACAATGGGATCTCCAACAAATAGAGATCAACGGGCTTCCTGAGTCGATCGGACGGCTCAGGAGAACACCGAGGGATAGGTAAGGAGCAGAGGGACACCCATGTGGGCCATGACCGGCTCCATCATGAATGATGAGCGTGGATCCCATTCGGACATATTCGATAAAAACTCCTCAAGCCTGTCACTCGGGTCGTCAAGGTAACTCTACCAATCCCTCTTACTTTATTTTTTCTGATGCATGGTCATTCATTCATCCATTCTCATACACGCATTCACGCATTCATTCATACAATCATTCATTCATCTCATATATCCAAAGCATCGCATATGCAGGTAATGCATCACAACGCTTCGTATTGCGTCCCGAAATGGTAGTTGGCTCATTCAACATGAGCAACGACCGATCGAGGTTCGAAGGCTGGCCTACGAAGGGCTCGAGGCCGCCTCATGTAAAATAGAGCCAAGGGAGAAAACATATATGAGCCCCAGCAGCTCTCGCCTAGTCTGCTCTGAAGCAGACAAGGTCATCTCAACCTTCTCATTCGATCCAAACCTCGAGCCATGCCCACAGAATCTCCATCGATGGGAGGCCAGCGGGCCACCTAGGTCGGTCTCCAGAATGACCCAGACATCTGTCGGGACATGAGTTAAGGAGCAGTGGAATGCCACATGAGGGCTATGCTGACCCCGTCACGAACAAGGGACCCAGATTCCACTCGAACATGCCCGTTAGCGAGCTCACCGAGCACGTCGCTCGAGCCATCGAGGCAAGCAACGTTAGCTCAGCCCCTCCGGTTGCGGAGACCGCAGACGGGGTAACGCACAGGACTAGACCAACCCCTATCGAGCCCAATGGGGCTTAGAGGCTCAGGTCGCTCGACACCAACTCAGGAAATCAACCGACCACGCAGGTCGTGGGGGGACAAACATGGGCGAACACCCTAAATGATAGTCTACGGCCCCAGACATGTCAGAACACCAACAGTGTTGTGGGCGCCGACATTTATCCTATAGAATGGTAGGCACCGACATTGGCCATACCAGAAGATCACGATGGAGCCTACCACATGCATCCGGACACCAACAATGTTGTGGGCGTCAACAAACCGCCTAGTACTCGATGGCATGGGCAACAAGACTAGAAAACACACACTCTCTTTCTCTTACACTCTCTCTTGTAAAGTCGTCCCCTTCATCTATAAAAGGGGATGCGCTCTCTCCAAAAAGACGACGGACAATTCGACCACCCGAGACCGATTCACGAACGATTCGAACAACCTATGATTCTAATGATTACAATAGAGCATACGCTCAAATACTTAGCACACGTAGGAGCTCCTGTCTCTCTCAGCCCTTCAGTCTAGAGTCTGACCGGACCTCTTGCACCTCCCATCTTACTCCCTCTCGTTTGTAACCCCACAGCAAACTTTGAGCACCAAGGCTCAGGAATAAAGTCACCGATCGACTCAAACTGGACGTAGGGCACGTTGCCTGAACCAGTATAAACCCTGTGTCATTGAGTGATAGGCCACATCTGATCACAACGTACGGCAAAACTATAAATATTTACGTGTTGGTCACTTTCTGCACCGACACATACTCACTTTCTACTTGCTAAACGATTCTTACGAAGCTTAAGTTAGTGTACCTATAGAAAATTGATTAGGTAAAACCAGTGCCGCTATCCTAGATAGACCATATTGCTAGGGCTTATACTTATTTACATAATTTTATCGCATCCTATTTTTCGTAAAAACTTTTGTTGGTCAAATTTTAGGTTTTGAAAAGAGTTATGAAACTCGTAACTCATTATTGGCTCTGATACCACCTATGGCAGAACCGCCCGAAATAACATACTTTCAGAGGCGCTCGTCTTTCGCTAGACACTAAGCACTCCGAAAGTTGGCTACATCGGACAGTTCCGTTGAGCACACCCCAAGGGAGAACTCGAACAATCCATGTTTTTCATCTAGAATCCAATAATGAGAACGAGTTTACAATACTTAGTCCATTTCATACAACAAGAGTTCTCAGAAATATATTATTACAATACCAAGTTCAGAGTGCGAATATAAACAGTGGAATTGAAATAAACATCTAACGATAAGATACAATGATCCGTCTGTGCCCACCAGAAGAATCCTCCACACAACAGTGCCTCCTCAAGCTACACCTACAACAGGGGTAAATAAACCCTGAGTGCACAATGTACTCGCAAGACTTACCCGACTAGTGGGAATAATTTTCTGACTCTAAAGGATATGATAAGTTTTATGGTTTGCTAGGTTTCCTTTTTGCGAAAAGCATTACTAGTAGTGAATCCTTATGTATGTGTTTTATTAGCAGTCATGATTAGTTCATTAGCTAACCATTCTATGTAAGCACCTGTTCTACTTTTAAGCAAGAGTTGAGCAATTAGATCCATTCATCCCCTTTCATCTTTTAGTTCTTACTACGGTGCTAGACCATAGACAAGTCGTACCGTATCACACGACGATTCATGAACCAATATATCCCAGCTGGGTACCCCAAAACACATGCCCTGCTTGTACCCCAGGCACAAGTAAGACCAACTCACCACTCTCCTGTCAAGGGGTCTAGGTCCCCGTCCAAACTTGGACTCCAAGCCCCCACTCCTGTGTCCCGGACTCAGTGTGGTGCTTAGACCTCCACCATCCCCACCTCCAATCATCGGTCCAGAAAGAGCTGAAACCCACGATAAGAGAGCAACGAGCCTTCCCGCTCCCATAAGCAAGTATGTGCTTAGAATAATAAGTCTGTGACCTGACTACCATCCACAACAATGGACGATCCTTAACTGACACGGACAGGGAAAACAGTGTAACCAAGCTATGCCTTGTTGGTCGTGGGACACAACCTATTACAGCCACCAATACTCGTACCATATCCCTGCCCGGTCTCTATTTCCTTTCACCATTTTATCATGAGAGTAATAATAATAATCACCTATTGTGAGTAATGGCAGGTTACTCACGCTACCGATAGCCTAAGCATAGCAGCTACTCGACCTATGCTAGTAGGACTCATAGGTAGGTTTATTTATGCATGTAGTTTTAATATAAATCATGTAACGTAAATGCACATCACATATATATATCCAGTGATTATTCAAAATAAGGGTTATGCACCGAGACTTACCTTGGACAAGCGAATTATCAGCTATGTTAGTCGTCGGTGGCTCCGAGGCTTCCTCCTGTATGAGGACCTCCTCCTCGTACTCCTCATTCACCTCCTCATATTCTTGCTCTCTGGTGGTCATGAACTCCACCAACTCGTTCTCTACATGCATGAGATGATGATGCAACACTTAGCATTTATGCAATAGCAACTCTTAAAATAATAATACACATACTAAGCTACTAAGCTAGCTCTAATGACTAAGGAACTAAGCTAACTTTCATCTTTACCAAGCAAAGTGTTGGGTTCAACTAACAAACACCTAGCTTTACAAATGGACATATCTTTATTTCTACTAATGATTTAATGTATATTTGAAACAAAGAGCATTTAATTACCCTTATGTTTAGTCTATCCTAAAGCTACAAAAATTATAGTGAGCACATAATAATACCACGATGCTGCTATAAAAATTTTAGGGCTAAAGCTATCACCAATTTACCACAAAAATTCCTACAATAATTCTCCTAACAATATTAAATATTTTCAAATGATTTAATAGCTCCTGGTATCAACATGTATATATATATGAACTAAGTACACTAACAGATAGAGCACAATTTTAGGAACTTAATAAAATTTGTTTCACATTTTTTGATACCTACATGATTTTATATGATTTACCAAAGATCAGCTCAAAAATTATATTAGAAAACTATTTCTAATTACTTATGAAAAAAGAAAAATGAATTCTCCCACGCGGCCCACACGCGTGGCCCACGCGGCGCCGGCCCACGCGGAGACGGCCCGCGACGGGGAAACCCCGCGCGAGCTGACGTTTTTGCAAAATAGACCTCGCATTTTTCACGAATTACAACTAAGTACTAACACTATTTCCCCCTCTCTCATAACTTCTCACTTAACCCCCTGGCCCTTCCCAAATTCACCCACGCCACACTTCGACGACTCGGTGCAGCATTGCGACGGCGATGACGAAGCGGCGCCTCTGAAGCGCCCACGCAGGACTGGGACTCTGCATGGGCCCTCTATGGTCGATCATCATCTCTAACCCGAGCGGCTATGCTAAGAGGCGGTGCGGAGGTGACACGATCTGGTCTGGGAAGAATTTGCAGGCGACACGCCTTGACCATCCCGACATGACGGCGGCGCCAATTATTCCGGTGGCTAGGGTAGCTATAGGCCACGACCACGCAGCAAGACGCCAAGACGCAAGCACAATCAAGACGGCGACGCGGGTCGGCCACGCTTGGTGACCAAGCGCACGGCGCCAGATAGCACAAAGTTGTGACATGCACGAATTTTAAAGCGCTGATCACGACCAAACCATTGCTTCTAAACCGGCTTCACTACACTCAAGAAGACATATGGAACTACTAAATCGAATCATAGCACTACACCACTCATCAACCCAATCTCACCAAATAAATTGCTAAACATAACAGCATCTAGTTGTCCACAAGCTTAGAAAATTTCTAAGTGTTTGAGCTAATCTTAATTTCAGATTGCATTTCTAAGCTACTAAAAAATATTACTTAGCAATATTCATTTTTAATACCAAGTATTTCATTGTCATCTGCAAAGTTCACATTTCAAACTTCATTTAAGTGTCACATACATGTTCTATAGCATTTTTGCTTAATAAAAAATAGTTTTAAACCCTACTTGATATATGTAACAGAACCGACCAATTATACGAAATTAAGTAAGAAAATCATCCGCCAGAGCAGACGATTGAGCAAACTTAAGCCCGTATAACCCGGTAGTCCGTGAAATCACGAAGGATTTCAAACCAACTTCCATTCCAGCCAAGATCATAATAAGTTTAGCGGTCACCATCACATATTACATAAAAATTCGCAATCTCAGATACATCAGAGTTTAAACATAGTTATTACAAAACCAGTTCGAATAAAAGTAGCGGAAGCCATTTGTTCAAACCACACACACTCACGCGGAGTTCAAATATAGTGTCAGCGAATGGTCATCCCCAACAAAAGCATTAGACGAGACGTAAGGAATGACCATGCCCATGGTCCTAAGCATCACCCATCGCAGGATACACAGTTGGTTGATCAAGAGCCGTAATACATCTGCCCATCTGCAACAAGTGGGAATAAAACCCTGAGTACGAGAAGGTACTCAGCTAGACTTACCCGACATAACCGAAAATAAATGACACCAAGGATTATGAAGGGCTTTATAGTAGGGTAGCTGACTCATTTGCAAAAGAAGCATTTTTAGCATTTTAAGAACCCTTCTAAAAGCATTACTGTCAAGTTAGTTATTATTAACCTGTCGACTAGATTTGCACCTATACTAGAGCACACATATGATTAAGCAGATAATGATAACCCCTGATCATTAAACAACTTCCATACTGTCATATTCACTATAACTGCCCAAGTGTTCCATAAACATTTACTACGATGAAGTCACTCAAGTCAAGTGCTCACTATACAGGAGCGATGGCGATTCGAATCGATTCCTAACCAGCTGGTGATTTATTCCTTACACAAACCTCACTCACCCGCTAAAGTGAGATATTGATCACCGAGTCAACTTTTCAGGTATCTCGAGTTTGCCAGGAACCACATGTACCCGGGGGCCGATCGACTGCACTTTGGTCTTATCATCCCGCCCCCGTGTCCTACCACACCTGCCCGCACAAAGGCAACAGTAGGCAATCAACTCGCCCGAAAAATCTCCCGGCTTCAGCGGTCGAAAGGTACTTTATCCGCCGACTAAATGTAAGGCATGCGTTCAACATGACTCGAGGCCCAACAACGGTCGGTCCTTAATCGACACAGACGGAAACACTACAGTCCAAAACTCGCAAGTCTCCGTCCGGTCTCAACTTCATTTACCACTTAGTTATACCATGACTTCATAGTCATCCAAGCGCATCCGGTAACCACCTATAGCTCGCGGTGACAGAAATCACCCGACTTCTACCGGTCTAAGCCAACTAAGCATTGACTGATCATTGCGGATACCGGGTAACAAGGATATAGTATAACAAAGGTAAACAAGGTATAATGCAAACAACGGTTGCAAACAACTCCTGAACGTAATGCATCAATTAAAGTAAAGCATTTAATTAAATCATTGCAAACCGGAGAAAAATGCTAAGGGCTTACCTCTCTCGAAGGAGCTCGGACGGTGATCGAGGCACTCGGAAGTTCCTCAACGTCCTCCTCGTCGGCTTTCGGCACTTCTGCGGTTTGCACTCGAAGCGCTCCTCGGGCTCCTCGGGTATGACAACTGGGTTCTCGGTTTGCGATCCTCAGTATGATGCAATGCGTGTAAGTGCTTATGCAATCGGTGCATCGGATGAGATGAATACAATGGATATGTTTGAATGCAAGGTAGTCAACCTCATCCAAGAAAATATACTACAAGCACATGTCATCTACTGCATTCTCTTCTACTACTAATATGTTAAGCCAACACATCTTATTAAATGCTTCAAAGATACACCAAAGCTAACATTATTAACTAACTTGCATTAAAGAGGATTATTTTATTTCATTTTAAACTAGGGCTACAACAGCAACCTATATTTCTGGTGCTTATAAAAATCTAAGAAAATTACAGTAGCATAGTACTACTCTAAGTAGACTACCATAAAATTTTCATGGCGTTTGGATAAGTAAAATAGTCTACACAAAAATGACAAGGCATGGCAGGATTATGAACATAAAAATACTTTGAACTGTGAAAAGTGTCAAACAACAGAGTTAGTATTTTTCCTAGGTTCTTCATAGCATTCAATAACTGTACAAAATTTATCACATGCATGTTTTATACAAAGTTTGCTCTCTAGCTAAAATAACAAAAATCAGCCATTAAAGGTACTTGAACTACACCTCAAAATTTTCCCACGGCTCATGCCTGAAACATATTTTTCCTAGGAAGTACATTACATAAGAAGATTAACAAACTTGGAATCATATTTTTCTGAAGCCTATAGATTTTTATACACAATTTTCAAGTTATCAGCAATATACATGATTAAATAAAGTTCTACAGAAAAGTATCTCAAAAATGACATGCAATAATTTTCCCAAGTAGACCTGCTGATAAGGAACCTAGCAAAATTTGTTTCAACAAATTTGGAGCAAATTTGAGCAAACAACCATTTTCCAAAGCATTTCACGAAATCTAAAAATCATTTCTTAAACTCTTTTAAAGAAATCACGACAAGCTCTTTGGGTGCACCAAGTGCTGTGCACCCAGATCCGATCAAGGGCGCTGATGAGCGGGCCCCCACGGTCAACGGCCCCCACCTGTCGGTCGAGACCGAGATGTGGGCGGCGGCCGGCCCGGCTCGCCGACCATGAAGCTAGCGTGGCGCAGTGTGGACACCACCAGTAGCTCACCCATGACAGAGGCAAACATGGTGCACCAAGAGAAAGCACAGGAGGAACTCGGGACAGGCTCGACGGCGGCAAGATGGCGGAGCGGGCGGCGCTGCTCCCGACGGCGGGCCATCCCCGGGCAGGGCGCCGAAGGTGGTGGTGAGAGCTTCACCGAGCTCGTGCGGTGGTTGTGCACGCGAAGTAAAGGTAGGAAGAGGAGCGGAAAGGGGGAGTCCACGGGAGCGGAGCTCATCAGCGAGCTCGGCCGTGCTCCAGCGAGCAATTCCCAAGGACGGGATGCTTACCACGGCAAAACAATGAGAGCAAGGGTGTGGGTGACGGCATGAGTCAGAGGCTAGACGGAGTGGTCACCCATGAAGCTGAGGTGGCGGGCGAGCGAAGCTCGGCAAGGCGCGGTCTTGTGATGGCGATGGTGGGTGCTTGGTGAGAGGAGAAGTGAGGAGCACTGGAATGCGGTGGGGCGCTGGGATTCAAGTCATGGCCAGTGAGTGCAGAGCTGCTGGTGGCGTGGGAGTGTCAGTCACCCGCCGTCGACGGTGGCGCCACGCTGGCGGGCAAGCCTCGACGCTTGGTCAGGCGTGGCGGTAGGGCTGACGAAGTCTGTGTGCATGGGAGAAGGAGCCAGTAGCAGCTAGGCTGGGAGGCGAGGCGAGGAAAGGCGAGGCGCGGTAGTGCTGGGCTTTCATTGGCTGACTTGGCCAGTGCTGGCGAAGAAGGCGGTGACCCATGAAGAAAAAAAAATACTTTTCCAAATATAGTTTCAAGGAATTTTTACATGCCATCTTTCAAATATCATTTTAAGCAAGAAAATGACCTCTTTTGAAAATAGTCCAAAAATGAAAGTTGCTTAGAATTTAATTTTCTACAACTTTGCTTTTATGACCACAGCCAAATTCTTGCTAGATTTTGAATTGCAAGGTCAAAGTCCACGTTTAACTCAAAACCCTAATTTTTTTGAATTTATTTTTGAAGCCAAATTTTGAATTAATTTGAATACAAACTTTGCTCCAAAAATTGAACTAAACATTGCTAGATGATTTACAATAGTAGCCAAACATGTTTTACTAACCTAGCAAGCAAAATCAGGGCAAAACAAGTCTAACAAAGGTATGCAACATTCAGGTTTCACAACGTGTTTCAAATGTTTCGAAGCAGTGTTTCAATTGTTATTTACATGATTAGGCATGTGTGATTAGAATGCTTGATGATGCATGATATGCATGATTTGCAGTGACTAAATGCAGGCATAACATCGGGTGTTACTGACCCTCCCCTTATAAAAAATCTCGTCCCGAGATTTGGGTTACGAACCATTTGTTATAAAAATCTTCATAAGCTTTTTGTAGATACTCTCCTGTTTCCCAAGTTGCATCTCCCTCATCATGATGATCCCACTGTATCTTGTATGTTTTCACCACACTATTCCGAGTAGCACGTTCCTTAGTGTCTAACACCCGGACTGGTTGCTCACGATTGTAACACCCTAAAAAAATTGTTTCTTTTAAAGTAGAGTTAAAATGATTTATTTATGAATTTTGTGCACATGAAATATCAACAACAACAACAACAAAGCCTTTAAGTCAAAAACAAGTTGGGGTAGGCTAGAGTTGAAACCCAACAGAAACAATCAAGGTTCAGGCACGTGAATAGCTGTCTTCCAAGCATTCCTATCTAAGGCTAAGTCTTTGGGTATATTCCATCCTTTCAAGTCTCCTTTTATTGCCTCTACCCAAGTCAACTTCGGTCTTCCTCTGCCTCTCTTCACGTTACTATCCTGACTTAGGATTCCACTATGCACCGGTGCATCTGAAGGTCTCCGTTGCACATGTCCAAACCATCTCAACCGGTGTTGGACAAGCTTTTCTTCAATTGGCGCTACCCCTAATCTCTCACGTATATCATCGTTCCGAACTCGATCCCTTCTTGTATGCCCGCAAATCCAACGCAACATACACATTTTCGTGACACTTAGCTGTTGAATATGTCGTCTTTTCATAGGCCAACATTCTGCACCATACAACATAGCAGGTCTAATCGTCGTCCTATAAAACTTGCCTTTTAGCTTCTGTGGTACCCTTTTGTCACATAGGACACTAGACGCTTGCCGCCACTTCATCCACCCTGCTTTGATTCTATGGCTAACATCTTCATCAATATCTCCATCCCTCTGTAGCATTGATCCTAAATATCGAAAGGTATCCATCCTAGGCACTACTTGACCTTCCAAACTAACATCTTCCTCCTCCCGAGTAGTAGTGCCGAAGTCACATCTCATATACTCAGTTTTAGTTCTACTAAGTCTAAAACCTTTGGACTCCAAAGTCTCCCCGCCATAACTCCAGGTTTCGATTCACTCCTGTCCGGCTTTTCATCAACTAGCACTACATCGTCTCATGAAAAGCATACACCAAGGGATGTCCCCTTGTATGTCCCTTGTGACCTCATCCATCACTAAAGCAAACAAATAAGGGCTCAAAGCTGACCCTTGATGTAGTCCTATCCTAATCGGGAAGTCATTCGTGTCTCCATCACTTGTTCGAACTCTAGTCACAACATTGTTGTACATGTCCTTAATGAGCCCGACGTACTTCGTTGGGACTTTATGTTTGTCCAAAGCCCACCACATAACATTCCTTGGTATTTTATCATAAGCCTTCTCCAAGTCAATAAAAACCATGTGTAGGTCCTTCTTCTTCTCCCTATACCGCTCCATAACTTGTCTTATTAAGAAAATGGCTTCCATGGTTGACCTTAGGGCATGAAACCAAATTGGTTCATAGAGACCAGCGTTATTGCTCTCAAGCGATGCTCGATAACTCTCTCCCATAGCTTCATAGTATGGCTCATCAACTTAATTCCCGATAATTTGTACAACTTTGAATATCCCTTTATTCTTGTAGATCGGTACCAATATACTTCTCCTCCACTCATCGGGCATCTTGTTTGATCGAAAATATGGTTGAACAACTTGGTCAACCATACTACACTATGTCCCCGAGGCATCTCCACACCTCGATTGGGATACCATCCGGTCCCATCGCCTTACCTCCTTTCATCCTTTTCAACGCCTCTCGACCTCAGATTCTTGGATTCTCCGCACAAAGCGCCTATTGGTGTCATCAAAGAGTCATCCAACCTGAAAGGTTGTATCCATATTCTCACCATTGAACAATTTGTCAAAATACTCTTGCCATCGATGTCGGATCTCATCCTCCTTTACCAAGAGATGCTCCCTTTCATCCTTAATGCACTTAACTTGGTTGAAGTCCGTGTCTTTCTCTCTCACGAACCCTAGCCATCCTATAAATGTCCTTCTCTCCTTCCTTCATACTCAAATGTTGATAAAGATCCTCGTACGCTCTACCCTTTGCCACACTTACAGCTCGCTTTGCAGTCTTCTTTGCCACCTTGTACTTCTCTATGTTGTCCACACTCCTGTCATGGTACAAGCGTCTATAGCATTCTTTCTTCTCCTTAATAGCCCTTTGGACTTCCTCGTTCCACCACCAAGTGTCTTTAGCCTCGCGTCCCCTTCCTTTGGTTACTCCACACACCTCTGAGGCTACCTTCCGAATGTTGGTTGCCATCTTGTCCCACATATTGTTTATGTCGTCTTCTTCCTTCCAAGAGCCCTCTTTGATAACCCTTTCCCTAAATACCTCTGACGTCTCCCCTTTCAGTTTCCACCACTTTGTTCTTTCAATCTTAGCTTGTTTATCCCAACGGGCACGCACCTGAAAACAAAAATCTGCCACCAAAAGCTTATGTTGAGAAACAACACACTCCCCTGGTATCACCTTGCAATCCAAGCATGCTCGTTTGTCCTTTCTTCTTGCGAGGACAAAGTCAATCTGGCTACAGTGTTGTCCGCTACTGAAGGTCACTAGATGAGATTCTCTCTTTCTAAAGAAAGTGTTGGCTATCATCAGGTCAAAAGCTACCGCGAAGTCCAGAACTTCCTCCCCCTCCTGATTCCTACTACCATACCCAAAACCTCCATGAACTGCCTCGAAACCTGCGCTTGTAGTACCTACATGCCCATTAAGATCTCCTCCTATAAAAAGCTTCTCACTACTAGGTATAGCTCTAACCAAAGCCATCTAAGTCTTCCCGTAGGCTGTCTCTTAGCACTCTCGTCGAGACCTACTTGGGGGCATCATACGCACTAATTACGTTCAAGACCATATCACCAACGACAAGCTTGACTAAGATAATCCTATCTCCTTGCCTTCTCACTCCCACCACACCATTCTTGAGGCTCTTATCAATCAAAACTCCTACTCCATTTCTATTCATGATTGTCCGTCTGTACCAAAGCTTGAAACCTCAGATTGTCCACCTCCTTCGCCGCCTTGACCCTTCCATTTAGTCTCTTGAACGCATAATATATTTACACGCCTCCTAGTCGCGGTATCAACTAATTCTCTTAACTTACCTGTAAGTGACCCTACATTCCAACTACCTAAACGGATCCTAGTTGGTTCGACTAGCTTCCTTACCCTTCGCACCCGTCGACTCTGATGCGAAGACCCTTGCTCATTTTTCACTACACCCGGGCGCCGATGTAGCGCGCCACTAAGGAAGCGACGACCCGATCCTTGATTACTTGACACCAAGCCCAGATCACGACACGGCGCGTCACGGGGGTGACAACCTGGCCCTTGCCCATTTAACACCATACCCGGGTTCCGATATGGCGCGTCGCTAAGAGGGTTACGCCCCAACGATTTTCTTTCGGGTTTCATCTCCATTTAAGTGGCTAAGTTTTTACATTGGCTCGCCACGCCTAACACAACCCTCCTCCTTTACCAAGGCTTAGGACCTGCTATGCTGGGACACCAAAGGCGCCCCACCATAGGCGGAGTTGTGCACATGAAATATAGGAAAATAAAATTTTTCATTAATTTAAAATACATTATAAGGTACTAACATGTGTGAGCATACATGCTGTTGCATCTTATTTATTGTGATGGATGGTGTGGATCCAAAACTCCGAAGTAAATTGGAATGTTTTTGAAAAGAGTTTGAAAATGGCTTTGAAATAAAAGAAAGAAAAGAAAAGAAAATTAGGAAATAAAAGAATATAAAAAGTTGTATAAATTATTTTTGAAAACTTACTAAAATTTTCTCACTTTTATTTGAATTAAAGAGTATGTTCAAACTCTATTTGAATTTGCATTTGGGTTACATTTGAATTTGGATTTGAAAACTAAAAATAGAAAAGAATTTCATTTTTTTTAAATCTTCCTCTCTTCCATTTCAGATTTCAACCAAGGAAGCAGACTGCCCAAACATCCCTCCCTTTCCCTCCTTCCGGCCTGCTCCGCTCGGCTTCTTGGGCGGCCCACCAAGCCTCCTCCCGTGATCGCCCTTGCTCCATGGCCTAGCTCAGTAGCCTTGACTGCTGCCATCAGACCTGCCCACTACTCGGCAGCGTCGGCACGGCTCAGTAGCGCCTCGCGCCACGCCGACGCGCGCTGTCTCCCCTTTTTTCTCGCTACGCTCTGGCCCTTGATCGGCCTAGCCCTTTCGTCGTAGCGCCAGACGCGCTTTTACCCTTCTCCTCACTGCTGCTGCCCCACCCGTCAGCCGCCACCATCCCCTTTCCTTCTTCCCCGCGCTCCTTCCCTTCTTCTGCTCTTCGCCGATGGCGCCCGAACAACAAGCTACCGCCGCCGTTGCTCCTACAAAGCAAGCCTGGCTTGCTTGGTAAGCGGCCAATTAGCCCCTGCTCCCCTTCCATCCACGCAGCACCCCCGGCCTATAAAGCCGAGCCGAACCCCCTTTCCTTCTCCCCCTTTCCTCTGCTCGCGTCCAACATCCCACTGCCACCGGCGAACTCCCCCCTCCCGAGCGCAAACGCCATCACTGACCCCTCTCGGAGCTCCGCCATGATCCGGCGAACACGTAGGTACCCCCAATTCATGTTTTGGCCTTGTTTTGCCCGGATACATCCTCACCCGCGCGCTTTTTCTCTCTCCAGTAGCGGCCGCCGCCGACAAACCGCGCCGGAGCTCTTAGGGACGCCCATGAACGCCTCCATAGAACTCACGGTGAGCTCCTCCGTCTTCCCGTGCCTTCCTTTTCACGCCAGGCGCTTAGACTACCGTGATCCGCAAGCTCGTCTCGCCGCCGGCCATGGCGCCCTCGCCGGTGATGCCCTGTAGCCGGCGGAGTTCGTCCAGTGACACCTGCATCGTTGGATCTTGAATGAACGGCCACGATTAGATACCCCTTCGGGTTAAGTGACCGGTCCACCGTGGACCGTGAGACCGGTCCACCCCTGCGTCACCGGTCCATCGAGCCACGTGGTGCATCGCACCAATCCCGCCGCCATGCGTCATTGATCGATCAAGCCGGGTCAAACCCCGATCAAAGCGCGCCCATTTTGTAGATTAGCCCCCGGAGTTTTAAGAAATTAACCCGCAGTCCGTGGCAGTTCAAAAGAATTACAAATCCGTCCTGTTTTTATTCAGTTAGGACCCTGTAATTTCCAGAATTAGTGTGCCCAGTCCAAAATACAATTAAATTCAGAATTTTAATTGTTTTAATTCAAAAATGAGTTCAAATATTTACAGAAATGCCACTGAACCTTATTTCATGCGTAACTTTTGCATTTTAAGTCCGATTTGACCCGTTCGAATTGCGTTAGGACCGTATTTACGTTTTCTACATATTTATACTACTGTTAGATATGTTTTCAACACTTGAAATTCATGGGTAGATTTAATCTATTAATTAACTAAAGCAAAACTTGTTTAAATCATAACTTATTCATTCTAACTCCGAAATAGTCCGTTCAAGTTGCGTTTGTTTCGTAACGACGAGATCTACGTACTAGTAATGATGTTTACTATATTACTATTTCATAAAAATCATAGTTTAAATCATATCTTGATTAAAGATTATACAACTGAGTTTTATACATAAAATATGATCTATTTTACTTTTGTTTTATAATTCAAATCTAAAGTTGACTTAATATAATCTATATTATTTATAAACATCTTTTGTATATGAATTCATATAGATAACATAAAGGAAGCCTATAGTTTCTTTTCCATGTGTTAAGCAAATCTCTCGGTAGTTGTAACTTTTCAACTGTAGCTTCGATTAGCGTGCCTCTCACGACTATGTGTTGTAGTGATGCGTAGAATCGTATATCAATCTCTTTTACTTATTTTTCTATGATTGGTGTACTGTTCTGATATAGATGCAATTGTATGCTATGCATGTATGTGTAGGGATGTTTGTGTGGTGTTCTACGATTGTCCAGTCGGTGAGATACACGTGGTGATCTAAGAAGAAGAAGAAAGACATCGAAGAATAAAGCTTACCGAAGGATCGGTGTGTAAGGCAAGTATAGCATGGGATTATCCTTGTTACCTATTCACATTTAATCACTAAATTCATATTGCATGTGTCTCCCTTGTTACCATTAAGGATATCCTAGATATTTGATATCTTGCACCTTGAAACCTTTGGGATATTGCATGGGATAGTTTTTGCTAGTGCTTAATCAAAACCATGATCTTGTAACTTGACTAATGATATATGCAATAAACATTAAAACATGACTTTTTAGTAACATGGACACAGGGGGCTGAAGTGTTTATATGCTTCAGATTCCTCTCCCTAAGGACTTATCTGTAAGCGATCATTCGGGACTTACAAGATAATTTGTGAGGGCCATATGGCTCGGCTTTAGCTCAAGATATGAGGATCTTTTCTAGCTTGTTAGTGGTTACCTTTGAGGCGCTGGGTATGTTTCCTTCTTTGCTAGGAAGTGTGTACCAGGTCTTTGCGATGCCCACGCTTGCCACTCCTAGAGATGGGCCACATCGCTGGCGGCCCTAACTTGTTAGATTTAATTCTTTGAAAGGCTTTATAGTGAACCCCCGCCGACCTTCCTTGGAAGTGGGTCAAGAGAATAGCTACCTCGGGCGAAAGGGTAAATCACAACTCACAAGTGAACGTGTACAAACTCGCAGAGTATAAAATCATTATAATGGCCCGTGCTCACGGATCACGAGCTGCCTTGGACCCTTATGGAATAGAGATGATCACTAATGGATAATGATGATGCTAATAATTGATTGTTTATGCTATACATTAATCATGTTTTACTGATCATGTGTTTATGGGAATGATAAATTCTTTGCCACTCAATTGCTTAAAAGATGACCTATTAAAGCTAATCGCGATGAAACCGATTGTCACCTTTTGAGCCTCATGAACCCCATGATATAATTGTTAAGTACGACATGTACTTACGCTTGCTTTACTTTTCTATACATTGGATAAAAATCACGGATGGGTACCAGATTCTTGGTTTGGAGGAGTTAGGCTTGTGGTCAACCGATCGATCGTCCTGTGGATTTGGAGTCTTCGCCGGAAGATCGGAGTCAACTTTTCATTGTCATTACTCCGAGGTTATTTTCTTTTTACTAATATGTTATGTAATAAGTATTGTCTCTTGATATTACCCTTATTTGTGGCTATATGTGAGAATTGACTTCACAGGCTCACATATAGTGTGTATCTGGTTTTGTCTTTAAAATCGGGTGCTACAAAGTGGTATCGAGCAATCTTCGATCGTAGGACGCATAAGCCTAGTTAGAAGGCGGACGCGTCTTATCATGCTTTTATCTTTGCTTAGTTCTTGCTTTCTCTCTAACCTTGTTATTTGCTAAAATTTATGCTCACTTCAGCCTCTGTCTGTTATGAAAACTTTGTCTCTATTCTCAATCCTCTATCCTTGTCTATATAGATGGAACGTAATGAGATAACTGCCAACGTCAAAGGTCAGGAGGACGAAGCTACGTTGCCCTTGACTGCATTCGACAAGGAGAAGCTTGTAGCTGTGCAACAACAAGCACCAGAAGGTATGACTCAACCTAGGAGTTTTCAACAGTGCTTGCCACAAGATCAAATCAACATACCAAAAGGACCAGTGAAGAGACAAGTAATAGAAGCTTGGAATAATATGAAGTCTAATGAAGATATTGGAAAAATGACACATGAATGCCATGATCACCCACAGCAGAAGCAAGAACAGAAGGTCCAGAAGAAACAGGAGCAAGGAAGTAAAGCAAAGAAAAACTACATCCAAGGAAGATTGAATAATATGGATATGACTACCATTCATGGAGCTAAGGAGGTTGTGTATGGTTTCATTCCAGTAAACTCAGCTTCCGCCACAGTGTTGTTTGACCCCAGAGCTTCACATTCGTTTATCTCCAGCGCATACATAAAGGAACATAAGATAACTATGCTTCCAATGAGGAGACCAGTGATAGTTAAGACCCCAGAAGGAGAAATGAAGGCAAACCGCATATGCCCAAGGGTTAGTCTTAACATCAAAGGAGTAAAATTTGAAGCAAACCTTATTGTATTAGAGTTAGTAGACATTGATGTCATTCTGGGAATAGGATGGCTATCTGCTTGTGAAGGAGTGATCAAGTATGCCCAGCGTTTGGTGCTTCTAACAGCACCATCAGGAGAAAGAATTGAGTATGAAGGTATTCAGCCTGTACCTAAGGATAATGTGGATAAGAAGAGAAAGGAGATCTCACCAGAGTTAGAATCAGGAAGAAATCAACATTCGAGTTCTATTACATCGTCACATCCAGCTCCAATCCCTAGTCAGTTAAACTCAGACTCTAAAGAATTGGAGGTTTCTCAAGCTAAGGTTACTCCAGTCTTTCCACATGAGGTATGCATAGATGGGTGGACAATCACCTACACGGAGTTTCAACCCTGAAAGATCAAGCGAGCTAAAAAGCGGTCTAGTCAAACAAAGATGAACTTACAGAGTCAGCAAGCTAACAATACTCTAAGCAATAATTCTATGGAGTATGACATCACTAAAGATCTAGCTAAGAGAAAGTGTTATCAGTGCCAGCAGGAAGGACATTATGTTAAATCTTGCCCACAGAAGAATCAACAATTATGCCATGGAGGTAGCCAGAGTTAGGTCAATACAGGACTACCACCAGCAAACGATGGTGACACACATACAAGGGAAGCCCATGATGAAATTGATGTAGCGGATGACGTGTCACTCCCATGCGAGAGATGTCCCTGTAATCATGCCATTTTTAAGAATTAGGAATTTGTGCCCTTTATGTAATAAAAACGATAGTATCGCAAGTTGAGTCGATAATTGAGTTGTGCATCTTTACTATCTTGTTGAATTATCATTATGCTCATGATTGTTTTGCATCTTTGTAATGATTACAATGATCTTGTTGGGTGTTCCCACAATTTCATTTAGTTTATAGGTTTAAGGTATAAGGATTAATGAAATAAATAGTTGGGTTACGGTTTTCTTCTGTTCCCGTCTTCGGGGCAGCTTGTCTTTATCGGTTCATCTCTAATTTTTGGATGGTCAAAAATCATGAGGAAAATTCTAAACAACAGTAGACTGCAATCACAAGAGGATGCAAGCTATGCTTTGGTATTCCCTACCTTACCTTATCTTAAGGGGGGTAGACAAGAGGAAGAATTGGTAAGATGAAGTAGCATACGTTCGAGTTTGCATGCAATGAAATCGAAAGCTTGTGATGAAGCGTGGTGGTACACAAGGATGTAAGAGAGAACTCAGAGTTTCAATGAGTTTTGGTTAGAAGTTTAAGAAAAGTTTATCCAAGACCAACAAGATGTTGATAAAGTTACCGAAGAAGCTTTTAAGTTAGTTTGGATCAAGAGACCTCAGCCAAGTGTTTAAAGGAGTCCAAGAGGTCAAAGTAAAGCCTAAGTATTAGCTTTGATAGATCAGGACAAGAGCTTTGTATCTACAATAATGCATGTTGTGAAGGTGTGGGATGTGTCCTTATACGAGAAGAAAAGTAGTGTCTTGCTTGTTAAGTCAGCTAAGGAAGCGTGATGGGCCAATAACCCACAGGTTCCTAGGATCATTAATGTTTTGAAGATTGGTGATAGATTCTCTTTCGGACCAAGAAGATAAGGAAGCCTTATTGAAAGGTGAACATATGAGGAAAAAAGAATTATGGCCTAGTGCTTAGGGTTACCCGAGAGTTGTTCAAGGTACTGTCAAAGTTTTGGAATTAGTTAGGCAAATTACTTGAAGTAAGAGCTTGGTATGCAAAGTAAAGTGGATCTTTATCAAGACGATGGAACTACATGAGAAAGTAAAGAAGAATCTAAGGACGGAATATTCCTATCTCTTAGTCGACGTCTTCCGAATCTCGAGGAGGACTAGATTCATCTTAAGGGGTAGAATTGTAACACCCTAAAAAAATTGTCTCTCTTTTAAAGTAGAGTTAAAATGATTTATTTATGAATTTTGTGCACATGAAATATAGGAAAATAAAATTTTTCATTAATTTAAAATACATTATAAGATAGTAACATGTGTGAGCATACACATTTGTTGCATCTTATTTATTGTGATGGATGGTGTGGATCCAAAACTCCGAAGTAAATTGGAATGTTTTTGAAAAGAGTTTGAAAATGGCTTTGAAATAAAAGAAAGAAAAGAAAAGAAAATTAGGAAATAAAAGAATATAAAAAGTTGTATAAATTATTTTTGAAAACTTACTAAAATTTTCTCACTTTTATTTGAATTGAAGAGTATGTTCAAACTCTATTTGAATTTGCATTTGGGTTACATTTGAATTTGGATTTGAAAACTAAAAATAGAAAAGAATTTCATTTTTTTTAAATCTTCCTCTCTTCCATTTCAGCCCAGCCAAGGAAACGGACGGCCCAGCATCCCCTCCCTTTCCCTCCTTCCGGCCTGCTCCGCTCGGCTTCTGGTGCGGCCCACCGCACTCCTCCTCCCAAGATCGCCCATTGCTGCTCCATGGCCCTAGCTCCAACGCCTTGACCTGCCACATCAGACTGCCCACTACTCGGTGGCGTCGGCGGCTTTCAATGGCTTACGCTTACGCCCGCGCCTTGCGCCGTCTCCCCTTTTTCTCTCGCGCACGCTCATCGCCCTTGATCGGTAGCCCCTTCGTCGTGTGTACCAGACGCTGCTTTTACCCTTCTTCCTCACCGGCGCCGGCCCACCGTCGTCACCGCCACCATCCCTTTCCTTCTTCTTCGCGCTCCTTCCTTCTCTGCTTCATTGATGATGGCCATGCCGAACGACAAGCTCGCCGCCGTTGTTGCTCCTAAGGCAAGCCGCTCACGCCCGCTTTGGCAGCGCCAATTAGCCCTGCTCCCCTTCCATCCACGCAGCACCCCCGGCCTATAAAGCCGAGCCGAACCCCCTTTCCTTCTCCCCCTTTCCTCTGCTCGCGTCCAACATCCCACTGCCACCGGCGAACTCCCCCCTCCTGAGCGCAAACGCCATCACTGACCCCTCTCGGAGCTCCGCCATGATCCGGCGAACACGTAGGTACCCCCAATTCATGTTTTGGCCTTGTTTTGCCCGGATACATCCTCACCCGCGCGCTTTTTCTCTCTCCAGTAGCGGCCGCCGTCGACAACCCGCTTCGGAGCTCTTCCGGACGCCGCGAACGCCTCCATAGAACTCACGGTGAGCTCCTCCGTCTTCCCGTGCCTTCCTTTCGCTGCTTCGTGCGCTAGACTACCGCATCCGCAAGCTCGTCTCGCCGCCGGCCATGGCGCCCTCGCCGGTGATGCCCTGTAGCCGCCGGAGTTCGTCCAGTGCCACCTGCATCGTTGGATCTTGAATGAACGGCCACGATTAGATACCCCTTCGGGTTAAGTGACCGGTCCACCGTGGACCGTAGACCCGGTCCACCCCGCTGCGTCAGCCGGTCCACTGAGCCACGTGGTGCACCGCACCAATCCCCGGCCGCCATGCGTCAGCCCAGTCAGCAGCCGGGTCAAACCCCCCAGTCAAAGCCGCGCCCATTTTGTAGATTAGCCCCCGGAGTTTTAAGAAATTAACCCGCAGTCCGTGGCAGTTCAAAAGAATTACAAATCCGTCCTGTTTTTATTCAGTTAGGACCCTGTAATTTCCAGAATTAGTGTGCCCAGTCCAAAATACAATTAAATTCAGAATTTTAATTGTTTTAATTCAAAAATGAGTTCAAATATTTATAGAAATGCCACTGAACCTTATTTCATGCGTAACTTTTGCATTTTAAGTCCGATTTGACCCGTTCGAATTGCGTTAGGACCGTATTTACGTTTTCTACATATTTATACTACTGTTAGATATGTTTTCAACACTTGAAATCCATGGGTAGATTTAATCTATTAATTAACTAAAGCAAAACTTGTTTAAATCATAACTTATTCATTCTAACTCCGAAATAGTCCGTTCAAGTTGCGTTTGTTTCGTAACGACGAGATCTACGTATTAGTAATGATGTTTACTATATTACTATTTCATAAAAATCATAGTTTAAATCATATCTTGATTAAAGATTATACAACTGAGTTTTATACATAAAATATGATCTGTTTTACTTTTGTTTTATAATTCAAATCTAAAGTTGACTTAATATAATCTATATTATTTATAAACATCTTTTGTATATGAATTCATATAGATAACATAAACGAAGCCTATAGTTTCTTTTCCACGTGTTAAGCAAATCTCTCGGTAGTTGTAACTTTTCAACTGTAGCTTCGATTAGCGTGCCTCTCGCGACTGTGTGTTGTAGTGATGCGTAGAATCGTATATCAATCTCTTTTACTTATTTTTCTATGATTGGTGTACTGTTCTGATATAGATGCAATTGTATGCTATGCATGTATGTGTAGGGATGTTTGTGTGGTGTTCTACGATTGTCCAGTCGGTGAGATACACGTGGTGATCTAAGAAGAAGAAGAAAGACATCGAAGAATAAAGCTTACCGAAGGATCGGTGTGTAAGGCAAGTATAGCATGGGATTATCCTTGTTACCTATTCACATTTAATCACTAAATTCATATTGCATGTGTCTCCCTTGTTACCATTAAGGATATCCTAGATATTTGATATCTTGCACCTTGAAACCTTTGGGATATTGCATGGGATAGTTTTTGCTAGTGCTTAATCAAAACCATGATCTTGTAACTTGACTAATGATATATGCAATAAACATTAAAACATGACTTTTTAGTAACATGGACACAGGGGGCTGAAGTGTTTATATGCTTCAGATTCCTCTCCCTAAGGACTTATCTGTAAGCGATCATCCGGGACTTACAGTACAGCTGTGAGGGCCATATGGCTCTGGCTTTAGCTCAGTATGAGGATCTTTTCTAGCTTGTTAGTGGTTACCTTTGAGGCGCGGGGTATGTTTCCTTTCTTTGCTAGGAAGTGTGTACCGTGGTTGCGATGCCCACGCTTGCCACTCCTAGAGATGGGCCACACACGCTGGCGGCCCTAACTTGTTAGACTTAATTCTTTGAAAGGCTTTATAGTGAACCCCGCCGACCTTCCTTGGAAGTGGGTCAAGAGAATAGCTACCTCGGGGCGTAAAGGGTAAATCACAACTCACGATTGAACGTGTACAAACTCTGCAGAGTATAAAAAGCGTTATAACAACCGTGCTCACGGATCACGAGCTGCCTTGGACCCTTATGGAATAGAGATGATCACTAATGGATAATGATGATGCTAATAATTGATTGTTTATGCTATACATTAATCATGTTTACCTGATCATGTGTTTATGGGAATGATAAATTCTTTGCCACTCAATTGCTTAAAAGATGACCTATTAAAGTTAATCGTGAAGAAACGATGGTGTCGACCTTTTGAGCCTCATGAACCCCATGATATAATTGTTAAGTACGACATGTACTTACGCTTGCTTTACTTTTCTATACATTGGATAAAAATCACGGATGGGTACCAGATTCTTTGGTTTGGAGGAGTTAGCTTGTGGTCAACCCATCGATCGTCTCCTCGTGGATTTGGAGTCTTCGCGTAAGATCGAGTCAACTTTCATTGTCATTACTCGAGGTTATTTTCTTTTTTACTAATACGTTATGTAATAAGTATTGTCTCTTGATATTACCCTTATTTGTGGCTATATGTGAGAATTGACTTCCTGGGCTCACATATAGTGTGTATCTGGTTTTGTCTTTAAAACCGGGTGCTACAACGATACACCAAATCTGATTTGAGTTGGATACCTCGAGGTTCTATTGTTTCCTCTGGAACACGCAAACATTTCTTGAGATGTGATACATGGAAAACTGGGAAAACGGTACTCATTGTCTCAGGTAACTCTAACTTGTAGGCTACCGGACCTCTTTGTTCCAAGATCTTGTATGGTCCTACGAATCTCGCGGCAAGCTTTCTTCGGATTCCAAACCTTTTCTTCTTCATTGGCGTGACTTTCAGATAAACATAGTCACCAACTTCAAACGCAAGGGGTCTCCTTTTGTCTGCATAGCTTTTCTGACATGATTGGGCAGCTTTCATATTCTGCTGAATAATATGAACTTTCTTCTCGGCTTCTTCTACAAAGTCAATGCCATAATACCTTCTATCTCCTGGTTCAACCCAATTCAATGGTGTTCTACATTTTCTGCCATATAAAGCTTCGAATGGGGCCATCTTGATGCTTTCTTGATAACTATTATTATAAGAAAATTCAGCTAACGGTAACCATGACTCCCACGATCCCTTAGAAGACAATACACAGGCTCTTAACATATCCTCCAAAACAGCATTCACTCGTTCATCGACCATCCATGCGAGGATGATAAAGCGATCTGCTGAATCAAACTAGTTCCTAAGCCTTTGTGTAAATGTTCCCAAAAGTGAGCCGTGAACTGTGAGCCTCTATCAGATACTATGGTCTTTGGTATACCATGCAACCTCACAATTTCTGCGATATACTTCTCGGCATATTGAGGTGGTCGATATGTTGTTTTGACAGTTAGGAAATGAGCGGTCTTGGTAAGACGATCCACAATTACCCAAATCGAATCATGTCCTTTTGGAGTAGTGGGCAAACCCGTGATAAAATCCATACTTATATCGTCCCACTTCCAACTAGGGGTGATATAAGGGCTGCAACATACCGGCGAGTTTCATGTGAATTGCTTTCACTCGACAACATGTGTCACATCGACAACATATGCTGTAATTTCTTTCTTCATTTTGGTCCACCAATAACGAGATCTTAGTTCTTGATACATCTTACTACTTCTGGGATGGATAGATAGCTTAGAAAGGTGAGCTTCATCCATGAGTTTATTCCTAAGCTCTCGATCCTTGGGAACCACAAGACGATCGTCAAACCACAACACGCCCTGTTCATCCACTTTAAAGTGTTGAGACGGCTTTTCTTTTATTTTCTCTTTGATGTGAAATATCCCCTTGTCGGTTTTCTGGCCTTCTATTATCTTACTCTCCAAAGAGCAACTAATCTGAATACTATGTAACACAGCAGGATGCATTAGATCGAACCCATCTTCAAGTAATGGCTGCACATTCAAGTTGTAATCCTTGATCAATTCCAACCATCTGCGCTGTCTCATGTTTAGCTCTAGTTGGGTAAAGATGTACTTAAGACTCTTATGATCTGTGAAAATGTTTCACACATTACCCAGTAGATAATGTCTCCAAATTTTTACGGCGTGCACAACTGCAGCAAGTTCAAGATCATGTGTTGGATAGTTGACCTCGTGCTTTCTCAATTGCCGTGATGCATAAGCAATGACTCTCCTTTCTTGCATAAGAACACATCCTAATCCAGTCTTCGATGCGTCGCAAAACACATCAAATGGTTTCTCGATATCTGGTTGTGCTAGAACAGGAGCAGTGGTCAACAGTTTCCGCAAAGTGTGGAAAGCTACTTCACACTCCTCTGTCCACACAAACTTGTGATCCTTCTGTAGAAGACTTGTCATCGGTTTGGCAATCTTCGAAAAGTCTGGTATAAAGCGACGGTAATAACCCGCTAGTCCTAAGAAACTTCTAATCTCAGGAACTGTGGTCGGTGCTTTCCAATTCATAACTTCTTGCACCTTACTTGGATCGACTGAAACCCCATTCTCTGACAGAATGTGACCAAGGAAAGGAACTTCCTTCAACCGAATTCGCATTTGCTAAACTTAGCATACCAGTTGATGATCCCTAAGTCTGGTCAAGACAGTTCTCAAGATGCTCTTCATGATCTTTCTCATTCTCGGAGTACACCGAATGTCATCGATGAACACTACCACAAACTTATCCAATTTTGGCATGAAAACTGTATTCATCAAAAACATAAAGTATGCAGGAGCATTTGTCAAGCCAAAGGACATGACAAGATACTCATACAACCCGTGATCCGTGAAAAATGCAGTTTTCGGTATATATTGTGGCCTTATCTTGATCTCGATGATAACCGGATCTCAAATCTATTTTTGAGAACACCTTGGCCTTGGATAATTGGTCAAACAAAACATCAATATGAGGCAAGGGATACTTATTCTTGATGGTCACGGCGTTGAGTGGCCCTGTAATCTCACGCACATTCTCAACATGCCCTCTATCTTTTCTTCACAAACAAGGCGGGACATCCCCATTCGGACTTGCTTGGCGAATAAACCCCTTTTTGATAAATCTTCTAAGCGCTTCTTATTTCGGCTAGTTCATCTGGAGGCATCGATATGGTCTCCTTGAAATCGGAGCTGTTAGGGACTAACTCAATTCCAAACTCAATCTCCCTATCCGGTGGAAGACCGGGTAGCTCATCCGGGAATACATTCGGAAATTCACACACCTAGGAATCGATGAATAGGAATGATCGTAGTAGCACATGTAACACTTATAAGGTCTGCATTCTCCGAGGCAATGGTACTTGGAAAGTACCCTCACCGAGGGATCCTTAAGGGTAAGTACTCGACTTCCAAAGATCTATGACCGCTCCCCAATCCTTCATTCAATTCATCCCTATAATGACATCCAAAACTAATCCGCAGCATAACTATCAAGTTCACTCGGAACTTCCCGCTACCTAATTCAAGGGTTGCCCTAGAACCATCCGGTTAGTCAAAACATCAGCCCTCTTTGAACTTATACGGTAACCATAACCCAATTCATCGCACATAGTTGTTCATGTTTACGTGCAAATGCTTGACTCATAAAAGAATGTGATGATCGAGAATCAAATAGAACAAGCTGTAGGGTTTTCGTTGATGTGAAACTTACCAAAGAAGTGTGTGGGCTCTCCCTCGTGAATTTCATCCTTTGTTGTACTATGCACTCTAGCATTATAAGTCTGTTGCTTCTTCTTGGCGGGTACGGACAAAACCTCGAGAAATGGCCGGGTTGATCACGGTTGTAGCGAGGTCCTCTCAACTTGTCGTGCAGATCCCACTCCCTCCCTTCGCGCCTTGTACATGCAGCTGATGCGGCTACTTTGTTGGGCTGTCTTGCCATCTTGTAACGACTTTTGAGGTCCACGGAAATTTCGACTTCTTGGCCGAGGTGGCTGAACCTAGCGCCAGTGCCGATGGGCGATATGGAGGACGACCTCCCATAGGTGCTCTAGCTTGGGACGGACCACCTTCAAAGGCTCTCTTGCGTGTCTTGGCTGCGATCTTTGGCGTTGTTATTCTTCTCCCGCTTGACGATGATGAAGTCATTGAATCGACGCGGTTGTTGGTACCAACATGCTTCATCATTTTGGATTGAGTCCCCTCTTGGGCGGCTATTCTTTTAGCATCTGTGTCAACCATGTCGGGAGCATAGCGACACAAGTTATTGAAGGCATGCGGTATTGTGTCACGGTTTTGGTGCCCCTGGTTCAATGCCGAAACTCTCCCAACTTCATCTCGGTCGGCCCGGGTGGAATATAGACTCCACGGAAGGCCTCAAAGCAAACTCTCTCCAAGAAATCTGGGCATTTGGAGGGAAGGTGGTGCGATGGTGCTTCCACCACATTCCCGCCGGTCCTCGCAATTGAAGTGCTGACATACTCCGTTTCAGAACCTCGGTCATCCTCAACACACGTAATTTATCTTCCATCGTGTTGATCCATTCCTCAAGACATCGAGTGGCTCTGTTGCTTCCTTGAATCTTGGCGGCCTGGTGTCCATGAAATCCTTGAAGCTGCTATATTGGTTCACTCCCATGCCACCACCTTGATTGTTACCACGTTGAGCGTTGTTGGCGATGGTTCGCAGAAAATCCTCCATGTTCTTTTGGGATTGTTCCGCATTGCTTGCGACTCCGAGCTTTGTGTGCGAGGAACATTTCGGGGTAAACGGGGAGGAGGTGGCAAATGTGGTTCATGGGGAGGCTCATTGTTGTTGCCGTGGTTTCCACCATCACCACCACCACGGTCCCCCGCACCGTTAGCACCGGTCTCGTGCCTCGACGTGGTTCAAGAGTATTTGTCATCTACATTTTTCAGCAACAAGTAATGATTGAGTGAAGCTGTAATAATTGCGAGTGAATGAAGAATTATGCCGTACTGAATTCACTGGAGAGAATAAATTCATACAATAAATCAGAGGCACAACAATCGCATCCCAATTAAAACAACAGCACTTAATCAAATTACTTCAACGGCAAACATCGCGTCCATACAATCCAATTGCCAGCATACATACACTGGACTTTTTATGCGTTCAGATATTGCATTCTAAATCAAGTTCCAACCACATGCCAAGTCTCATACGTTCAAAGCAACATACAATAGGATACATGCCAACAAAAGAAAGGTCGTCGCGACAGGACCTAGATACTAGCGCAAGGCAACTAGCCTACTCCTCGGGGCCATCTTCGGGATCGGAGACGCGTCACCATCGCCCCAGGTGAAACTACTGGGCTCGTCACGGTTGTCGTCGTCGATGTCCATGCCAGCGGCGTTCGGTGGAGCATATGGGCCAACCCCATTGTAGAGAGCGTGAAACTCCTCGTGCAGGTTGCCGTTGTATTCCTCTAGCTCATCGACCCTCTGCAGCAGAAGGTTTCTTGCGTCCGAGCTTCATTCCTTTCCCGCACTAATTTGTCCAATCATGCGGTTCTGCATTGTTGTTGGCTTGAGTCAACGTATGCACTCATTTTGCATAGCTCTATCGCCTCTCTCAACCGCTTTGATCTCGGCCAGAAGTTCATATCGCCCAACTGCTCCCGCAAGCTAGCTATAGCACGTGCTGTCTCTTCTTACGCTTTCTACCCTTGAGCTTATCCTCACTACGCAAGCCGGTCAAAATCAAAGAGGTACTCTCGAGACCCTCATACGCTCGATGGCGGCGAACATAGCACTCATTGCACGGTTGTCGCTAGCTTTGTCCCTTGGTGGACCTCGACCAATGCACTTCCACGATCTTTGAACCCAAATGGCATCACGAGGATCATCCCTAGGAAAAGTGCGCCTAGAGCTGCTGCAAGCTCATCGGGAAATCTGCTCATAATGTCCCACGATGACACGGAAGGCTGCTCCCTCTGCACCCTCGGTGAGAGCGACCCTCAAACTCCAAATGCCAACCATCCCAACTGGAGCATCACCGAGAGCAGGAACCGTGATCTCCACCTTTGCAAGTCCATCCCTCGCTAATGGCTCTCATTCCAAGAGTACACCGGCTCTTGACCCTCTGGGTACCCACATCATGGAGCACTCTCCAAAGCAAAGTTGGCATGCCAAACTCGCTCAAGAAGGTGTCCGTGGTGCGGTGCTCCCTTAGGGCCAACGGACGTCGAGGTGCTCTTCCTCCGGTGGACTTACGGGCGGGCTGCTTCGTGCGGGCCATCTGTAGCAAAAGTTCTCTTATTACTTCGGGGAAACATATTTTAGGTGATACCACTTTTATCAAAATGAGAGAATCAATTTATAAGGGGAGGAATGCATGACATGAATGAAATGCACAAGTAACATGATGTATGTACGTGCCGTACGTTCTCACAAACTTAGGGATAAATAATTTCTAACGACTAATTCGGTGGCATATAAACGATCTCTCAAATACGTAACTAATACGTTCTACACGATAGCGTTGTTATGTACCTGCAGAAGATTCATTTCAGCCCAATTCCTAATGAATGCATAAAAGCAGTAAAGTTTTATCTACACGCTCTACACGAATTCCCAGATACGTGTACAACGGTAGTAACTACCCGAACCATCGTCCTATTGACAGCATCGCCTCCATAGACGGAAGACCCATACATGAGATACCTTTGTAAAACATGCGTAGAACATGTAATTACTCCAGCATCATATAAGCATTCACCCTAGATCGGCGGTGTATCCGATCATGCTCTCACAACTCACACTTACCGAGGCGTAGAGGCAAATGATTCATACATTACCACTCAAACAAGTGGCACTCATACAATAGCACGCCGTATGAGTGACGAAAGAGAAATATGATGCAAGAACCCCAGTCAGTACTTAATTAAGCCACCTAAAGTCCTTAACTGGGCATAAAGGATATGATCACTGGCACACTTTAGATTTAAAAAAAAATCACGTTTTCCCAAATGCCTTTTTGTTTTAAATACACTTGTGAACAGTAACACGCTAAACCATGCTCTGATGCCAGCTGTAACAGAACCGACCAATTATACGAAATTAAGTAAGAAAATCATCCGCCAGAGCAGACGATTGAGCAAACTTAAGCCCGTATAACCCGGTAGTCCGTGAAATCACGAAGGATTTCAAACCAACTTCCATTCCAGCCAAGATCGTAATAAGTTTAGCGGTCACCATCACATATTACATAAAAGTTCGCAATCTCAGATACATCAGAGTTTAAACATAGTTATTACAAAACCAGTTCGAATAAAAGTAGCGGAAGCCATTTGTTCAAACCACACACACTCACGCGGAGTTCAAATATAGTGCCAGCGAATGATCATCCCCAACAAAAGCATTAGACGAGACGTAAGGAATGACCATGCCCATGGTCCTAAGCATCACCCATCGCGAGGATACAGGAGCGGTTGATACGATGAGTCGTAATACATACGCCCATACGCAACAAGTGGGAATAAAACCCTGAGTACGAGAAGGTACTCGGCTAGACTTACCCGACATAACCGAAAATAAATGACACCAAGGATTATGAAGGGCTTTATAGTAGGGTAGCTGACTCATTTGCAAAAGAAGCATTTTTAGCATTTCAAGAACCCTTCTAAAAGCATTATTGTCAAGTTAATTATTATTAACTTTGTCGACTAGATTTGCACCTATACTAGAGCACACATATGATTAAGCGAGATAATGATAACCCCGATCATTAAACAACTTCCATCTTGTCATATTCACTATAAGCTGTCCAAGTGTTCCATAAACATTTACTACGATGAAGTCACTCAAGTCAAGTGCTCACTATCCAGAGCGATGGCGATTCGAATCGATTCCTAACCATTTGGTGATTTATTCCTTACACAAACCTCACTCACCCGTTAAAGTGAGATATTGATCACCGAAGTCAACTTTTTCGAGTATCTCGAGTTTGCCAGAACCACATGTACCGGGGCCGACCGACCGCACTTTGGTCTTATCATCCCGCCCGTGTCCTACCACACTGCTCCCCAAGACACGGTCTTGCATGGGCAATCTACTCGACTGAAAAATCTCCCGGCTTCAGCGGTCGGAAGATACTTTATCCGGCCCGACTAAATGTAAGGCATGCGTTCAACATGACTCGAGGCCCAACAACGGTCGGTCCTTAATCGACACGGATGGAAACACTACAGTCCAAAACTACGCAAGTCACCGTCGGTCTCAACTTCATTTAACACTTAGTTATACCATGACTTCATAGTCATCCAAGCAGATCCAGGTAACCACCTATAGCTCGCAGGTGACAGGAAATCACCCGACTTCTACCGGTCTAAGCCAGCTAAGCATTGACTCGACTGCGGATACCAGGGTAACAAGGATATAGTATAACAAAGGTAAACAAGGTATAATGCAGCAACGGTTGCAAACAACTCCTGAATGTAATGCATCAATTAAAGTAAAGCATTTAATTAAATCATTGCAAACCGGGAGAAAAATGTTCTGGGGCTTGCCTCTCTCGAAGGAGCTCGGACGGTGATCGGGGCACTACGGAAGTTCCTCAACGTCCTCCTCGTCGGCTTCTGGCACTTCCTATGGCTGCACCTCGAACTGCTCCTCGGGCTCCTCGGGTATGACGACTGGGTTCTCGGTTTGCGATCCTGTATGATGCAATGCGTGTAAGTGCTTATGCAATCGGTGCATCGGATGAGATGAATACAATGGATATGTTTGAATGCAAGGTAGTCAACCTCATCCAAGAAAATATACTACAAGCACATGTCATCTACTGCATTCTCTTCTACTACTAATATGTTAAGCCAACACATCTTATTAAATGCTTCAAAGATACACCAAAGCTAACATTATTAACTAACTTGCATTAAAGAGGATTATTTTATTTCATTTTAAACTAGGGCTACAACAGCAACCTATATTTCTGGTGCTTATAAAAATCTAAGAAAATTACAGTAGCATAGTACTACTCTAAGTAGACTACCATAAAATTTTCATGGCGTTTGGATAAGTAAAATAGTCTACACAAAAATGACAAGGCATGGTAGGATTATGAACATAAAAATACTTTGAACTATGAAAAGTGTTAAACAACAGAGTTAGTATTTTTCCTAGGTTCTTCATAGCATACAATGACTCTACAAAATTTATCACATGCATGTTTTATACAAAGTTTGCTCTCTAGCTAAAATAACAAAAATCAGCCATTAAAGGTACTTGAACTACACCTCAAAATTTTCCCACAGCTCATGCCTGAAACATATTTTTCCTAGGAAGTACATTACATAAGAAGATTAACAAACTTAGAATCATATTTTTCTGAAGCCTATAGATTTTTCTACACATTTTTCAAGTTATCAGCAATATACATGATTAAATAAAGTTCTACAGAAAAGTATCTCAAAAATGACATGCAATAATTTTCTCAAGTAGACCTGCTGATAAAGAACCTAGCAAAATTTGTTTCAACAAATTTGGAGCAAATTTGAGCAAACAACCATTTTCCAAAGCATTTCACAGAAATCTGAAAAATCATTTCTTAAACTCTTTTAAAGAAATCAGCTGACAAACTGCTGGGTGCACCCGGTGCTGTGCACCCAGATCCGATCAAGGGCGCTGATGAGCGGGCCCCCACGGTCAACGGCCCCCACATCAGTCGAGGCCGAGAGCAGGGGCGCCAACAAGCGGCCGGCCCTCGCCGGCAATGAGCTAGCGGCAGTGTGGACATCACCGAGAGCTCACCATGACGAGGCAAACACGGTGCACCAAGAGAAAGCACAGGAGGAACTCGGGACGGGCTCTCGGCAAGCGCGCATGGCGGAGCGGATGGCCAGGCTGCTCCCGACGACCGGCCATCTCCGGCAGGGCGCGGTATGAAGGTGTGCGGGAGCTTCACCGAGCTCGTCGCGGTGGTTGTCTTGCCAAGTAAAGGTAGGAAGAGGAGAGGAAAGGGGAGTCCACGGAGCGGAGCTCATCAATGAAGCTTCGGCCGTGCTCTCATGAAAGCAATTCCCAAGGACGGGATGCTTACCACGGCAAAGCAATGAGAGCACGCAAGTGCGCTGGGTGTGGCGGAGTCAGAGGCTAGACGGAGTGGTCACCGTGAAATGAGGTGAGGTGGCGGGCGAGCGAAGCTCCGGCAAAGCGCGGTCTTGTGATGGCGATGGTGGGCGCGGTGAGAGGAGAAGTGAGGAACCTTTGGAATGCGGTGGTAGGCTGGGATTCAAGTCATGGCCGGTGAGGCTGCAGGCTGCATGGCGTGTGGTGGATGTGTCGCCACCGTCGACAGGTGGCGCCACTGGCAAGGCAAGCCTCGACAGCGGTCGGGCGTGGCGCGGGAGAAGGAGCCAGGCCCATGGTATTGGGCCGAGGCGAGGCGAGGCGAGGCGTGGGGGGCATTGGCTTGTGGGCCGGTAGTGGGCATGAAGGCAATGACCTGAAAAAAAAAAATACTTTTCAAATATAGTTTCAAGGAATTTTTACATGCCATCTTTCAAATATCATTTTGAGCAAGAAAATGACCTCTTTTGAAAATAGTCCAAAAATGAAAGTTGCTTAGAATTTAATTTTCTACAACTTTGCTTTAATGACCACAGCCAAATTCTTGCTAGATTTTGAATTGCAAGGTCAAAGTCCACGTTTAACTCAAAACCCTAATTTTTTTGAATTTAT
Organism: Miscanthus lutarioriparius; assembly: GCA_904845875.1. Taxonomy (NCBI): domain Eukaryota; kingdom Viridiplantae; phylum Streptophyta; class Magnoliopsida; order Poales; family Poaceae; genus Miscanthus; species Miscanthus lutarioriparius. The sequence goes on from CAJGYO010000002.1 coordinate 116,542,586, forward strand.
TTTTGAAGCCAAATTTTAAATTAATTTGAATACAAACTTTGCTCCAAAAATTGAACTAAACATTGCTAGATGATTTACAATAGTAGCCAAACATGTTTTACTAACCTAGCAAGCAAAATCAGGGCAAAACAAGTCTAACAAAGGTATGCAACATTCAGGTTTCACAACGTGTTTCAAATGTTTCGAAGCAGTGTTTCAATTGTTATTTACATGATTAGGCATGTGTGATTAGAATGCTTGATGATGCATGATATGCATGATTTGCAGTGACTAAATGCAGGCATAACACCGGGGTGTTACAATATACCTGAACTATTAAATCAAGTTTCGTTTAACATTTTATTGATCATTTTAAGTTACAAGAAATTGATCTACACACTTTATCACATACATTAACACATAAACATGATGCTCATGACATATTTTAGTAAATAATTTAGGGTTTAACACCAAGGGTGTTACATTGCCAGAACCAAACCTAGAATACGCGGAGGTGGACGAGGAGTACGAGGAGGATGTCCTCATCGTCGTTGTTCCCGAAGCCTTCACTAATTTTCCGTTGTCCGGTTCCTACCCAAGGCAAGTCCCCGTTACATAACTCCTACTCTTCGCCACTTATTATATTTGTTTGCGCATTAAGTTTTGAGGAGAAAGATTTACACTATTTGGACCATGTTCGCTTCTCTTATAATCCGTCTTTTTTAGCTTGTTTTTTTAGCCAGAACAGTATTTTTCTCTCACAACAAATTAGCCGGAACAGTATTTCGACTTATTTTTTCAGCAAAGTGAACGGGGCCCTATAGTTTTGATTAAAAAACTTTTTTATTAAAATATGGATTAGTTAATGGTACACCTAATTATTTCGTCAACCGAAATTTTGGGTAGATTATTGTCTAATAAAATCTAAATAAATGTATTTATGTAATACCTGACGAGGACTGTCGTGTGAAAAATCAATAGAGGTCTCCCGTCATAATCATTGGCAGACAGACCAATCACTAGTTACGGAGGTCAAAGGTCGATATTGAGTCAGAGAAACACATGGGTAGTATGAAAAATTAAAGTTATGATATATTTATATCTAAATAATTATGCACTTATCAATGGAAGAAAAATATGCCAATGTGTATTTTAATTCGATACAGGTTTAATAGGACATTGTTATTTATTGTCAGTATTAACTTATATTATAGGTGTGATGGTCATCATAAAATAAATTATAAAAGCACAAAACATAAGATATGTATAATTCACGTGCATGAATGTTTAATAGTTTTTCCCATTACAACGTACGGACATATTTACTAGTAATATTAAACAGGACAAACACCTTTGTACCACCATTAATTAAACAGGACAAATACCAGATGAATGAATGTGTGCAGACGCAAAGAATATGGCAACCACCTTTAGTCTTAAACTGTTCGGTTGATGAGTTTTTGCGGCTGATAAGCACAATGTACCACGACTAATAAGCCGGGCCTGATAAGTTCGAGCGAACAAAAAATCCACCCATCCAACCGAAAGAGAAGTTCCAAGCAACAGTCCTATCTCATCTAATCTGCATTTGGTTTTCGCACCACATCACGCTTTTGATCCGCTGAGAACAAATTCCTCCAAGCAACACTGCTATGTCATCTCATCTGCATTTGGTTTTCGCACCACATCACGCGTTCGATCTGCTTTACACTGCATTTTATTTGCACATGGCATCTTGCCGACCTTATCTCATCTGCACAGCGAGGGACCCACTCTACACACATGCTGTCCATGAGTCTATCCATCCAAATGGAGCACCAAGAAATGCCTAATGACCCAACTTCCAAGTTCAAACCGAATCAGCAACTGGATTCCAATCATAAATTAGATTGTTTAAACCATTTCACCTATCAGTTCTAAAGAACTACGAATCCATTGATAACCAACAGCTAGCTAAACCTAGCATCAATTGACCTGAGATGGTTAGCCAACTACTGCAACACAGGACAGAACGAACCTACCGTGGCAACAACTGGAAACAATCCACTACCAACCTACCCTGCTGCTAAACTAGTTAAAATGGGCGCTTGCTACTCTTTACACGTGAAATGGCAGGAGCATGCTTAGTTCAACCAGCATGCTAGCCCCACAGCCTGATCAGACCTGGAGCTCCATCGGCTTCGTCCCCAGTTTCTTCCGAGGAGTTGGAGCTCTCGATGGTCTCTTCCTCTGAGAAGTTGTCTTCCTCTTTCTCTACTTGCAGACGATGAGCATTGTCAGCGACCCACTGGGCAAACTCTGGGGTTGCTGTGCACTCTGCAAGAGCTTTCCTGGTCGATTTCTGGGTAAACTCCTCCCATTCCTCCTTGGAATATTTCCGAGGCTGGATGTTGTGGAAGGTGGAGTAGTGATCTTCGTCGTCTTCGTTGGGTCCTACGCGCTTTGCAAGTGCTGAGCAGATCAGACCTGCAAAACCCAGTGTCTAGTCAAGCCAAACACTACAATGTGTTGAACTATAAATAGTTTCAATCAAAAAATCGTATGGAAAGGTCCTGTCGTTAGCTCAAACAAATGAAAACACAACTTCTAACATGTGAACGTTATGACAACAGTATCGTATAAAGAATGCTGTGACTACAGGCCAACAGAAAAAACTTTTAAGTTGCAAACAATATAGTCATGTTACCTCCATTGGCCAAATTGCTCCGACCGAACTGTGTGGCGGAACTTCTAGATGTGGTTCTTCCAAAGCCCATCTTAGATGGACTTAAAAACTGGATTTTAGGACTCTTGGGCGACCCTTGAGTAAGCATTTGCTGAGAAAGAACCTTTGACTGCTTTTGTTTCCTGCAGAAGAACCAGCGTACTCAGTAATTCAACCGGTACATAGACAACATCAACAACAACTAACTTGAGGAACTTACTGGGTCACTGTCTTCTGAACTTTCTTTGCAGTAAACAAAGAGCATAACCACCAGCTAAAAGCAAGAGCAACCAGTGCTAGAAGAGGATCAAGTGTGCTCTGGAAAGATAAACAGCATGTCAGATATGAAATTCAAAGCAGATAAATGCAACCTCATCCAAAGCAGTGATCAAGATATAAACCAGACAGGTTCTTGAGAAGAATACTTAGCATGATAAGGGAAAACAAGAACCATACCTGCATAATGAATAATATAGCAACAACACGCATAGCCCACTTCACAAATTGCACTATCCCAGCATCTACGCTTCCATCTTTTGAAAGGATAAATCTCCTGACCATCCAATAGCCAAAACCAGCTCCAGTGAAGACAATTGCCACCAGCAGGAAGATAGAAACCTGCAATTCATCATTAATTTTTGTTACTTAAAGACTTGTATAACAGGTAAAGGTAACTATGTAACAGACTGATGTACCTAAACAAGTGACACAGATCAACAAGTGTAACAAACTGTGTATGGTGAACCATAAGTGTTCCATTATACCATATCAGAGAATTGCAGAGAAATGTCCAGTGTTCCAAGCAATAGCAAAAGATTAAAAAAAATGTTTATGGTGAACCATAAGTGTGCAGTCTTTAAGGTGATGTAGCTATTGCAGATAAAGTCATCTTTATGAATAACAGTGTCCAATAAATATGTGTCAATTATGAGTTATGACCCAGCAGGCATGGTCTCGTATAAAAGCATGGAACTCTATATGCAGCACACTATGTTTTTGCACATCAGTTAGGTTTTATATGGAAGGCAAATACCAAACAAAAATAAAAACTCAACCATTACTTTTTTTACCACAGTGCACCAAATAAATAAACGGGGCAGTAGTCTGGGATTATTCTCTTCTAAGCTACATAAGTCAAAGTTTCAAACTTCATTAAAAGAAAAAAAGCTTCTGATGTTTGAAGTAACCATGCTGCCATGTAGTAATGCATTTAATACACTATTAACTTCCATATTATTTACACTTATCTGACATCATTTTACAAATTACAACAACATCAAAGTATCCAGATAATAACTGGTTAAAGTCAGGAGTAAAAAATACATAAGTTGTCTTTGCAGACTACGTTCCAATCATAATGACAAAAACTGAGGCAGGTCTAATGTTCATCTTGGTACGTCAGAAGTCAGAAATAAACAAGTTATCATTGCAGACTACGTTCCAATCATAACAACAAAAACTGAGGCAGGTGTAATGTGCATCTTGGTAAACATAAAAAACATTAGCAGGATATAGATTAATTTAGCTCCCAAAGGCTGTAGTTTATAATGAACAATTGGGTGTATTGAATCTGTCTATAAGTAATAAATTCAGGGTTCACGCTATCAGTTACTGAGATCAGGCCCAAAAATAAAATTCAGAACCAACAAAAACTCCCTTCCAACTTGATACACATGCTCTAGTTTCTATAATTCTTTCCAAAGCCACATAATGGTAAAGATACTAGCACTACTAAATAAACTGGTGTGCTCCATTTCTGATGCAACAAACATTAGAAAACCAAAATCCATAATACAAAAGAAAACAGTAAATAATATTGTGCAAGCAAAAAAGGGAAATGAGTAAAAATAATTAGTTGATTTATTATTAGAAAACATGCAAGAGGAATTACTTACAGGGTTGTACAACTCTTCACTCAAGCCGAAGTTTTCAAGAATAGAAGAGACCAATGTCGAGAAGTAGTGTACAACATAGGAACCAACACCTAACTAAAAGTCCGTAAAAAGAAAATGAAAATGAATGAGTACAAATAATAAGTGAGAAGTGCCTATTCAAATAGCTGCAAAATGGTGTGGGTACAAGGTAATTACCACAGATCCATAAATTGCAAGGTAAAATAAACTTTTCCTGCCCATTGGTAGCAATTTCATCCCCTAAAATGAAGGCAATGTCAGACATCAATATTGTTATCGTAGAAAACATGGACCATCATCAACAAATAAAAAGGAAGTACAATGAAATTTGCAGTTCTTTTTGTCAGAAAATTTGAAAATAACACGGCACTTTTGGTTTAGCCAACCAGAACACTACATGTTCCAAATCTAAGGGGAAAATTACAAATGAATCAAAAGACTAACACGACAAGATCACTATATAAACTAGTAGTCAGCAAATTTCTTGAGAAAAAGCTGTAGACATGTAGGTTATATCAAGTTCAGTACCAATTAGTAACCAAAAACAGTGAAACTGTCTGGTCACTGTTGATATTCCAAATGATGATATTCGAAAGCATGAATCTCATTCACATGTATTCAGATGATTATGGGCAACACTACAAAGTGGACTTCTAAATAAACTGGACAGTATTTGTTCAAGGAAAAAAAAAACTGGATAGCATCAAAGGGCTCAGGTCAATATCAGGATCATAAAAGAAACAATATTCCTTAAAAAAAAGAGATAAACAATAACACACAACATGTTTATTTTATTTTTCCTTCCAGTCATGTCAAGCAGGTACTAAGTCTATTAAGACAACAAGCCATGTTCTTTCCAAGACCTCAAGTTAAAAAAAAACTTCAAACGCTTCTTGAGTAAGGTCCGTCAAGCGGCTAACAGTCTAACACACTGTTATGACAATATCTCTCTAGCAATAAAGTACTACATAACATTTTTTTTAAGAATGAAGAATGAAATGGTCATAGTTGCAAGTTTCAATGGAAACAAATCCTTACTACAGAAAGATATACATGTTTTGAGAAAAAATATACCTGAAAAAGTACAATAAGAACAACAAGCAGGATCCCAAGAGCCATAGAGCTGCTATAGTAAAAGGGAGCCCATTTGCTAACAATTGGTGAGAGGAATAGCAATACAAATCCAATACCAAGGCAAGCCAAACGCCATTTCTGAAACTCTGCATAAGTATTGAAACAACAAAAAATGATTTAGATAGAATAAAAAACGATGCTCTTAGTTTATTACTGAAAAGAAAAAGGAATTGATTTCATGAACAATCCTGACCTTCCTGAATGGAAAGAGTGAACCTAGCAGGTTTCTTATCAGCCAATTTCACATCAACATATTTGTTTCCATATGGAGAATTTACAGCAGTCCACATCCCATCTTGAAAACCTTGCCATTCACCCGTCTCGCACTGGCATAAATCCATGGAGGCATTCCTGCAAAAGGTAAACTGCTTCAGTTTTATAAACACTAAGAATGTCTACATTTACACTCGGGAAGAGTCAAAACATGACTTACCTATGAAAGCAAACCTCTATTTTCCAATGGAACTTCTCAGGAATCGATTGAGAGACATTCATTTTGACACGAATTTGGCTTGCATAGCTATCAAGATGTAACCTTGGCACTCCAGATAGGAGGACTCGCTCACAAAATTGTCCATCCAAGGGGGAGGGAACAAATGAAACCTCTGGACTTTCCAAGCTAACACCTGTAGTAGTAATAACCAATTTAATAAACAGCGCCATACAGATGACTACCAAACACAATACAGGAATAAATATACATTTTAATATTAAGTTATCAACAGGAATTTCGTGAAATCAACATTCACCAGGCATAGACAATCGTCAAGCTGCAACAAGCACATAAAAGGACTACAGGTATAACATCTCACACCGTGCTTACAATAACAGAAGAAACAAAATAAAAAGGGTTATTGTGTGTAGCTGTTAGGACATGTTAATACGTTCTTAATAATCATGATATAGAAAACAATCCCAACAAGATCCAAGCTTGATTATTAAGGGCAGGTTATTAAACTACAGCAACAGTTACCAACAGAACCAATCCAACATTCTTTGATTCCCAGCAAAGCGGCATATGATTGAATGTTCCTTCAGGAAAGAAGATGCAACTTGCCATCACTGAAAAGTTAGCCGCCAGCATTATCTAAAATCCAACCAGTTAGGGTATACAATCGCAGCATCGCACAACCTAAATCCTGAGCCAACGCAAAGCCCTAAACCCTAGACAGACACAATCGCCGCGCGCGCGCACACACAAACGCAGTGGCAGAACAAGACGAAGGTTTACGATACCGTTGAGCGGCTGCGCCGAGGCATCGTCGCCGGAGGAGAGGATGAGGAGCGCGGCGAGGAAGGCGAGGAGGAGCAGAGTGGGCGCCGCGCGCCCGGACGGCGTCGGCGAGGGGGAGGCCAGGGCGTCGGCGTCCGTGGACGAGGTGGCACTGGTCGCCGACGACGACGAGGTGGCTTCGCTGGCGGTGGGGGCCATCTCACGCGGCGGCGCTCCGAGCCCGAGCAGATAGATGGCTGCGCTTCAAATTCAAGCAAGCCCCCTTTTTCCCTTTTTTTTAACCCCGGGAATTTATAAGCAGCTCAACTCTTGGGTTGTTTGTGGAAGACGTGTTTAATGGGGACTCTGTTTTTTTTTATAGGAGGAAGCAGCTTAACGGGGAAGTACTAAGCATTACTATGGTGCCTGACGAGGGGGGCCAGCGTCGCGGAACATGTGCCACCCGTCCCTCGATACAACTCTCCCAATAAAAGCATGTCCAAGAGTACCTAAAAAAATCTTTCTAAAATCATTGAGTTTTCCAAGTGCTCAAAAATATTGGGAGTAATAAAGAAGAGCTTCTCCAATAATTTCTAAAAAGTAACTCCTAAAATATAAAAAATCTAGGCCCATATCAAACTTTCCAAGCAATCAGTGGCATTTTTATAAATATCATCATCTGAAGCACATACAGAAACAGAAAAGAAACAATCACGTACAAAAACAAACAAAGGGCCGGCGAGCACCATCTCGATGAGGCGCACGTCCTTGCCGCAGAGGCCGACGGCAGCTCCTTCCGCGATGTTAATGATGGAGACGAGATTCTTGTTGACCTTCCCGACGAGCACCATCTCGATGACCTCCATGATGAGCGTGTCGGTGACGCCGAGGCCGTCACGGAAGTGCAGCTCGACGCTAACGCGCAGGGTTAATCTCTGGCTGCCTCCCGCCGTGGACGCGTCGCGTCGAAGCGGAGGCAGTACGCGCGTGGGTCGTGCCGCGTGCTCGTGCACAGCGGCGGCGGCGGTGGCAGCAGCAGGTCAAGCGACTCGCCATGGCCGGGTTGGAGATCCTGATGCCGCAGCTGCGCACGTCGAGGAGGCAGAGCAAGTCGCCGCAGGCTCCAAGCATGTCAACCGATGTACCCGTCGTGACCATGCGCGCGAGGGCGAAGAAGACTCGGGAAGAGGATACGTGCGAGCTGCGTGCGTGTATCTTTACGCGCGCGGATGTGTTTTTTACCAATTCCCAAAAGATTAAGAGTTGGGTTTAGGAGTTGTTGGAGATGTATTTTTTCAATCTTGATAAAAAATAAAGGATTAGAAGAGTGTTTTTGGTATTCTTGGAGATGCTCTAAGATGGTATTGGGATAGCCTAATCACTTTTCTAGATTTATTGGGGGAGTGTACCACAATATATCTCATCCAATACACATATGAAAGGTGGGTCCTATATGAGTGTAAGAGAAAATATGGTGAAAAGTGGTAGTTTGGATGATCCTCATAGTATTAAGAGAGTTGTATCTCCCTATTTCTTCGAGGGGAGATGATGAAAATATTGATGGAAAAAAAAAAGAATATTTAGGGAATTGCTGGAGCAAGAAACTGTTTTCAATCATGACAATTTTATATAGGGATAGAGGAGGTATTGGGAACTGCTCACATGCACGTGAAAACTGAGGGCAAAGAGGCACCCTTGAGAGTGGAATCACAGGTGGAAATCTGGGTAGTCCAAATGGCCGAATGCATAGTCGGCCACGCCATCCATGTATTCATCAATCGCAGTCTGCGAACACTCCGAGTGGTGCTCAATCAACTGTGCACAGGAAAAGTTAGCAGTACAAGTCATGCCCCATCACAAGTACTAGTTGCAAATAACTTTGTTGTCGTGAAATTTTGAACAACCTCATTCATCAGCTCCTTCTCCACCTATATCATTTTTTTTTTAGAGTTACCGTGGGCCTAGACAAAGAGATCACATAAATGGGCTCTGCAGTAAAACTATTTGGACCGAATCTTAATTGAGATTCAAAGTGCGGCACGCCGCATGGCAGGCGCGGCACTGCCGCACTCCCCAAAACAGTGGGAGTTTGTTATAATCCATATGACTTTCTCTGTATAAGATATGGACACATATCACCTATGTACCACGACCAGAAACAAATAATCAATACATACCATGATCATGATACATAAGTTACCTTTTATAAATTATTTTCATGCACAATATGAAAATTTTCAACTCTTTTACCTAGATACTAGTTTATCAAACAGAGGTATGCTAAAATTCAAACCACATTACGAGAATCAAGTATATTTAGCTCACTATGCAAAGCACAAAACCTTGACTCGTCGAGGGGCTTTGTTAAGATATCGGCTAGTTGCTTTTTAGTACTCACATGGCAAATTTTGATATCTCCTTTGGTTTCATAGTCTCTCAAGAAATAATGACGAATGTCTATGTACTTGGTTCTAGAGTGGCTTATGGAAATGTTTGCAAGCTTAATTGCACTCTCATTATCACATAATAATAGGTTTTGGTAAAATAACATTTAAAATCACAAAGAGTTTGACTTATCCCAAGTAGTTGGACACAACATGCACCGGCCGCAACGTACTCGGCCTCGGCAGTGGAAAGGGCTACACAATTTTGCTTTTTAGAACTCCAAGACACAAGGGGTCGTCGAAGGAATTGACATGTCCCTGAAGTGCTTTTTCGATCTACTTTGCAACCGACGTAATCAGAATCCAAATACCCAAGTAGATCAAACTTAGAGCCATTAGGATACCACAAACCAAGGTTAGGAGTATGTACTAAATATCTCAAAATTCTCTTAGCGACCACCAAGTGACATTCTTTTCGAGTTAGCTTGAAATCTAGCACATATGCACACACTAAGCATAATATTAGACCTAGATGCGCACAAATAAAGTAGAGAGTCGATCATGGAACGATATACATTGGTATCCACGGCTTTCCCTTCAATGTTGAGATCAAGATGTATGTTGGTTGGCATGGGAGTTTTGCTAGGCTTGGCATTCACCATGTCAAACTTCTTGAGCATATCATGGGTGTACTTCGTTTGACTAATAAAAGTTCCATCTTTCACTTGCTTGATTTAAAATCCGAGAAAGAACTTCAACTAACCTACCATGGACATCTCAAATCTCTTCGTCATGATCCTACTAAATTTCTCACAAAAAATATTATTAGTACTACCAAATATTATGTCATCGTCATATATTTGGCATATAAATATATCTTTACCAACTTTGTGAGTGAAAATGGTAGGATCGACTTTGCCTATTTCAAAGCATTGTTTAACCAAGAATTCCTTAAGACATTCATACCATGCTCTTGGTGCTTGCTTAAGCCCATAGAACGCCTTTTGGAGTTTCTAGATATGGTTGGGGAACTTGAGATCTTCAAAACCCGGTGGTTGCTCAACATAGACAAGTTCTTAAATGGGGCCGTTGAGGAATGCACTCTTCACGTATATTTGATATAGCTTGAAATTGTGATGAGCGGCATAGGCTAGAAGCATTTGGATTGCTTCAAGTCTTACCACCGGTGTATATGTTTCCTCAAAGTCCAGGCCCTCTACTTGAGTGAAACCTTAACCAACCAATCTTGTCGTGTTTTTTGTCACCACGCCATTCTCATCTTGCTTGTTGCGGAAGACCCACTTGATGCCAATGATATTGGTGTTAGGTCTCTCCACCAAGGTCTACACTTGATTTCTTTTGAAATTGTTGAGTTCATCTTGCATGGCCATCACTCAATCCGGATCACCAAGTGCTTGCTCAACCTTAAGAGGTTCCAAAGAGGAAATAAATGAGTAATATTGACAAAAGTTTGCTAAATATGAACGAGTTGTTATCCCCTTTCGAAGACTCCTAAGGATGTTGTCAACGGAATGATCCCGTTGTATTGTTTGCCTTAGCCTTGGATGATCAATGACCTCTTATCTATCTTCTGGATTTTCATTATCTTCTTACTCAAATATGGGTGAGTTGGACTTGCTGCTGCTGTCAGGGGGAGTGCGGTACCGCCGCTCTACTGATTTGTTGTAGGGGTCGGCTTCCTCTCAGCATCAGGTATGTCAGCGAAACTTTGTTCATCAGCAGCTTAAGGAACCTTCACTTCAGTGACTTCATTTTCTTGTGGTCTTATATCACCAATAGCTAATTGCTTGATTGCTTTACATGGTGGATCCTCCTTTCCTACAACACTTGAATCAATTTGCTCCACTTAAGAGTCATTAGATTCATCAAATGTCACATATACCGCTATTTCAACTCTCCTAGAGGTTTTGTTGAAAACACGATAGGCATGCTCATTTGATTCATAACCAAGAAGAAAACCTTCATCAACTTTAGGTGCAAACTTAGAGGTTTTGAGTTTCTTATTAAGTATGAAACACTTGCATCCAAACACTCTAAAGTAGGACACCTTTGGTTTATTACCGGTTAGAAGCTCATATAAAGTTTTCTTCAACTTCTTGTGTAGGTAGAGGCGGTTGATGGCATGGTAAGCGGTGTTGATGGCTTCACACCAAAAGAGGTCCGAGCGTCTTGTACTTCATCTAGCATTGTCCTTGCCATATCAATTAGTGTACGATTCTTTCTCTCTACTACACCATTTTGTTGAGGGGAGTATGGAGTTGAGAACTCATGCTTGATGCCCTCTTTATCAAGAAACTTCTCAACTTGGGTGTTCTTGAATTCGGTCCTATTGTCGCTTCTCATTTTCTTGATGGGAAGACCAAACTCCTTTTGAGCTCTTCTAACAAAAGTCTTTACTTTGTCTCTAACTTGACACTTATCAAACAAGAAAAATACACAAGTGAAATGAGAATAATCATCAACAATAACAAGACCATATTTGTTACCCCCGATACTTAGGTAGGTGACTGATCCAAAGAGATCCATGTGTATGAGCTCCAATGGTTGCGTCGTGGTCATGATGCTCTTTGGTGGATGAGGTACGCCAACTTGCTTTTCGGCTTAACAAGCGCTACATATCCTATCTTTCTCAAAGTAAACATTTTTTAGCCCAAGTATGTGTTCATCCTTTTAAAGTTTGGCCAAGTTCCTCATCCTAACATGGCCTAGTCGGTGATGCCAAAGCCACCACATGCTAGATTTTTGCACTAAACAAGTCTCAAAATTAGCTTTACTTTTGTTGAAATCAACTAAGTAAAGTTTGTTTTTAAATGACCCATAAAGACAATAGAGAAATCATCCTTCTAAAGACTTCCACACCTTTATCCGTAAAGAGACAATTGAAGCCCATCTTGCATAATTGAGAGACAGACAACAAATTGTAACCTAATGAATCAACATGTAAAACATTTGTAATTGAATGCTCAAGGGTTATAACAACTTTACTGAGACCAATCACATCCCCCTTAGAGTTGTCTCCAAAGAGAATATTTTTATTTGAGTCCATCTTCGGGGTATATGATGAGAACATACTCCTTTCTCTGGTCATATAATTTGTACATCCACTATCAAGCATCCAACTTGACCCACTGGAGGAGTATGCCTACAAAATAGATTTAGTTGCTTGATTTAGGTCCCCAATTAGACTTGTGGCCTTGCATATTAGTCATAAGAAATTTAGGAACTCAAATAGAAGTATTCTTATATGTGTTGGCTTCCTTTCCAACATATTTGGCAATAATTTTTCCACTGTTGTTGTTCCTTAAAATAAAACATGAAGTCAAGTTTTGTCGAGGTGGTTGAAACTTTGGTTGGTAGTCATACTTGTTCATAGTGTCCCAAACTAATTTTTTTGGCTTTCTGCTGAACCTGTTTCTGCTGGAACACCTTCTTCTTGGACTTAGTTTGATCAAAAGTAGAATTGGTAGCCTTTCCATTTTTACGGGGAGCGGCACATCCGGCCTTCATTGCGGCACTGCCGCTGTCTGTGTAGGCGGATCTATACCAACTCTTTTCTTCCTTTCAAACTTGACATACTCATAGCCATTTATGATCTTTCTTTCATTTGTCTTGGCTCCTGCAGTGTGCCCAAGCCCATGCTTGATTGAGGGGTGTCTCCCTTGCTTGAATTAAGGCACTTTTGAATTATTTGCCTTTTTGTCACTTACTTGAGCCTTACCACTCAAGCAACCCTTGCCAATGATCTCATTGAGTCTAGCAATTTCTTTTCTCATTGCATCCATATTTGTAAGATTAGTGGAATAAGCATTCAAATCAATATTATAACATTTTCCACAACCTTGACTAGTGGAGGTAGTAGAGGCATCTTTTGCCTTAGATGGATGTGAGTTGCTATCCCAAAGAGTGTTATATTGCAACTCAAGTTCTTTGTGCTTTTCATCTAAGTCACAAAACTTTTTTGAGAGCAATATTTTTTCTTTGTGATAGCGTGGTCCCCTTGTTCTTTGGCTAAGATCTTGCACAAGGATTCCACCTTACTTCTTTCTAATGTAAGAGCTACCTTGTTAGCAATATAGAGATCCTCTTGTTGGATAGGAGTTTCTCTCTAGATTCTAGCTCGGCTTGGACACTCTCTAAGTCCTCCATTAGTTTAGTGATGAATAGTTTGGTCTTTCCATTTAAGTTCTTAGTTAATTTATCAATTTCTTCATCACTAGAGCTATCACTAATATCACTACTAGAGATATCACTAGGAGGTGGAGGAGATTTGGCCTTGGATTTAGATTTTACCTTATCACCCTTTGCCATAAGACAAATGTGAGGGGAGTAGTAGTCATCATCGGACATGTTGGTGAAAAGTCTTGGTGAAGAAGATAGCTCATGTATAGCAATGGTTGTAACTTTCTCATCTTCTTCACTTGAGCTTTCAATAGATGAATCACATTCATGCCTAATGTGAGCTTCTCCCATGTTTTTCTTGCTCTTTCTCCGGTTGGCCTTGTCCTCCTTCTCTTTCTTCTACTTGTTCTCCTTGATCTCATGTGGGCACTTGGCAATGAAGTGATCGGTGTTTTCATAATTGTAGCATGTCCTCTTCTTCTTGTTTGGAAACTTCCTCTTTACTACCTTGTACCCTTGCTTCTTCAACCCTTTGTGAAACCTCCTCATAAAGAGAGCAACATCATCCACTTTCTCATATTGGTCATCATCATGTTCACTCTCACTAGAGGATGAGGTGGTCTCTACTCTTTCTTGAACTTGCTTGTTTGCTTTGGGCTTGCTAATAGAGCATTGCTTGCTTGATTTGTTGGCCTTGAGAGCTACATCCTGGTTGATCTTGATGTCTTCTAGCTTTGCTTCCAATTCTCCGAGCTTTTTTCTCTTATTTGCTTCTTCTCTTTGCATGTCAAAGCTCAAGATCCTCCCAAGTACATTATTTGGTGTGAAGTACTCAAACTTCTTCTTATCTCTAATTAGAGTTACTATGGTCTCATTTCTTGGTGAATAAGCTTCCAACATAATCTTGACAACTTTGTGATCATCTAGCTCATCACAACCATAGTCTTTAATCTTGCCCATCATGGTCATCAACCTATCAAACATCTCTTATGGCCCTTCTCCATCTAAGATAACAAATCGGTTGAGCTTGAACATCAACAAATCAATTCTTGCATTTCTCACTTTGTCAACCCCTTCATGTGTAAGATGCAAAGTATCCCAAACTTGCTTGGTAACATCCACACCAATCACTCTATTGTACTCATCACCATCCAAGGCACTAAGTTACACACTAGTAGCTTGACTGTTGAGGTGGATGATTCTCATTTCTTTCATGATTGGATTCTTGGGATCAACCGGTGGCTCAAATCCATTGCAAACAACCTCCCAAATGCCGGGATGAAGACCTATAAGATAGGCTCTCATTAAGTGCTTCCACTTAACAAAGTTAGTCACATCGAAATGAGATAACTTGCCCACGGGCACATTGATGAAAGACTTACGATCATGGTTGGTCATAGACATAGAAGAATAGTTAAATGATATGGCGGTATATTTGTTGTCGTCATTCTTCTTGCCCATTCTTTTCTTGTCCTTCTTGCTATGCACTTGGTAGGACTCATCATGATCACCATCTTTGGAGCTGCTAGATAGCTCACTGGAAGATGCATTTGAGGCTTTTGCTTCTTGTTTCTTCTTCTTTCTTGCTTCTCTTCCTTTTCTTCTAGCTTCTCTCTTGAGTCTTCTTTCTTCTTTTCTTGCTTTCTTCTCTTCTAACCGTTGCTACTCCTTCTTCTTCTTCTCTTGCTTTTCTTTCCTCTTTTCTAGCTACCCCTCTTCTTCTTCTTCTTTCTTCTTCATTTTGAGCTTTTTCGGCATCGGTTGCCTCTAGGCTGGGAGAGTGGAGTTGCTTGCTGTAGAGGCGCTAAGCTCACTGATGTCGGTGTCATGCAGCCCAACGTCCTCTGGATCGACGTTGATGGGCTTCACAACACTGGATCCTCCCCGGGCTCCATACCTCACGCGGTGAAGAGCACACAAGGTAACCTCACTCTGATACCACTTGTAGGATCTCTGGTATGCCTAGAGGAGGGTGAATATGCCTGTAAAAATTCAACTCAAACCGAAGTCAAATTCACCTGCGGCACTGCCGCTCTGTGAGCGCGGCACTACCGCACCTGCAGGAGAGATTAATTCACAGTTCAAAATCTACCCAATAAAATTTGGATTGGGTATATTTTTAGCTTCCTGTAGGGTAATAGATCACAGATCAACAACTGAAAGTGGTGGGAACACCACACACAAGTAGATCGGTCTCAATCCTAAAATTACCTCAACAACAACAAGAATACAAGTGTAGCAACACAAGCACAAGATGACACAAGGATTTATCCCGTGGTTCAGCTCGCCACCAAGGCTGCCCTAAGTCCACGTTGTTGAGGTATACCACTAAGGCTTAGGGATTTGCAACCCTACCTCGTTCTCAAGTCAAGAGAGTGAATTCTTGAGATGAGGGGTGATTTTACTTGCTGCAAGAGATAGTTACAAACCTCCCGAGGCTACCACATAAGTTGGCAAGCTCCACAGGTGACGCTCTAGCCGGCAAGGAGCCAAGCTCCAAGAGTAACAAACATAACCGCCAACTAAAACATGAACCAAGTGCTCTTTAGAGTTTTGGAATCAAATGAGATGCTCTCTAATCAAGTTTTGGACCCTTTTTCCTTCAAGGATTGATGGAGAAATTAATGAATTTGCTTGAGGGCTTGAGATCAACAATGGGAGAGAGAGAGAGAGCTCCTACTCTGTTTTGGGCGTGCTAAAGTGAGAAGAAGAGAGCAGGGTCCCATTGGGGAGGAAGGGGAAAGGTATATATACCACCCAGCCCTCAACGGTCACTTAAATCGCAGATAGCTCGTTGTGGAGAAAAAAGGAAAGGTATATATACCCCCAGCCCTCAATGGACACTCACCCAAGAGGTCGGGCGAGACGAGGCCGCGACCAAAGGATCGGGTGAGCCGGAGCCCACGACTTTGGGGTCGGATGAGACGGAGCCCATGACTAGAGGGTCAGGCGAACTGAAGCCCGCAACCTTGGGATCGAGGCGAGACAGAGCCCGCGACCAAAGAGTCGGATGAACCGGAGCTTGCACCCAAGGGGTCGGGAGAGTCGGAGCTCGCACCCAAGGGGTCGGGAGAGTCGGAGATCGCACCCAAAGGATCGGGCGAGTCAAAGCTCAACCCAAAGGGTCGGGCGAGCCAGAGCCCGCACCCAAGGGGTTGGGCGAGTCGGATCCCACGACCAAGGGGTTGGGCGAGCCGGAGCCCGCACCATGCAAGACAGCAAGGGTAATAGTAAAGTGTAGACTATCTTGGCTGTGAATCTGAGGATGCTTGTGGTTGTTTGAGCACTTGGTAGCACATATTAGCATAAGCATTGTGTCCCCCTTTATAGTACGACTTTTTCTATACTCAAATTCAAGATATAAAAGAATCTTAAACCTTTTTTGAGTTTGAAGCCATCTATATTTGTAATTGGAGGCTCCTTCGTTTCGTGTAGCATCCTCGAATATAAATTCCCTGCTTATCATCTCGATAAATCTCATTAGTTCTCTAATTGCGTGATCATTATCACCAAAACCCACAATTAAGGCTTGATTACACTTTCAAACGGGTATATATAAAGAACCAGAGTCCTATTAGTGGTCACAAGAAGCACATAAGGCGGCGGATGGTTTCTAGTTGGTATAGACACATCATAGGTAGCCATTGTTGTTAGTGAAGCCGCTTATAGCAAGTTTGGGTTCAGTACACAAGAGCAAATGAATTTGATGTGGCTAGAAATTTGATTGTTTCGAAGAGAATATGCTTTGTGTTAGTGGCATGTGAAAATATCATCCAATGTGAAGTTGCCATATGAGGCTTTTCCATTAGACACAATGTCATTTTTCATCATCTACCTTAAACATATCCCTTTAAAAGGATACTTTTTTATGATCTTGAAGTGTTAATGCATTTGTCGATGTTTCTTACCACCGACTAGTAAATTAATATCCACGTGTTTTATACGGATGAATGGCTAGCATTCGGCAATTCAAGATTTATACTGGTTCGAGCAAGAACCCTATGTCCAGTTGGGTGGTATCGATCATGTTCAAGAGCCTAAGCACTCAAGTCTGTAGTAGGGATTGCAAATGGGTATGAATATCGATATTGGAAGGTTGCGCGACGAGTCATGAAGGGCTTCAAAGAAGTTTCAAGATGATTCGAAGAAGAAGTGAAGGAGGCCCATGTCGCCCCTGAGGGCCAGGATTACAAAAGAGATGAAGAAAGGAAGAGGGCTCCTCCACATCAACTAGTCTTCATGAGAACCCATTGGGCGTGCATTGTGGCCTTAAGTTGTCGCTACTATCAGCATTCTGCCACGGCGGTTGGTGGAACAAAGTGGCTATTGAGGTCGGCGAGACCTGTCCCGACTTCCTATTCAGCATAGTGCTGAGTGTGTTGGGCCCTGGGCAGGTGTGCTCATCAACATCCAATCCGGCAGATTGCTTGCAACTCCTAATTCTCTAGGAGGCGTACGTTGATTAGATCAAAAAAATCTTGTCCATCCTTTGTAGAATAAGATTCCGTAGCAGCTACTGACAAATGATGATGATGACAAATCTTTGATACATTGGGAATGATTTATTGAAAACTGTTGGAGAAGGTCTTATTTAGTGCTCCCAATACTTTTTTTGCGACTTAGAAAACTTCTTGGTTTTAGAAATAAATTCTCGGTACTCTTGGAGATGCTCTAATAAGCTAATAATTAAGCAGATACTTTTAGTTGTCCTTACTAATTATCTTTGTATAACCTTCTTGTTTAATCGGTCGAATGAATCAGACTATTTTATCACTATAAACGTCTATGACATGAAGCAATCTAAATTTTTTGTTCGAGTTTATTTATTTTATTTTATTTAAAAAAAGGAAAGCGACAAAGATTGATACCGCAGCAACAACCATGTACTAGAACTCCAGCAACGAAACTCAAGCCGAGCAAGGATCAAGTCCAGGATAGGTGTGGGCCGGCCCGACTGTCCAGGGCCAGAGGTCACGATAGGGCTAGCTCCCCGATGCCAAAGCCCGCCACAAATCCCGACATGGGCACATGGCACACGGTCGCATACCTAGCCCCGGCCCAGCACCACACGCAGAGGCCCTCGGCCGCCGGGCCGGTGACGGGAGGCACAAAGGGCCCATCGTAGGGCGACAACCGCACAGCGAGACTGCCTGCCGTGGGCGGAAGGACAGCGGGCCGAGGAAGTGGCCGCGGGGGCGTCGTGGTCGTGTTTGCTTTGGGGGGTGGGGGGTTCCACTCTTGCAAGCTTCGGTTTTTTCCAGATGAGACGAGGCAACAATGGCAAACGAACAAAAACGTCTGCCTTTACGTCTCGCAGCGCAGCGCTCGCCATTGCGTTGTCCCGGCCGGCATCGTCATTTGTTGGAATGGAACCCCGTTCGGCTTTGGTTTGGTCGCGTTTCTCCGCCCACTCCGATGGATTAGAGTCTCTGGCGATCGAGAAACGCTGGCGGCGCCGGCGGCTTTGCACATGTCCCTGTTCCCGTCTTGATGCGCGGAGGCACGGTGGTGACAGAGGACAGAGGACGGACGGAGACCGACCAGGAGACCAGCGGGTTGTTTATTGGAGCACTCTGGCCAGCCCGGGAATCATGGCCTTTCTTGTGTTACCAAAGCCCGAGTTGGATTGGCCTTGTTGTGAGTTATTTTTTTATCACAAAACGCGCGGCATATATTACCAAGTAAGGAAAACATACGTATACGCGTATGCATACGAACACAAACGCAAATGATACAGATGAGGAAGCTGCCCCATCCAAACTATACAAAGGCCCTCAACAAAAAAGAAAAAATAAAAGGAAGTCCTTGAGAGCCTTCCTATTGCGAGCTTGCGAGCCATGTGCCTGCAGTTTGTTCTGAACGTACGACACCACTACGGCCCTGTTCGCTGAGAGGTATCTGGATGAATCTGGAGAAATTTGTGAGAGCATGAACAATATTTTTCAGCCATAAACAATGAATTCTGACTGATTTTTCAACCAGCCGAACGGGGCCTACATATGCATTTGCTTTTGCCATGTACTGACTGCGTCGTCATCGTCCAAATCTTAGAGACGTCAAATGAGAGGATTCCTTTTGGTTGCAAGGAAGAGGCATGCAAACCTCTCGCTCAGGACGGCAAAGATGGGGGACATGGACCTTAAACCAAAGTACAGATATGAGATATCACTCTGGACCGATCGTCTCCGTCTCTGAATAAATCAATCCTTAAAATTATCTTAAATAAAAAAAATCAAGTTTAACTAAATTTATAGGAAAATACATACTCCTTCCGTCCAAAAAATAATGCAACTATAGGACCATACTAGTTAAATTAACTTAATTTTTATTAGGTTTATATAAATAGTATTAGCATTTATGTCTCTATATAATTTTTTGTAAAAATATATTCTATAACTAATTTAATAGAACTTATTTTGTATCCACAATGTTAGTAGTTTTTTATATAACTTTACTCAAAGTTAAAACTGTTTCACTTCTCGAAAAACGAGAATTACATTCTTTTGTAAATATAGGGGTATAATAATATTTATGACACCAAAGAAATAAATTAGAAAAATATATTTTATGATGTATTTTATAATATTAATTTAGTGTCATAAATCTTGGTACTCTTTTCTTACAAATTTAGTTAAACTTAAAGAAGATTGACTTATGATGACCTTAGAAATTGATTTATTTAAGGATAGAGGGTCTAGCACGTAAATTTAATTTATGTTCCCAGCATATAAGTTACCCAAAAGCGCAAGTGTGCGGGCCAAAAGAGGGGCGTGCATCATATTCATCATAGCATAGTCAAGTGCCTATGACGACCAGAATAAATTACTCACTGCTCACTCAAGTGGTAGGTATACTTATTAGTATCTAGCATAGTACCAAATTGGCAGACCAATCAAGTACTATACGATAGGACTAGCAAGCAGCCGCGAAGTAAATTAAAGCAGATAGGAGCAGCCGGCCGCACGCTGGATTGCCAACTCCGGGAAACCGGCTGGAGGATCGCCCACTGCCAACACTAGTACTGGACTAGAAGTAGCACTACTATTGTACTGGTACGGAGCATAGGAACACTACTATATATATAGTTCCACGTAGTGTGTGTTTCTTCGACCGGGCCATGAATCCAGTCGACTTGCCGACTTGGTTCATATATTATTCATTCTGATGAGCGAAATGTGTATTTGTCGTTGCTTCCTTTTTCCAAGCAAAAGCTCATGTCCTGCCCAAGTTGTAAGCTATAAATACTGCATGCCAAATGCCACGCTAGATAGCTACGTATATACTACTATTATTCTGCCTGCTCCCAATGCAATCCAGTCGGGTTTCGTGGTGAACGTACGCAAAGCAGCAGTCGACGCTACCCAGCCGATGCTTATCTGCATTGGGTCTTTCTTGATCGTGTTAGTTTAGACGTTGGATGGATGGAAATACAACAGCAAAGTCTCCTTAATTGACCCTGTTTTTGTTTCGTCATTGTGCCGTCCATGCATGCATGTCTCATGTCTGCCACCGCCCACCGCTATCGACACAGAATTATGCATGTCGATCAGCGACATCTATTACTTTTATAAAGATAAACCCCTAATCTATTCTCTTATACCAGATCAGCGTCATCCTTTTGATCCCCACCATTGCTAGTGATTATCCTAGACGTTTGATGGTGGAGGGACTGACTTCCAGCCTTCCACCGACCCATCACTTATTAGCCACTGCACGTCACTTGAACTTCACCTCCTGCCTCCTCTTGCACTCCCCATCTCACCACTACGTGCTCCTATTTACCAGGACACAAAAAAAAAAAAATGTTAAAATATGCTCACCATGTACTTATTATTAGTTCTATTATATGTTTGGAGAATCAGTTTGTTTCTCTATATAACCACACATTTGTAGGCACCGTAGTAAGTGACTAAGTGCTTTCTTACAATTTATCTTATACGCATCTTAAGTTTTTCTCCGCTTCACTCAAACAACATAATTTTTACTACTAAAAAACTTGAATGGAGTTATCCTCTCATACATTTCCGTGAGATCCCAAATATTATTCTTATACTACAGCATCCTAATTAAATGTCCAACTAATTTAGCCTTTGCTTATCTGAAATCCATGCCTCCCGCAGCAATGCGCAGAGAATTCATCTAGTTTCCTCAAATCCGGCCGCCACCACCTCTCATGCCGCGAAGAATATCTATCCCAAACCCCGAACTCTAAACCCTGACCACATCTAAAGCTTAAAGAGGTATTCAGTGCAGAGAGGACCGATAGAGACCGGCCACGGACTGCGCCATGAACCGGATCAACGATAAAAGGAAAACGAGTGCTGGTGGACACGCACTCTGAATAGTGAATTCTGAAACGCGTATCCATTAGTTCATCCGCTGTCGTCGGTCTACTTTCTACACTAACAAACCAAACGATTGATCCGGACATGACATTTGCACACGCCACACATCTTCCCAACAGCTAGCTGCACGGAGGGACATTTTGCAGTTTTGAACACGCTACACATGTGCTGCATATATAGTTACACATCACTACTAGTGTATCTCTCATGGTCCCTGCTGCCAAGAGTCAACTGCAGGCCGCTTCTTCCACAGGATCGGAGGGCCCCTATACGGCACCTCGTACATGTGCAGCTCCTTGGGCTTGCGCGTCTCCAGCAGCCACCCCAGACGTGGCTTCTGCTCATCATCCGTGGCAGCAGGGACGACGTCGCCATCCCCGGCGGCCTCATCTGCGCGCGAAAGATGCATACATATAAATAACCGAGGTTATATGCATGTTTGTGTTACGGATCAAATCTCTATAGTTCAGATTGATGATGTTTGTGATGATATCAGGTAGGAGCAGCAGCAGGAGGAAGTAGTTGCATTATTATATTACTACCTCCATCGTCGTCGTGATGATGATGGCGGTATGGCAAGTCCTGGTAGTAGGTGCAGTCCCGGTCCCCGGAGTAGGGCGGGCCGAGGACGTCGAGGACCGCGCACGCCGTGGCGGCGGCGAACCGGTGCATGTTCCCGCCGGACTCGGGGAACAGCACCAGGGCGTCGCACGGCGCGCTCAGGTCGGCGTCCACCACCTGCTTCGCCAGCCTCAGTACTACGGGCATATGCAGCCAGTAGCTAGGCAGTCAGTATATATACAGCACAACCAATTTGTCGACCATATGCATATGCATCAGACGGCCTGGTAGACAGAAGAAATTAAACTTACGGCGATCGCCGCCGCCGACGGCGACGGGAGGGCCGTCGGCGTTGACCCAGTCGTACGACGTGACGTGCAGCGAGCCGAGGAGAAGCTTGCTGAACACCGTCATCCCGGGGTGGTCGTGCAGAGGGATCACCGCGCCTGGGGGCAGCAAGAAGATGACGATCTGCATGCAGATATCACAGGTTTTCATTTTCAGAAATTAAAATTTATCGAGGGTCACAGATAAAGAGGATAAACAGGATATATCAGAAATATCGGACCAAATTTAAATAAAATTTAATTTGAATTTAAGTAAATTTAAATAAATTTGAACAAAATTTGAACGAAAAAGATAGATATTTCCTTATCGGCACCTACAGATAATTCGGCCGATAAATTTTTCCCCACAGGCACGCATGGCCAAGAAATACTTCCTGTTTATTAGTAGGCTCGTGAAGTTAACGCATGCATTTCAGTTCAGCTGGATCATCGTATCCCGTACCGAGAAGTTTTTGCATTTGTAAATGGTGATTCGTGTGATGATAGGATTAGGATGTGTTCGAGGGAAGGAAGCCGCGGCGGCCTTGGTGACGGCTCTCAGGTGCACATCTTCTGCTCCCATCTTGTCTGCAAAGGAAAGGACATGCATAATGATTAGCAAACTGAACAAGGCAGACTCATATTGATTGTTGGTAATTTGATATTCCTATATAGAAGCCCGATCGAAATGCACAATACAGGCCGGGCCGAAGCCGAAGCCGAATTGAAGGCTGATGACGAGGGCGTCGATAAGATCGATGTTCCTTTCGAGTAAGAAGTAAGAACAAGATTACTAGCCGTGTAGGC
The DNA here is from genome assembly GCA_904845875.1 of Miscanthus lutarioriparius. Taxonomy (NCBI): domain Eukaryota; kingdom Viridiplantae; phylum Streptophyta; class Magnoliopsida; order Poales; family Poaceae; genus Miscanthus; species Miscanthus lutarioriparius. The sequence continues at coordinate 116,566,092 of CAJGYO010000002.1, forward strand.
TGATAATAAGCAGGTTTACACATCTCGCATGCACAGATCAGAGATTTCACACCTTTTAAGCTGCACAGCTTTTAGCTTGAAGTGCCAGAGACTGCAACTGATGACAATTACAGTAGCACACAAGACAGTAATTAAACATATATATATACCGAGCATCATGCAATGCGATGGCTAATGATGAGGGCGGGGCGGCATACGTACCGAGGATGTCTCTGATGAGGGCGACGTCGTCGTGCGCCGGCTCGGTCCCGGGGCCTCCGAACGCGCGGCGGCACGCGGCAAGCAGCCTCTGGAGCGGCGCTGGCGCGGTCGTCGCGTCCACCTGCACGCGCCGCCGCACGCTCACGCCGCCGCTCCGGCGCCTGCCAGGTGCATCCCTCCGCCGCCTCTTGACCGCGGCCGGGGCGCCGCCGCCGCCGCTTCCTTCCACCGTCTTCATCAACACGTACGTACGTACAAGCCCCCAGCTGACAGCAGCTAGCAGCAGCGGCAGCAAGAACCGATCAAGATCAAGATCTGCCTTTCCAGCAAATTAAAATCTGGTGTTGCGGTGGGGTTTAAATAGACGGCCGAGAGTTCCCTTTCCGTTGTCCGCAGATCCCTCGCGCCGACGAAAGCATGCAAGAACCGCGGCGCGGCCAGGAACGATCAGGAGCATGCGTGGGGTGGGGAGCAGAGCCAGCACGTTAGTATAAAGGCAGTTCGGACGCAGGCAATCCCAGTGGGTGCCTGGGTGGGTGGTGTGGTGAAAAACCGCGGGCGATGGACGTGATGGGGGCGGGGCGGGGCTTAGCTGGAGGTCCACGACGACGCGGCGCGGTGATACCACCGGTGGATTTTCACGGAACCGTGGTCCGTGGCCTCGTGTTCCAGGACGGGCGATTGGACGATGGACGGAAGCTTTGGTTGGTTGCGCCGCGCTCTGCTCGCCCGGGCGGCCGCCCGCGTTTTCGCGGGGAAACCGCTCAAGCGGCTTAGTGGACCCGATGACTGGATCGAAGGCCAGAGACTGTAGAGAGTGAGAGGAGTGAGGGATCGGACGAGCGGCAGAAACAATGACTCGTTGCCTGTCCGCTTGCATGTGAACGCTACCGACCAGCATCGTTTGTAGTTTGTACTCCTAGCTTTGTTTTTTTTATTTCTGCTATTTTTTTGTCAGCTGATTTTGTTGCTTTGGATCATTCAGATTTTGGGCCGTTGGATGTGTTTCAATATTCGTGTTGATGAGTTTCAAGAGATCTTTAGACGTGGGTGGAGATTTTGTTACCTTTTGCTCGTGTTCCCCTTGTGTTTCCTTCAACATCTCCCCGTGTCGCTTGCTTCCCTCACGGTCTCTCTGGCTGCTCTCCTCTATTTGTTAGTTAGTCTTGGGCTGAGTTATGACATCCTAGAATAAGCAATGTTTTAATTTGTTCTAAGTTAAACTATTTCAAGTTTGACTAAATTTATTGAAAAGAACATCAATATTTATGACATCGAATATATAGAATATTAAAATATATTTCATGATAAATCTAATAATACTTAATTAGTGTCATACACATTAGTACTTTTTTGTATACATTTGGTCAAACTTGAAATAGTTTGACTTAGGACAAACCTAAAACATCACTTATTTAGGGATGGAGGGAGTATTGTCGAGTCCAATTCTGGCTATATATTGAACTCGAAACCCAAATATACATGACCATCCAACTAACAAATCCAGCTTATTTTTTTTGTAAAAAATGTAATTTATCTAGTTATTTGATCTTAATTCTTCATGTTGGTAGTCTTTTATTGCTCGTAGTTTAATTATTATTTATTTAAATTATTATTTTAAGCTTTACTTTATGTTTAATTCCATTACGTTTGAGCTCCTGTTCTGTACGAAACATATTAACCTGTCAATCCATCCAATAAAGTGTCAACCATATAATAACTTCTCCCTCTGTCTCCAAAATATTTGACATTTTAGATTTAGACACGAATATTAAAAATGAGTGAAAACATGTGGTGCACAGAAAGTAAGAAGTAGAGAGATAGAAAGAAATAGAGATAGAGATGTATTGAAAAAAGGAAAAAATATGTATTCAAAGAAGAAAATGGTGCATTGGGAAGCAAGAACGACAACTATTTTAGGTCAAAATTGGAATGTTATAAGTGTTTTTGGCATGGAGGGAATACATAGGATCTCTATATGGAAGAGCATGGCATTGCAAGATGAGTTAAATGCATTGGGGGTCCATGAATTTGTCGTGGTGTACCACTTAGGTTCATAAACTTTGAAAATGTATTTATAGATCATCTAACTTATCAATTAGTACATCGCAGGTCCATATTGCTTCGTCAACACTTTTTGGCTGACATGGCATGACTGCATGGCATGCAATTTTGCATTGTCACCCATGTCTTGCCTTTTCTCTTTCCTTCTAATCACCCATGTCTTGCCTTTTCTCTTTCCTTCTAATCCTGTCTCTCCTCGTTTTCTCTCCCTCCCTCATCTGTTCTTGCCGATGCCGGCATCCAAGCACTGCAGGCACCTTTGCCCGGCGTCTCTAGGCCTGACGGCCATGGCCCGCCGCCCCAAGCCTGCGACCGCGAAGTAGAAGGCGAAGAAGAAGGCCAACGGGGAGTGCAGCGTGGGAGGAAGAGTGGCGGGTTCGACTATGCTGCTGCTTCCCATGCGCAGTGGTGGAGCTCGACGATGTGGCCTTAGCTTCTTCGCCGCTGCGAAGATGCAGAGCGTGCAGCCGTGTAGTATGTGGGGTATCGCTGTTGAACTGCAGTAGGCCCTAGATGCCGGAGCTACCACTACTGGCGCGGTGGGCGTAGCGTAGTAGGCGACAGAGCCTTGCCGGACCAGTGCGGCGAGCACCTGGTTGATGCTCACGCCCATGAGGTTCTCTGCAGCTTTTATTCAAAAAAAAGGAGAAGAGGGTGTATTTTCTAATATATAAGTATATGCATGGGGTTAAATGCAAAAATACAGTCCACTTAGTCTTGTCACGTCAATCAAAAATTGCTAACAAAGCGCTATGGATCTGCAGTGCACCACTTTAGTGATCTATAAATATATTTTGAATTTTATGGACCTATATGGTACACCATGTCAAGTTTATAAACTTCTGATGCATTTAACTCTCAACATCTTCCATATACTCTGAGTTTGTTAGGTCTTGCTGATAAGAGTCTAGAAAGGTGGCAACCATCTCCAGGATGAGATCAACCCCTGTTTCTCAATGAATCCTCTTACAGTGATGTTCTTATCATCACAAAAATCTCTCATCTTACAACTAAAAAACTAAAGAGTAGATACCGTTTTGGTGCGACATTCCAACGTGGGTCCATGGTTTTGCCTATGATCCCGCACCCCTACGCCCGTCCCTTCATCGCCCGTGCGATTTGCACCTAGGGCACCCCCTCGCTTCCCCCTGCGATAGGGTCTCCCCGGCTCTCTCGTGGTCCATACAACGCACGCGAGAAAAGGAAAGGCTCCCACACGTCATCCATCAAACAAAAGCCAGTCACGCGCATGAAAGGGAAACGGCAAAAGCGCTCCCGCTGTTCCTCACTTGCCCCCCCCATCATCGCCCTCACCCACTTTCGCCGTCCTCGCCGTCATCCTCATCCGCCTCCCCGTCGTCGCCCTCACCCGCCATGGTCTCGCGCCGTCCTCGCCGTCGCGTGGCCCTCAGCCACCGTCCTCGATCGCCGTGGAGCGGCCGCCGTCGTTCTCCCTCCGCGCTGCCTTCCTCTGCACAGCGTGGCTTGTGGTGGCTGCAGAGCCCAACGAAGACGGGGAGCAGGTTCGTCGAGATCCACCACCTAGCCACCGATCCACCTCTGCATGTCTGGCGGTTGCATCACGGGCCAAAAACCACAAACAATAATTTTTAATATTGAATAGATCATAATTGTTGTTTGTTATTTTTTAGAACTCAAATCCTTCAAATACCACTTTCCACTGTTAATGTTTATTAAATTATTGCTTAGTATTTACAATCTTTTTTGGCATCCTGCATTGATCATAGAAATCATATTCTTCATGTATTGACTGTAGATGCAACCATATGATTTGGTAGGATATGGTCTTGGAAATGCAACCATATAAGATTGATTCATATATGAGGTAATTTCAAAAAACGCAAAATACTAATATCCAAAAATCATAAGTTGTTGGTAATTTCATTGTTGGACAACTAACCTTTGATTGACTGCAATAGTTTCAGAAGGGCATTCATTATCTTAAAAAAAGAATCGGAAGGACATTGTATTCTTGCGATCATTAGATTTCACAATTACTTTTTGCAGGGTTCGGTTTTATGGAGTAGGAAAGGGAGGTAGAGGTGGACACCAGGGTCCGCGAAACCACCGCAAGAAAGCACACCTATTGGAATAGGTAATTGATCAATATACGATGATTTGGCTTTCAGAATCACGAAAAGCATAGAACCGCACAGCATAGGCATAGCTCATGCTCTTGTTTGTTTACTGTTCAATATGTGTTGAGTTGTAGTTTGGGCAAAGGCTGATAGGAGTCTAGTTGCAGAAACTCAGGTAATTTCACTATTGGCCAACTGATCTTTGATTGATTGCAGTAGCTCCGATGTAAAGAAATCCATTTACCTTTTCCTATTTTGAATGTTAGACCTTTTTTTTGCTTCACCTTTACCTATTCTGAATGTTATATACAATCAATTGATTAGGCTGTTACCTTACTTTAGCTATGTTTACAATCAAATATACAATCTGTGGAGAAGTTTTTCTTAGCCAATTACACTCTGTGTTGTTGTTTGCAGCATTTTGCTTGATGCCAATTTGATCTAGAACTTGCAAAATTGAATCGTCCATGCAAATACTGACATTACTTTCTACGGGCCTACAGCTACATCCTTGCTTTGCTGCTTTTTATTCTCCTAAGACCTATGAATGACTATGTGCACGTTGTGCCAACTAATTTTTTGAGTTTTATATTATTCTCCTGAGTCCTAAGACCTATGAATTATGAAGCATCGTTTGCAAAGACCTGATAATATGTTTACTGGAACAAATCATCTATTGATATTCTCAATCTTTTTAATGTTTAGATTTGGATATTATAAAGCAATCTAAATTTTGCGATAGTAAAAGATTGGCAATCTGATTGAGCAACCATACATAATTAGCAGTTGCTAATATGCTTGGAGTATTATTGTTATTCTCAGTGCTTATGGCTGCAACTAAATTGCAAACTGTGTTTCTGCTCCATATAAGTGATGGGTAACTTCTTGGTATCGTGATGTAAGAATTCAGGCACGTAAGCTAAAATCAGCATATAATAATTAGGCTCCAAGAGGGTAGACTGCTGAAGTACTTAAGCCCTATAATTCTTGTTTCATGCTTTTATTCATCTTAGAATTTAAACATGGGTCCAGCTGCAATATTTCTTTGCTTGTACTAGGTTTTCGTATGCCTATGTTTGCTGAAAATACAAGGCAACCATACAGAATTAGTAGTTACCTTGATAAGAGGATGTTCCAATAAATTTTATGCTTGTGAATGCTTTGTTATGCTATTATCTTCAGAATATGGTTTTGCATCCTTATGTGCTCATAAACCATTGTGACGTTTATTTGTAACCTTCGTAGTTTGCATCTATCTTTATTATAGTAGAACAAGAGCGCTGGAATATTGGTGTCCTTCTTTGAATGTTGACTGAGTTGCTACCATTTATTCATAAGAAAGCTATACAAACTTGTCCCTTTGCGTCCATAATTTTTTTGGCACTATGCCAATGCTTACTGCTCCTAGCTGTAAATCAAGATTTGTTGCATAATGTGTTTTCGGAGAGCTCATGCGTATTCCCACTCTAGAAAAGCCAAAGCATCTAATTTTTACTGTTACTTTTAGAAAAGAGAGCGACCGTGCAAGCTTGATTCAAAATCATCAATTGAGGCCTCTCACTACACTAACCTATTATGGGCTCTTTTAGATACTGACAAGGTAAGATAAGTTTTCCTTCTTACTGTCGTATAGATGTTAGATTTTGGGTTTCATGCCTGAAATTGTTAATGATAGTCATGTTCTACTCATCCTAGTACATCACAGCACAAGGTGAATCATAGCTGTTATCTACATAGCTGGGATCTTACTAAAGTGAAATAAAATAGAGAGAAAATTTTTGATAGCCAGTAGCTGCAGCCACAAGATATGAACTACTCTGAATTTGTATATGCCTTTGATGTTCAGGTTAGGCAACTCCTGCTGTTGGTCTCTCAAGATATCCTTCTAAAAAATCAAGTACATCCATCTATTTGCAGGTACACATCCTAATTCTGTTCAATGCCATACCTTTTGCTGTCTATCAAACTTTGAGGTGAGGAAATTGAAGGAATCAAGATATACATATAGCTTTTTGTCTTGTTGATCGCCACTTGGTTACAACTAACACAACAGGCAGTAGTTTACTAAATCGAGGACCCAACCCTAACTTAAGCTAATTGGTTATTTGTATTCGGATCTGATATAATTACATTTGTGTACATGTATTATGCCTGCTAACTTCGACCACTTTCAGAAATTAATTTCTGATTGAAACTAGGGATTAATTTTGTGTTTAGTTTCATCATAATGGAACCTATACAAAATAATGAAGGTCGTACACCATTTGCAGACCTGACAAACACCATCAATGGAGGTAATTGTTTTTACACATGTCCATAGATGCTTTCACTTGTATTATTTGTGGTAATTAAGTAAATATCTATCAACTTATTTTCAAACAGATGGCCAGACAACATAAAATTCACAAGCGCAAGTTGATGAACATGCGCAGCATAAAAGGGAAAGAGAAAAAACATGACATGCAGCAATGACTCAAGAAGAAAGGGATGAAAAAAATAAAAAACATAGAGAAAAGTACCATCTGAGAAAGACGGAAACTGCACTAGCTGCTGGGTCTAGAGATAGACCGCATTCTGATTTTCGTTTCTGAATTCAGTATTACCATTTTTTAGTTTATTTAATATATAGTTATAGTGATGTATATGTTCTAAATGTATATACATTGAGCTAAAAGTTTTGTGCAAATTAGGAAAAAATCTGATAGACTAAAACTTTGCAAATTAAAAAAAGTTTTATGTTGTGTATGAATGATACCATCTACTTGCATCAGTCATTGGTTTACTTATTTGTTGTGTAATTATGTTGTACCAGTTGGAGTTGAATCAACCACAAAAAACACTGATGGCTATGAAGATAGTAACTGGCTACATCGAAATAATTCATACAAACCCATACAGATTGATAAAGATAACACATGTACCATTTTTGTTTTTTTGTTCCTAATACTAATTATTTTTTCTTGTGTTTGTATGATGCCGATGCCAAAGTTAATATCATGTTATTATATATATGTAGATGACTACTCCGATAGATGTATAGATCAAAGTGGCATAATTGACTTGACTGATGGATCACCTGATCTAAACCCATGTACATTGTGTTTTTTCATTAATGTTTATGTATTTGAGCAGAAAAAAATGTAGTGGGCAACCCAATTGTCGTTCATAACAATGTAATAAGGAATTAATGTTCTTGCAATATGTGCCCTTCTATAATTTATTTGAGACCGCACTTTTTTATTAATATATAGGTGTTGTAAATGCATCCAGTTCCATCGACAATATTGTCACGTGTCTAAAAGAGCGTAAGCGTGAGCTAGATAGAGCACGAAGGGCTGTAATGTCTCCTCAACAAAAGGAGCTAATAAACAAGAGATGGCGTGACTTGTATGCGGCAAAAAATGCACCCAAAAATGTTGCAAGAAAACTGCAAATGACTCCACAGGAGAAGAAGACGAAACGAAAAGATAACAAGAAAAACTACAATAGGATAGTGAGAGAACACCGAGTCAACAATTTTCATCCGACTCAATAGCCATGGAGAGTCCTCACTTTAACCCTCAGCTTATTTTCCATTCTTCAACTCAATCGCCTAAAACGCCTTCACACGGTATGGAAATACCCTAATTAAGGGGGACGACCGTTGACATCGCGCCGTTTGTAGTTCAAAATCTAGAAGTCTAGACCCCTGAAATGGCTGCAGCACAGACCATGCATAGGCATCAAGTGACCACTGAAGAGAGAAATGACCTTCTATCCCATCGCAATTCGGCTTTTGAAGCAAACATTGGAAGAAGGGCTAGAGGGTGTGCGGATGGAAAGTGCAACGATTCGAACGACCCGACTCAACCGAGCGTGGTTTATAACGGTACTTAGCCTTGATCACTATATATTGTCGGTACTTTCATGTTCGCTCTTCTATTCCAAAAACTCATACCTTTTCTTACTACAGATGGTGTCACCCAGGAAACTCCAGTTCCACCACCTAATAATTGCACAGGTACTCAGACACAGCCGTCTGTTGTTGATGGTACCTCTTTAATGCCTCCAAACGGTGCACAAGCTCATACACCATACTCTATGGTCGAGGATGGTATTTTCTTTATTATATTTATCCCTTTTTTTGTTTTTTTGTATGCCATTATGTTTCTCTCATCATATATGTGTCCATGTTGCACAGACTATGATGAGGATGTCATATTTGAGGAGGATGAGGAAGAGGATGGGGCGTACTTTTTCGTCGGACAAGGTACACCGCGTAATAGTCAAAACATTCTTTCACAAACTTTCTTTTAACACGTAACACATCAACATTTTGTTAGAAGACGATGAGGAGGGAACCGACGTCAAGCTAAATCTCGACACGGATGAGCAAGAGAACAATGAGCCTAATTTCCTAGATCCATATGATAGGATTTACGCTAATGTCCCGTCAGAGTCGCACATGCTACCGTCGGTGCCAAACTGCGAGCACTGCAAAGCAAAGAAATTCGAGGGTGAACCGCCCGAATTCTGTTGTCGAGGTGGAAAGATTCATCTTTCAAATCCTAAGACACCACCAGGGCTCATGAGGTTGTGGTCTAGCTCGGACGTTGATGCTAAGCACTTTCGTGCAAACATCAGATATTTCAACAACCACTTCTCTTTCACTTCTCTGTACTGCCACCTAGATCGTATGACTACTAACATGCGAATCTACGGTGTCTACATGTTCCGTGCCCATGGCCAGATTTACCATAACATACGATCATTTGGTAAAGAGGATGGTGTCAAAAAGAGACACCTCGAGCTTGAAAGCTCTAGTTTGGTTTTGGTTAATTGATGAAACCCTAAGTGCTAACCTAGTTTATCAAGATGATTATGAGATAGGTAGCACTACTCCAAGTGATGAAGCAATGACGAAGATCATGACAATGGTGATAGCATGGTGATGATCAAATGCTTGAACTTGGAAAAGAAGAAAGAGAAAAACAAAAGGCTCAAGGCAAAGGTATAAAATATAGGAGCCATTTTGTTTTAGTGATCAAGACACTTAGTGAGTGTGATCACATTTAGGATAGATAACCGTACTATTAAGAGGAGTGTAACTCGTATCGAAATGCGGTTATCAAAGTGCCACTAGATGCTCTAACTCATTGCATATGCATTTAGGATCTAGTGGAGTGCTAACACCCTTGAAAATATTTGTGAAAATATGCTAACACATGTGCACAAGGTGTTTGCATTTAGGATTCGGCGCTTTTGGAAAAATGAAATGTCTATTTTCTATTGCGCCGGATGCAAAATTCTTGGTGGTTGGCATATTTGAGCAAGGATGAAGAAGTTAGAGTTGAAATGGAGTTGGTCGAAATGATGCTGGCGTCGGTCTACTGACCGGACGCTGGGTCACTCAGCGACCGGACGCTGAAAGGCTACGTCCGGTCGAGCTGTCAGACGGCACAGTGGGTAGGGTTGAGCACCGGACGCTAGTCTACGTCCGGTCAAGGTGGACCGGACGCGTCCGGTCGAAAAACATGCCTCGGGGAGCTTACTGGAAACAACCGGACGCTGGGGCTTCAGCGTCCGGTCAGTTTTGACCGGAGCGTCCGGTCAGCTTCGTAGCCATTGAAATCTGACGAACAGCGTTTGAAGCTGGTGACGCGTGGCGTCCATCGGGCGACCGGACGCTGAGGGCCAGCGTCCGGTCGGTATGACCGGAGCGTCCGGTCAGAGCGTGTTTTGCCCAGTGAAGGGGTACAACGGCTCTATTTGATGGGGGCTCTATTTATAGCCCCATGGCCGGCTCAAGGGTTCTCTCTTGCACATTTTCATTGACATAGCAACCTTGTGAGCTTAGCCAAAGTCCTCCCACTCATCTCCATCATTGATCCATCATCATTGTGAGATTGGGAGAGAATCCAAGTGTATTGCTTGAGTGATTGCATCTAGTGGCACTTGGTATTCGTGTTGCGCTGCGGATTTCGCTTGTTTCTCTTGGTGGTTGCCACCACCTAGACGGTTGGAGCAGCGGTGAAGGATCGGCATGAGTTGGTGATTGTTCGTGGCCGCCTTCGGTGATTGTGAGGGGAGTTGTACCTTCCCCAGCGGAGTGCCGAAAGGTAACTCTAGTAAATTGCTCGTGTCATTGAGTTACCTCACTTGTGGGTCGGTTCTTGCGGTGTCCTATCGTGTGGACGAGGTTTGTGAAACACCTCTTAGCCGCCGAACCACCAAGTGTTGGTCGACACAACGGGGACTAGCGTGTTGGCAAGCACGTGAACCTCGGGAGAAAAATCAGTTGTCTCTTGTCATTTGCTTTCTCCCGGTGATTGGCTATATATTCATCGTGTAATTGGTTCACTCACGACCCGGCGGTATAATCGTCTCACTTACTCATTTACATTTCTGCAAACTAGATATAGCAAGCTCTTTAGTGTAATTAGAATTGAGAGCTTGCCTTGCGCTTTAAACATATCTAGTGGAGCTCTTTAGTGTAGCATTTGTGAGAGCTCTTAGTGAGTAGTGGTCAAGTAGATTGTGTGCCAATAGATCATTGCAACTAGAATTGTTGGATAGGTGGCTTGCAACCCTTGTAGAGCTAGAGCAAGTTTGCATTTCGCTATTTGTCTTACTAATTAAATTGCTCTAGTTGATTTGTAGTTTTTAAATAGGCTATTCACCCCCCTCTAGCCATATTAGGACCTTTCAGAGCTTTATTTTTACGATGATGATCCATCCCTCGAGCATCGGATGAGCAAGTGTCGTGAGCAATGCGCCCAAAAAGACAGAGAAATTATAGAGCAATTGATTAGGATCTTTAATGGGAACCCCTACTCTCAACAACTAAGGAGTATGGGACACGTTGAATACCTCAAGGATTACTGGGTCGAGTTGAACCTTGACCAACGGCTTGACCAGAGAACATATAACATGCCATTGACATTAGAGGTGGCTATCGTTTGGGTTGAGGGGAGTGAGCATCATGGCCAATTCGAGCATAGTGTTCTCCTGCAAGGGAAGGATCGGTCTATACACGGCATCCGCTCATATAATGCATGCTACGACTCACTATCATACCCGCTGTTCTTTCCAAGGGGTGAGCTCGGATGGCACAATTGCATTCCAAAAGTGGGTGTGACTATGGCTCAAGTTGAGTGAGCTCGAGCAATCCACAAAAAGCATGCTGAGAATGGTGGCGATGATGATGGAGGTAACTTGAACTCTTTCAATAATGCAATATAAACTCTTTTCTGTTAACTCATGATACTAATTCGAACAATGTCTCCCTGTAGAACCTATTGCGAATACGTGTCTCCGTGCGCGACTACTACTGCTACAAGTTCTAGATGCGACCAGGGATATTTAATCCAATACTCTATGGTTGGCGTCTTTTCCAGCAGTTCGCCGTCAACACCTACATCAAGATTGAGAGCTCATGTTTAGACTACATGAGGAACAATCAGGATACTTTGAGGGCTGACCTATACCAAGGCCTGGTGGACAGCATGCATTTGGGTGAAGGATCTGCTGAGAATGTACGAAGGCGTACTGTCCTATCTTCGTCATTCATCGGAGGACCCCGTGATATGAGGCACCGTACATGGATGCAATGGCTCTGGTGCGAAAGTACGGTAAACCTAATATCTTCCTCACAATGACGTGCAACCCTAACTGGGATGAGATCAAGAATGAACTTTATCTAGGCCAGACACCACAGGACCGCTCAGATCTTATCACATGAGTCTTCAGAGCAAAGTTAGAGGCGATGAGGAAAATGTTGATGGAGAATGACATACTAGGGAAGGTGAAGGCCTACGTATATGTAGTGGAGTTCTAGAAGAGGGGCTTGCCGCATGCACACTTCTGGCTAATAATGGAACAGGAAGTACAAGCTCACATGTCCCGAGCAATATGACATGATTATCACTGCAGAGCTACCAAACAAGAAGAAGTACCCTGAGCTCTACAAGATGGTCACGAAGCATATGATGCATGGTCCCTGTGGGATGCTTAATCCATACTATCCGTGGACGGTGGGCCGCGGGTCATGCAAGAACCGTTACCTGCGCCCATTCTATGAGTCAACATCACAGGGAAAGGATTCATACCCCATCTATCGGCGATGCAATGAGGGCCATACGCAAAAAGTTTGAGGCCATTACCTGGACAATCAATGGGCCGTGACGTACAACATTTGCCCACTACGTACCTTCAACTGTCATATAAATGTTGAGGCCTGTGGGAACATTAAATCAATAAAGTATCTATTCAAGTACATATACAAGGGACATGACAGGACTTCGGTGGTGATGAGGTAGACTGACAAAGCAGACGAGAAAGGGAACATTGATGAGATCAAGCAGTATAGAGACACCCGATGGGTGACGCCTCCAGAAGCACTGTGGAGGATATATGGCTTTGACTTGAGCAAGAACCATCCACCAGTACAGCAGCTGTAGCTTTATCTACCCGACATGCACATGGTGGCATTTCATAAACGGGACAAGGTCGAACAGATCGTTAATAGGCCAGGTGTAGAAGAGTCCATGCTGACAGCATACTTCGATGCAAACAGACTGCATGAGGAAGCCCACGGAATCTTATATCGGGACTTCCCGGAGCATTTTACCTAGTAGTCTGATGGTAAATTCTGGCAGAAAAGGAAAAACTCCATTTTCCAAGTTGGCAGAGTCATCTCGGGTCATCCTGCTGAGGGAGAACACTACTTTCTTCGTGTTCTCTTAAACAATGTTGCTGGTGCTATCTCATACGAACACCTCAGAACGGTTGATGGCATGCTACTTCCTTCATTCCGTGAAGTTGCAGAAAGGAGGGGTCTAATCGAAGAAGACAATACACTGGATGAATGTCTAACTGAAACTACTTTCTTCCAGATGCCTTCCTCTCTGCGAAGACTATTTGCAATAATATTGGTATTCTGCGAGCCGAATGATGTCATGGGGTTGTGGAAAAAACACTACGATGCAATGTTTGAGGACTACATCCACAATAATCAATCCCTGGATTTGGTGCAATAGATGGTTTTGATAGACATTAAAAACATGTTGTAGTCTATGGGGAAGGACATAAGGTCATTTCCTCTTCCAGATATTGATCACTCATACGACGATGCCAACCATATTCCTCGTGAGATATTTGAGGAAGCTAGCGTCGAGTAGAATCCCGAAGATGTGCTATTGTGCGACTCACTCAACGTCGAGCAAAGGTTTACCTACGATGAGATAATGGCCGTTGTCTACAGCAAACAAGGCGGGCTGTTCTTTGTGGATGCACCTAGTGGGATGGGAAAGACCTTTTTGTATAGGGCACTTCTCGCAAAACTACGTAGCCATGACAACCTTGTTGTGGCTACAGCTACATCTGGAGTCGCAGCGTCCATAATGCCAGGCGGGAGTACGACCCACTAGTATTTCAAGATACCCCTCACTCTTGAAGAGGGTGGTTGCTGTAGCTTCATGAAACAGAGTGGTACTGCCAAGTTGCTACAGCAAGCAGCTCTCATAATTTGGGACAAGGCATCTATGACAAAGAGGCAAAATGTGGAAGCACTAGACAACAACCTACGGGATATAATGGGCCGGTCAGACCTACAGTTTGGTGGGAAGACTGTTGTCCTTGGTGGGGATTTCAGACATGTCCTCTCTGTTGTGCGAAAAGGATACAGGGCTCAAATAGTCGGTGCTTCTCTACGAAGGTCGTATCTTTGAGAATCCATGTGTCACCTAAAGCTCATCCGCAACATGAGGGCTCAGAGTGACCCGTGGTTTGTAGATTATCTGTTGCGCATTGGTGGTGGAATAGAAGAGGTTAACGGAGATGGCGATGTACGTATTCCAGACCAGATTTGTGTCCCGTACTCTGGCGATGCCAAGAAAGATCTTCATAGATTGATCGGCATCATCTTTCTAGATCTAAATGCAAACATGGCGGACAAAGACTACATCACCACCAGAGCGATTTTATCTACACGTAACGATTGGATGGACATGATCAATATGAAAATGATTGATATGTTCCAGGGCAGCGAGACGGTGTATCACAGTTTTGACTCCACGATAGATGATCCACATAACTACTATCCATCGGAGTTCCTTAACAGTCTGACCCCAACGGGCTGCCTCCACACGTCTTGAAGCTCAAGCTCGGGTGTCCTGTCATATTGCTTAGGAATATTGACCCTACTAATAGGCTATGCAACGGTACAAAGCTGGTGGTGCGGGGGTTTCAAAGAAATACAATCGACGCGGAAATCGTGGTGGGGCAGCATGTGGGAAGCGAGTATTCCTTCCTCAAATACCGCTATGCTTGTTTGATGACGAGATGTTCCCGTTTCAGTTTAAGAGAAAACAGTTTCCCATCAGGCTGAGCTTTGCCATGACGATCGACAAGTCACAGGGCCAAACTATCCCGAACGTGGGCGTGTACCTGCCCACACCGGTGTTCTCTCACGATCAGTTGTACGTTGCGATGTCTAGAACCATGTCAAGAACGAATATTAAGATCCTTGTCCTCCTGCCTGATGCGGATGCACAGAAGGAGGAGGCCAAAAAGATGGAGAAGAAAAATACTAAAAATAAAGCCAAGGGAAAAAAATAAGAATGCGTCAAATAAAAAAAAGTAAGGATAAGAAGACCCCAACAGTGGATGAAACTTTCACGAAGAATATTGTATTTAAGGAGGTTCTAACGCCATAGGCGAGGTAATAGAACAATACTAACGCATACAATGCATTTTTCATTCAATTTATATTGTACAAATATTATTTCGCTAACGCCATATTTGTTGATGTTCCTAGGTATTTTTAAATGGTTTATCAGACTCTACACGAAGATGTTGTATACATACTACATGCCAACTGGAAAATCATTACATTTCAAGAACAATGTCGTGTAACACGTTTTTATTTACTCGAATATTATATTTAAGTTTGTATATATGGCCGATTGTGCATGGTGTTCATCACGGAAAGATCAGAGTTTATTAGCCTGCGACGCTGCGCTCTTTGTGACTGTGTTAATTTCATAAATTTTATTTTTTTGGATTAAATATCACTTTATATTGGTATTTAATTTTTACAGTATTGTTATCTTATCGTACGATCCATGTGTTTTTAATACAAAATGTTAGCTATCCCGCAACAACGCACGGACACACTATCTAGTAACAAAATAAGGGCTTGGATTCCAACCACGAATCAGTCCAGAACAATAAGTGGACTGGCCGCTTTTTTAACCTAATAACCATAACCTCAATACGTCTCCCTTTTGGTGGTGAAAGACTGAAAATCCGTCGTCCCAAACGAGGAACATACGCTGTACACAAATATTTCCTTCAGTTACATCTGAAACTTCAGGTCTCACAGGTTTGCAGTATTTTGTGTTATTCAACCACAGGCTTGATAAGGTTATGCTGTTGAAACGCTATTTCATTCCTATAATTCACATGTATTCGTAGTTATTTCCACGGATGAGCACGTTCCCCTTCATGTGCTACGAATACAATATTTCATACAGAAATAATACAGCGCCATTTCACTTCTGTATCCAGCAAAAGTCCTGTACTTACATGAAAGTCGTAACAATAGACTACACAGCGGCATGCATACAAAGGAATTTGAATATTTAACCCCACTTGGGGACCGGCATTGGACTTGTAAAGATGCCGTGAATAATCTGCTTTTACACATGAGGCCATCAACTATGCGTGCGAAGGACCGGCGAGGCAAACTTGTACTGGTCCACGACCAGCAAAAAATCTGCACCATCTGAATCTGCCCCATTTCCCTCATTTGCACATTGTACATACCATATCTTGGATAGAAATATGTAACAAACACAGCCCGGCACTAATGCGTTAACCGCCAAAACGCGATCATCACCACTACGGTGGTGATCATACCAGCATTCGCGATCCACTTGTCCACACGGTGCCGCCTCTCGATAAGCTTCAAAACAGAGTTTGATAGACCAACAGTGTTCAGGACATCCAAAGCTTTCCTTTGAGCACTCTGCAATGCAGTGAAGATGGCTATTAGCAGGCACAAGTTATTAGACCATTAAGAGCCATTAGGATTGATCGTATTCAGTAATCTTCTGTCCACAGTTCAACTTCAAACTGATGCTTTATTGTGAATGAACAATATGTGTTACCTTCAGTCGATCCCTCTGGTCAGCATACTTGTGAAGGATAGCCACTCCTGTCTCATAAGCTTCTTCAAGCATTCGTGAGGAGTTACGAGCTGATTGCTTTGCTTGGGCTTCGTCGTCAAATATTCGGAGGACATGTGAAGATTCACCATTCTGCGTCAACAAATTTTCAGTTCTTTAACTAAACAATGAAATCATATGGGGGAAAGAAAAGACCATATTATTGCTCAAAGGAATTATTACAGCTCTCTCAAATAGCTCAGCCCTTTCTTTTGCTTCCAGAATTCGTTTTTTCTGACGCAAAGAATACTTGTCAAGGGTTTCCTTCAATGAATCAACCTCTTCAGACAGCTGCTCCACTTTTCTGCAAAGACAAAAAATAATGTGTCATAAACTCAACACTCCACCTACATAGCTCCTTTTCCTAGCCCACACAAACTATGGACATTCTACATTGAAGTGGAACTCACAGCCTAATGCATATACAAAAGCATTCCTCTGATATCCACCACGTGAAATGGCTACCTCTAAAAAAAAGATCACATGTCCACACAGCAAACAGCATGATGCGTGCCAGCGGCCAGCCTGCTGACGCTTGGGCTTTTTGGTTTTGAGGAAGTGGACAGGTTGCACTAGAGAGTGCAGAGATCATGTTCTCCCACAAGAATGTTAAGGGTTATGGAGAACTTTCATGACAATATCACAATAACACTGTTTTTTACGAATTTCAGGGCCAACGTTATGAACAATTTGACAATCCATGCAGCATTGCAAAGCACAAGTCTTACAGACCTAAGCATATCAGTTTCATATAAATCCTTGAAGCTACTAGTGCTATTGAAACCTCTCGAACTAAACGACAGAGAGCCAGAAACTGCTATCTGTATCTATGCCCGTGGAACCAGAAATTGTTAATCTAAAAGGTAAGAGTCAGGCTTCAAGAAACAGATACAAGAAAGAACAGATTCCTGTGATTCAATGTGTACAAGTCATAGGCCAAATTATTTAAAGTACTACTCTCTCCATTCCAAATTGTAAGATGTTTTTGGCTTTTCTAGCTACATAGTTTTTGCTATGCACTTAGATATACACTATGTCTAGATACATGGTAAAAACAATGTATCTTAAAAAGCCAAAAACATCTTACAATTTGGAATGGAGGGAGTACAAGATCTGGTAAAGGGACAATCACCCACATGCAATTCATGGTCAATTGGCTCTATTTGCAACCAAGGGCTAAATGGTTAAATCAACATCTCCAGGGAATCAATGATATATTTGTGCATGGTTACAGCATTTGATTGCACCCTGAAGGTTAATAAGGTGAATAAACAAAGATAAGTACTGCTAATCAATTAGAAATAACGAGTAGGAAATGAATATCCTAAGTGCATGTTTGCATAGTTGCTTGCTCCAATTCTTGTGAGAACTGCTAACTTTACTAGTAAATCGAAGTGCATCAAAATATTTCTGCTTTCTGATTAACATGTGAAAGAATCAAACTAAGAACACATAATTTTCTATATGGCCATGCACACCTGTACTGCAGAGTTAAATTGCTAGTCCTAGACTCCTAGTTAACTCTAAGTGAAGCTTCAGTTAAGTGCAAAATAGCTGACTTTATACCCTTAATTTCACACATATCTACTTCTTACTCAGTATTTAGAATGAGACCCAATAAAAGTTCTGCACGGAAACAAATAGCATGTTCTTGGAACGTGGCTCTCTCTTGCTCTGGCTCCGCGCTATAGTAACCGGAGGAGACACAAAACGTGGCCTTACTGGCTCCCGATTGTTTCGAGGAGAGAGGAAAACAGCTTCATGAACAGTGCAAGTACAATAGAGTGTCAGCCAGAGCGGGAGCCATGAAGAGTTGTACCAAACAGGCCTAAATACTCACAAAGCAAGTCCACTTCAACTTTTTGGTTCATGAATAAAGAAGAATACGGTGCTCGGAGGTTCAATGAGAGTACATGTATCTCATCAATACTGCTAGTTAGTTCAGATTGTCCACTGCCCAACCCCTATTATTGACCACATGTGTGAAACCAAAATCGAGACTGATCATAATGGCAAAACTAACTAGGTAATGGTCAGTCAAGGAAAGCAGTAAACTTGACATGCTAAAAATGTATTCAACATGCGAATTGTTTCATTGATGCTTATCCATGCATGCCAAAAACTTATAAGCTGCACGAAAGTCTAACAGCAGAAAACCGAGAAATACTCTCCCAGTCACAGATTCACAGAAGCAAATTCCCAATGCTATGGTAAATTCAGTTCGGTTACTCCTTGGCTCCTTGACACAAAATTCACGTCCTACCAACTGAACTGGCAAATATCACCAAGTTCACGACAAAGCTGGCTAAGATAGTAAAATAAAGCTATGGTCTGCGGCGCAAGCGGTGCGAGATCTCTGACCTCTCATCTCATTACCAACTCAAGATCGGCATAACCAATTGTAACCGAGCAGCTAAAAGGAATCAGAGATCTAAGGAAGATCCTCACCTCTTCCAGAGGTCCCGCTGGCCCTTGGCCGGGATGGATCGCCAGAGTCGGTCCATCTGCGCGCAGAGCCCCTGGATCTGCGCCACCTCTCGTCGCACCTCCTCAGCGACCGCGGGGTCCCCCGCAGCGCCGCCACCGACGAGCGGCGCAGAGGAGTAGGAGGACGAAGTGGGCGCCGAGGCGAGGCGCTCGACGCGGGCCACGCCGTCGCGCGCCGAGAGTAGCAGCCGCCGCGCGCTCTGGTACATCTCCGACAGCGTCGCACCGCCGCCTGAGTATTCCATCGCCGCGGCGCTCGGCGTCGTCGGGATCGAAGAGGAAGGAAAGGGGGGTTTCTACTTTTTTTCTCGTTCCCCCCTCTGTTGATTTGTTTTTCACAAAATGAAGTAGCGATGTTGAGGTGGGACCCCAGCGGGGCTGCGACGTGGACGGTAACTTTGGACGGCCGCTAGGATGGTGATTTTGGCACTGCCTTCCCCTCGAAGGCTCGAAGGCATGGACTGGGCTCGGTTGCCTTTAGGTGCCGGTAAAGAGGTGCTTCTTATTATAAACCATGTCTTAGAATCTTTCCCTCTCTGTTTTTTTACGGTCAACATAATAGATAAAAGTAGAAAAATATATAGACACAAGATAGAGAGACTATTCTTTCTTCCTTTAAATATTGATAATTACAACATAGAGCTTCCATATATATATAGTCCTGTCAAAGTCTAAAATTTTGATAAGAGCCCACATACAAACGGACTAAGATTATGATTTCACCTTCTCCTTTCCTTCTAGAAAAGAGTCCGGATGTTTTACAACACTCCCCCTTAAGCGATTACCACGATATGCACATGCCTCATTAAAAACTCCATCCGAAAATCCAGTGGAAAAAAACAGTTTTTGGAGAAAATAGTACATCGCATTCGTTAATTGCATTACACATGTTATCTCATTAAAAACCTTGTGTGAGAGTACGACATTTAACCTTCTTGATCATGTATTCTTCATGATATTCCATTCTTCATGAATAGATATTAATGGCTCCGTTCGACTTGCTGAAACTTGGCTAAAAAACACTGTTCTGGCTGAATTATTGTGAGAGAAAAATACTATTTGGGTTGAAAAAACAAGCTGAATGGTGCGGATTATAAGGTAAGCCGAACAGGGCCAATTGATCTTCATGATCTATGCATAAACTTTAATGTTTTAGCAAATATGATCTACTTGATCTTTGCAATTCTAGTGGTTTTAATTACCTTCAAGGTATATTCATTTAAATTGCTCCCCTTTATAAAGCCATCCTTTAAACATCATTGTTCAAACCATACTTTTCATAAATATGTGCTTAATAATGGTATCAATACCACAATACTATATCTTTCAAAATATTGGCTCGCATTTCTTCTATGAATTATAATATGAGTAAACAAGAGCAATATGCCTCATATATAAATGACCACTTATTAGTTGTGCAAAGCAAATAAAATTTATCCTTCAGGATAATAAATCCTTTCAGAGGATTATGGGGCTAAATAATTTACAATATTCAATATCTTCTAGATAGTACATCAAACTTATACTATAGTTTAAATACTTATAATTCTTCGTCAGTGGATTTTCAAACTATATGTTCTACAAATTTTAAGGATTTTTATTGTACCACTAAATAATAAATCCAGTCTTGCATTTGGCATTTAGGGGATAATTCAATTGCCAAAATCACCATTATTCTTATACCTTTTATGGTATTTAGAGAATACATATCATCACTTTATTGCTATCTTTTCAATATATACATTTTCTGAGTGTTTGTATGACACCTTCATGGTGTTTATAATTCCTCATTTTCTTTCTATCGGGTCTACATTTACTTTAGGGATTACTGGTGTTTATTCAAGAATCGACTAGTAAATCCTTTATGGATTAATTCATTCAAGGATGTTCTCATTTTTTTTAATAACATTTCTCTTCTATAAGATATATTCTCTACTTCATAAGAGGTTGTTATGTGATATACACAATAAGATAGTGTTATTCACTAAAAAGTCATTTGATGACTCTTTCTTCTAGGACATGATCTTCTTGAGACTTAAATACTTAAATATTCATACATGAATGCATTCTATCTTAGACTTCTTTTATACTTAGTATGAGATTTAATTTCTATGTGTTGCGATTTCTATTCTTCAAGAATTATATGAATTTTCATAATCCACTTATTAACTGCATATTTCATATTTAATCATTTCATTTGCCAGAGATATAGCATAACATATATTTCTTTTTAGTTGGAGATTCAACCTCAATTGTTTTCTTCATTAACCCGATATAATCGCTACAGGCGACTTTGCCATGGGCTTTATTTTTTGGATCCGGGTTCTCATAAGAGAAACATTTGCAATTATAGAGGTAGCGTTGTCGACAACTATTATTTTCTTCCAATATTCTCACAATGTGATATTATTCTATCTCTTTGTCATTTCCCAAACAAAAGATGATTTATTGTTCTGCATACCCAACACTAAGTGTGTTGGATTTCATCTTCATGATGATCCTCTTCATGAGGTGCTTAACCTTCTTCATAAGGTGTTCTCTTCATGAGAATGGAGGAGTTTGTTCTTATTTCATTTGATAAGTATACATTAAACTAGAATACACAAGCGTCCCCATAGATTTTAGCTTGATTATATATAATATTTAGTTTACTACTAGTAAACATAGCTTCTGGTTTAGAAAATTCAAATTACTCCTCTCATTTTTCAAAAGTATCTGGCATATGCTCCGCTTCATGCTTCACAAGAGCATTAGTCAAACTATTATTTAATTTAGCGCGTGATATTATTCCTGCTTCAAGTTTCGAGGAATATTTTCTTTAGGTCATTTTCCTTCTGTGGAAATAATATTTGGCATTCAAAATAGACTTTCTCTCTCCCCTAATGCCAATATTAGATATGTAATAGCATTCTTCAAAAGACATCCCCTATCATGGGCTTAAAATAATCAAATTCATGAATCTCCAACCACAAGTGGAGGCCCATTCATGTATGCTATGATAAAATTTTATGGGAAATATTCACGCACATATTTAAACACGGGGGTTATTATTCATTAAATGCAACGATCTAGAATACATAAAGTACACTTAAGAATGTTTAGCATTCCTACAAAGTCAGAGATGTTCTCCCCATGATTTGCACATATCATAGTTTAAAAAACTATTTTATTGTCTAGCTTCTCCATTGTTTAGCAAAAAAAATTGATCCATTTACTCATACATAATTAAAAAAATGGATCATATACTTCAAATATATAAATACACAACATTCAAAATTACATAGAATTTATTCTATAATTTTCTAACCAAATACCGTTTCTTCATATAAATCCCAAATCATCATTAAATGTTTTACCTATTAACTCAATTTCCACTATAATTCAGTCCATTCAATATATAGATATAGCATACTAGCTAGCCAATGTAATTATGAGGGAAGTACAAAGATAGCTACTAGCTACAAATGTATCTGCTATACTAATATTTATGTAGGAGTGGAGATAGTGCAGCTCGATGAGAGCACAACATAGTGATACACATTTATATGTAATGTGGAATGTTGGTATTCAATCCAACGTAATAGATAACAATAAAATACAAAGCTATAAGCTTGCTTGCAATTAGTGCAATGTAGAGAAAGTTAACTCGACCGAAAGGGACACGTCTAGGACTTTAAGTCCTGAAACATGCACTTAAAATAGATTTAGGAAGGCTATACCTATCAAATATATATTATCCACATTTTCTTATGTCTTTACCCAAAATTCCTCCTCATTTTCATGCCATAGTTACTTTAAGTAGTAATAGGCTACATGTATCATCTATGAATAATCATTTCTAATGTTCCATGGAATCCAATCATACTTCTGGTATTCATTGGTTCTGGCATGAAATTCATATACCAAGTGCACTATTTAGCGTAAAACAACATATTCAGGGTAGGACTCAATACTTAGTCTGTGGATTATACTATTTCTTGACTAAATTGATCCTTATAAAATCAGTTAATATGCTAGTATAGTCCAATTGTTCATGTGCTTCTAGAAATTCACTTTGCTTTCTACCTACATGGTGGTAGTGCACAAAGAACTATATAACCTTCATGGTTAATTGAGGTATCTTTGTGGATAAAATTAATGTAAAATTTGTTTAGATAGGCAATAGGCAATTGTTTATATGTAAAATATATAAATCTAATTCATTCCATGCAAGATTAACATATATTACTATAAGTAAAAATTATAACTAAGAACTTCATGTTAGTCTTCAAGCTAATAAAGTAACCATTAACTCTTCTACAATTTTACATAATCTACTTAATTCAACGGAAATTAAAACTTAAAGCACCACCACCACTACTATCAATACTTCAGGATATGAATTTCAAAAACAAAACAAGTCTATAAGCACATGATTTAAGTTCTTCTTTAAAAAAACCTTAAATATTTTAATTCTTATCTATTCTTACATGTCTTAGCTTCTATGCTTGACATCTAGTAGCTTCATGCATGCTCTACTTCATAGTTGTGATATGTAATCATGATCCTCCTAGGAGTACAAATATATGCAAGTTATATATCCTAATTCATAATGCTATCCAAAAATTCTAACACTATTTATACTTGATATTGAGTAATTATGGATGATAAATTTGAATACTTCTAGTACTTCAATGCTCTCGGTCTTTCTATTTCAAAAAATATTTCTTCTAGAATTAGACAAAGTCTTATTTACCATCTCGTCTTCTATGACTTTTAATCACAAAGCTTCAAGCTTATTGTATTTATTTATAGAGCAGCATTATATCCCATATGATCATATAGCTTGAAAATTTAATTTTTAATATTTCTGGCATTATGCAATCATAATATAGGATATCTTCTATAATTTCTCATTCAGTAAGTCCCATAAGACCTACGGGATTTAGCTTGGTCACGTACTTGTTCTTTGAGAGTAATATAAGGAACTATAATGCTTAAGGTCTACAACACTTCAGTTGATAGTAGAATATCCTACTAGAATTTAATAAATGACCATGCTATATAATTTTGTCATTCAGGACAAATCTAGGGATATTCCTTCTTCACGAAGGTATGCATATATTATTATTACCGGAATCATCATGTGTGTATAAGTTTACTGCATGTAAACAAGTGGCAAAGTGCAAAAAGATAGCGGATGGTTATACAAAATACTCTTAGAAGCATCCTAACATTTTTCAGGATTATGGTATATGCAAATTTTTAGAATTAATATCAACCATTCATTCATCCCAAAAATTCATTATGCTAGAAAAAACAAATATGAGCCTCTCAAAGGTGATAATTCTAAGGTCTGAGGATTTATAGAAAGCTCATATATACCTTATACCGTGTTTAGTGTAATTATTCAAGATTTATTCTTACATGGTATATGATTCATGACATGTGATATATAAATAAATGCATTCAAAAGAGCATAAAAAAATATAACATGTGGTACATAAATTAAATACTATAAAATAATTTTCTTCCAGATTCAGGTAACTCAAGCTTGCTGGTTAGCCACGTTGATGAGCTGCATGCTAGCATCAAATCTTAACAATTCGTCATGCATGTTGAAACTGCATGTTACAAGATTTTTAAGGCCAGACAAAGACAAGAATATATAGTAGATTAGCATGCTGGAAACTACATGTTCCTAAATTAATCTAGTATTTGCTTGATCTAACAGATGTATGATTGTCAGAATCAATCTATTAGATAGTACTAGATAATATTTAGTACAGGTTCATGCCCTTTTGCTTTCTTTCATACAAAATCCTTCAGGGCTATTAAAAGTATGAGGCCGCGCCGTCTCTGCGGCCTCTGAGCATGGCCACGTTAGTTTGTTCTACCAGCGCCGTCAGATATGATTTGTGTGGCTTGGATTGCCGAACACTTGCACAGCAGCCTAGATTCTTCTTCATACAGTCGTTTAGATAGTCCATGCATGCTTGCATACTGCAGTGGTCACCATGACATACATGCCTCCCTTCTGCTGCAACTTGTCCTTATGGCTTCTTCTTGTAGAAAACATCAACGCTAGTGGTTAAAACATGCATGCCAAAATTAGATGCTTATATATTAATCGGTGGTGATATCTAATACTATCGCTTCTAGCATTGTTTATCTTCTTAGGAGAGACAAAAAAAATAGCGCTCTATCTAGAAATGACACATTCTAGCATGGAAAAAGATTTGAAAGCCTGGCCATGTACTTGATTGGCGTTGATAAGTTAATATGTATGATGAAGTTAATTGCACCACAAATAATAATTTTCTATGATCAGAGTAGAGCCTATGCATGATCAGGTAAAAAGAAGTGTAGCTATTCAGAGTCATCATCACCACATAGTAATACATGAGAGAGAAAGAGAGTACGATTGTGACATTTCATGCATGCATCCGGTCTGATTCCCTTTTGTCGTCTTTGTCTGGAAGAGCATCCATCCATGCTAGATAGCAACACATTGCATGCCAAACATGTTCATGATATTGACCCTTCATGCTATAATTTTCCGTCTTTATATAATATTGATGCATATTGTAAGGAACATGGAGCGAGTATTATATTTGTCACTCCTATGATCTTTTCTTTGTATAAATGAAGCATTATAGCATGAAAAACTCATCAAGCGTTCAATTATTATCTTTGGTATTTTCGAACATTGATCATTGTTCCTGAGAGTTTAGTTGGTACAATCAATTTATTTGCACATCATGGAACAATGTGGACTAATAAGATTTGAACCCATATGGTAACTCTCACAATAACTGCCAATATATCTATATGTTGTCACATTACAAAACGATGTTGCTTTCAAAGTGAAGCGAGAACCGTGGAAATAATCGGGAGGACAGTCTCATTAAGCCAGGATGATATTTCACTTTCACTACACAGTAGATAAATGGAAGGTTGTCTATGTCCAATGCATTTTCATGAATCTACACAATGCCATGTCTTTGCAATACCAAGTCATGTCACACTAATTTCTTGTACTTTGATTTTTTAGGCCATGTCTAGTTCTTATTTATCGTGTTCTCTCATACTAAAGTGAATTCCAAGATTCTCCTCTTGCCTATAAAAACATGACCTTGCCTTTGTTCCACTGCACCCTCCACCTCCTTTGCCTTCTTTGGCTAAATACCTTGCTTCCCATGGAAGGTTGTGTTTAGACATGAAAATAAACATGGCCTCCTTCACATGAATATGTTTCTCTTCACACGCTTTTGGTACCAAAGCCATGCATAACCATAACATCGAGCCACAAAACAACAACACAGAGTTAACTTTGTCTTTGAAATGAAGCATCTTGACTTGCAACGTTTGTCCCAAATATTGCGACCTCAACTCTATAGCCCCTTTTACCAAGAAATACACGAAGTTAACGTGGAAATAGAAGAAAATGGTTTCCGAGGAACCACATCGCCCTCCGCCCTACAACCAAGAAGCCAAAAGCTGCAGCTTTTCGCGTTGGGGAGAAACTACTTGTTTCTACAACCATGCTTGGTCCACATCGCCATTGGCCCCCATGGCTAGTGATGCATATTCATGTGCCACTGTGGCATCCTCATAAGCGCGCCCGATGGCTCTACATCCCACCTCACCGTGTTTCCAATTAGCCCGCCATGTCTCGGTGAGCGAGCCATGCCGCTAGCCCGCCATGCTTGGGTGAGCTAAAGATCGATTGAGGCCCCCGCCTCATCTGCCGCCATATATCACACCCATATTTTCATGTGACATACCTCACAAGCCACACCGCCCACTTCCGCTCACCCGTCTCCTTCAAGTCCTCCTCATGAGCTGCTATGGCGTGTTGACCCACTCATGATGCATAGCCGCCATGCCGCCTGGGCCAGCCCACCACCCACCCGCTCACATCAAGTGCCCTTGGTGGTGGTGGCCACAACATATTCCTCCCTGTCGGGCCACGGATGAGAAGAGGACCGGTCGACTTGGATCTTTCTAAATCGGGAGAAGAAAATGGGTATAGGGAGGAGAGAGAAGATTGGGAAAGGAGAAAACAAAAGAATGGATTGGTTGAATTTTATTAAGTGCCCACGTACCAAACAATGCCATGTGAGCTATAGTTTCTTTAGGTAATTTCTTGCTTATGTGGTTGAAAATCTTTATATGGCTTATGGGTTGGGATTTGAACTAAGGACCAATATGGCAATGTAGATGATCTACTTCATTCGCCATTCATTCATTTTGATTAAAGTGCTCTCAATTTTGTGTGGGAGGCGAATGGAGTAATATTAGTCTTCAAGCTAATAAAGTTCGGCTTATAAGTCATGTCTTACATAACCAACGAATAGTATTTTTTTCCACACCAAACCACCAGCACTACTTTCAATACCATGGCTTATAAGCCAAACCAACCAAAACGAAGCAAGCGATGGTCTATTTGGTAGTGTCGAGGTTTTTTTTTGAAAAAAAGACACCCTTTCTTATTTTAATGTCATGTCATTTTTCAGGGCTACCTATGAGACAAGCTACTTGTCCACCCTCCAAAGGGAGAATGTAAGCCGAGATTTGAAATGGGCATGTCGTATGCTAGAGGAGTGCAACAATATAACGAAGGTCTTCCCCAAAGATGGGTGGCCATTTTCTAATGGGCTTAATTAGTGCTTAGTTGCTACTTGAGTTGTGTTTTAGAGCCTTTTGAGAAGTTGCTTGTGGAATTAGACGGAGGCTACCTTTGTAGATTCGTTAAATGCATGATTTTGCAACAACGGCGAATAAAATTCATTTTTCTAGAAAGGGGTAAGTTTGGGCAAAGTTGTTAAGCAAAAAGTAAAATCTCTTTTAGATCATAATGTAGGAGAGAACAAATCTGCGTTTGGAAGCGATCATTGGGATACAAGAAAGGGAAAGTGCATCAGGGCACCCTTGGGAGGTAGGACAGCATGGCCTTATCCATTGTGGGGCCATGTTGTACATGTATGTATGGCGTAGTAGATGTATGTCCACTGGGTACACTACCACCAAAATGGGTATATGTAGACATGCTCGGTCTCTTGATTTTCACGTCCCATACTAAATGCACGTGGTACCAAAAAAATATAATAGATTAGGTGGCCACTCACAACAAATAAAAGACATGCAAGTTGCCTCCTTGAATAAAACATAATTGCGACTAGCATTTTTAGTGATTATTAATATGGCTAATTGCACAATTACGGGTCATGGACAAATGCCACTAGCAAAAAAACAACACAACAAATTAGATATGCTTGATTAACCTAATCTAATACTCATGACATCATGCCTTTTTGTTGTAGTGTTAAATATCTAGAGATGTTGGATACCGTAAATCCTAACATTGTTGCTTGATCATAAGTGAACTATAAATAAGAACTTCTAGGGTCCTCTTATTCATAAATTATGTTCATATAGTTGAAGCAAGGCTCTAATTGATTATCACATAGTCATGCATGACCGTTAATTTGAGGAACAACAGAAAATAAGTTTTAAAAATATTTTGTTAAATATGAATATGAACTAAAAATTTCTCCTAAATTTAAGCTAAATAAAAATTATATATGGTCATTAAAACTAAGAAAACAAAATGCATTACAAATTGTCATAGGTACATAAAAATGATAAATAATTTTTTGATAAGAGATACAAATGCCTTTAATGATAGAATCGGAGGGGGCAAGTCTGTTCACATTAAAAAAAAGATCCAAATAGAATATATTCAAAAAGAGTCACCCGTAGCGAAGCGCGGGCACCGGTGGCTAATTATGTATAATTGCTGATCCGCTGCAAGGGGAGGAGCAAGCCATGTATGGGCAAACGAGTAAGCGGCATTCAGGCCAGATTGTATATGAGCCACGACTGATTCCATGGCATGCAGGCAACGGAGGACACGGCGGCAGCAGCTTCGTACCCATGCTGCCCGAGACTCCAAGCGAGAGAGCAACAGCGCGCAAGCTGCTGTCACGTGGTGGTGTGCGGACCACACGCGGTATGCGCGAAGTGAAAGACTTGTCAAAAAATGAACAATAGTTTGAGGCTGACGCAGATCGACAACGGTAGAACGCGTTGTGCGGGCTGGGAGTCATGTTAAAACACGATATTGGCTTCTTGCCTGTTTCTACTCGTGGGGATGACAATTGGGTGCGGATCAATTCGAATTCAACTCGATTCAAATTTTTTCATGGTCGAGATCTTGGCCAGAGAGCAAGACGCAGCCTTAATCGATGATATATTGCATGTACGTAAAACAAAATCTGCAATTAATACCAGATCCAATCAGAAGTCACAAAATCGACGCAAAAGATAGTGCCGATTGCAGATCGTGTAGCCTCAGCTTTGCTATGCTGTGGGTGGGTTCCTGGTAGTTCGGAACGATTTTGAGCTTGCACTACGAGTTCGGTGGCATGTAAGCCCCAGAACATGTACGTATATGATTCAAGTACAGATAATGTGCATGTACATATTAGATGCGTATATACTTTCATGTACATATTAGCCCCGTTCAATAATGGGGACAAAAGCAATCTGCGAGATGCAATTCTTTCATACATAATATTAGGATGTCAATTTGATCTACCTCACATACCGCGTATGGCAGTGGTTAGTAGATATATACCGCGTAGGGCATTTGGTATTGTCGTAGAATCGCCTGCTTGACGGCGACGGTATATGTCGATGCAGTGCAGATCAGTAGCAGGTAGAGGTAGCAGATCCGCTCCGCTAACAACGTTGGGATGTCAAGGTCATCGAAGTAGTCGCGACCGGACGTCGACGGTACAAGCGTCGGCATCGAAGATCGACGAAGGCTCAACGGCGATGTCGACGAAGAGCTTGTCGTGCTGATAACGTGTTATAAAACATGTCACCAGCTGTTAGGACATTTCCATCTCCGTCTCTCATAGTCAACATAGTAGATGAAAGTAGAAGAACATATATACATAAGATAGAGGGACTATTCTTTATTCCTCTGAATATTGGTAATTGCAACATAGATCTTCCACATATAGATAGTCCTGTCAAGGCCTAAAAATTTAGTAAAAGTCCACATACAAACGGACTAGGATTAAGATCTCATATTCTCCTTCCTTCTAGGAAAGAGTCCGGATTAAAATTTAGAATTAAAACTTGGCAGCAGTTGTTATTACTCCCTCCGTTCATATAAGAGTTCATATAAGAATGTAATTACGGTATCTGTGTTAGTCAATGGAGCTCAAGTTTTATCAAGTTTATAGTAAATAGTATTAGTATTTATGTCTCTAAATAAATTTATTATACAAATATAGAATATAACTAATCTGATGGTACTTATTTTGTATAAAATATGTTTGTACTTTTTTATATAAATTTAATCAAAGTTCAGAATTGTATTTTTTTAATGGAGGGAGTACTTATTAGTTAAAACCGGATTGCCTGATTCAGAACACAGAGGAAACGATATTTGTTTTACTTAAGTTCCCACTTAAACCATATATCTTGGTTGAGGAAACCATGAGCAACCACCGAATGTCAAAGCTACAGTGAAAGTGTCTTCCAACCATTTTCCCTATTTCACTGGTTTGATCTCTTTCCTTCTTGGAGGCAAGATTGAATCCTCACAAACTTTCCTATGGCTTTTGACAACTTTCCTATGGCTTTTGACAAGCTCAGCTCAAATGATGCCCAGCCATCTAGAAGGCTTGACCTTTAAGACTAACAAATGCTTCACAAAATTATTGACTAACCACATGTGCTCAAGATTTTGGCTTCCTCTCTTTTGATCAGCAAATTATTCTCTTTTAACCAAACACTTGGGTATAAAAAGAATCACACACAATCTCATTTAGAGTGGGTTGAGGAGAGTTCTCACAAGGATTAGAATGATTCTAAGTACGTTAGGAACCAGCAAACCTCTAAAGAGAGACTGAGAGGTATAAATACCCACACAAGAAAAACTAGTTGTTACACTGTGTCGGTGAAAACCGGGTAACTTCGTTTTACAAGCCAGGTCACTTGATTTCTAAACCTACTAATTGTTAGACACAAAGCCTTCTTAGGCCTTGGAAATTCAGAGCATCCTAAAAATTCGGATCCAAATCGATAAAGATCCTCGCTCAGAGAACATCTCAAAATTTCTAGAAAAACAGGACCACCAGGTTTTTCCAGACTCTGCATGCTAAGTTAAAACATGAGGTTTACGTCTGTACTTATGTAATTCGAAAAAAAAAATCTCACTTAAGTATTCTCGAGCACTTGATGCATGTCAAATCAATACACGTTGGATTCATCTTGATAGTGCGGCACCTGTATACTACATGCCACCGCTTGTCCTTCATCTTCTCTTAGTCCCTCAAAGGCTCTAACTTAGGCCTTGTTTGGATGTATGTGTATTCACTCCGATCCACATGTGTTGGAGTAGAATGGAATGGAACTTAGTTTAATTTCACTTCAACACATGTGGATTAAGATGAATATATGTGCATTCAAACAAGGCCTTAGAATATTCCTTCACCTCATCTTCCCATACTGTGTGAATCTTAGCTCTGTCCACGTTTGAAATCCAACAATCTTTCCTCAATAACCATGTTCAACTCATATATCTCTATTAACTATCCAAAATAATGGTTCACTTGGTTTGATTTCACTTTGATTCAATGATACTCTAAGATATAAATAAAGATTATAAAAATCAATAAGAACACAATTTTAAATAGACCAATGACAAATTTTACCCTAGGTAGTGATGGAAAAGGAAAATTTCTTCATTAGTGGATCTGAAAAAATATATATAATTATTAGTGACAAGTTATGACAATGAAAAGGTCAGAAGAAAAACAAAAACAGAAAAAAGAAGAAGAACCAAGTGTCATGGCTAAAAAAAAAAAAAAAGGGAAAACAGAGAAAGACCGAGCCAGTTTAATGGGCCGCTTTCTCTAATGAACGAGCCTAGTCAGGCGCGTGCACCTACTGAAAATCGGCCCAGTAGTGGGCGCGAAGAAGCAGGTTGTAAACAGCCCCGGAAGAACTGCTTGTCCTGCGTTCACACCCGATATCTTATACTAGCTGCCTAGTTTTTTAGGCGTTTCCTCTAAAAAAAAGCTGTTTTTCTTCTCACTTCAACTCGCGTGCGCGATAACTAGGTCGACCGCCGCCGCCCTACGACCAGTTGCCCATGTCTTCGTCGGGCGCTTTGCCGGCGACGGGAACCCACCACACTGGGTATGCCTGCCCCATCTCTTTCCTTCCTGCTGTGCAAAATTGAGCACCCGAAGCCCTAACTTGAGCTATTTGTGTTCGTATCCGTTCTAATCAAAGTGTAATACATTTATTGTGACTACGCCATTTCTTTGGAATGCAGCCGCCAACCTGAGGTTTTGTGGGCTCAGCGCTCCGAGAAGATTTACTTGACTATCTCATTGCCAGATGCGAAAGATGTTGTGTTAAAGACTGATGCTAAGGGCCTCTTTACCTTCTCTGCTGTTGCCCATGGGGAGCCGTTTAGCTTCACTTTGGAGCTTTTTGGTTCAGTACTGCCAGAGGTAAGTAATTGTTGGTTGATGTTAAAAAAAAGGTAATTGTTGGTTGCTGTCCTGGATTTCAATATGGGCTCAGTTTCAACAAATGAGTAATGAAATTAGATGCTTATCTTTAGAGTTGCTTGCTGATGCATAATTTCCCAGACAGTATTGGTCAAAGATAGCACCAATTTCTTATTTGAATGGTTAATGGGCTAACCATAATTTTGCTTGATCTATAGGGAAGTAAAACAAAGACAAAGATGGGCCTGCGAAACATAATCTGTTCAATCCAGAAAGAAAAGAAAGGTTGGTGGAAGCGCTTGCTGAAGTCAGAGGAAAAGCATCCATACATCAAAGTTGACTGGAACAAATGGTGTGATGAGGATGAAGAGTCCGGTATGTGCTAATGAAGTAATGATATACACCCCCAGATATGTGCAATTGTTTTTGGTCTAGACTAGAGGCATTCTGAATTCAGTATGAATAAAGGGTCGTAAAAAAGAAAGCCAGGTTGGAATTGAGTAGTTTAAATTGATGAAATGTGTATTCTTTTGATGGAACTTGGATTTGTTGTGGGGGTGACCATGGAGTCCTTCATTTTAAACTAGTTTAATTTTGTTAACAAGCTACTAATTTATGTTGGATTACAAATTCAAAGGGTTGTTTTTTTTACATCTCTACTAGTATCCAGTTCTGGCAGATCCTGATTTTATCACATTAATTGTGTCTGAGGATCTGGTCCATAGTACATACTCTCTGTTTGCTTAGGCAATAGGCACTGATGCATTGCATGACAATAGATGAGCATTGTGGTCACAAACTAATTCAGTTTTAAATGTTCCATTCTTCTCAAGTAGTAGTAGTTAATGTTAAATATTTGTCTACATAACCGCTGTATTACTGATATTATGCCTTTATTTCAGTGGCTAGAGCACACCCTTGTATGTTGCAGCTTCTAGTTTTTTGTTTCGCTTTTATCAGTACATTAGTTACAAATGTTGCATTCTTTGTCTATCCATTTGTACCTAACAAGCAATTTCTTTCAGAGGTCTCTGGGGATTCAGATGATGGCTTTGATGAGGTATACGAAATATAGTCAAATTTTTTTGTTGGTTTGAATGTAGCACTTGTATGCTGCCTCGAGATGCTCATTGCTATCTTCACATTGTTGCAGGCAAATGAAGGAGATGAAAGTGATGATGATGACAGGATGCTTTGTGAGTGGCCATCTTGTACTTTCCACCTCTTGCTCTCTCTTGCCCCCTTTTGATTAACTTTAAGACAGATGGTTAGTGAACATGATTTTCTACTCACAAAGTCTACCGACTAGGCCCTAGGCTTAAAATGCATGCCTTGCTCATCTAAATATAGAAGCTAATTTGAGTCTGCCATCTGAATTGGATATTTGGATCCTTTTCAGGCTACCGGTTTTCTTATTCATACCACTGTTCTTTTAATCTTCTGCTGTTCTGCATGGTAGCAGTGGCAGGCCATCTCTGTTGAAATAGGTTGATGAAATTTTGAAATTCTATTTAAGTGCCGATGGGCACTTTCAGAGTTCAAGAATAAAGCTACTCAAACTTTACTTTACTGACTTACACCATGACTCCAAACATTCTGACACGTGCGTAGTAAACAAACTGACAACCACCTATGCCTCATTTTCTAACATGTTTGTTTGTTTGCAGATCTCCCTGACCTTGAAAAGCTAAGGGGCAATTGATCTGGCTGCTTTGGTTAAGGGAGTACGTTTGCTGTAATAAGTTACCGTTGACGTGACAGAGTAGGCTCATCATTGACGTAGTTGGTGTTACTTTCTAAGCATCTGCGATGGCTCGAGACTTCTGGCATGATCCTTGCTTGGCATGTCTTTTATCACCGGAGTACTCTTTCGGCCTTTCCTGATCAGTGAGCTAGTCGTCTGGATGTAGCTATGAGCTGTTCCGTTTTCAACTGTCTCTTTAACGCTGGTGAATGACCGAATGACCTAATTCTACTATCACAATGTGCCTATGTCTTGTGGAATTATGGATTCTATGGTCTGTCTTTGCGGTTAAGTGGATCTTGGCATGGATTTCCGTTGGGCAGGCAGGGCTGGTGTGATACACAGGTCACTTTGTTTTTGCCATTGAATTGCACTAAGCATGAGCTGTTTGCTTTCCACTGCTTGGCATTTAGTGATTTAGAGCACTATGAAATGGTCCATCTGAAATGCTCTGCCTTTTGAGATTATTGCACATTTTCAGGTTCAAGATGGGGAGTGCTTATACCATTTTATAAGAATTTTTCCATGGAACATCAGATTTAGGATTGCACGTTTACTCTAGACTAGACCTGTCTGTTGCTGCTATCCACATTGAAGTACTGATGCAACTGCAACGTTGTTTCACTGTGATGGAGTTCTGCCATCAAAGGTGTGTAGACCCACTGCATACAGCGCAAACAAGTTCCACATCAGCACATCTGCAACCAAAAAGGCGACAGGGGCTTGAAGCAGATATTTCTTGTTCATATGCATTTGCTGAGCATTTTGTAGATACAACCGGCCTTACTGAATTTCGATAGAATAAGAGGCGTCTTTGTTTCTGTCTTGATATTTATTCCAATAGGCACTCTACAAAATCTGTTTTGACAGGATGAAGTTATCATATATAAACTTTCACTTGGAACAAAAAAACAGAAAACACCAGCATAGACCACAGAGAGTATTTCCAATTATAGAATATATGAATAGACACAGAGAAATTGAGTTGGCTATGGTACTCGTCAATGAAATTGGTCATGCAAAAAAAAGAAAATGCCTTCAAAAGGTAAAATGGGTGAGTTTTAGTCAGTTATCTTTTATGGGCTCAGCGATGATGGATATCACAGGAAAATTTAGTGCCAAGCTATATACGTGATCAGTCAAATGAACCGTACAAAAAGACTTTACAAGCGCACTTAAACGCTAATAAACAAGTTCTATATGGTTAAGCATTTTCTTGGTCAGCTTTTGCTGAAAGAAGCAGTAGGACTTCATCGCTGGATGGACACGTATCTTTAACAATGAAATTGTTTCATTTTCTTCTTTGTATATAAATCATTCATGTCGACATGGTATCAGATTCTATACCCCGATCAGTAAAAGCCTAAAAGGTGTGGTCCTGTGGAGATATGGGGCGAAGTTGGGATCATCCTCTTTTTAGTGGGAACCACGTTTCAGATTTCATACGTTTCCAAGACTGCAATGCGATGCTAGAACATATCAAGCGCCAATCCGTTTTCATAATGCGGCTGGAATTTTGCTTCCAAACGCGCACCCTTGTTTTCGAATATTATATTTTTGGGTGAGCTAAATTTAATTGATCTTATTGGAACGAGGTTTTGCGTAACCATTTCACTAAGAAACATGGATGTAGTTTGTGCGAAAGAGTTTAGTATTAGTGGACGAAAATAAGGCACGGGGCTTCTCTTTTGCCTACTTGTCGGTGTGATTACTCGTTTATGGTTACTACATATTCCCGTATTTATTTTTATAAGGCATATTAGGATTTAGAAAACTTTTTAGAAGACTTATTTGACCATCAAATAACCTTATAATATATCATCATTACTGCAAAATCAATTTATATTAAAAGATATGTGAAATGCCCTAAGCATGCACATGATTTGAGTAAGGCCCCGTTTAGTTCCAAGCCAAAAACCAAAAATTTTCAAGATTCTCCGTCACATTAAATCTTGCGGCACATGCATGGAGTACTAAATGTAGATGAAAAAAAACTAATTACACAGTTAGCTGAGAAATCGTGAGACGAATCTTTTAAGCCTAAATAGTCCATAATTGGATAATTTTTACCAAATAAAAACGAAAGTGCTACAGTAGCCAAAAGCCAAATTTTTTTAGAACTAAACGGGGCCTAATTCGTGGTCAAAATTCTAAAATGTACCACAATATTCTAATTTGCCTCGGGGTGCGATCTAAGTTCATGAACTTACTAATCGTGCCACATGAGATCTTAAATCACTCTAATTTAGGCTAATCGCCTATGTGGCACGGCGATCTCACAATGACATGGCAATGCCTCCACATGCCGGTCCCATCTCCTATCTACCATCTGGCATGTGGGTCCTACATCTGGGTTCTATGTGACCATGCAGTCTGCCACACAAGGGGATTAATGCAAGTTATGATGATTTGAATCTCATGTGACATATGTAGTAATTTTTAGGCATCTAAGCGTATATTTTGAAAATTATAAAATTTAGAACCTAGATGGCACCCGAACCAAATTTAAGTCTATATACTTTGAAACAGGGGGTCATTTTATTTATTTTAGATAAATAAAAGCTAAAAGGCTGCTCGATTGTTTTGGAGCCATGCAGCACCCGGGTTTTGATTGCACCCCCTTGCTTTTTTATCATCACAAAATGGAGCGATGCCTAGTCTAGTCACAGCTAACGAGTCGCACCGCAGCGCCGCGCAATCGCCTAGGGGTTCCGCGGTCCATGTGCCTCCACGGCTGCTCCTGGATGGCGTTTCCCGTCACAACTAGCACCTGGACTGCACGAGAGTAGTAGTATTATACTCGTACGACTGTACGAGTGTGGCGGCAATCGAGGACTCCCATCACAAGAGAGATTTTAAAGGGAAGAAAAAGGGTCGGTGTCCGGTACGGCACCGCCCAAGCAGCCCCGTGCCCAGTATACGTACAGAAGACAACGTGAGCCGCACCTACGCGGCCGATGCCTACTGGCCCGCACGCCTCGGCCCAGAGCCCAGACGCAGCTGCGCGACCGCCCAGCGCGGGACCCGGCCAGGACGGCTGCGCGGGGAGCCGCGTCCACTCGCTGCTGCCGACAGTGCCGTCGGATTCCACGCGGCGCACGTCGCCGGATCGCTAGCACGGTGGTCGGTGGATAGTGCCCACTTGTCGCTCGCCGACCTCACCTCACGCTATCTTCCCTATCATACGGGCCTGTTTGGTTCACAGCGTGGCCTGTGGGTGCTCGCCCAGGCAGCTCGATCCGGCCGCCAGGCGCTCAAAATCGACGGCCTGGAGAGCTGCCTGGCTCAGGCGCCTTCACCATGTGTCCTTGCACTCTCGATCGTATGCGCTTCACCACTTGCCTCGTACAGACTTCGCCCCCATTAATCTTGCAAGAGGCCGATCTAGCTATCGAGTGAAAACTTTGAAGTACCGGAGTGGCACCAAGGGGCAAGGGATGGAAATTGGAAGAGTTGATTGGCAATCAGTAGCACTGGGCGGGCGCAATAAAATAAAAAATCAAAGGAAATTGAGGATAAGTAGTGGAGGTGATTCCAACAAAACCTAAGCAGAAGATAACAACTATGAAGAAAGTTTAGAACTTAGAAGCCAAAAAAAGTTGTTTCCACCTCTACTTAAGTTTGTTCAATGATTACGTCTGTAACATAATTATCGTCCTTAAAACGAATATGGCCGATGAATTGTTGCATTATCATCGTTCTTAGATAAGATTATTTTTGGTCATGCAAGTTTCGCAAAAAAAAAAAAGATAGAGAGGCATGCGTTCACAATCAAATTGGGCAGACCCGCTAAGATTGCATACACTAAATGGTCCAATTCGTTATGCCTGTGTGCACCAAACTGTCCGGTGTGTGCGCGTCCAAGTCGGGTCAAAAAGGACGTAGTTCTATGTTTGTTTTAAGTTGATTTCCGTCATGTATTTGGACTTTACTCTGGGATAGACCTTC
Source organism: Miscanthus lutarioriparius (assembly GCA_904845875.1). NCBI lineage: Eukaryota > Viridiplantae > Streptophyta > Magnoliopsida > Poales > Poaceae > Miscanthus > Miscanthus lutarioriparius. The sequence continues at coordinate 116,604,361 of CAJGYO010000002.1, forward strand.
CACCCTATAAATATAAAGGACCATGGTCGATCAAGGGATCTAATCGATTAATCAATACAACTTTATCTTTCTGTTTTTACCCTTTATTACTCTAATTTTCTTAATCTCCTCCAAACCCTAGATTGTTGTTCTTTCTTCATCTTTACGACGTTTGAAGGCGCCTTAGATAGCCTGCCGATGCTAGGCATCCCGAAGTGTGCTTGCCCTGACGGGGTCTCTCCCGGGTGAGTGTTCGTTGGCCTTCACGACAAAGCAAAGAGCACCGGACGACGGTCCTCCGTGTGCATTTCACCAATCTACAAACCGTGCGTTTGTGTCACGAGGTGAACTGTCCGGTGCATAGAATTGAGCAAGCGCTAGGCTGTCCTTTGCGTGTAACTACGCCGAGGGTATTCAACACCTGGCGGTGGATTGTCCGGTGTGTAGATTTTCATCTAGGCCTCGACAATCCACTACCTGTGCATTATAGCATTATGATGTGTGGCTGATTTTTGCGCCAACAATAGTCAATGCTAAAAGAATCAATTTCAACTTAGATGCAGTTAGAACACAAATATATTGATTTTTTTACAACAAAATATATTGATGTTAGCTTCATGCTTTAAAGTTGCATATAATTTGACTAATTGTTGATTAAAATTTATAATATTTGACTTTTCTCTGGTCAAATATGATTATCAATTCTAAACGTAGTGAGAGCATGTTTGGTGTGGCTTCTCTGCACACGCTCCGTAGCCAAAGTCGGAGCCCTAGAAGTGAAGCCAGTTTTTGTGGCTCTATGTCCGTACGGAAAAACGGCTCTGGCTCCATATTTTGCCGGCTAGAAGCTCTCTTCATGTGAGGGCGTTTGCTGTGTCTCCCTCTGCTTCGCATGTGGAGCCGGGAGGGAGCCACGCCAAACGCGCCATAAGTATGCATGAAAAAAAAAAAATGAATGCAGCTAGCATTTCTGTGGAGCAAAAGGGTTGGTACAGTAGCTGGTAGGCAAAGCAATTGGTATCTTTAATTTATGTTTTCTCCTTTATTTAGTGCCATCACGTCCTTCTTATCCGATTGGCCTTCCATTTCTTCACACACCCCACCGCAAGCCTCGCGGAGCACCTAGCTAGCCCTTCCCCTTCTATAAATATACCGGCGCCGAGGAGGCAACCAAGATCACCGACGACGCATAGCATTCCAATCCCAGTTCCATTGCCGTTTCCCTTTTCTTGAGCAAAGACAAAGAGAGGTAGTCACCACCATGTCTGGCATCATCCACAAGATCGAGGAGACGCTCCACATGGGGGGCGAGCACAAGAAGGAGGACGAGCACAAGAAGGAGGAGCACAAGAAGGCCGAGGAGCACCACAAGAAGGACGGGGAGCACAAGGAGGGCATCGTGGAGAAGATCAAGGACAAGATCACCGGCGAGCACGGCGAGAAGTCCGGCGAGCACAAGGACAAGGACCACAAGGAGAAGAAGGACAAGAAGAAGAAGGAGAAGAAGAAGCACGGCGAGGGCCACGACCATGACGGCCACAGCAGCAGCAGCAGCGACAGCGACTGATCTCGCCTCGCCGTGCGCCGTGCTTCCATACGCAGATACGCACGAAGGTAATTTGGGCTGGGCTGGCTGAACACCATGCACATACACGCCCAGATTATTGCTCTAGAATCTTCTGAATAAAGTTCTTTTTTTTTTTTGGTTCGGTTTATTGTTGGATTGATCTTTGCTGGATCGATCTGAAGATGTTGATGTTGGCTTGAATGCAGGTGGAACAGATGCCTGGAGGATACATACCACCAGATGCTGATGTAATGTTTCACGGGTGTCATGCCTGTATGTGCTACAAAATCAAGGGGGAAAATGATGAAAAAGAAATAACAGAGAGTCAGAGATAGCATGTATGGTTTGTTTGCCATGTGATGTACTCCTACTACTAAAATTAGGTTGCACGGTGCTAGCTTGTAATAAAATGTTAATGCAGAAATTGATCTGCCTGCTTGTCTTTGCCACGCATTCATCAAGGCGTGTCTTATTTCTGTTTACGCGTCTCGCTCGGGAAGCAGGATCGAGGAGATCCATATCTTTATTTATGCCTTTTGGCCTGTGCCATGTGACTCCACTTTCTAGATCTAAGCTGGTGCACGTTGGATGTCCCTGTTGGGGAGAAAAAATGGGCGATCAAAGAACGGCGAAGTCAACAAGAACATGCACCAGAACTTTGGGACGAAAGAGCCAAAGTAGCGTCACTGTTTGTCTCTGCCATACGTACCAAATTTTAGACTAGATCAGCCAAGATTTGGTGTAATCAAATTCGTGTGGCGCGCGCAATAGGTATCTAATTAGTTTGGAACAATTCGTGCACGTAAAATGAACTGGGATACTGATAAAGTGGACCATCAGTACCTTTTTCAAAATTAAATTTAAATGCAAACCCAACAGTAATCAAATTTGGTAGAAGTTGTGAAAACTTGATACGCCAAACTTTTTTTTTGCTCTCACTAGAAGTTGCGAAAATTCTCAGAAATAAAAAAAATGCTCCTATAGTTCATGATTAGCCAAAAGCTACCTCGGTTGGTAGTACGTTTGACTCAGATTCCGATTACTCTATTCTAGCGTCCGGACGCCCGCGTCTGCTGCTGCGCCCGGCGCCTCCTCTTACTTTTTTTTTTTATGGAATACGTGCCTTCTCTTAGCTGCTGTTGTGCCCCATGCCGCCTCCTGCTGCTGCGCGCCACACCTGCTCCTGCCCGCCTAGCTACCACGCCTGGTGGTGCAGGGGCGCCCGGCGCAGTGCGCGCTTGCCCGAGAGCCGCAATATACGTATATAATCATCGCAACATATGTAACATCTAAATAAAATAATTACAACATACGTCTAAAAAAGGTAAAACATTTTGAACATACACGTGTAACATATGTGTATAGTCATTGCAACATATACAACATTCAGATGAAAACATACAACATCTAGATGAAAATAGCTGAAACATTTGGAAAACACACTTGCAACATACATGTATAGCCATTACAATATATGCAACACCCCGATCTACTTTTACAACATCCACATAACATCCAGATGAAACATCTGAAATACTTAAAACATACGCTTGCAACATGCGTTTTCACTTGAAATATACTCTTGCAATATGCGTTTCCAGTGCGCAATGTCACCTTGTTGCTTGGACGAATCGCGGAGCTCGACGCCGCCGCGGCGCATGGAGCTCGCTGGTGCTCCCTTGGGCGAGGACACCTTTCGGTGACCTTGGTAAGCACAGCTCGCGAGGGCTGCTGAAGCGACACTCTGCCTGAGCACCCACAGGCGACACCTACTCGGTGCCTAGGCGGCGCACCCACGCTGTGGCGGGGATGGCGGCGGCGGGCGCGTGAGTGGCTGGCAGTGGTCGCAGCGGCGCCCACCCACCGCGCGCTGGCGGCAATTTGGCGTTGAGGCGGCGAGCGCGCGATAAGCGGCGGCGCGATAAAACGAAGTACGTGGGAGCATTTTTTTATTTACAAACGGAGGAGGGGAGTCTTGGGCTGGCGTTGCGCGGCCCACGAACAGAGCATCCAGACGAACGGACGCCCGCTTTCCAGCATTACCGTTACTTTTCAGGCACAAAGAAAATACTTAACCTCTGATTGTTTTATGTTAAGATGAATTTGTTAAAGAATAAGTACCTTGGGCCTTTTATGTTTCACCCATTATTACATCTCATAGGGGCATTTGGCCCATCCTCTGGAGAAAACAATCGGCCCATCACGATTTGTCATATCATAATTTTAAAGATTGGACGACGTACCACACGTTTCCAGCTTAAATCATTATGCTTTATTTTATGAGAAAAGAAATACATATTGGGTTATATTGTATATACACATATGGAGCATAATAAGTAGTATCAATGATAAAATAAGACATGCGAAAAAGGAATCAAACTTCAGTTATGCCGAGGATGGTAAACATAGCACCAAGCAATAGCTACTCGATCCATACTTATTGTGATACTTGAATACATCTTTGGCTATTACAGTTCTATATTATTGATGAGTAATGCATCTTTGGCTACTAGACTTGAATGCACTTGTGAAAGAATTTCAGTTGCTCAGGCACGTCCATGAAAAAAAAAGAATATTTTTTCAGAAGGCAAATCTAGCAGTATGATTTTCGTATGATGAATCTTGGGAGAGGGAGACTAAAGATATCTATGGCCAAACTTTCAAAGTTTGAGAGCACGCATACTGAATTCTAGGATGAACAGAAAACGAATAGAGGTATATATATGTCTCTTGCCAATTGCCATGGGTGTCATTTCCCACGAACAATTCAGTGCTCTCACGTGCCGTGGCACCTCATTTGTTTAGTGGACAAAGTCCTCTTGCTGAATCGAGCGTGACATTTGGAGCGCGTGTGCATTCCAGGACTCCAAAATCTGCGCAGCAGCTAGCTAGCTGAAGCCGGTCAGCACAACCACGCTCTCGCCCAGTTCCTTTCTACCTCCAAATGTAAGGCGACCAGCCATGCGTTGGCATCAGCATCCTTGCAACTGAACGTCTGAACAGAACTGAGATCCTCGCCTATGATTGATGCATCTGCGATTCTGCGCCACAGCTACCAGCAAGGAACAAGCAGCGCGTGATCGATTGTGCTTGGGCGCGGCGTAACTGTCTCGTGGCTGAATGATTTGCTTGGACATGACATGACTGTCTCGACGCTTGAGGCTGGACTGGTGGAGTGGTGGACTGTGTCACTTTCAGAAAAGAACAGAGGAGCTCGCGTTCAGTAACGTACGGAAGCTTCAGCACTCCAGGCCCTGAACTGAATGAAGTCGCTCCATTTGTCAGATTTGGTTAGTCTTCGATCTAGTGATGATGAATACAGCTCTCAAGATGTAGCTTAAACTGACCTTATATAGACAATGATTAGGAGCCATAGAACACCGACGCAGAGAAAAAAAAAATGTATTTTGAAGTACAATTTTCTTCGGCCTTAGCTGTAGGGCTCTGGCAAGTACTCCTTCCTGTACGGCAGGGCCAAGCTGCAACTGATCAGGAGCAAGGTGTAGACACCAATGGCTAACAGCTGAGCTGCTGAAAGCCATAGCAATGTCAGCAATCAGCAAGTACAAAATATACGGAATCCCCTCGAGTTCAGGATGCTCCTACTCTGGAAATGGCAAGCTAGCGATTGGAAAAGAAACGGTACCACTCAACCACTGACCGACTCATTAAGTCAATATGTATGAACGCCAGGCAGCTTGATTATCTCAGTTTGCAGCTTGATTATGTCAGCTTGATTATTCAACTGCGAACTTAATTGTTGAGGTCACACTGGGGCCATTAGCAATACGTCTGTTCAGTCATTGAGGATTAGTATATTATATTAAGGTAAGATTAGGTATTTGTCACTTTTCATTCTCTAGACCAAGTAGTCGTTTCTTGATTGGGTCTTTAATTTGTTGAGACATCTCTGTAAATAAGTAGTCAGGACGAAATAATGACAGGGTAAATAAGTAAATATATGAATTTTAAGAATATATTTGCAGAAAATTTCTAGCACCATTCTATTTTCTGATTGAAGTACTACATGTCGAAAGACTGAATACTCACTGAATTGCAGCTTCTCCAGTTACATGCATGTGGACCAATCCAACATTGTTGCAGGCCTGTTAAACATGATCTCACCAGATTAACCAGTTACCAGCAGATAGTGGAACAACCAAATGGTTTAAAGAAATGTAATGTAAGTCCAACTAATAATACAACACATACCTTGTTCGGTTACTCTCAGAAAGAGAAGAAATTCTTGACTAAGAGGATGCCAAAACATGTAATCTTTCTTTTGATCCTGATATCTTTTCATAAGACATCCGAGATAATACAGCTAACAGTGACAAGAAAATATTGCATGTACATGGCAACCAAGGTTAAGTTCAGATGGACAGATGATGACCATGAAGTGAAAGATGATCCAATAACTTTGCCTTGTAAATGCACCGGAGAGAAGATTAGAAAAAATATTGTTCACCATTCCAAATCTTCACCATCGCGCTGAATATCAAACGTTGGTGACACTAGCAATGGCTTAGCTCTTTCATCATATACTAAACAATTACATGTATGCAAAAACAAAACAGACAAGCACCCACTGTTGACCTGTCCATATATGTTTAAATTAAATGGTTGTTTAATATGACAAAAGCAATGCATTTTTTATCTAAAACAGGCCGTGCTGTCATATGCGGAAACTTTCATAGGGACAAAGGACATCTTTTTAAATTTTCTTGTCACTTGCCAAGCAAAAGCCAAGACCCATTTGTCCAGCAAATCCCTTCCACAATCCTGCAGCTGCCGTCGTTAGAAAATACATGACGAATTACCGGAGAACAAATCACGATGCAAAACGAACATTAGAAGCCACAAAAATGAACAGTAGAGTCATGTTTTTTTTCTCATTCCAAGTTCTGGGTGATAAAAAGGGTAAAGTATACTTTCCAACCTTCAATTTGTATGGTAGTCTGATTTCAACTTTAAAATACGGATAAAGTATATTTTTCAATCTCCAAGTTGCACATCAGTCCAATTTTCAACCTTGAATTACAAAACTAGGTAATGGACACCCTTTAATTGTCAAAACGGGACAAATTTAAATTTCAAAGGCGCTTTTCTATTTTCTAAAAATATAGATTCAGGTTTGATCTCTAAAAAATAAAATATATGGAACTAGTACAATTTTCTACTAAAAATGTTATCTAGTTGTAGGTGGTCTATTTAGAGTTATTTGGATCATATTTGTTTTAAATAAATATTGAGCATTACTACGAGCAATAAAGCAATAAGAATAAAAATAAATCAGTTTCAAACAACTTTATATATAGATCATAAGCATGTAGATAAATTTTTTTTTGAAAAAAAAGATACTAGTTTCATATTTTTTTGATCTAATGAATTATTTATGATTTTTAGATAGTAAACATGATTTTTATTATTTTTATAAAATAGAAAACCACTTTTGAAACCCGTAGGAGGACTAAATTTGTCCAGTTTCAATAGTTAAATGTTGCCTATTACCCAATTTCCTAGGGTTTGTTTGGATTGCTCCGCTCCACGTTTTTAGCCGAACAAGTATAGCTCCACAAACCCTGCTCAAGAAAAAAAGGTGAAGTTGTGAGAGTTAAATGGGTGCTCTAAAAACTCCATATTTTTATGGAGCTGCTCACGCTTGAGTTTATGGTGTAGAGTTGGTGGAGTAGTCCCAAACAGGCCTATAGTTTTAAGGGTTGAAGTACATTTTTCAACCTGTAAGTTACATGTCAGCCCGATTTTCAACTTTGAACTACGAACCGAGCAGGAGGCACACTCTAACGGTCAAAACCGGATAAATTTGGTCCTCTAACTAGTTTGAAAGGTGGTCTTCTATTTTCTTAAAAGAAGCCGCCTGAATCACATGTGTCTCCCTTGCACCGTGATGCACATTAGTCGTTGATTGCCTCCCTCACCCATCCCCTTGCTAGGAAGACCAGAGACCTGACGCCATACTTCCTGTGATGGTGATTTGATGACCAGTGGAGGAGGAGGATAACGACCAGAGTACCACATCTACCACCCATGCCATGCCTGCTACTGTGGGTAGGTAAGGGACATCTTCATCCAATAGGCCAGTTAATTAAGTTCAACTAAGTGTTAAAGTGCAGGTGTTTATGTGTTAGGTTAATCACAATCCTAAACAAATACTAAGTTTAACATTTGGCACCAGAGCTAGCCTAATCCATGTACCCTAATTGTCAACTTTAAGTATTAGCTGTTTTCAATTAAGCCTTAATTACACTCAATAAACCCTAATTTCCCTTTTATTAGTGCTAATTTCTCTGGATTAATGGTAGAATTATCCCTTTTTTAGTCAAAACCAGCATAGTTTTATGTTAGTTGTTGTCGCAATTAGCTAGGCTAGCAAGCTAGGGTTTCAATGAAGATAGAAGAAGTGGAATCAAGTCAAAATGCACTGAAAGTGCATTTGCCCCATATGTGAGTTTTGGTGTATTGATGACATCCAAATTAGGGACTAATGTGATTTTAATGAGATATGTCACAGCTATTTGTCCCATGAAAGATTCAAAGAATTGATAAAGATGAAATGATATCCCTCAATTTTTGAAGTTGTAAAGACGAACGAACTCAAAGCGTTTTTCAAAGATTTTATTTTTGTTTTTGAGTTTAGGATCCGCCGCGCTATAAAGAGGGATGCAAACTTAGTTGGTCCGAGGAAGATAGAGTGCTCAAGCATAAAAATAAAATCAAAAGAGAGCCATTCTAGCACTCCACGAGCACGTAGAATATTTTTCAGTGACTGTTGGTGTCGGAAGTCTTGACGTAAGCCGGAACTCCCGACCGTCGGAAGTCACGACTCATGCCGGAAGTCCTGACGCCCAGTCACTTAGCCTGCGTAGTGACTGTGGCCGTCGGAAGTCCCGACATGAGTCGGAACTCCCGACAGTCGGAAGTCCCGACACCTAGTTTTGCTAGCCGGCTGTCTGCGCCCGTTGAAAGTCCCGACGTATATTGGAACTCCCGACAGTCGGAAGTCCCAACCCATGTCAGGAGTCCCGACACCTAGGGTCTTGCTAGTTGGCTGTCTACGCACGTCGGAAGTCCTGACGTACGTCGGGAGTCCCGACCATCGGAAGTCCCGACGTTTGTCGGGAGTTCCGATATTGACTTGCTCGTGTGGACTTCTGACCCTACGTGAACAGTATTTCCTGTTAAGGTCGAAAGTCCCGAGATCCGCGTCGGAACTTTCGGCGTAGATCTGAACGGTTAGATTTCTACTATGAGTATAAATAGCCCTCTCTGCACTTCTAACCGTTACGGACTCATTCACAGCTCACCAACCTTCGTGCTCAACAGCTCCCAAGCAACAAAGGCACCACTCTCCTCCCTCCTTTGCTCCAATCTTCAATTCCTCTAGGGTTTTAAGTGAAAGAAGAGTGGATTAAGTGAGAGAATCACTTTAAACCGGTTGGATTTGCGTCTATTACTCTTGGGGCTTTGCCCCTAGCCGGCTAGGCGTTGCCTAAGAGCTTTCATCTTGTGGAAGAGCCTTGGGAAGTTTATATTACCCTTGATTTCTTAGTGGAAAGCTCAAGTGACCTTTGTGGTCGCTTTGAGAGAGGCAAGGAGGTGAAAGAGACTCCGACCTCTGTGGTTACCTCAACAACGAGGATGTAGGAGCTTTTTTGTGGGGTTGCCGAACCTCAGGATAAATCCTTGTGTCTCGTGTGCTTGTTGTTGTGATTGCTAGAGATTACTTGTATTTATTTGTCTCTCTCTCGAACTTCATTTTAGGGTTTGAACTCGATCTACGGTTTGGAGGCATAACGGCGTCAAGGGAGTGACCCAACATCTTCACTAAACCACTAGAAAGTGGGGTTGTTGATGAGGACATGACACCCATGCATATGACCATGTTTGGCACATGGTATGTAGGGGAAGGAGGCCAGCAAGGGTGTCCAAGTCAAGAAGGAGGCCCGAGACTAATTCGGTTCGAGTCCCCAAGGTGGAGGCCCAAAGCAACTCAAGTTCGAGTCTGTCTCGGCCTCCAGGACCAGTCTGCCTTAAACTGGTCACCCAGGACGCATCCGGACTCCTTTTTCGACGATCCACATATGGTTGGAAAGCTAATTTGATAAGGAAGCCAATCCAAGTGGTTTCACATCAAAACCCCATCAGAATCAACGGAAATCGTCGAAACAAGTCAGTATCCAGAATCTGCCAGGGTGCTGCGACACCGTCTTTTGGTCCGTTGGGCCGTGTATCGTATTTGGGCCCATTAGGGGGCACGTCCAGGGTAGGCGATGACCCTAAGACCTTTATAATCATACGCCGCCGCCGTTGTTAGGTTTTGGGTTTTGCTTAGATTATTCTGTCAAGAACAGTTTTGCTGTTCATCGGTTTGTGAGACCTCAACTCGTGAGATTAATCATACATCTGTAATTTGGTTGCTTTCTTTCTTGTTCTTGTTTGTGTTCTTCGTTGCGTAGGCAGGGATTAGCCTTCTTGGCGAGGTCAACCTAGTTCGTGACTTGGTTGATAACCAGAGGAGCTGTGGTGCTAAGATTGCAGGGTTTGATCTTTCGATCTGAAGCCGGATCGGTGTGTCATTCTCCGCCACAACGATAGTTACCACCACCTGACGGAAGATCGGGATCCCCGTTCACATTAAGTGGTATCAGAGCTAAGGTATACCATCAGGTTCACTTTTATTCCCTAGTTTGAGTGTTTCGTATTCGTCCCATAGTCTAGTGCCATACTTGTTTTTCCTGTCCTAGAACCTTCCGCGCCATAGCCTTTGCATATTTTAGTTTCAGAGTCCGTCGTGTTGAGTTTGTGTCCTGGTCGAGGTCTTATTGCTGGTTAGGTCGCGTTAGAGTCCAGTTCATGTGTTTTCCCCCATCGTTTCCATCAAATCTTTGTTGTTGTGACCAGTTTTGTGCACATTGTTCCTGTTTTATCCTCTAATTCGGAGTCAATTCTTAAAATTGGTCTAGTTTTCGCATACGAACTCCGATTTCGACGTTCCATACATCAAAATCGATCAGAATTTTTTTTTCCGGATCCATCCATCCCCTGCTTTCTCAGGGTTTGGAAATTTTAGATTGGTCAAAAAGTGGTCACAAGATCCTCTTTTCGTGGTCACAAGGTTTTTGTCGATTTTAATCAAGTTTTCTGAAAATTTCACAGGACACGTCTTTCACTTGTTTAAGCTCATATTTTATGTGGTTACTTCTTTTATGCTCCTAAGTAAAGGAAAAATATCAAAAAAATAAAATAAAGAGTTGAAATTTCCCAAAAAACAATGACAACCTAAAAAATAGAAAAAAAGAGGGGCAAAAGAGAAACAATATTTAGAGGAGCACATAGAGAAGACCAAAGTGAGCTGTGTTAGCGTGTGCTGTCTGGTTCCTTGTTTGTGTTGCTGTTTCCATCCATCATACTTGTTATTCACTCCCCTGTCACCTTGCTATATAACATACTTGTTTGTTACACACCTAGTACTTGGAGCATTTTAGATCAGCAACGAGAACAAGTACTTTGGACTATAATTCAGCATTACTTTCTGTTACTGACTTGTGTGCTAGATATACATATTACTCTTTGTTTGCCTTTCAAGCTCCATAAATTCTTTAGATCAGTACAGAAAAAGGGCTTTGCAATCTCGGTACCACTGCCTCACAGGTATCATAAACCAGCCACCGGTTGTACCGTCCACTGCTTGTGTTGGTAAGAACTTTGTAAGAACTTGGTAAGACGCTTTCACTTACTGTGAAAAGTGACACCACTGCAATCACGTAGTCATTTGGTAGGGATAACTTTCACCGTTTGTTCCTTGTTTTTGTGTTTACAATGACAGGTTGTTCGTATGCACCGACTTATGATGGTATAGGTGCTGATGAGTACATGGAGTGAGAAATTGCCATTGATAACATATTTGCTACTCGCTTTATGTGTCCAAGGAGGAAGGTAAAAAATGCAGCTAGTGTTTTGCGACATTCTACTTTATCTTGGTGGGAGTCTTTAGATCTTCTGATAAACCTCAAACTTGGAATGATATAAAACTTCTTATGCGAGAAACCTTTGTTAATCCACCTCATGTTTTGACTTCATATGATGAGGTGCACCATTTAGAGGAAGAGTCTGTTATTATTTCTCTTGCTATGACTAACCTTCTGCAGGATAATGTACATAAGCGAGAGGATGACGTGGAAGAAAATGAGATGCTCACAACCTCATATGCAAATTTAGAACCATCACTTCATAATGCACCTATTACTCTTACTGAGCACACATGTAATGGCCATGGTGCTACACTCATGGAAGATGAGAATTGTTTTAATGTACTAAATTTTTCCACGAACCATACTATCATAGAGCAATTGTTAGTGGAACCCTCTCTTGATTTATCTCTATCCCATGATAATTTGCTTGATGTTCCTTGTGATAAAGATGAATTGGTTGATGATGCTTCAGTTTTACATGTTTTTGAGCCAGTCACTTATGCTAAAAATACACATGTTATTCATATTGCTACTAAAATTGATGAGCTCAAACTATTGTCTTCTTTACATACTTTGGGTTATATTGAATTTGATGTTTTGTGTAACCTAGATTGTTTGGATGAGAGCCTTTTTAAATATGCTGATTTGCCTTGATTTTCTAAACACACATATCATGTTATTGGCAAATATAACAAGGGACAATATATAATACATTGAGTATATATTCGTAGTAATATGAATTCTCCTTTTATTGTATAAGATTATGATTGTTTAGAGGGCAGCCATAATAATACAAATATTTTCTCATGTTCCTCAAAGAAACAAGTTCACTTTCAAGAAGGGGAGCATTGTTGATTGCTACCTATGTTTGCTAGACCATCTATTCCTGCATTGTCTTTGGTTAGTTCTAATCTTTTGCAGGATAGTGTTGACATACATCATGTGCATTCGGATCATGGAGTCTACATGCTATAAACTTGGAAACATGGTCACGTTCCTTCTCACAATTATTTCAGTTTCCTTTGTCTTCACAACCCCGTTCTCCTTTGTGTTGTGCAGGATTAGTTTCAAGCACACTCGACGCCGAGGACGACTTTTCATCAAGAAGGGGAGGATGATGAGGATATGACACCCATGCATATGACCATGTTTGGCACATGGTATGGAGGGGAAGGAGGCTAGCAAGGGTGTCCAAGTCAAGAAGGAGGCCCGAGGCTAATTCGGCTCGAGTCCCCAAGGTGGAGGGCCAAAGCAACTCAAGTTCGAGTCTGCCTCGGCCTTCAGGACCAGTCTGTCTTAAACTGGTTACCCAGGACACATCTGGACTCTATTTTTGATGATCCACATATGGTTGGAAAGCTAATTTGATAAGGAATCCAATCCAAGTGGTCTCACGTCAAAACCCCATCAGAATCAACGGGAATCGTTGAAACAAGTCAGCATCTAGAATCTACCAGGGTGCTGCGACACCGTCTTTTGGTCCGTTGGGCCATGTATCGTGTTTGGGCCCATTAGGGGGCGCGTCTAGGGTAGGCGACGACCCTAAGACCTTTATAATCATACTCCGCCACCGTCGTTAGGTTTTGGGTTTTGCTTAGATTATTCTGTCAAGAACAATTTCACCGTTCATCGATGTGTGAGACCCCAACTCATGAGATTAATCATACATCTACAATTTGGTTGCTTTCTTTCTTATTCTTGCTTGTGTTCTTCGTTGCGCAGGTAGGGATTAGCCTTCTTGGCGAGGTCAGCTGTAGCACCCCGGTGTTATGCTAGCATTTAGGCACTGCAATCATGCATATTGTGCATCATCAAGCATCCTAATCATACATACCTAATCATGTAAATAATAACTAAAACCATGCTTCGAAACATCTGAAACGTGCTCGTGAAACATGAATGTTGCATACACCTCTTTAGAGTTATTTTTGCCCAAATTATGCTTGCTAAGTTAGTAAAACATGTTTGGCTATGATTGTAAATCATCTAGAATTATTTAGCACAATTTTTGGAGCAAAGTTTGTATTTAAATTATTGCCAAATTTTGCTTCAAAAAAATTCTCCAAAATTAGGGTTTTGAGTTAAAATTGACTTTAATTTTATAATTCAAAATCTAGCAAGAATTGGACTTTGGTCATAAAAACAAAGTTGTAGAGGATTAAATTCTAAGCAACTTTATTTTTGGGCCATTTTCAAAAGAAGTCAGTTTCTTGCTCAAAAGGGTATTTGAAAACTGCTATTTGAAATTTCCTTGAAAATAGAAAAATTGAAAAGTGTTTCTATCCTTTCACGGGCCGCCGCCTCGCTTCTAGGCCCACGGCCGAAGCCGGCTCGGCCTGCCACCGCGCCCGTCGCTCGCCCACCCCGCGTCCGGCCTAGCCCACCTCGCAAGACGGCGGCTGCGCCGCGGCTGCTGCGCTGCCGTTCCCCGCGCGCTGTCGACGACGCCCGCCGACGCGAGCGCGAGCGTGGCGACCATGGCGCGCCGATGCCGATGCGCCGCGCGCGCGCGTGCGCACCACCACCGCCTCCGCCTCCACGCGCTCACCTTCTTTTGCGACCGCCGCGCACCGCTCCACTCTCTCGCTCGCGAAAGCGCGATAGCAAGCAGAAGCGCCGCTCTCGCTCTCGCCACCGAACGCCGCCGCTGCCCCGCCGGCGACATACCCCTCCTTCCACGCCTCCATTCTTTGATTCCCGCCGCCAGCAGCTCTGCCTTAGGTCCCTGCCTCGCCTGCGCTCGCTTGCGGCCGTCGTCGTCGAGGTAAGGGCCGAGCTTGGCGCCTCCTTCCTCTCCGTGGCGAAGCGCTGCCGTGGGCCGCATGGTCAAATCTCACCGCCAGCCAGCGCCACCCCCCCCAGCCGGTGCGGCTCGGCGTGGTGTGCACGCTGGCACCGCCCGCGCCACCAGAAGGGCTCGCCGCCGGTGAGCACCCGTCGGTGAGCTCCTCCCTGCTCTCGGGTCGGTCGCTTGACCCGTGGGGCCTGAGGGCCCAACCTGCGATCGGTGGGTGGAAGTTAAAGGTGCACCCAACAATTTCGTCAGCTGAAGTTTAAAAGGATTTCAAAAATGATTTTTCAGATTTCTATTTAAATGCTTTGGAAAATATTTGTGTACTCATTTTGACTCCAAATTTGTTGAAACAAATTTTGTTGTGTTCCTTGTCACCAGATCTACATGATAAAAATATTGCATGTCATTTTTGAGATACTTTTCTGTAGAGCTTTATTTAATTCTTAATATTGCTGATATCTTGTAAAATGTGCATTAAAACTTATATGCTTCAGAAAAATATGCTTCCAAGTGTGTTATTCTTCTTGTGTAATGTACTTCCTAGGAAAATTATATGCCATGCATGTCTTGTAGAAAAATTATGAGATGTAGTTTAAGTGCCTTTTATGGCCGATTTTTGTTATTTTTGCTAGAGAGCAAAATTTGAATAAAACATGCATGTGATAATTTTTGTACAGTGATTATTTACTGTTTAGAACCTAGAAAAAATACTAAATCTGTTGTTTGACACTTTTCATAATACAAAGTATTTTCATGTTCATAATTATGCCATAGCTTGTCATTTTTGTGTAGGCTATTCCACTTATTCAAATGCCATAAAAATTTGATGGTAGACTACTTAGGTTAGTACTGTGCTATGGTAATTTTCTAAGATTTTTCTAAGCTATAAAAATAGATGTTGCTATTCAAACCTATTATTAATTAGGGTTTAATCAAGTGTTGCTTTATGTGTGATTAAGAAATTAGTGAAGCTTTGGTGTATCTTTGAAGCATTTAATGAGATGTGTTGACTTAGCATATTAGTAGTAGAAGAGAATGCAGTAGATGACATGTGCTTGTAGTATATGTTCTTGGATGATGTTGACTACCTTGCATTCAAGCATATCCATTATATTCATCTCATCCGATGCACCGATTGCATAAGCACTTACGCACATTGCATCATATAGGATCGCAAACCGAAAACCCAGTCATCATACCCGAGGAGCCCGAGGAGCAGCTCGAGGTGTAGCCGCAGGAAGTGACCGAAGCCGACGAGGAGGACGTTGAGGAACTTCCGGAGTGCCCCGATCACCGCCCGAGCTCCTTCGAGAGAGGCAAGCTCCGGAGCATTTTTCTCCCCGGTTTGCGATTATTAATTAAATGCTTTATTTTAATTGATGTATTACGTTCAGGAGTTGTTTGCAACCGTTGCTGCATTATACCTTGTTTACCTTTGTTATACTATATCCTTGTTACCCTGGTATCCGCAGTCGAGTCAATGCTTAGCTAGCTTAGACCGGTAGAAGTCGGGTGATTTCTGTCACATGCGAGCTATAGGTGGTTACCTGGATCTGCTTGGATAACTATGTAGTCATGGTATAACTAAGTGTTAAATGAAGTTGAGACCGGACGGAGACTTACAGAGTTTTGGACTGTAGTGCCTTCCGTCTGTGTCGATTAAGGACCGACCGTTGTTGGACCTCAGGTCATGTTGAACGCATGCCTTACATATAGCTGGCCGAATAAAGTACCTTTCGACCGTGAAGCTAGAAGATTATTCGGGCCGAGTAGATTGCCCACAGCTCACTGTACCGGAGCAGGTGTGGTAGGACACGGGGGCGAGATGATAAGACCAAAGTGCAGTCGGTTGGCCCCCGGGTACATGTGGTTCCTAGCAAACTCGAGATTCCTGGATAGTTGACTTGGTGACCGATACCTCACTTTATCGGGTGAGTGAGGTTTGTGTAAGGAATAAATCACCAGCTGGTTAGGAATCGATTCGAATCGCCATCGCTCCTGGATAGTGAGCACTTGACTTGAGTTACTTCATCGTAGTAATGTTAATGGAACACTGGACAGTTATAATGAATATGACATTATGGAAGTTGATTAATGATCATGGGTTATCATTATTTGCTTAATCTCATGTTTGCCCTAGTATAGGTGCAAATGTAGTCGACAGGTTAATAATAATTAACTTGACAATAATGCTTTTGGAAAGGTTCTTAAAATGCTAAAAATGCTTCTTTTTGCAAATGAGTCAGCTACACTACTATAAAGCCCTTCATAATCCTTGGTGTCACTTTATTTTCGGTTATGTCGGGTAAGTCTAGCGGAGTACCTTCTCGTACTCAGGGTTTTATTCCCACTTGTTGTAGATGGACAGATGTATTACGGCTACTGTATCAACTGCCTTTATCCTGCGATGGGTGATGCTTAGGACCATGGGCATGGTCATTCCTTACGTCTCGTCTGATGCTTTTGTTGGTGATGATCATTAGCTGGCATTGTATTTGAACTCCGTGTGAGTGTGTGGTTTGCACAAATGGCTTCCGCTACTTTTATTTGAACTCGTTTTGTAATAATTATGTTTAAACTCTGATCTATCTAAGATGTGAACTTTTATGTAATATGTGATGGTGACCGCTAAACTTATTACGATCTTGGCTGGTATGTGAGTTGGTTTGAAATCCTTCGCGATTTCATGGACTACCGGGTTATATGGGCTTAAGTTTGTTAAATCGTCTGCGCTGACGGATGATTTTCTTACTTAATTTTGTATAATTGGTCGGTTCTATTACATCAACCTGGTCCATGACTTGGTTGATAATCAGAGGAGCTGTGGTGCTAAGATTGCAGGGTTCGATCTTTCGAAGCCGGATCGGTGTGTCATTCTCCGCCACAACGATAGTTACCACCACCTGATGGAAGATCGGGATTCCCGTTCACATTAGTTGTAAGATTATTTATCTACAAAGTTAAATTTGGCACTGCTTTTGTAGTTCACGTAGGCGTCGGGACTTCTGACGTTTGTGCTGGAACTTCTGACGACGTCGGGAGTTTCGACCCAAACTGTCGGGACTTTTGACATTGACTGATAAATTTGAACTTAGCATTTGCAGTTAATTTTTAGATACGCCTATTCACCTCCCCTTTAGGCATTGTTAGATCGTTTCATGCACGCGTAAGTCAAAATTCTCCAAAGTTTTTTCCCCAAACCAGAAACCTTAGGAAGTACTCCCCCCCTCAATTTATCAAGATTAGAACCCTAACCAAGAGAAAGAGACGAACGATGAGTATTAGCCTAAGGGTTTGGCTATCAGTTGTACAGCGCCACCAACACCATCCTCTAAGCTATGCACTTCCGTCCTAGAAGTCAGTGGCCTTGCGCGCATAAGGTCTATAACGGGGATCACTGGGACCTTAAAAGTCAAGGCTTAGAGGCTGAGCAAGAGAACAGAGACTTGACTTTGTCAGGTCAGGGGCATTCTTCATTTCCTTGATGCATCAAATTTATCACGGGTGCACGACATCAAGGAAGCCCCCCCAACAGATGAGCAACAACAATAGAGATCCGACAAAGGACCTTAGCGGAAGAACAATAGAGATGTCAACAAAGGACCTCTACATAACTCTATCTTCATTTCATCCAACCAGCCGAAAGCAAGGTCAATCCTCCTTACAATTACAACAAATTTTGGTAAGAAGGATTGCAAAGGCCAAGGAACAATCTGCAAAGAAGGAGGTAGCACTCCAAGGAAGACCAAGGCTGAAAAGAAGACTTGATCAGTATAGGAGATTGAGTGTTGTGCTCTATAATGATTTCGTGAAGCAACAACAAACACTTATTTGAACTCTATAATTATTTTATATAGTAGCAACAAAAATTATGATGTTGCTCTATAATTCTTTTGTATGATCCCTCTTTGGATTAGAGGTGATAGAAATATATTTCTGGGAGGTAAAAGAACAAGGATAGATATGAGCATAGGCATAGCTCATGTAGTATGCCAGATGTTTATGTGACCGAAACAACGGTACAATTGAATCTATTAAACAACAACAGTTAAGCTTTTGTGATGCCAATTTGAATCTACTTTGTATCCTCTTTGTTTACATGTTTGTGTGATGCTAGTTTGATGAAAGAGTGTTGTAGTATTTGACTCTCTATTTATTGACAAGATTACATGTTTGTGTGTCCATATATTCCTTCTCAAACATTCTGTGGCATACATGACTAAGCTTGTGTTGTCATTCAATGAAAAGCTTCTTACTCATGCATTCCAAACATTGTTTGACCATGCAAATGATTAGGATAAAAACATTACACATTTAAATCATACATTCTCTAATTAGTCACTACTTGATGAACATGACAAAAAACATAAGCAACAACACAAAGAAGATACACATAGACATGAAACACTGAACTTTCATCAAACTCACTAACTTAGGGCTAGTTTGGTTGAGACCCTAAATGGACTGCCTAGATATTTGAGCTACCTGTAAGTTGCTAGTGATTGAGAACCTTTTTTCCTGCCTAGGCACTATTGAACAGGAGCACTTTATTGGTGATAAGGAAAGCTAAAGCATTAATAAAAGAAGAAAAGATGGTTACTCAAGGAGCATGGGGCCTAGGCAACCAATTTCATGTGCCTAGCCCTGGCAGAGGTGCCTGGAATAGGCATCTTCCCAGTCTCCCGACCAAACATGGTCCAGAAAGCTCCCAGGGTCCATCCAGGCATAGGCAAATTTCTTTTGGATTCTATCCAAACAGCCCCTCACTCCCTACTACTACCATTGCCCTGGCTTCCTTGGACTTATCATCTTCACACACCAAACTACATGTTACCTCCTTCATCTTCATGTGTGAATGCTTCAAAAGGGAATCTGCACTTAGGTCTCCACCTTGCTGCTTGACTCCTCGGACTTCAGAAACTTCATGTACACCTCCTCCCAATAGAAGAGTGGGAAACCTTCACCATTGCTCTACATTCAGTTTGAACTTTGAAGGCATCAAAGCCAAATTGAAAACTAAGCAATTCAAAACCACAAAGTGAATTCAAATTCAAACTAACCTTGTGTGTGGGCAATAGTAGAACACTTGCCCCGCCCTCTAGGGTTTCTTTGAAATCCGCCTCTCCACTTGAAACTGGTGGCAATCAATGCACATGATAAAGGAAAGGGCACCTGATCAGCCTGGATCTGTTGCCGACAACATGGAGTCGCTCCTCATGGTGGAGGATCTGCCGCCACTATCATCGAGTCGTCCATGGGAGACACATATATATAGAGAGAGATAGAGATATGGGGGAGGACTAAGGAATGAAGGGAGAAACAAGTCTGGGGGTTTGGGCAAGAAGGCGACTAGCCACTGGCCTCCTCACACACACAGTAGATGACCTCTTCTCCACCTTAGCAGCCACGTTGTATAGTCCACGTCAGATATAAACACAAAGCGAACCAGTATAGAACTTTACTGTACAACTTTAAAAGGTTTTGGACCAAAAAATACAAATCCAAAGTTGGTGGCCCTAGTCGACACAGACATAAAATTAATGGACTAACAATGCATTTTACTCTATAAAAGAAAAGTAAAGTGGAGAGGAAGGTTAAGGAACGATCGAACATAGATTGAAATATAGTCTAGGTACACTACTTAGCTGGACAATCTAGCTGTGATGTAGCTTAACCTTGACATGCAATAATTAGGGATCATGTATTACCTAACAACAACGTGAATAATAACGACGTAGTACAAAACTTTTCCCATCACTTCTAGCTGTACTGTGCTCAGCCTTGTACTCCGACTGCACGGCTAGTGATAAGCTGCGCGATTGATCAAATCATCAATAAATATGAAAGATATAGGTATGGGTGGTTTAACAGCTGAACAACACACAAGTAACATATATCATATATTAGGAATGTTCGCCTAGTGCAGTTCATGATGCTCCTTTCCCAGTTGCACAAAACATGCCAGGATAGATCGATCGTGATAGCGAGAGATGAGTAGACATTAGTCGGCTATTCATGTGTTCGAATGCACGCAGCTTTGATCTCAACGTCAGTGGCATGACGTGCAGCTTCAAAAATCAATCATAATTTAGTTTGCAGTGCGCTAAAATTTTCTTTAAGAATAAGGATTTTCTCTTGGTTGATGTCACACTGGGGTGACATTAACATATCATAGTGCCATTCGAAAAAAAAAGTAATAGGGCCATAGGATTAAATTTCACTCATCCATTAAACCGGGCTCTGACTAAATCTCGAGAGAAGCTAGACATAAAAGCGTTTAATGCCTATACAACTAAAAAATACTTATCTTTGTGCTCTCTCTTTGTTTATTTTCTGACATAATATTTTTTGCAAGATTATTTCCTAACATAATATGGATACAGATGCTTTGTAATTTCCATTCGGTTGAGACAGATTGATCAATTACTCTATTTGTTTTTCATCCATATCAATAGTTTTTTCTTGCCTGCATGACACCTCAATGCGTCTTCAATATGAAAGTATTTGAAATCTTGACTTAAACTATTGTGGCTCTTATGTAGCACATATATAATCATCTCATGACATCATGAATCTAGATTTTGACTTTCAAATTTTAATCTTATTAGTTGCTACAAGCTTCTATTGTTAAGTTGAAACTCTTGTGCATATTGTACATTTTATTCAAAACTCTCCTGCTAAAAATAAGGATATTAGGTCATGGGTTGCTTAATTACTTAGATTTATGATGGGCTAAACGGTGCTAGCCATAAGAGGATAATTTTAATAGTTTGTTAGTTTCATTGGTATATGAATCGTTACGGGAACATTCTTCATGATGGCAAATCATGTATATTTACTTTAATTTAAATTTTTATATATTAATATAGTAATTTAAGTTGTAAATTTTAAAACATATTTAGGCATAAGCTCTCATAATAGAATATGTTGGTAATTTATTATTTTAGATGTAGAATTAAAGAGATACTTAATTTTTTTTTCAATAGGCAGAATTGGTAAATTAGATATAAATTTAAGGGGTAACATATATTATCTATCATATTGATAGGACAGGAAGTTTATATATAAATTTAGGGGTTAGTTTATATCATGTTATATTATGACATATGTGGGGTTACTTTATATTGTTTGTTATTTTTCTAATGACACCTATGCATTTTTTTTTACAAAATAGAATATATTAAGTAGCCACTATTATCAGTAGTAATTAGAGTCTACCAAATTGATGACCTGTTTTTCTGTTTTTTATGAAAATTTTTAGAATCGTCACCGTTGGAGGCCTCTAACTAGTACATGCTCATGTGGAAGCTTGGTCAGTACACGGTTTGTGGAGGAAGCCAAATGTGAAAGATGAACCCATATTATTACCAGGTCTCAGAAAATGGTTAAAAACATGGATATGGGTGACCAGTTCATCAAGACCTTTGTCTCCCTCTATATATATATACACACACTACTCTGATAGTGAAAGAACCATTTCTATACCGATGACTACCGAGTAACTTTCACGAGAGTATGATGCCATCGGAGGCTGGGTAATGCATTTTATATACTGACCGGAGAACACTACACTTAACTGGCAATAAAGGTTAGAGAGATCAGCGAATAGATAAGCATGAAGTGGCGTAAATCCAACAACTTTACCTTGTAAATGTAACAATGGGACTGTGTTCACTGTAAATGGTATTTGTCATCACCCGCGCTGAACATCAAAGCTGATGAGTTCACCAAATACTCAAGAATCCATTTGTGCCTCAAACAAATGAAAGCGATCATATTCATCTGTTTGTATTGACAGAGAGCGGTTAATATGACAAAGGCAATGTTCTGATTAATAAGAAACATTCTGGCGTCCTATACGGAAGGTTTCATGAAAGGGAAGAACATTTTGTCGATTTTGATGTCATTTTCTGTAAAGAAAACAAGATACAGTAGTCCAGCGGATGCGTCGGAGGCAATGGCTACGGGCAACCCAAGTATCTCCAAGAAAACGTGTATAGAAGTTTCGAACTAAATCAGTCTCTTGACATCGCATATATGTTAATTGAAGGCGCTCAGGAACTCCGAATGTTATTTTTGTCGGTCCGTAACCAGCAAAATAAGAAACATCAATATTGTTACAGATGGCATAATGTTGTTCTACAGGCATTATATATTAAGTTTGAGAAAGAGAGGACGAATAAACTTCTTTAATAAAATTTCTGTAGGGGCTGCGGCTCCTCCAGTTTCCTCAAAAAAAAAAGAAAAAAAAAAAAAAAGAGAGGACGAATAGCATGAGGTAATCATGTTTGTTTTACATGAACTCATGAAGTAATCTGCTTATCAAAGCTGAACATTGACTGTAAATTTGAATTTGGTTATGCTACCTTCCTCGAGCATATGCATATCATTGCACCAAACAAACCTACACAGCCTCAGAAAATAACTTCTCAGACCACCATTACCATCTTGACAAAAAATACTCTGCAGCAAAACTTATACCATAGAGGGAAAAAAAAGGAATATGCTGGCATAGGTCCTTCTGAAACATTCAAACTGAGAAATTGAGTGGCAGTTGTTTTGTCAAGTCTAAGCATGCTGTAGAATAGCTGACCAGCAGAAGCAAACCGAACATTCTGAAAAGAAAACGAAATATACCATCTCTGAATCAGCAACTGTCAGAACCGAAAACGTTCCTACTGCTGTGTGCCAATGCAAGTACTGACTGTACCCGAAACGAAAGCGAGAACACGATCACCCATCCAATCACCTCTGCTTCGTTCGTATCACTAATTCATTTGTTTATCGCCTACAATGACGAGCGACGGCGACAGGCAATGCCGCCGGGAAGATGCCGCCGCTAGGCGCCACCGCGAGTCGATCTCGGTTGCCCTCCGGAATAAACCCCGCGTCCCCGCCATCAGACGACAAACCCGCCATTAAAATATCCCAGAGCTGCCACCACATAGAACAAGTCCTCCTTGTTCTTCGCACCCACTGACCCACCGTGTGGCACGCCTCCACGCCGCGCCGGCCAAGCCGTACGTGCCGCGGATACATAAGACCCCTCTCTCCTCCCACTCCTCTTGATGGCTGCTTCTTCCACCTCTGGATCTACCAAGAACTCATAGGGGGAGCAGTGATAAGTGTCGTTATTAGGACGGCAAGCTTTGTCGAGAGAAGAGAAGACGACGACGAAAGCAGGACGGCATGGATCGGTTGGTGATACCTGAGCCGTCGAACGAGGTGATGGTCCGGGTGGAGCCCGGGAGGCAGGCGAGGGGGGAGCTGACGCTGAGGAACGCGATGCACACCATGCCGGTGGCGTTCAGGCTGCAGCCGGCGGTGCGTGGGCGCTTCGCGGTTCGCCCGCACACGGGGATCCTGGCGCCGCTCGCGGCGGTCACCGTGGAGGTGCTGTACCTGGCCTCGGTGGCTCAGGAGGGGCCCAGCGGGTCAGGAGTAGGAGGGAGCCGTGGCGAGGACGCGTTCCTGCTGCACAGCGTGGTCGCGCCGGGCGCCGCGGTGAAGGAGCCCGTGACGGCGCTGGACTCGGTCAACCCGGAGTGGTTCTCGGCGAGGAGGAAGCAGGTGTTCGTGGACAGCGGCATCAGGGCGAGCTTCGTGGGCGCGTCCGTGGCCGCGCGGCTTGTCGAGGCCGGCGCGGTCGAGGCGCTCAGGGAGGTGCTCGACCGAAGCGAGCCCGAGTGGCGTGCCGCGGACGCCACCGACGAGTCTGGCCGCACGCTGCTCGACCTCGCCGTCAGCCTGGGCCGCGCCGACATCGTCCAGGTGCTGCTCGAGTACGGCGCCGACGCTGACAAACCGAGCCGCGGCCGGACGCCCCTCGAGACCGCCGCCGCCTCTGGCGAGTGCCTCATCGCCGAGCTCCTCCTCGCCAACGGCGCGACGCCCGCCGGCTCTGACGCCATCCACGTGGCCGCAGCCGCCGGCCACAACGACGTCCTGAAACTGCTTCTTGGCAAGCCTGCCTCTGCCACTCCCGCCTCCTCATCCTCGTCCGCGTCCTTTTCGTCTTCTTTTACATCTATCGACGCGGCGGGGAGGGACGGCAAGACTCCTCTACGGTTAGCGGCGGAGGCGGGGCGGCGAGACGCGGTGAAGGCGCTTCTCGCGGCGGGCGCGAGGGCCGACGCGAGGTGCGGCACGGACGGTGCCACCGCGCTCCACGCCGCGGCGAGGCGCGGCGACGAGGCGGTCGCGCGTCTCCTCCTGTCGCACGGCGTGGCCGGCACGGCCACGGTGCGCGACGTGGCCGGGAAGACCGCATTCGAGATCGCCGCCGAGGAGGGCCACGGCGGCCGGATCCTGGACTTCTTGGGCCTCGGCGAGTCGATCCTGGCCGCCGCGCGCAAGGGCGAAGTGAGATCGGTCAGGCGCGCGGCCGACGGCGGCGCGTCCGTCGAGGGGCGGGACGCGCACGGGTGGACGCCGCTCATGCGCGCTGCCTTCAAAGGGCGGGCCGACACGGTCCGCGACCTCATCGACCGCGGCGCGGACATCGACGCGGCCGACGCCGAGGATTACACGGCGCTGCACTGCGCGGCCGAGGCGGGTCGCGCCGACGTGGTCGACCTCCTCTTGAAGAACGGCGCGAACGCCAAGGCCACGACCGTGAAGGGAAGAACCGCCGCCGATGCCGCCGCCGCCGCGGGGAAGTCCAAGGTGGTTCGGCTTCTTGACAAGGCCAGCGTCATGGGGAGGAAGCAGGATGTTAGCGAGAAGGTGGCGCCGGCGGTGGCGAAGGGCGGTAGCATGGACAGGAAACGGAGAGCGCGGAAGGGGAGCAGTGGCGCCATACGGTTTGGTGGTGGGAAGGAGGGGTTCGAAGCCGCCGCGGTTACCGTTGGGTGGTCACACTAGCCGTTGTGCAAGAAGCAGCTGGCCAGCCATCAAGAAGGATTTGTTCCAAATTGTGATTAGTTTTGGATGAGGCGATAATTCAAATTTGTTTTGAAGGAACAGGCAAGTAATATATGTGTTATACTTGTAAAAAGAGATTCCTCAAGAGTAGGTGTATAACTTTTTTTCTTCCTTGTTTTACTTTGTTGTGTCACACTATATACAATGATGGCATGGGTTGTAGTTGATGACTTGAGGATAATAGGCAGGCATGTCCTGCTGTAAAATGTACAATGATGATTTGATTTTGATAAACGAGTTTGCCAGCTAGTAAGATCATACGTACAGTATGTACCTATTACTAATTGAGAGTACTTGAATTTCTGCAGTTGTGCTTCCACCAAACCTTAGGACGAAGGGCTCCTAACCAATAATATTTCACTATGTGTTAGTTATACCTCTGAATCGTGGGAAGCCACACAGCAGCTTCATGAATCGGTCAATGAGCACAAAATGGGATTTGAAAAAACTACAGCAATGAGGATTAATTCTTCTTTCATTTCCATTTTGAGGTTGTGTAGCAAATCGACACCAGCAGGGAAAGTAGTAGCTGGATTCAGTCACTTATGCTGAAGTTAAATGTATAAGCATAATAGGGGGAGTAAAAAACGATAAAAGACTAGACCAACTAAAATGGTAACTTTTATAAACAATAACAAAAGTTCGTGCCCAACCGAATCCGCCGAAGACAGTCGGTAAGAGACGGGCTAACTGACAGGGCATGGGTCCGGAGCATTTCAGGGGGACTGTCCGTGGATGCCATGGCTGAATATCTGTCCTTGTGGAACACTCTGCGTGAGTTCCAACTCAATGACCAACCTGACAAGACCATTTGGAGATGGACTCCAGATGGGAAATACTCGGCGAAATCGGCATACAACATGCTACATGCCGGATCGACCCCGTTCCTCGGTCACAAACTTATATGGAAGACTTGGGCTCCGTTAAGGATCAAAATCTTCCTATGGCTGGCATTTCGGCGCAGGCATTGGACAGGCGGCCGAAGATTGAGGCATGGCTTGGAGGCACGGGAGGAATGCTACCTCTGCGACCAAGCGCCAGAAACGATCGACCACTTGCTGGCGGGAATGCCCATTCACAAGAGAGATTTGGTACCACACTCTGACAGCGCTTGGTAAACACTGCCCTCAGACAGCGACTTCAACACTGAGATGGTGGCGGAGACTTCGCTCATTATTCAATGGTGAGCAGCGAGCCGGACTGGACTCACTGTTCGCGCTCATCTCGTGGCAAACCTGGAAAGAACGCAACGCGCGGTGCTTCAGGGACTCAACAGCAACGGTGAACGACCTTCTACAGATCATAAAAGCTGAAGCCGATCGCTGGACTGATGCAGGCGCAGCCGGCCTGTGAGCTTTGGTTCAGACTTAGGCCTCGCAAGATCAGTGATGATCTCCGTACGTTAATTAAATATGTCACGATGTAATCCCTAGCAGCATTTTCAGCAGCCGGTCACCGGCACTCTTGTATATATGCTCTCTTTGTACTTAATACAAAGATATGCACACTCGTACGTATTCGAGAAAAAAATAAACAATAACAAAGAAGGATATTTTAATATAGAAAAAGAGGAGGAATTCAAAATGAAATTCTTGATTTGCCCGTTCCTAGTCGTCATGGGAAAGAAATAAGAAAGAAAAATGAAAGAGATTAAAAAAAATAAAAACTGTATGCAACTACATTGCATTCGTTAGCAAAACTAGTAGAGCTTCGTTACTGTGCTTAGTCGGAACTGGCCGGTTCCTACCACTGGGATTAACTTCAACCTTTGATTTAAAAAATGCCGGTTCCATTGTTAGTAAGGGTACTTTAGTATTTTCGGACCACCTAATTTTCATTGAGACCCAAAACGAAATCCCAGCGCCGGCTTAACCATAATGCATCGAGGACGTCGGTGCCTTGAACGCAAGCGGGCGACGGCCAGTCAGTCACCGCCGCGGATCCTCGTCGAGCTAGGACTCAGCTCGACGGTCTATGGCTTTGCGTCGTGCGGCTCGGCTGGTAGGTTTCGTCCCCACCGTCGGCTCTTTAGGTCGACGACGCTGCAAGCAGGGATTTGGGAGCTCTTCATATCGAGGACGCCGACGTGTTGCCAGCAAGCGCTCGATGCGAGGGAGTCGCCGCCACGGTCCTCGCCGGTCAGGGCGTCGGCGTGTCAGGGATTGACAGCCATGTGCCCTCCGCCTAAGGCCTCCTAGGCAGTGGCGGAGCCTTGTGGAGGCCAAGCTGGGCCCCCCCCCCCCCCTGGTCGACGATGTTCCACTGTTATTCCTGTCAATGTGTTCACTGTTTGATGCGCCACAGAGAAAACTATAATATTTAACTAAGAAAACAGACAGTTTGTAGTAGCTAGAAGTTAGAGTTTGTAGTAGCTAGAAGTTAGAGGCAACGTGAATTAGCCCCTCCTTTGTTTGATGACACACTCCGCCGTTGTTCCTAGGGGTTCTTTGATCTGCCACCCTTTGAAAAGGACTTTTGGGCCGAAACGCTACATGCAAAGACCAAAATATGTTTTTTTAATGGAGTTTCTAGCTCACTAATTTAATTCCAGGTAACAGGTTCGTGGTTCCTTCAAATGGGTTCCTCCCACTTTTAAACCAATAGATCTGGACCCATCAACGGTTCTAAAAAATTCCAAGCACTCGAAAAACCACCAATTATAATCTTAACACTTCACAGGGACATATGCACGGTTCCAAGTCTGAATTTACATGAACATAGTCAAATTTTAATCGATATGCACGGTTCCCGATCGTTGGGGTCGGGACTCTCCACCAGCCAGGGAGGTCTCCAGATCGAGACCCTTGTCATAAATCATATCTCGTAGTGGGTGAGATCGTACACGCGTCTTGTCGGTCCGTATTTGGACGGTGGGCATCATACCCGTGGTCACCACCGTGCGACGTGGCGCTAGGATGGTGCCCGACCGGACCGAGGTGACTATCCCTTGAGGGGTCGGTGTGGTGTGCTTGCCTTTGTCAGAGCAGGAACGTCATGAAGCAGGGCTCGACCTCTCCTTGTCCCCCCAGGGGTCGTGACGGGGGAAAGGTCGCGCACTTGAGCATCACGCGGCTATTGATGGGAGAAGGGGTCGTGATTACCCACGGCCTTGGCGCCTGGCCTGCTCTGCTCGGCTTTTGTTGGGCCTTGGTCGCTCGGGCCTTTGCTCCAGCTTCTGTGTTGCGGGCCGCGTGGCCCACTAACTAGTCGGTGCCTTGAGACCCCCCGGGGTTGTAACCCCGACAGTAGCCCCCGAGCGTTTTCACAATCATGAAGTGATCGTGAAAGCGCTGGTACGGGTGTGCGTTGGAGCGTGGGCGTGTGGTCATGACTTCATCGAGCTTCGCCGCCTGACCCCTTGTGGGCCGACTCTTTTAATGCGATAGGTGCCCTTTACGCTTTGTTCCGTCCTGACGACACGATATATGACTGGTGAGTCCTGCCGCGCTATCGTACCATGCATTGGGGCTTGTGACTCAGGCGGGGCGGAGCGGTCTTGTCGATGCTGTACCGGTCTTCTCTTTGTGAGAGTCCCGGCATCCCCGTCTTTCGTAGGCGTCCGACATGGGTTGGGACTTCCCATTGTTTGTCACGCGGCACGGGGGTTTTGGCTGCTTGCTTCTCCTTAGGACCTATAAGTAAAGGTTCTCTTGCCATTTCGGGTTGATCTCCTCCTGTGGCGATGAGTTGATCCTTGTCTCCCTTCCGATGGGTTTCAGAAATGTGGGAGATTGGGAGGGAGCCACGAGGTCCCGAACTCGCGTTTTTCTGAGGCTTTTGGGTGCTGGCGTTGCTCCTTCCTCCGTTTGATGCCTGAAGGGAACTTGCGAAAGGAGGGGGTCATGCCCGTAGGGCACATGCTGTATTGGGATCAGGCAATCCTGTCTCTGCTAGGACATAATTGTCCTGGTCTAGGGGCTTCCTGCCTGAGCTCTTTTAGCGTTCTGAACGCCCATGAGTGCCTGCTCAGGCGCCCTTGAGCTGGCGCAACCCCTGGGCATGCCCTGCGCTCCCGTTCCCTAGGAGCTGTCTCGCTATGGGAAGGTCGGCGCGTCACCTGCCCTTCCGTGGTGGTAGCGAGGTCTCCCTGAGTTTACTGGAGATGTCGCCGGTGTGGTGATTTCTTGATTTGCATCATGGCTTGGCCGCGCTCGCTTCTACGGTTTGATGAGAGAGACCCTTTCTTTAGATTTACTTGCGTCTCTTGGGCCTCTCGGTGGTGGTTGAGTCATGGTCGTTTGCCTTGGCAACAACACGGGTTGGGATGCCCTCGTCAGCCGAGGATTACCGCATGGGTTTTTGAAGCATCCTTCGTCTTGTGTGGTCAAGGGGTGGACCACGTGCCTACGGGTGCCTTCCTTGCGGAGGCACTTTTGCAGGTCTTTCTGCCAGTCTGGCTATTATCCCGTGATAGGGCTGTCAGCCCTTATTGGTTCATGAGACTCAATGCGGCAGTGGGATAGTGACCTAGGACGCTGGGAGAAGATGGTCGTGGCTTGGCCACGATCCTTTTGGAGGCGCATGGGCCCCGCTCTTTTTTTTCCTGACGTCTTTCTCGACCCCAAGGGGTCATGATGCTGGTTCGCAAGTGACTTCGGTTTTGCCCCACATGGGGAGAGGCTTGTCCACCGTAACCACATGGTCAGAGCGGTGCGCCTCGTCGAGGTCAATGGGTAATTCAAGTGGGACCCGATATCCTCCCCAATCAACATGGAGTTTGGCTGCGCCTCACGCGAGACATCCCATAAATCATCAGCCGTCAATCCCGTCGGTCCCCAACCACCTCCATAGTGGCCAGAGGGCAAGATGCCTCCCCCCAGAGGGTCTCAACCTAGGAGACTTTGAAGCGGACGACTCAAACATAGGGAGAGATGGTCGTGTGGCTCCGCACCGCCTGATTAGAGCCGTGAGGGCACATCTCCTCTCTATTCCTATCTCTTTTGTGGCCTTGAGCCCTTCTAAGGGTTGGCCCAAGGATGGGTTTCCTAAGCGCGACGCGGAGTCACGGTCGTGGTGGGCTGCCCTGTGCGTGGATCCAAGGGCTCATAGCCTCCTTGGTCGTGACGTGGCTTAAAGGCGCTCATTCACACATGAATACATGGCACGCCGCGCCACGTGGTTGCTGCGGCACAGTGATTTGACTTGCTTCGGGGTGGACCCACGAGGGGAGTGGTTCGCGTTCCCGGTTGCCACCACATATACGACCCCTTCGGTTCACGTTCCCTTACCTTGTTTTTGGCCTTCCACTATCGCGCGCCGCAATCGGGGGAGGAACAGAAGGAAATCAAACTTTGAGGGATTTACTTGGGAGGTGTCTAATTGCTGGTGGCTGCTTGGCACCGTCTCCCTCCGCCGTTGTCTCCGCCTTCGCCTCTGCCTATGCCAAGGATGAGTGAATGGGTACCTTCGACGGTGATGGAGGTGCGGCTATTGTAGCTTGTCGAGGATGGTCTTCTTTCGCCAAAGGAGTCGCCGGGTGGAGGGCCACCGTCGGTGAAGTGCTTCCCAATCCATGGCCTAGGGAAGTGGTGCCTTTCACCGACTTTCTCGAGTGCGACTTTGGGATACCAGCGTCGGATTTCCTCTGGGGGTTCCTTCAGGAGCACAATGTCCAGATGTAGCATCTTCCTCCTAATGGTGTGCTACAGCTGGTGGGCTTCGTGGTTGTCTATGAGGCTTTTCTTGGGATAAAACCCAACAAAGACATGTTCCGGTGGCTCTTTGAGGTTAAGAGCCGGTGGGTGCTAGGGTCCGTCGGTGGAGCATTGGCCCCCGTGGGCAGGATGAACATCTAGATGCGTTCTGGGGTGTCCCATTCCTACCCGTGCCTGTTGTTGAGGAGCTTGAACTTTGGTTGGCATGGGAACTAGTTTTACATTCATCATGATGCCTCCGCCACCTTGCTTCCCTTCTCAATCGCTCCCTCGGTGAGGTCAGCCTCCTAGGGTTGAGTATGTGAGTGGAGGAGTCAGGCGGAAGTGGTGGAGATCCTCGAGATCCTCAAGGGCTGAGTGTTGGCCAGTCTGGATGGCGTTGCGATCCTTCAGGTCATGGTCGAGCGCTGAGTTCCTCCGCTAAAGCAGCGGGTTCATTTGCTGTGTGACTATGTTGAAGCCAAAGACCTGACTCATGAAGCTGTGGAAGAGCTTCAAGACGTCATGATTGTGGAACGTCTAGCCGGGCCGGTTGGCATAGGGGTTATAGTCTCGACCAGGTGCACCGTTGAGGTGTTTTCGGTGAGCCGTCGCCCTGACCTGGTGAGTCACCCTTCCTTTTGTTTTTCCTTTTTGACCTCAGCTCATATTCGTCGAGTGGCTGCTGAGGTGGCTTGTTTCTAGTAGCCCATTCCATTGTCCCGCTCTTGCTTCGGCATTCCTCACCCTAAAGGTGCCGACATCGCCGCCCAGGAGTGGGCGGTTGCTGGCGATCAGAGGTGGTCTTAGGTGGAAGGGCCGCTCGAGAGGATGGAACGGTGGAGGCACGGGGTTCTGCTACCGGGCGAAGGTGGCGCTGATGGAAGCGAGAGTCCAGACGGTGATTCCGATGAGGATTCAAAGGTGCTTCGACGCGTCCTTGCTGAGTCCTAGAGGTTTAGAGATGGGGCTGGGTTGAGCAGCGGGAGTGGGGCGACACGTGCCGCAAGCGAGGACCAGGCTACACGGAAGCGTTCGGCTTTATTGCCGTTGAGGGGACCAAGCTCGAGGCGCCCTTGCGCCACCGATCGTGGCGGTCTGGGTCTTTCATTGTCAACTCCAACCGGCCTATCTTTGGCCGACTTGCAGCCGTCTGACCACGCGATGAGGGGTGGTGAGTAGCCAGAGGCCATCGCTGTCGTCATGGTCGATAATGCCTCATCGGCTTCTGGTTTCGCGACGTCTGATGCCGCGACCATGGTCATGGTTCCGCTTTCGGGGAGAGGTGTGACGAGTCTTGTGAACCGACCTAGGAGGTATGTCACCCCCAGCTTTCTTCTTTCTGCGGCAAAGGCAGTGTCGTCTTCTTTCTAGTTTCCTTAAAGGATTATGTTGCAGGGAGGTTCTCCCTGGGTTCACGATTACCAAGCCATTAGGGTTTGTGAATCTACCTACGTGGTTGAGCCCTTCGTCCGGTCGTGGTGAGGCTGTGGTGACCGTGGCTCGCACCTTCCTCTAGCGACCCTATGCTCGCCAGCCAGGGGCGAAGGCTATTTGGCATCGAGTAATAGCAGATGCAATCGAAGGGGAGGTGTTAGGCACCGGTGAGGCCAAGGTGACCGCCGCCCGGAAGGAGGGACGGGCTTGTCACCCGTCTTTGATCCTTCGTTCATAGGGTTGGTCGTTGATCGCATTGGTGGACCGACCCTGGTTCTCCAAGAGGAGGAGGCCGGTCCTCATGAGGATCCCTTCGTTTGGCCACATCCCTCGGATCCCTGCGAGGCCCTGTTCAAGGTGCATGATGCGGCCAAATAGGTTGCGTGGGGTCGAGCCTCACGGAGTCATGAGGGGGTCATTTCGACCCTTTCGAAGCTGATCAATGCGGCCACTGTAGTCACCGAGTTGAGCACGGAGACCCAATGGTTCATGGTCGAGGAGGTCGCACCCCATGAATAGGTGTGGCCTTACTGCTCCGTTTTGCCCTTTGGGCCTACTACGTGGGTTTCTCCTTTGGTTGAATGATGCGGTTATCTTTCTCTTCTCTTTCAGGAGTTGGCGAGGACTTCAGAAGAGAAATCCTGGCTTCTGCATCTGGCTTTTCAGGCATAGTCAAAAGAGGCCATGGACCACGACCACTGACGAAGGTAGAGGTGAAAGTGCAATGCCTGCGAGAGGAATTGGGGGCCTCTAAAAAAGCACATATTGAGCTTCGCAAGAGCCTAGTCAACGCTGTCAGTGGGATTGGCTCGGCTCAAGAGCGGCTTGTAGAGCAGGGGGCATGAGATCGGTCTCAAATTGAGTTGCTGATGACCTAGGTGACCGGCCTCAAGGCGCTAATGGCTGCTCTGGAGGTGGAGCGCTCTACGACGGATGCTGCCCGGGACAAGGCTGAGGCAGGGCCATCGGTGACTCAAGGCTGAGTGTCAAGGCCTTCGTTCCACTTGTGTAGGTGAGTTCTCCTTTGCCCATGTCGGGTCTTGGCTTGCTCATAGTGCCGGGTTTTAGTTCGACCGCTTGTTGTTGGTTTGTGCATGCAAGCGCTTTTGGATCTAGAGGGAAGGTGGCCACAGAGTAGACGATGTGGGAAGTGGCTGCTAAGTTGGTGGCACTAAATAGCTTGAGGCAGGCTCTGTGCGATGCCATGCTTGGCGCTGGCTAGGAGTGCTCGACTGACACTTCACCATGACAAGGCTCACCGTCAACTGGACTCCCTCATCTCTACTGGGGTTCAAAGTGGTGTGCTTGTGGCCTTAACATCGGTTGGCTCCCTCTATGATGGCATGGACTTCGACGCCGTGGGGCAAGGGTACTCATCAAGAAAGTCTGACACCGAGATCCGCGCAATCGGTAATTCCGCCGTTCGTGGCGCGGAGGTCTTGCCGAGTAAGGTGTCGGCCGCCACCGTCCATCTCCAGTTTTAGGCTTCCAATGTATAGGAGCTTCTATGTAGTTGATCAGAATTTTGTATGCATGCCCTTTTCATAAAGAACTTGTTTGAGTTTCGATGTGAATGATACGAGATAGCTGCATTCCTTTGTCATTTGGTCACCTCTTTTCTTTTCTTCTTGTTCAAATTGGAATGTGCTTCGTCCCACCTTTAGTCCCATGCTTGTACGCGTGTGTTTTAGCCCAGGGGTTGGCCCGCTGGGCTTTAACGGCACACGTACTGCCGAAGCGTCGTGACGTCTGGGGTTGGTCGTGGATCTAGCTCGATGCTAGAAGAGAGTGAGCGGGTGGCTCGGTCACTGGGACGATGACAAACGGTGCTACACCATGGGTCGTGTGTTTATATGTCCATGAGTGTGGCCCCCGTTAGTGGGCTGTCTGGCTACGAGCGCGAACCAGATTGAGTCACTCAGGAGTGGCGTGCTGCTAGGACATACTGTGTGGGCATCATGTTATCTGGTTTGCTCTGCGGGTTGGCCTTAAGCTTCTGTGACTATTGGTGAGCTTATATGTGTATGCAGTCGTGCTTAGGAGGTAAGGCTAAGGTCAAAATAGATACGATCGACCAATGTACCAGAAGCTGGTGATGAGCTGATCGCCATAGCTCAGGGCACTTCGAGTCCCCGAGCGGTGGCTCACGGCGATGTTCCTGCTCGCGACGCCGCGAGCCGTCGAGTATTTGCTTGCAATGGAGTTGTCATAGTCCCTGTGCCATGGGCTGATAGGGACGCTTTTTTACTGCTTTGAACAATCGTAGTCATCGTGGATCGGCCTCTTGGGTAGCCTTGAGCGGGTCCTCGCTAGCTTGACATCCTTATGGGGCTTGCAAGTCCCCCCATGATGACTTCTTTACTTCAGGCTTGATGTGGCTTTTGGCCAGGAGAGCTCGCACATTTTGGCACTCGAGTCTTCTTG
The DNA here is from genome assembly GCA_904845875.1 of Miscanthus lutarioriparius. Classification (NCBI taxonomy): domain Eukaryota; kingdom Viridiplantae; phylum Streptophyta; class Magnoliopsida; order Poales; family Poaceae; genus Miscanthus; species Miscanthus lutarioriparius. The sequence continues at coordinate 116,639,110 of CAJGYO010000002.1, forward strand.
GCACAATGGCGTCGCTATCGCCGTGTCTCCCCTTCTGGGTGAAGCTACCGCTTCTGGTGAGGGATCGCCACGACCTATTGTTGTGGAAGCTGGCTTTGATCACAATGTGGTTCGACCCACTCATCACGGCCCGTGGTGTGCTCGGGGAGCCCACTTCCTTGGATGCACGCGCCTCTGAGCTAAGGCTGGCTGAAAGGTCCTAATATGGCTAGAGGGGGGTAAATAGCCTATTTAAAAATCTACAAAGCAACTAGGGCAATTTGATTAGTATGACAAATAGCAAAAAGCAAACTTGCTCTAGCTCTACAAGGGTTACAAGCCACCTATCCAACAATTCTAGTTACTATGATCACTAGACACACGATTTACTAAGTCACTACTCACTAAGAGCTCTCACACTTGTTACACTAAACAGCTCCCCTAAATGAACTTAAGCTACAGAGTAAGCTCTTAATTCTAGCTACACTAAAGAGCTTACTACAACTAGTTTGCGTGTATGTAAATGAGTAAGTAAGGTGATTATACCGCCACGTAGAGGAATGAACCAATCACAAGATGGATACTAACTCAATCATCGGGAGAATACCAAAGGGCAAGAGACAACCAATTTTCTCCCGAGGTTCACGTGCTTGCCAACATGCTACGTCCCCGTTGTGTCGACCAACACTTGGTGGTTCGGTGGCTAAGAGGTGTTGCACGAACCTCATCCACACAATTGGACACCGTAAAAACCTACCCACAAGTGAGGTAACTCAATGACATGAGCAATCCACTAGGGTTACCTTTCGGCGCTTCACCGGGGAAGGTACAAGTCCCCTCACAATCACCGGGAGATGGCGACGAACAATCACCAACTTGTGCCAATCCTCCTCTGCTGCACCAAGTTGTCTAGGTGGTGGCAACCACCAAGAGCAACAAGCGAATCCAATAGTGAAACACGAACACCAAGTGCCTCTATATGCAATCACTCAAGCCATGCACTTGGATTCTTTCCCAATCTCACAAAGATGATGGATCAATGATGGAGATGAGTGGGAGGGCTTTGTCTAAGCTCATAAGGTTGCTATGTCAATGCAAATGGCCAAGAGAGTGAACTTGAGCCGGTATGGGGCTTAAATAGAGAGCCCCCATGAATAGGGCCATTGGCTCTCTGTTCTCTAAAAAGTCAAGGCGACCGGACGCACCGGTTAGATCGACCAGACGTAGGACCCCAGCATCCGGTCGTGCGATGCATGCCATGTGGCCCTTGCTTCAAATGCTGATGGCCCAATCTCAACGATCATCAGTACATTTAAGTTATGACCGGATGCACTACAGTATAGGACCAGATGCATAGTGCCTAGTGCCCGGTCACTTCTGGTAAGGTACCAGTCACGACCGGACACGACCAGTGTCCGATCACTCTCCCTCTTCTCTGTTGCGCCGCCACATCAGCATGACCGGACGTTGAACATTGTTCAGTTAGAGTTCGGTCGCCTACGTCTGGTCATAGGCCAAGAGTCCTATCTTCTTTTATAATCAATCAAACGCTGCTCCCTAGAGTCCAGTCACCACGTGACCAGCGTCCGGTGCATTATGTGATACCCGATCTTTTCTATACAAGGCACCGGTGGCACCGTCGGACTGTCCGCACTCTACGAACGGACACTCCGCTGGTGAAGTTTCGAACACTTGCTCCCAAGTGCTAAACACAATGTGTATCACCTTTATGCATGTGTGTTAGCATATTTTCATAAACATTTTCAAGGGTGTTAGCACTCCACTAGATTCTAAATGCATAAGCAATGAGTTAGAGCATCTAGTGGCACTTTGATAACCGCATTTCGATACGAGTTTCACCCCTCTTAATAGTACGACTATCGATCCTAAATGTGATCACACTCTCTAAGTGTCTCGATCACTAAACCAAAAAAACTCCTATCAATTTCACCTTTGCCTTGAGCCCTACGTCCAGTCTCAGAGAAGATCGAGTGTGTGTTCCTCGCTTGAATGCTTTGAAGTTCTTATAATGGGGGTGCAAGAATGGCGAAAGAGATAGTAGAACCTATGCTAGACGAGGGGCAGCCCAAGAGAAACTCTAGGAGCCCTACTATAACACCCCTAGTGTTACGAGCTTGCTTAGCACCGAAATTTAGGCCTAAGAAAAATTTCCAAAACGATTTTCTCGGATTTTAAATTTTAACTTATGTTTAAGAGTGTCATTGTGGCGAATTATATTGAACAATGGGTTAATTAGTTCCTAGATATTTTGTTTCAACGAGTTAGTATGACGTATGGACTAGTGTATGAAATGCGTGGTGGTTGAAATTAATTCGGTTTAGGCATATTAAAAAAATACGGCAAAAGCGCTAAAGGTTAGCAGTTCTAGCTAACATATTATTCTTTTAAGTGTGAAACGATAGTAGACAATGCCATTTTGGTGCTTGATTCCAACGAAATGGTTAAGCACTACATCTATGTTTTGGCACGATCGATTGTAGTTAGGTATATACGAGGACATGGTGTATGTCGGGGTTACGTTAGAGTACGATGCTCATGCGAAATTGACCGAACTTCGCTAGAGCGCATTGAACTGTGTCGTTGGCGCTTTGTTTAGGAACCGGCACCTGTGGCATGCGATCTTTGCTGCTCACCTCAACTACCTCGCCCCGCTCGCTCTTGGCTGTTCATCCCACCTACTCACCGAGCTACTGCTACCGAAGCCACCAGCGCATAGCGCAAATATGCATGCATCATTAGCAGCTCATAGTACTAGCAGCGCTCAGTGGGTACACCTTATCGGTAGCATACCATCAGCAAGAGCAAGCCTCAGTTGCTGCCGCCCCCGCTAAGCACCACCGTCCAACTGCTAGCTTCATCGCATCACCCTACAGCACCATCAATGCTTCTTGTCTTGCCTCTGTTGCCTGCCTTGCTTGTCTCTGTTGCTTGTCTTGTCTTGCCTCTATTGCCTGCCTCGCTAGCACTGCCCCTGTGTGCGCCTTGCCCGGCAGCCCAGGTCTTGCTCGATCCTAGTCGGCCCCGCTCTCGTCTTTCCGGCCGTGGCTGCACATGCTGCTGCCCCCTATGCTCTGCTTCTTGAGGACGCCGAGCTGCTACTCTTGCTATGCTCTCCCTCTCTGGCTGCTGCTCGCCTTGGCCTACTCCTTGTGCCCTAGGCTCGCTCTCACCACACGTCGAGCTCTACGACCGCCCGTGTCTGCGGCCCTCGCTGCCTCCTGCCTGTCCATCGCCGGTCCTCGTGAGTGCGCGCGCGAGCCCCCATGGCCAGTGCTGGATCGCAGCCCTGCCTCTCCGAAGCGCCAACGCTGACCCCACCGTGGCTAGCCAGCTTTCTCGGTCGTGTCCGGCACGCTACCTCCCCTGCTCCCTCGCTCCTCCACGTGAAGCACCGGTGCCCCCTCCTCTTCCTCCCCTTGGCGCCGCTCCACCTCCGAGCGCACAGCCTGCACTTCGGTAGTCGTCACCGGCGAGCGCAACCACAACGCCTCCCCACGCACGCTCTGCCGCATCGAGCCGTCCGGTCGCCATCATCCGTGCCGGCCCGCCCTTCTACGGATGCTGTCATGGGGCTCTGTCTCCATGGCACCGCCCCAACCGAGGTCATGCCAGGTCCACCAGGTGCTGACGAGACTGCTCTCACCAACCGCCTATGCCCCACATGCCGTCCTGCCGTCCTCGCCTGGCCGGCGTCGCCGTAGCCGGCGTGCTTGCCACATCGGCTCGCGCGGGCATGCTGCCAGGGACCGACTTGGGCCTTGACATGGCTAGCCCATGGTCGTGCGTGTAACACCTCGGTGTTAAGCATGCATTAACATTTTGCAAATCATGATCATAATCATTATTATGCATTCATAAGCATGACATGAAATATAGAATTAAAATATATTAATGAAACATGTATGTGTATAGTCTTGTTTTAATAGATTGGATGCTATGTTTGTTTTGCCATGTGTGTACCTTGGTTGATCACTTAGACCACTTAGAAGTAATTAGAATGCATTTTGAAGCAAAGTTTATATTCAAAATTTTGCCAAATTATGCTTTTAAAAACAATTCTTCAAAAATTGGGTTTTGAATTAATATTGATTTTAATTCTGTAATTCAAAATCTATTTGGAATTTGACTTTGGTCATAAAAGCAAAGTTGTAGATCTTAAAAAATGGAACAAATTTCATTTTTACACCAATTTGTGAAAATGCTTTTAAATGGCTCAAAATGGAATTTGAGTTCTGTTTATTTGAGAAATAAAAAGAATTTTTTTTTTCATTTTTGCTTAACAGGCCGCCGCCTCCCTTCTGGCCCGCAGCGCCGCGCGCTTTGCCCTGGCCCAGCAGCCGCTTTGCCGTCCCATGCCCACGCTGCGCCTCCCGCTCGCCCGCACTCGCGCGCCTGCGTCCTGACCGCGCGGCGCCACCCGTCGCCGAACTCCTGACCGCGCGGCCACGCGCCGCGGCCGTCCTGGCACTGCTGGCCGCGACTTGAACCCCCACGCGCTCGCCCCATCCTAGCGCCTCATTCGGTTCCCTGCTCCTCCCTTCGCCTTCGCAGCAACGCAGTAGCCGCCGCAGACCACCGCCGTGTCGCCATCGACATTGCCCACACCAGCTCGCCCACGTTGATCGTTCGCCATCACAGCCGCTCCTCCGTGACCCACCGCCTCACCTCACCGGCTTTTGCTCGCTAAAGTAGACCGGCGAGCCATCGTGCCCCGTGTGGACCTCGCCGATCTTTCACCGCCGTGGTACGTCGCCGTGGCCCGGTCACCTCAGACCACCACGTTTCTTGATAGAGTGCGCAATAGGTTCGTAGTAGGTTGTGGAAGCATGGCCGAGCCCTAGATTGGGTCATCACGGTTGCCTCTGGTGTCTCACCGTTGTCTCGCACCGCCACTACGCCATGGCCACCGTCGTGGTCGCTAGCTTCGGTCATAAGCCCAATTAGTTAGCTCAATGTGTTCGGGGTGTAGTAGCCATGCTTGTAGTATCGCCGCCGTCGGCGAGCTTCACCGTTGCCACGCCGTCGCGAGCTGCCTCCTCTGTTCTGTCTCGCTGACGCGTGGGGCCGGCTGACCGCTGGGTCCCACCTGTCAGTGCTGACGGTGCGAATAGGTCCGGGTGCACAACACCGGGTGCACCTAGCGTTTTGTTTCGGATCTGTGTACAGCGCCGGGTACGTGTAGCCGTTAGGGTTCGATTTTGTTTTTGAAATAATTTTTCAGATTTGGTTTAAAGCTTGGAAAAACCATATCTTGGTCATTTTTGGTCCAAGTCGAATGAAACAAATTTTGTGGTGTTTCTTGTCACTAGATCTACTGGATAAAAATATTGCATGTCAGTTTTGAGATCCTTTAATGTAGAGCTTTATTTAATTTTCGATATTGCTGATATCTTGTAAATTGTTTAGTAAATCCTATATGTTTCAGAAAAATATGCTTCCAAGTGTGTTATTCTTCTTGTGTAATGTGCTTCCTAGGAAAAATATATGCCATGCATGTTCTGTAGAAAAATTATGAGGTGTAGTTCAAGTGCCTTTAATGGCTGATTTTTGTTATTTTTGCTAGAGAGCAAAATTTGTATAAAACATGTATGTGATAATTTTTGTACAGTGATTATTTTCTGTGTAGAACATAGGAAAAATATTACATCTGTTGTTTGACACTTTTCACAGTACAAAGTATTTTCATGTTCATAATTATGCCATAGCTTGTCATTTTTGTGTAGGCTATTCCACTTATCTGAATGCCATAAAAATTTAATGGTAGACTACTTAGGGTAGTACTGTGCTATGATAATTTTCTAAGATTTTTCAAACCTTTTATTAATTAGGGTTTAATCAAATGTTGCTTTATGCATGATTAAGAAATTAGTGAAGCTTTGGTGTATCTTTAAAGCATTTAATGAGATGTGTTGACTTAGCATATTAGTAGTAGAAGAGAATGCAGTAGATGACATGTGCTTGTAGTACATGTTCTTGTATGATGTTGACTACCGTGCATTCAAGCATATCCATTGTGCTCATTTCATCCGATGCACCTTTTGCATAAGCACTTACGCACATGCATCATACAGGATCACAAACTGAGAGCCTAGTCGTCATACCCGAGGAGCCCGAGGAGCAGCTCGAGGTGCAGCCACAGGAAGTGACCGAAGTAGACGAGGAGGACGTTGAGGAACTTCCGGAGTGCCCCGATCACCGCCCGAGCTCCTTCGAGAGAGGCAAGCTCCGGAGCATTTTTCTCCCCGGTTTGCAATTATTAATTAAATGCTTTACTTTAATTGATGCATTACTGTCGATGCGGGACCCACAGGATACCCCGCAAGGGAGAGAGAAGATCTAGTTCAACTAGGATTCTTCCCATGTAATCTTAGCAATAGAACTATTAAGTAATCCTACTAGGAAATCTCATTGTAAACCGACTAGGACTCGGCCTCGACTATATAAAGGAGGCGGGGCTCTGAGAGAGGACGACAATTGTACAACATAGCACTTATAATCAATCCAACATAAAGGCCAACGCCCCATTTGGGCGTAGGGTCGTCACTCGATCTCGATCGAGGGGCTGAAACAGGATAAATCGATTTGTCTCTTGTGTTTACCATCGAGTTCAAGCATACGCCGAAGCTCGAACATCTTGCCCGGGTACCCGTGGCGAGGCTATCGATGGTGAAACATCGACAATTTGGCCTTGGTAGGGGCTTTCGGTGGATTTGCATCCAGAGCTCGATGGACCTCGATAACATGATCTTCCCAGCGGGATTAACTTTCATCTTTGGCTCATGGATCTGCGAGGCGGACAACTACGGCGAGCTTCAAAGCCACCTCCTCAAAGATCCGGATCATCATGAAGAATTTCCTATTTCGACAACTTCGACGGATCATCACTCACGAGAAGATCCGCGTGACTCATAATACCCGATTGAATAAGATTTCACACCACGCGCGCATCGACTCGAATTCAAGCTCATGTCCGAGATGAAGTCTTATTCGAGTGCTTTCAAGAAACCGAGTTCTTTTTGGCGAGATTCGAGCACAACCCAAAACAACTCGGATTATCCTCGAGTTCTTTCAAAAGGTCGAGTTCTTTTCCATTTGGGCTCGACAACACGACAAAATCCTATCAGGGGACGGTTTGAAAGGTCTTTCAATCCAATGCTTGGGATACCAGCAGCAGGAGCTCGGGGAGGGTCTCGTGCTAACGATAACATCGTAAGATCGTATCATCTTTGGCGAGTTCCGTTCACGAAGATAGCGGAACCCAACTAGTTGGCACAACAACAAAAGCTATTCTACCTTACCAAGAGGGAGACTCGATCTGCGACATCGAGGCGCCTCTGAAGTCATCGACAACTCGACAAAGTATGAAAACTAACACCAATAATTAAAGCGGCTCACACGACGGGAGGTGCTCATGGTACGACGTCCTCGGTCACCATTAAATCCCCGAAGCACCCGATGTCGAGGTCATCGGATGAATCGAGTCCAACATATCACCCTTTGCCCGAGGCTACGATGGAGAAAGCGAGAGTCGAGAGGCGAGGCTAGAGAAAGAAAAAAACAAGTTAAAACAAAGGCGCCAACACGCGCTAAGCGGCGAGAGAAGCACTGGACCGAATCTGAGTCGAGTTGGTTGAATACGATAAAAGAAAATCACAACAAGAAGCCGAAGAAAAAGGCGCACGGTGAATACGCCTTACGATAAGATTCGAGAAGCATTAGAAGAACTCGGGGCAACTTCACATTACGGAGAGAAGTACGAGCAGCTCCAGGATTTGCTCCGGTCGACGATCCCAAGAACGCATGAAGAGAGAGCCCGATCGAGACTACCCGCCAGATCAACAACCCGCAGGCAAGAAGATCAAAATCAAAGGAAGCCCGCTTTTGAAAGACTTGGGTCAGGTGGAAGCCATAACGGAGAAAGTAGGAAGGAACATAGTCGGGGCCACCAATTTGAACAACCAAGGAAGACCAGGAGTAGGGTGCCTACCTGCATGACCTCGCAGACTTATTCCCATCAAAACAACACTTGGCCAGAAGAAGGAGCCAAATCCGAATTCAAAGAAGCCAGAACGCACGACAGATTCCCCTGTTTTGCAAACAGGTTGGCATCAGTACGATTACCTCACAAATTCAAACCGTCTAACCACTCCAAGTATGATTGCAAAACCAAACCAAGACAATGGCTCAGAATATATTCACAATCAATTGAACTAGCCGGAGGAGACGATGATATCAAAACCTTGTTCTTTCCCATGGCCCTGGAAGCGATGCCCCTCCAATGGTTCGACAAATTGAACCCAGGGTCGATCAGAACTTGGGAAGACTTGCAAAGAGCTTTCTGTGAAAATTTTGCGGGTATCATCACACACCCGATCACTCATGCAGAACTGGAAGGACTCAAGCAAAAGGGGGGCAAAAGTCTCAGAAATTACTATTGACGATTCGGCGAACTGCGGGCTCAAGTGCATGACATCACCGAATGAGAGGTAATTGAAGCTTTCTCTCACGGAATCATGGCTAGGTGGCAATTTCAAGACTTACGCAAAGAAAATCCAAGAAACAATGAAGAGTTGAGACGAGCAGTAGAAAAAATGATTTACTGCAGAAGAAAAAAGCGAGAAAGGTTCACGGATAGAAGCAACCAGGACAACCGGACGAGCAAAATCATCGAAATAGCGGACATCAAGAAAGAAAGCGAGGGCCGGACAATACCGTGGCAATGGCCGACAAATCAAAAAGTTTTCCAAACCCAGAAGATATGATGACATTGAAAACATCGTTGCCCATTGCACCCTAACGGGAGACACACCATCGGAAACTGCTACACTTTCAATGATCGATACACAAGAAAAGATAGTAAGGAGAACACCAAAGAGGACAATCAGAAGAAAGATGAAGACAACCACGAGGACAAAGGATTTCAAAAACCTGTGGGGACGGTAGCGATGATCTTCTCGGGGGCTCCCAGTTGCGAAGCAAACATCAAGAAAAACTAGCACTACGGACTATCATGGCATGGCGAGAACCGGCTACACCAAGATATCTCAATTGGTCACAATATCCAATCCAATTTTCAAGAGAAGACCAATGGACTAGCGTAGGGAACACAGGCCATTACCCACTAGTTCTAGACCCAACTATTGCCGGTATGACTGTCACCAAAGTACTAATCGACGGGGGAGCTGGACTCAACATCATCTTTTCAGAAACACTAAGGAAGATGGGACTACAACTCGCGGAATGATTACACCAACAAGCACTCCTTTTTTACGGAATAGTACTAAAGCAAAGCAGCCATGCCACTCGGACAAGTTACTTTACCCGTTACTTTTGGAACTCCTTCGAACTACCGAACAGAGTTTATCAAATTTGAGGTCGCAGACTTCGATTCATCATATCATGCAATCCTCGGACGCCCAAAGCACTGGCAAAATTCATGGCAATACCACATTATCCGTACTTATTGCTTAAGATGCGGGACCCAGCGGTATCCTTTCTCTTGAAGCGATTTGAAGCGTGCTTTTGATCAAGCTATGACGTTCGAGGCAATCAAATTATGCCAAAGCACAAACCGACAATGGAAGAAAAGAAATAGCCATAATTGCTGCGGAGATGAGCCAAGAAGAATTAGAAATACCGGCTAAAATGCCCAGCATCATCACACCACCAAAAGAAGCCGACGTCAAGCAAATCGACTTGGGCACCGGCGATACCTCTAAGACAAACAACCATCGGTGCTCACCTCAAAGCAAAATAGGAACTCGCGCTCACCAACTTTCTTGGGACAACAAAGATATCTTCGCTTGGAAGCCGGCCGACATGCTGTGTGTCCCAACAGAGTTGGTGAGCACGTAATTGATGTTAATGAAAACTCCAAGCCTATAAAGCAAGCAGCTCTGACGATTCTCACCCGACAAAAAGGCAGCGATTAAAAAGGAAATCACAAAGCGATGGCGGCCGGATTCATCGGAGAAATCCTTCATCCGGATGGCTAGCAAACCCGGTCCTTGTGCGCGAAGAAGAACACGGACGAGTGGGCGTAATGCCGTCGACTACGGATCTCAACAAACATTGCCCAAAAGATCCGTTCGGGCTACCACGCATTGACCGGATAGTCGACTCGGCGGTAAGTGTGCACTATTATCCTTTCTCGATTGCTATTCAGGGTATCACCAGATCGCATTAAAAGAACAAGACCAATGCAAGACATCTTTTATTACTCCGTTCGGTGCTTACTGTTACAAGACCATGTCGTTTGGACTAAAGAACGCCGGTGCCACATACCAAAGAGCTATCCAAACTTGCCTTGGGGATCAAATCGGTGAAAATGTGGAGGCATACGTGGATGATGTAGTTGTGAAAACAAAGAACCCAGACACTATGATTGAAGATTTAGAGCAAACATTCAAAAACTTGAAGAGATGGAGCTGGAAGTTGAACCCAAATAAATGTATATTCGGAGTTCCTTCAGGACAACTACTCGGATTTTTGGTCAGTCAGCGCGGGATTGAAGCCAGCACCAAGCAAATTCGAGCTATAACAGAAATGGGGCCACCTAGAAGTATCAAAGATGTACAGAAACTAACAGGATGCATGGTGGCCCTCAACCGTTTCATATCAAGACTCGGCGAAAAGGGGTTACCTTTCTTTAAACTACTAAAGAAGATGCAGACAAGTTTGAATGGACAAAGGAGGCCGATGAAGCTTTCAAGAAACTTAAGGCATATCTCACATCCTCACCAATTCTCACACCCCCAAGGAAAGAGGCGAAGATATGATGCTATACATTGCGGCGACTCTCGTCTGTAGTCAAGACGACAATAGTCGTAGAAAGAGAAGAAGAAGAAGGAGCGTGTGTAAAGTACAATGACCCGTATACTACATCAAGTAAGTATTATCTGAATCAAAATCCGGTACCGCATGTACAAAAACTACTCTACGCTCTACTTATCACCTCATAAGCTTCGCCACTATTTGAAAGCCACAAGATTACTGTGGTGACAGACTTCCCTTTCGGAGACATCTTACACAACAGAGATGCGACGGGACGCATATCAAAGTGGGCGGTTGAACTTGGAGCTCTTAACATCGACTTCACCCCACGGAAAGCAATCAAATCTCAAGCCCTTGCCGATTTTGTGGCGAGTGGGATGAGATTCAAACAACCTTTATCGAGATACAATCCTTGACCTTTGGAAGATGTACTTTGATGGGTCACTCAAACTAGGCGGAGCGATGTGCAAAAGCGTTCTCCTCATTTCTCCGTAAGGAAAACAACTCAAGTACGTCCTTTAGATATTATGGCAAGCTACAAATAATGAAGCGAGAATGTGAAGCCCTCATCCACGGGCTACGAGTGGCAATTACCCTCGGAATAAAGAGATTACTCATATATGGCGATTCAACTGTAGTCATCAACCAAGTAAACAAAGATTGGGATTGCACAAAAGAAAACATGGGTGCTTACTGTGCTGAAATACGGAAACTTGAAAAACATTTTAAAGGATTAGAAATTTTACACGTCCTGCGCGATTCCAACATTGCAGCAGATGTCCTTGCCAAGCTCGGATCAGACAGAGCAAAGGTTCCACCCGGCGTATTTATAGAAGAGCTATCAGTTCCCTCTATCAAACAACCCGGTGAGACAACCCACGAAATTCAGGTTAAAGGCGTTCATATCTTGGTAATCAACACCTCATGGAGCCAAGTTTTCATCGACTATATCAAAGAAAATAAATTACTAGCAGATAAAGCAAAAGCCACCCAAGTTGTTCGCAGAAGCAAAAACTACGTTCTAGTAGGAGATAGACTTTACAGAAGAGCAGCATCATCAGGGGTACTCCTGAAATATGTCTCATTTGAAGAAGGCAAAGAGATCCTAGACGAGATACACTCAAGTTGCTGCGGAAATCATGTCGCTTCAAGGACACTGGTTGGCAAAGCATTTCGCACCGGATTCTACTGGCCAACCGCTTTGAAAGACGCAGAAGAACTTGTCGAGAGAAAATGCAAAGGTTGCCAAATGTTTGCAAGACAAGCCCATGTGCTGACTCACAATCTTATCTCGCATCCCACCCACTTGGCCTTTTTCTGCTTTGAAATTTGGATCAAGTGGGACCCCTGAGAAGAAAGCAAAAGCGACTTCAGTACATCTTTGTAGCAATCGACAAGTTCACCAAGTGGATTGAATACAAACCACTCATGTATCAAGCGCAACCAAAGCAAATCGAATTCATCCAAGAAATTACGCACCGCTTTGGCATGCCCAATCGAATCATCATAGATCTAGGCTCCCCTTCACATTCTGAATTGAAAGTGGGCACAAGACCGTGGTTTCAAGTATAGACTATGCGTCATTGCACATCTAGAAGCCAACGGACAAGTAGAAAGGGCCAATGGACTCATACTAGCGGATTAAAACCAAGGTTATATCGAAGAACTAGTGGACTATGGGTCCAAATGGATTGAAGAATTACCAAAAGTAGTATGGGGAGACCTGAACTCAAATAAGCGAGCAACAGGCCACTCACCCTTCTTCCTAGTTTATGGGTCGAGGGCAGTACTACCGCCGACATGATCTGGACATCACCAAAGATAGAACAATACGATGAAGGAGAAGCGAGAACACGCAAGAAGATTAGAACTCGACTGACTCGGAAGAAGTCGAGTAAGCGCTACCCTCAATCAACGAGATACCTACAAGGTTTAAGGCGGCACTACAACAAGAGTACCCATCCTCGATCACTACAAGTCGGAGACTTAGTGCTAAGAAGGATACAAAAAAGACTGACAGACGACATAAGCTTCTCGGTCCATGGGAAGGTCCGTTCATTGTCACAAAAGTCACCGGACCGAGCACATACAAGTTAATAACCGAAGATGGAAAAGAAGTCGACCAATACATGGCACATCACCCGACTAAGAAGATTCTACGTGTAAAAACAACTCAAGATAAAAGCAGATATGCAAGCCACAAGGGACCAACATTCACAATCGACGAAGGATGATATTCTTCGACAACATATGTATTAGTTCATATTCATGATCAATAAAGATGATATTCATCCATAGCATGTCTTGTCATGACTTCCAACGAGTTGTTTTCCGAAACAAAAAGCAAAATGGTGAAAACATGCACGAGCATCTCGGTAGAGAGCAAAAATAAGTGAAAACACGCTTGAGCCCGCCGATGAGGGTAGCTAAAAGCTAACACCGAAACAAAAAGCAAAATGGTGAAAACATGCACGAGCATCGGCCGAGAGCAAAATAGCTGAAAAAACACGCTTGAGCTCATTGATGAGGGTAGCTAAAAGCTAACACCGAAACAAAAAGCAAAATGGTGAAAACATGCACGAGCATCCCGGCCGAGAAACAAAATAGTGAAAACACGCTTGAGCTCGCCGATGAGGGTAGCTAAAAGCTAACACACGAAACAAAAAGCAAAATGGTGAAAACATGCACGAGCATCGGTGAGAACAAAATAGCTGAAAACACGCTTGAGCCCGCCGATGAGGGTAGCTAAAAGCTAACACCGAAACAAAAAAAAGCAAAATGGTGAAAACATGCCTAAGCATCCCGGCCGAGAGCAAAATAGTGAAAAAGACGCTTGAGCCCGCCGATGAGGGTAGCTAAAAGCTAACACCCAAAACTAGTCAACCGAAATTGAACTTCAAAAAGACCCTCCGACTCTTCGTTCAAAAGCAAGAGGCTCGGGGCTACATCCAGATAGGAATACTTTTTCCTCGAGAAAAGTACAAGCGCCACTCAAAAGGCGACATTCTATGCCGAGTCGTTTTTACATAAGCGGACGAAAGGTTGTCAACACAAAGATTTACATCTAACAAGTCTGGCGTGGACAAAGCACTCGACGGATCACAAAAGAGGAAGAAAAGAAAAGTACTCGACAAATCGAGGGGTCTCATCAGGATAACACACGAGTTGTTTTTGGAGCAAAAACAAAACAGGACAAAGTACTAAACCAAGTCAAGTAACTTCGACCACACCCGGGCAAAGAATACATCAACGAAAACAAAGAATCTTCATTTAAAGAGGAGTGTAATATTACAAGAAGTGGTCAATCGGATCGAGGCATTGTCATCGAGGAAGGAAATGTCAATATTTAGACTATCTACAACCCCTCTTGGCTAAACCTTTGACCTCGGGCTCCATCCTCTCAATCTGGCGTCAAGGTATTCTTGGCTTTCGACTTCCTCTGCTATCTTGGACAGAGGCGCCTCTGGAGCAAGGACCCGGACACAGGCTAGCACATTCTTGGTACATACTTGGGCACACTTCTTCTTGAACTCTTGGAAGCGAGTCGGAATCGGGGAATGAAGCTGCGCCTTAAGATTGCCCGTCATCCATTGGAGTCAGGAGAACATCGACATTGAATGAAAAGATTTCCACAAAACGTTCCAATTTTCAAGAGCCGCCGCATGACTTCCGGACAAGCCTTCAATAGTTTTTGGGCCTACACAAGATCTCTGTCGACTCGCGCCTAATCGACTTAGCAAGGGTGAGTTCCTCCTCAAAGCATGAGTAATTACCTCCTCAATTTTATTATGACTAGAGCGGACAAGAGCCTTCATTTCATCGATACTCTCTGAGAGCTTCCGCTTCTCAGCTCGGAGAACTAGACAAGACACCCAAGAACAAGTCAGCGAAAAAAAAGAAGTCAAAATACAAGAAAAATAGGCAGAACCCACGGCACCTTTGCATTCATTCTTCGCAGACTCCACCGCAGCATCTCTCTGCTTCTCCGTCTCCACTACCCGGGCACGGAGGGTCTTCTCCTCCTTTTGGTGCATTTGACGCTCTGTCTCCAACTCAGCCCGGAGAAGGTCGAGATCGGCTTTCAGAGCGTCCACCTCAGAAGACAACTTTCTCTCATTTTCAGATGAGAAAAAGAAGCCAGAATGATCACGAGAGAAAGACTGAGCAAAAAGAGGCAAAGAGAAACAAGGCGTAAGGACAAAAGAAAAACGAGCATGCAAAAGAGGAGTGGCAGTAAAACCTACCTGGAGCTTTTCACCAAAAGAAGTCGCGAGGGTCGACAAGCTCCCCCAGGCTGCGGTCAGCTCCGATAACCGATGGGTGGCATCGAACTGTTGCACCACATCACCAGAAAAAGAAGGACCACCGGAAGCAAGAGAAGGGGAAGGAGAGGCCGGATGGGGCAAAGAAGGAATGACCAAAGCAACCTCCAGGGAAGTCGGAGTCAAACCCTCAGAAGGACCCGGCGCGACGGCCACAGTCACCTCCGGAGCGGCCAAGACCGCAACTTCGCCAGGTAGCTCTGAAGCCCCTGCAGCAACTTCATCAACAGAATGTTGTGAGTCCTGAGGCTCATAACTCATTGGCACGGCGGGAGGCAGAGAAGAAGTCGATGAAGAAATGAGAGAAGACGAAACACTGAAAAGTGATAAAAGGAAGCACCGATAAGAACCAGAGGAAGGAAGATAGAAGCCAAAAAGATAAAGCTAGAATCTACTCACCCAACCACTTTCTTCTTCGCGAAGCCAAGAGAAGGCCTCGCAGGGGAACCACGACAGTGAAAACGTCCCCGCCACTCGGCGACGGGAGCGGAATAGCCGACAACGGAGCCGCGGAAGGAGCCGGGGCTGGAGCCGTGGAAGAACTCCGTACTGGAGGAGCGATAGAGCTCGGTACCGGGGCTACCAAAGAACTCGACACCAGAGCTTCAGAAGAAGTCGGCACGGGAGCCTCGGAAGAACTCACACCCGGCCTCCGATTACTTCAAAAAGTTCAAGACTAAAAGTCAAGACAAAGAAGAGAAATTCAATGCAATAGGAATATGAAAAACAACTCACCGCCGCATGATGAGGGGTACTTCATCATCTTCTTCCTCCTCAGCCAAGGAAACCAGAGCACCTGCTGAAAAGAGGATAAAAAGTACTCGGATCAAGAGAGAAACAGGAAAATAAAGGAACAAAGAGTATTAAATGTGCTCACCTAAGAGCATGCTAGCAACAAGCTGGAGTACGAGAGGGAGTACTTGGTTTGCGAGGCTTCTTGGAGACAGGCGAGGGCGGATGAAGACCCATCCGTTCGCCCCCTCTTCGGGACACTGCGAGGACCGCGAGGGACTAGACGAGGAGCATATTCTTCATATACATCAACAAATCTGGAAGAAACCCCAGGAAGGGCGGTAGAGGTTTGGGACTTACTAATTGCAGAAGTTCTAGCAAGTCTATCCCCAGTCTCCGCCACGGCGGGGAGAACGTCAGGAGGGACCGGGTCGACAAAGTTCCACCCAAGCTCCTGCGAAAAAGGATAAAACACCGAGACAAAGAAAAGCTAAGCAAGAACGGATGCGGCAAGAGTGCATAAAGTACTCAAATAAAAAGATAGACAACTCACAGCTGGGGGCGGGTTGTTGGCTGAGAACTCGGAGACAGTAGGAGGAATGACGCTCACTCCTTTCAGCATCTTTTGGAGACGCTCGAGTACCTCCTCACCGGTCAGCTCAAGAGCTGGGACCATGCGTGAAGGATCCTCGGCCTGAGAATACTCAAAGCCAAGATGCTCCTGCTCTTTCAAAGGTGAACCCGTGTTTAAGAAAGCTCGAAACAATACCAAAGCCGGTCAAACCTCATTGTTTCAAACATGCTAATCCTATCAAGGAGTGCATTTGGATCACTTGAATCTCAAAGAGCGATTCAAGCTTCTTGTCCCATCGGTCATTCACCACAGGACCAGATCCGGGATGGACGGTAAGGAAGGGATCAAATTGGCGCGTAAAACCACTCTAAGACGCTAATCTTTTACAGAATCGACCAGGTCATAGTCAAAAACTTAATTTTGAGACCTGGCGGCCGAATCAATAACCACCAAGAACGCTGGTTTCTTCACGGCGGGGTTGAGGTTTTGACGAAAGAAAAAGCGAAAAGAGAGAGAGAAGGAGGATTCCAAGGAAAGCTTCGCAAAGATGAACGAAAATAGAAAGATGGAGAACGACATTGGGGGTTAGGTGGTTCAGACTAACCCCGAAATAACCAAGAAACTGATGAAGGAAAGCGGAAGCAGGAAGGCAAAGTCCGGCGCGGACAAAGGAAATGAAGAGGACAATCTCACCAAGACCCGGAGCTGGAACCCGATGCTCGCCCGGAACTCTCCATTCAGCGATGACTTTGCGTTGGATCAAGCCATCGCTAGCGAGCTCGCGCAGCTGGTCTTCGCTTGTTGTTGGAGCCAGCCAAACCTTCTGAGCAGCCCTCATAGCCACGAACTCCTGGTTTTCGATCAAAGAAAGGGATGACTCCTCGTCTACGAAGGTCGCCTGAGACTTGCTTGCGGTTTTCTTCTTTCCCATGAACTAGCGGAAGCAAAAAAGGCACTAAGGAAGATGAAGCTAGGATGATGGTGCTCGGGTGACGGTGACGATGACGGCGACGGGTTTCTGAAAGCTACGGTTTAAAGGCAAGAGCTGGGCAGCAAGGGAAAGGAAGATAAAGGGTCTTTAAATAGATTTTTCAGTGATACAAACGGCCCACAAGGCCCGATAAAACACAGTGTGGGAACGCAACGGTCCATTTACCGACGCAGCTAAAATGACGGAGGGCACAAATCCACACAACGGTACAAACCAACGGGCAGATTTCAGACTTATCCGTCCAGCACCACGGCAGGGTTATCAGATCACTACAAGAACAACTCGTCAAACCAAGAAGAAAGAAAGGGCTACCTCACAAGGAACAAAAGAACCCGGTTATTTAAGAAAGAACTCGGTAATCTCATGAACAACAGGGATCACAACAGAAAAGTAAAAGACAACTCAGAAGACAAGATTCGTTACATTACAAGCGACTTCAAAAATAGAAGATTATAAATCTTAAAGATAAGATCCTCCAGCTCCTTGTTCCAAATAGCAAGAGGCTCGGGGGCTACAACCAGATGGATGTACTTTTTCTTCACAAAACACACACCACTCGAAGGTCCCAAGAAGCGCTACAAGGTTTCACTCCAGAAAGCACTCGGATAACATTTTGTTCCTACCTAACAAGACTTGAAGGAGCAAAGCGAGACTTTCAGAGCTCAACCATGAAGTGCTCGGGGGCTTATCGATGCGGGACCCACAGGATACCCCGCAAGGGAGAGAGAAGATCTAGTTCAACTAGGATTCTTCCCATGTAATCTTAGTAATAGAACTATTAAGTAATCCTACTAGGAAATCTCATTGTAAACCGACTAGGACTCTGGCCTCCTGACTATATAAAGGAGGGCAGGGCTCCTGAGAGAGGACGACAATTGTACAACATAACACTTCATAATCAATCCAACGCAAAGGCCAACGCCGACTGGACGTAGGGTCGTCACTCGATCTACGATCGAGGGCCTGAACCAGGATAAATCGACTATCTCTTGCGTTTACCATCGAGTTCAGCATACACCGAAGCCCGAACATACTGCCCCGGGTACCCCCGTGGCAGCCTATCGGTGGTGAAACATCGACAATTACGTTCAGGAGTTGTTTGCAACCGTTGCTGCATTATACCTTGTTTACCTTTGTTATACTATATCCTTGTTACCCTGATATCCGCAGTCGAGTCAATGCTTAGCTGGCTTAGACCAGTAGAAGTCGGGTGATTTCCTGTCACCTGTGAGCTATAGGTGGTTACCTAGATCTGCTTGGAGAACTATGTAGTCATGGTATAACTAAGTGTTAAATGAAGTTGAGACCGGACGGAGACTTACAGAGTTTTGGACTGTAGTGCTTTCCGTCTGTGTCGACTAAGGACCGACCGTTGTTGGGCCTCAGGTCATGTTGAACGCATGCCTTACATTTAGCTGGCCGAATAAAGTACCTTTCGACCATGAAGCTGGGAGATTATTCGGGCCGAGTAGATTGCCCGCAACGCACTGTGCCGGAGCAGGTGTGGTAGGACACGGGGGCGCGATGATAAAACCAAAGGGCAGTCGATCGGCCCCCGGGTACATGTGGTTCCTGGCAAACTCGAGATTCCTAGAAAGTTGACTCGGTGACCGATACCTCACTTTAGCGGGTGAGTGAGGTTTGTGTAAGGAATAAATCACCAGCTGGTTAGGAATCGATTCAAATCGCCATCACTCCTGGATAGTGAGCACTTGACTTGAGTTACTTCATCGTAGTAATGATTATGGAACACTTGGATAGTTATAATGAATATGACATTATGGAAGTTGTTAATGATCATTGGTTATCATTATTTGCTTAATCACATGCTTGCTCTAGTATAGGTGCAAATGTAGTCGACATGTTAATAATAATTAACTTGACAATAATGCTTTTAGAAAGGTTCTTGAAATACTAAAAATGCCTCTTTTTGCAAATGAGTCAGCTACCCTACTATAAAGCCCTTCATAATCCTTGGTGTCACTTTATTTTCGGTTATGTCGGGTAAGTCTAGCTGAGTACCTTCTCATACTCAGGGTTTTATTCCCACTTGTTGCAGATGGGCAGATGTATTACGGCTACTGTATCAACTGCCTTTATTCTGCGATGGGTGATGCTTAGGACCATGGGCATGGTCATTCCTTATGTCTCGTCTGATGCTTTTGTTGGAGATGATCATTAGCTGGCACTATATTTGAACTCCGTGTGAGTGTGTGTGGTTTTGAACAAATGGCTTCCGCTACTTCTATTTGAACTCATTTTGTAATAACTATGTTTAAACTCTGATGTATCTGAGATGTGAACTTTTATGTAATATGTGACGGTGACCGCTAAACTTATTACGATCTTGGCTGGTATGTGAGTTGGTTTGAAATCCTTCGTGATTTCACGGACTACCGGGTTATATGGGCTTAAGTTTGCTAAATCGTCTGCTCTAGCGGATGATTTCCTTACTTAATTTCGTATAATTGGTCGGTTCTGTTACAGCTGGTATCAGAGCATGGTTTAGCGTGTTACTGTTCACAAGTGTATTTAAAACAAAACGGCATTTGAAAAACATGATTTCCAAACTAAAAAGTGTGCCAGTGGTCATATCCTTTATGCCTAGTTAAGGACTCTAGGTGGCTTAATTAAGTACTAACTTGGGGTTCTTGCATCATATTTCTCTTTCGTCGCTCATACGGCGTGCTATTGTATGAGTGCCACTTGTTTGAGTGGTAATGTATGGATCATTTGCCTCTACGCCTCGGTAAGTGTGAGTTGTGAGAGCATGATCGGATACACCGCCGATCTAGGGTGAATGCTTATATGATGCTGGAGTAATTACATGTTCTACGCATGTTTTACAAGGGTATCTCATGTGTGGGAATTCTGTCTGTTGAGGCGATGCCATCAATAGAACGATGGTTTGGGTAGTTACTACCGTTGTACACGTATCTAGGGATTCATGTAGAGCGTGTAGATAAAATTTACTGCTTTTATGCATTCATTGGGAATTGGGCTAAAATGAATCTTTTGCAGGTACATAACAACGTTATCGTGTAGAACGTATCAAATACGTATTTGAGAGATCGTTTGTATGCCACCGAATTCGTCGCTAGAAATTATTTATTTCATAAGTTTGTAAGAACGTACGGCACGTACATACATCATATTACTTGTGCATTTCATTCATGTCATGCATTCCTCCCCTTATAAATTGATTATCTCATTTTGATAAAAGTTGTATCACCTAAAATATGTTCCCATGGAGTAATAAAAGAAATTTTGCTACAGATGGCCCGCACGAAGCAGACCGCCCGTAAGTCCACCGGAGGAAGAGCACCTCGACGTCCGTTGGCCCTGAGGGAGCACCGCACCACGGACACCTTCTTGAGCGAGTTTGGCATGCCGACCTTGCTTTGGAGAGTGCTCCATGATGTGGGGTACCCAGAGGGTCAAGAACCGGTGTACTCTTGGAATGAGAGCCAGTTAGCAGAGGATGGACTTGCAGTGGTAGAGATCACAGTTCCTGCTCTTGGTGATGCTCCAGATTGGGATGGTTGGCACTTGGAGTTTGAGGGTCGCACTCCTGTTGAGGGTGCAGAGGGAGCAACTTTCCGTGTCATCAAGGACATCATGAGCAGATTTCCCAGTGAGCTTGCAGCAGCTCTAGCTGGCACCTTTCCTAGGGATGATCCTCGTGATGCTATTTGGGTTCAGCCTTAGGGAAGTGCCTTGGTCAGAGGTCTAGCTGAGGGACAGGCTAGCGACAACCATGCTATGAGTGCTATGTTCGCCGCCATCAGAGCGTATGAGGGTCTTGAGAGTACCTACTGGACTTTGACTGGCTTGCATGGTCATGATAAGCTCAAGGTAAGAAAGCAGAAGAAGAAGCAGGCACGTGCTATAGCTAGTTTGTAGGAGCAATTGGCTAATATGAGCTTACAGCGAGACCAGGCGGTAGAGAGAGGTGATAGAGCTATGCAGCGGGTGCATACGTTGACTCAAGCCAACAACAATGCAGATCGCATGATTGGACAGTTGGTTCAGGAAAGGAATGAAGCCTGGGACGAGAGGGACCTTCTGCTACAGAGGGTCGATGAGCTAGAGGAGTACAACGTCAACCTGCACGAGGAGTTTCACGCGCTCTACAATGGGGTTGGCCCATATGCTCCTCCAGATGCCGCTGGCATGGACATCGATGATGACAACGAGGACGAGCCTATAGTTTCACCTGGGGGCGATGGTGACGTCTTCGACCCCGACGATGGCCCCGAGGAGTAGGCTAGTTGCCTTGCGCTAGTGTTTAGGTCCTGTCGCGATAACCTTTCTTTTGTTGGCATGTAACCTAATGTATCTCGCTTTGAACTTATGAGACTTGGCATGTGATTGGAACTTGGCTAGGAATGCGATATCTGAACGCATAAAAGTCCAGTGTATGTATGCTGGCAATTTGGTTGTATGGACGCGATGTTTGCTTTTGAAGTAATTTAATTAAGTGATGTTGTTTAATTGGGATGCGATTATTGTGCCTCTGTTTTATTGTATGAATTTATTCTCTCCAGTAAATTCAGTACGACATAATTTTTCCTTCACTCACAATTATTACAGCTTCATTCGATCATTACTTGTTGCTGAAATATGCAGATGACAAATACTCGCCGTACCACGTATGAGGCCACTGAGACCGGTGCTAACGGTGCGAGGACTGGTGGTGGTGGAAACCACGGCTACAACAATGAGCCTCCCCATGAACCGCATTTGCCACCTCCTCCCCCGTTTACCCCAGAGGTGTTCCTCGCATGGTTGCTCGGGAGTCAGCGCAACACGGAACAATCCCAGAAGAACATAGAGGATTTTCTGCGTACCATCGCCAACAATGTTCAGCGCGGTAACAATCAGGGTGGTGGCATTGGGGTGAATCAATATAGCAGCTTCAAAGATTTTATGGACACCAGGCCGCCAATATTCAAGGAAGCAACATAACCACTCGATGCTGAAGAATGGATCAACACTATGGAAGATAAATTCCGTGTGTTGAGGATGACTGAGGTATTGAAAACTGAGTATGCTGCACATCAGTTGCAAGGACCAGCGAGAATGTGGTGGAAGCACCATCACACAACCTTCCCCCCAAATGCTCAGATTACGTGGAGAGAGTTTGCTGAGGCCTTCCATGGAGTTTATATTCCACCTGGGCTGACCGAGATGAAGTTGGGAGAGTTCTTGGCGTTGAATCAGGGCACCAAGACCGTGACGCAATATTTGCATGCCTTCAATAACTTGTGTCGTTATGCTTCCGACATGGTTGACACTGATGCTAAGAGAATCGTCAGTTTCAAGAGGGGCCTCAATCCAAAGATGATGAAGCATGTGGGTACCAACACCCGCGCCAGATTCAATGACTTTATCAGTGACTGTCTGAAGCAGGAAAAGAACAACAATGTCATCACCACAGCCAAGACTCGCAAGAGAGCCCTAGAAGGTGGTCCGTCCCAAGCAAGAGCACCTGTGGGAGGTCATCCTCCCTATCGTCCATCTACACCTGGCGCTAGGTTCAGGCCACCACAGCAGAGAGGTCAAAATTTCAGGGGACCACAGAAGCCTTACAAGATGGCAGTACACTCTAACAAGGCAGCTGCAACTGTGGTACAAGGCAGTTCTAAGGGAGCTGTGGGATCTGCTGGTACAGTAAGGGGACCCTGCTACAATTGTGATCAACCCGGCCACTTCTCAAGGTTCTGTCCTTATCCGCCCAAGAAGAAGTAGCAGACCTATAATGCTCGGGTGCATAGTACGACCGCGGATGAGATTCCTGAGGGAGACCCCGTAACTGCTGGTAAGTTTCCTGTCAACGAAAACCCTACAGTTGTTCTATTTGATTCTGGATCATCGCATTCTTTTATGAGTCAAGCATTTGCACAGAAACATGAACAACTATGCACAGAATTGGGTTATGGTTACCGTATAAGTTCAGCAGGGGCTGATGTTTTGACCAATCGGATGGTTCGAGGGGCAACCCTTGAATTAGGTAGCAGAAAGTTTCGAGTGAACTTGATAGTTATGCCTGGACTAGTTTTGGATGTCATTATAGGGATGAATTGGATGAAGGATTGGGGAGCAGTTATAGATACAGGAAGTCGGGTACTTACCCTTAAGGATCCCCTAGGTGAGGGTACTTTCCAAGTACCATTGCCTTGGAGAACAGACCTTATAAGTGACATGTGCTACTGAAGTTATTCCTATTCATAGAATTTTGGTAGTGTGTGAGTTTCCGGATGTATTCCCAGACGAGTTACCTGGTCTTCCGCCAGATAGGGATATTGAATTTAGAATTGAGTTAATCCCCGGAACAGCTCCAATTTCAAGGAGACCCTATCGGATGCCTCCAGATGAATTAGTTGAGCTGAAGAAGCAACTAGAAGAGTTATCAAAAAAGGGGTTTATCTAGCCAAGCAAGTCTGAATGGGGATGTCCCGCCTTGTTTGTGAAGAAGAAGAAAGAGGGCACGTTGAGAATGTGCGTAGATTACAGGTCACTTAACGCTGTAACCATCAAGAATAAGTATCCCTTGCCTCATATTGATGTTCTGTTTGACCAGTTAGCCAAGGCTAAGGTGTTCTCAAAGATAGATTTGAGATCCGGTTATCATCAGATCAAGATTAGGCCCCAAGATATATCAAAAACTGCATTTTCCACTAGATACGGGTTGTATGAGTATCTTGTCATGTCATTTGGCTTGACAAATGCTCCTGCATACTTTATGTTTTTTATGAATACAGTTTTCATACCAGAATTGGATAAGTTCGTGGTTGTGTTCATTGATGATATTCTGGTGTACTCCGAGAACGAGAAGGATCATGAAGAGCATCTGAGAGTTGTCTTGACCAGACTTAGAGATCATAAGTTGTATGCTAAGTTTAGCAAATGCGAATTCTGGTTGAAGAAAGTTCCTTTCCTTGGTCATATTTTGTCAGAAAATGGAGTTTCAGTCGATCCAAGTAAGGTGCAAGAGGTTATGTATTGGAAGGCACCGACCACAGTTCCTGAGGTTAGAAGTTTCTTAGGATTAGTCGGTTACTATCATCATTTTATACCAGACTTCTCGAAGATTGCCAAGCCAATGACAAGTCTGCTACAGAAAGATCACAAGTTCGTGTGGATAGAGGAGTGTGAAGCAGCTTTCCACACCTTGCAGAAACTGTTGACCACTGCTCCTGTTCTAGCACAACCAGATATCGAGAAACCATTTGATGTGTTTTGTGACGCATCAAAAATTGGATTGGGCTGTGTTCTTATGCAAGAAGGAAGAGTCATTGCTTATGCCTCACATTAATTGAGAAAGAAAGAGGGCAACTATCCGACACATGATCTTGAACTTGCTGCAGTTGTGCATGCCCTAAAAATTTGGAGACATTATCTACTTGGTAATGTGTGCAATATTTTCACAGATCACAAGAGTCTTAAGTACATCTTTACCCAAATAGAGCTGAACATCAGACAGCGAAGATGGTTGGAATTGATCAAAGATTACAACTTGAATGTGCAATATCATCTTGGAAAGGCCAATGTAGTGGCAGATGCGTTGAGTAAAAAGTCACATTGCTTGAATGTGCAGCCATTACTTGAAGATGGGTTCGATCTGATGCATCCTGTTGTGTTATATAGTATTCAGATGAGTTGCTCTTTGGAGAGTAAGATAATAGAAGGCCAAAAAATAGACAAGGGAATATTCCAGATCAAAAAGAAAATAAAAGAAAAGTCGTCTAAGCACTTTAAAGTGGATGAACAGGGCGTGTTGTGGTTCCCAAGGATCGAGAGCTTAGGAATAAACTCATGGATGAAGCTCACCTTTCTAAGCTATCTATCCATCCGGGAAGTAGTAAGATGTATCAAGAACTAAGACCTCGTTATTGGTGGACCAAAATGAAGAAAGAAGTTACAGCATATGTTGCCAGATATGACACGTGTTGTAGAGTGAAAGCTATTCATATGAAACCTGCCGGTTTGTTGCAACCTTTGTCCGTACCTAGTTGGAAGTGGGATGATATAAGTATGGATTTTATCTCAGGTTTGCCCACGACTCAAAAGGGACATGATTCGATTTGGGTGATTGTG
Organism: Miscanthus lutarioriparius; assembly: GCA_904845875.1. Taxonomy (NCBI): domain Eukaryota; kingdom Viridiplantae; phylum Streptophyta; class Magnoliopsida; order Poales; family Poaceae; genus Miscanthus; species Miscanthus lutarioriparius. The sequence goes on from CAJGYO010000002.1 coordinate 116,664,602, forward strand.
GATCGTCTTACCAAGACTGCTCATTTCTTACCTGTCAAGATAGATTATCGACCACCTCAATATGCCGAGAAGTATATTGCAGAAATTGTGAGGTTGCATGGTATACCAAAGACTATAGTATCTGATAGAGGGCCACAGTTCATGGCTCACTTTTGGAAACATTTACACAAAGGCTTGGGAACTAGTTTGATTCGTACTACCGCTTATCATCCTCAGATAGATGGTCATACTGAACGAGTGAATGCTGTTCTAGAGGATATGTTAAGAGTCTGTGTGTTGTCTTCTAGGGGGTCATGGGAGTCATGGTTACCATTAGCTAAGTTTGCTTACAATAATAGTTATCAAGAAAGCATCAAGATAGCCCCATTCGAAGCTTTGTATGGCAGAAAATGTAGAACACCACTGAATTGGGTCGAGCCAAGAGATAGAAGGTATTATGGCATTGACTTTGTAGAAGAGCCTGAGAAGAAAGTTCATATTATCCAACAAAATATGAAGGCGGCACAATCGCGTCAGAAAAGTTATGCAGACAGAAGGAGACCCCTTGTGTTTGAAGTTGGTGACTATGTTTATTTGAAGGTCACGCTAATGAAGAAGAAACAGTTTGGAGTCCGAAGAAACCTTGCCGCTAGATTCATAGGACCATACAAGATCTTGGAAAGAAGAGGTCCAGTAGCTTATAAGTTAGAGTTACCTGAGACAATGAGTACCGTCTTCCCAGTTTTCCATGTATCACATCTCAAGAAGTGTTTGCGTGTTCCGGAGGAAAGAATAGAACCTCGAGGCATCCAACTCAAATCAGATTTGGTGTATCGTGAGCAACCGGTCCGTGTGTTAGACACTAAAGAACATGCTACTCGGAATAGTGTGGTGAAAACATACAAAATACAGTGGAATCATCATGATGAGGGAGATGCAACTTGGGAAACGGGAGAATATCTACAAAAAGCTTATGAAGATTTTTTATAACAAATGGTTCGTAACCCAAATCTTGGGACGAGATTTTTATAAGGGGGGAGGGCTTTAACACCTCGGTGTTAAGCATGCATTAACATTTTGCAAATCATGATCATAATCATTATTATGCATTCATAAGCATGCCATGAAATATAGAATTAAAATATATTAATGAAACATGTATGCGTATAGTCTTGTTTTAATAGATTGGATGCTATGTTTGTTTTGCCATGTGTGTACCTTGGTTGATCACTTAGCCCACTTAGAAGTAATTAGAATGCATTTTGAAGCAAAGTTTATATTCAAAATTTTGCCAAATTATGCTTTTAAAAACAATTCTTCAAAAATTGGGTTTTGAATTAATATTGATTTTAATTCTGTAATTCAAAATCTATTTGGAATTTGACTTTGGTCATAAAAGCAAAGTTGTAGATCTTGAAAATGGAACAAATTTCATTTTTACACCAATTTGTGAAAATGCTTTTAAATGGCTCAAAATGGAATTTGAGTTCGTTTATTTGAGAAATAAAAAGAATTTTTTTCATTTTCGCTTAACAGGCTGCCGCCTCCCTTCTGGCCCGCTTGCGGACTCAGCCCGCAGCGCCGCGCGCTTCGCCCTAGCCCAGCAGCCGCTTTGCCGGCCCAGGCCCACGCCGCGCCTCCCGCTCGCCCGCACTCGCACGCCTGCGTCCTAACGCCGGCAGAAGCTTACCGTCGCGTGGCGCCACCCGTCGCCGGACTCCTGACAGCGCGGCCACACGCCGCGGCCGTCCTGGCTCTGCTGGCCACGACTAGAACCCCCACGCGCTCGCCCCATCCCAGTGCCTCATTCAGTTCCTTGCTCCTCCCTTCGCCTTCACAGCAACGCAGCAGCCGCCGTAGACCACCGTCGTGTCGCCATCGGCATTGCCCGCACCAGCTCGCCCGCGTTGATCGTTCGCCATCATAGCCGCTCCTCCGTGACCCACCGCCTCACCTCACCATCTTTTGCTCGCTAAACTAGCCCGATGAGCCGTCGTGCCCCGTGCGGACCTCGCCGATCTTTCGTCGCCGTGGTACGTCGCCGTGGCCCGGTCACCTCAGACCACCACGTTTCTTGATAGAGTGCGCAATAGGTTCGCAGTAGCTCGTGGAAGCATGGCTGAGCCCTAGATTGGGTCATCACGGTTGCCTCCGGCGTCTCACCGTCGTCCCGCACCGCCACTACGCCATGGCCGCCGTCGTGGTTGCTAGCTTTGGTCATAAGCCCAATTAGTTAGCTCAATGTGTTCGAGATGTAGTAGCCATGCTTGTAGTATCGCCGCCGTCGCCGGAGAAGCCGCCATCGGTGAGCTTCACCGTTGCCGCTCCGTCGCGAGCCGCCTCCTCTGTTCTGTCTCGCTGACGCGTGGGGCCAGCTGACCGCTGGGTCCCACCTGTCAGTGCTGACGGTGCGAATAGGTCCGGCTGCACAGCACCGGGTGCACCTAGCGTTTTGTTTCGGATCTGTGTACAGCGCCGGGTACGCGTAGCCGTTAGGGTTCGATTTTGTTTTCGAAATGATTTTTCAGATTTGGTTTAAAGCTTGGAAAAACCATATCTTGGTCATTTTTGGTCCAAGTCGAATGAAACAAATTTTGTGGTGTTTCTTGTCACCATATCTACTAGATAAAAATATTGCATGTCAGTTTTGAGATCCTTTAATGTAGAGCTTTATTTAATTCTCGATATTGCTGATATCTTGTAAATTGTTTAGTAAATCCTATATGCTTCAAAAAAATATGCTTCCAAGTGTGTTATTCTTCTTGTGTAATGTACTTCCTAGGAAAAAATATATGCCATGCATGTTCTGTAGAAAAATTATGAGGTGTAATTCAAGTGCCTTTAATGGCTGATTTTTGTTATTTTTGCTAGAGAGCAAAATTTGTATAAAACATGCATGTGATAATTTTTGTATAGTGATTACTTGCTGTGTAGAACATAGGAAAAATATTACATCTGTTGTTTGACACTTTTCACAGTACAAAGTATTTTCATGTTCATAATTATGCCATAACTTGTCATTTTTGTGTAGGCTATTCCACTTATCCGAATGCCATAAAAATTTAATGGTAGAATACTTAGGGTAGTACTGTGCTATGATAATTTTCTAAGATTTTTCTAAGCTATAAAAATAGATGTTGCTATTCAAACCTATTATTAATTAGGGTTTAATCAAATGTTGCTTTATGCATGATTAAGAAAATAGTGAAGCTTTGGTGTATCTTTGAAGCATTTAATGAGATGTGTTGACTTAGCATATTAATAGTAGAAGAGAATGCAGTAGATGGCATGTGCTTGTAGTACATGTTCTTGGATGATGTTGACTACCGTGCATTCAAGCATATCCATTGTGCTCATTTCATCCGATGCACCTTTTACATAAGCACTTACGCACATGCATCATACAGGATCGCAAACCGAGAGCCCAGTCGTCATACCCGAGGAGCCCGAGGAGCAGCTCGAGGTGCAGCCACAGGAAGTGACCGAAGCAGACGAGGAGGACGTTGAGGAACTTCCGGAGTGCCCCGATCACCGCCCGAGCTCCTTCGAGAGAGGCAAGCCCCGGAGCATTTTTCTCCCCGGTTTGCAATTATTAATTAAATGCTTTACTTTAATTGATGCATTACGTTCAGGAGTTGTTTGCAACCGTTCTTTGCATTATACCTTGTTTACCTTTGTTATACTACATCCTTGTTACCACGATATCGCAATGAGTCAATGCTTATTTGGCTTAGACCGGTAGAAGTCGGGTGATTTCCTGTCACTGCGAGCTATAGGTGGTTACCTGGATCTGCTTGGAGAACTATGTAGTCATGGTATAACTAAGTGTTAAATGAAGTTGAGACCGGATGGAGACTTACAGAGTTTTGGACTGTAGTGCTTTCCGTCTGTGTCGATTAAGGACCGACCGTTGTTGGGCCTCAGGTCATATTGAACGCATTCCTTACATTTAGCTGGCGAATAAAGTACCTTTCGACCGTGAAGCTGGGAGATTATTCGGGCCGAGTAGATTGCTCGCAACGCACTATGCCGGAGCAGGTGTGGTAGGACACGGGGGCGCGATGATAAGACCAAAGGGTAGTCGGTCGGCCCCCGGGTACATGTGGTTCCTGGCAAACTCAAGATTCCTGGATAGTTGACTCGGTGACCGATACCTCACTTTAGCGAGTGAGTGAGGTTTGTGTAAGGAATAAATCACCAGCTGGTTAGAAATCGATTCGAATCGCCATCGCTCCTGGATAGTGAGCACTTGACTTGAGTTACTTCATCATAGTAATGATTATGGAACACTTGGACAATTATAATGAATATGACATTATGGAAGTTGTTAATGATCATTGGTTATCATTATTTGCTTAATCACATGCTTACTCTAGTATAGGTGCAAATGTAGTCGATAGGTTAATAATAATTAACTTGACAATAATACTTTTGGAAAGGTTCTTGAAATACTAAAAATGCCTCTTTTTGCAAATGAGTCAGCTACCCTACTATAAAGCCCTTCATAATCCTTGGTGTCACTTTATTTTCGGTTATGTCGGGTAAGTCTAGCTGAGTACCTTCTCATACTCAGAGTTTTATTCCCACTTGTTGCAGATGGGCAGATGTATTACGGCTACTGTATCAACTGCCTCTATCCTGCGATGGGTGATGCTTAGGACCATGGACATGGTCATTCCTTACGTCTTGTCTGATGCTTTTGTTGGAGATGATCATTAGCTGGCACTGTATTTGAACTCCGTGTAAGTGTGTGTGGTTTTGAACAAATGGCTTTCGCTACTTCTATTTGAACTCATTTTGCAATAACTATGTTTAAACCCTGATGTATCTGAGATGCGAACTTTTATGTAATATGTGACGGTGACCGCTAAACTTATTATGATTTTGGCTGGTATGTGAGTTGGTTTGAAATCCTTCATGATTTCACGGACTACCGGGTTATACGGGCTTAAGTTTGCTAAATCGTCTGCTCTGGCGGATGATTTCCTTACTTAATTTCGTATAATTGGTCGGTTCTGTTACAGTGCGGGCTCCCATGCCCTCACCGGTGGGTTTTCGCCGCCGCCGTGCCTTCCCCGGCCAGGATTGACCGTTGACCGGTGTCCTCTGCTCCGTGCTCTATTTTTTGGGAGAGAGAAAAGGTGAGAAAGGTAAGGAATAAGTCTTTCTAGGGTTCTAGATGTAAAATACATGACTCTTATGAATAGTGCGTTTGTACTATGGTTGATTTGAGGAAAGCTCGGGGGCTCTCGTGCAATTTTGCCATCGCACTAGGCTCATCCGCTCGTAGGCCGGCCGCTCTCGGTCATTTGGGCATTGACTCGTTCCGACACAGCCGGTTTGGGCTCATCCCGCGTGGGCGGCTTCTTTAGGTTTTACCCTGTCGTCGCTTGGGCCGTCCGCGTCGTTCTTTGCTGCTTCGCTGGCCACCGTTCGCCACTGCTGGCCTGTGGGTCGTCGGTCACGTCCGCCCGACGCGCCTGGCGCCCGTGGGGAACGCTTTGTTGCCGCTTGGCGCCATGGGCCGTTTGTTCGTCAAACTTCTTTGCGACGTGTGGCCGCTCCACGCATGTCGTGTTGGGGCTGTTGGGCTGCTTAGCGGCCGCTGGCCTTTTCGTTTTAGAAAACATTTTTCTAATTTAGTTTCAAGGCAAAAGTGTAAATTCAAGATAAATTTGTGTAGATAACCAAAAATTATGAAATCAATTTTGTTAGGCTCCTAAAATCATGATCTATCTATTAGCATAATTGGTTCATCTAGTTTTAAAATGTTTCTACGGTTGCTCTAATTATTTTAAAATGTTTAGTATTGTTAAAATGTGAATTTGTAGAAATTTTTGTGAGAAAATGGTGATAGTGTTGACTATAAAAATTTTACAGTAAATTACTAATATTATTAGCTACTCACTGTGATTTTTGTAGCTCCAGAATAATTAGTTTGCTAGATAGATAATAATGTCCTATTTCGAATAAAGATTAAATCGATAGAATTGAATAAAGAAATAACTTGGGTTGTATAGCTAAAACATTTGTTGGGAAATAACGCCTTATCCGACAACATAGATATGTAGCCTAAGTACGGTCATCGTTAGAACTAGCTCGTTAACTTGAGAGGCGTAAATCGTATTTTACGAGTCACGGTTGCAGTTGATTAATTACGTCTTTGTATTGCATCGCATTGCATATCATAATAGGGACGTCGATGGATCGCGGAGTCATCGGGAGTTGCTGGAGAATGGTACTTTTGGGGATCGTGTCGCCATGATGGAAAGATAACTTCTGATTAAATCTTACCCAGGCAAGCCCCGGTGCATGACCCCTACTTTTCTGCACTTTAAATTATATTTGTGCATTAAGTTTTAAGGAGTTGAATGAAACCCACTTGCGTATATAAATCTTTATTCTATAAGTCTTACTAGTATAATATGCTCATGTAGATTGCTATGCTACAGGACTCCGGTAGAAGTCGAGTGATTGTCTGTCACTCGCGAGAGATAGGAAATATATTACTGTGTTATTATCACTTGGAATATATAAAAATGGTGGAAAGGAAAATAGTGACCGGGCAGGGATATGGATTGGGTATTGGTGGGTGTAAGTGGTTGTGTACTACGGCCAATGGGACATAGCTTGGTTACAATATTTTTCCTCTGTGTCGGTTAAGGACCGATCGTTGCATTGGTCTCTAGGCAAGTCACAGACTTATTATCCCGAGCAAATACTTGGATATGGGCGCATGGAAGACTTGTTACTCTCTTGTCATGGGTTCTGACTCTTTCCGGACCGACTGTTAGGGTGGCTTTTGGGTAGGAGGTCCTTGCACCGCACTGAGTCCGAGACTCAGGGGCAAGGCTTAGAGTCCTAGTTTGGACGAGGACCTGAACCCCGTGATAGGAGGGTAGTGGGTTGGTCCTGCTTGTGCCTAGGGTACAAACGGGGCGTGTGTTTTTGGGGTACCCAGCTGGGAGCATTGATTCGTGAATCGCTGGGAAATCCAGTACGGCTTGTCTATGGTCTAGCACCATAGTAAGAACTAAAAGATGAAAGGTGATGAAATAGAACTGATTGCTCAACTCTTGCTTGAAAGTAGCACAGGTGCTTACATAGAATGATTAGTTAATGAACTAATGCAATGTTAATAAAAATTGAATATAAGGACACATTTTTAGTAATGCTCCTACAGGTGCAATAAACCCACAAGTCAGATAGCCTTGCATATCCTTTGAGTCTTGTCTTTTCTCCTGTCGGGTAAGTCTTGATGAGTATAATTGAGTACTTAGGATTTTATTTCCCTCTATTGCAGGTGACAGGTAGATGCTAGAGCTAACCCTTATGTGTGGATTTCTCCTGGTGGGCGCAGAGAGGATTTCTTTACGCTGCGATCATAGTTTTTATTTATAACTCACTAAATATTTTTATAAATGGAAGTTTTATAAGCTGTTGTCATAGTATATATATCAATGCTTCATCATGTCTTGAATAGATAATTATTTTCGCTGTAACTCTGTTCACATGTTTATATTCTGTTGTTCAATTAAATTGTTCATAACTCTGATAATATGATTACATTCCGCTGTTACAACAATAAATATTATACTCTGATGTTGTATTAACAGTGATGTAAGAAATGGTTAAGAATGATGTAAGCTTTATTCTCTTATTTGTGATCCTGATGGAAAAATGTGGATTTTCGGGTTCTCCCTTAGGGTGTGCACGACAGAACTGTGTAATTTGATGTCCTCCCTTGAGTGTTTAGTGTCTAATGGAAGACAAATGCTCCTATGAGACATTAGATTGGGCGGTTCTGCCACACCTACTGCTATGGATGGAATGGTAGAGGATGAAGAATGTGAAGATCAGAGCCTCTGGCTGCCCTTATATAGAGTTCGGGGCCAGGGTTCGTTACAAAGAGGAGGTTCCCCGACTAAAGGGTCGAGAACCTGAGGGAGGTCCGAGCTAACTTGGCTTGCAAGCTACGCCATCTTTTGATGCTCACCGTGGCATGGCTATCGTCATGGTCTTATGGCCACATTATGGCAGGGTCTGATATGGTGCTACTATGCTGGTCATGGCAGCACTATAGCCATGGTGATAGTTCGTCAGCTATCCTGTGCAACGCGGCATCCTTCATAGTCTCCACCGTTGTCTCCTAGGTTCCTCGGGATGTCGTACCCATAGTAGGTAGCCGCCTTGGGTCGTTGTTCGCCTGGTTACTTTGTGGGGCTAAGGGTCACAACCCCGATCATTGGGGTTGGGGCTCTCCGCCATCTAGGGAGGTCTCTAGGTCAAGACCCTTGTCATGGATCCCATCCCGTAGTGGGTGGGATCATACACGCGTCATGTCGATTCGTATTTGGACGGTGGGCATCATACCCGTGGTCACCACCCTGCGACGTGGCTCTGGGATGGTGCTCGACCGGACCGAGGTGACTGTCGTCACATCGGTCCTTGAGGGGTCGGTGTGGTGTGCTTGCCTTCATCAGAGCAGGCACGCCATGAAGCAGGGCTCGACCTCTCCCTGTCCCCCCAGGGGTCATGATGAGGGAAAGGTCGCACACTTGAGCATCACGTGGCTATTGCTGGGAGAAGGTGTCGTGATTACCCACGGCCTTGGAGCCTGGCCTGCTCTGCTCGGCTTTTGTTGGGCCTTGGTCGCTCGGGCCTTTGCTCCAGCTGCTGTGTTGCGGGCCGCACAGCCCGCTAACTAGTCGGTGTCTTGAGACCTCCCGGGGTTGTAACCCCGACATCACCACAATATATGAGACACTTAAATTACCCAATATAAGTTAAAGCACCTCATAATCAAAATTTAAACCAGTACATCAGTGAAGTGATAGGTAGAATCACGTACATGATACAAGAGCAAAAACATGTGTTGATTACACATCAAAATTAAAACCATTTGATAAGAGACACATACGACTAGATAGAAGCATTACACAATAATATGCTTAGAAGCAGGACTCTAATCACTTTTTAAAGTTGCTTCAATAGCGACCTCTTTCTCCTTTGTACTGATAGTGATAGGGCTCTCATGGACTCAAACTTGCGAGCATTGGAGGCGAGCATCGGAGTGCTGCAATTACTTCAGCTCAACAGGGAAGCTTTGGTGCATCATCCTTCAGTTGTATGTCAGACTGAGTTGTAATTGGGCCACGCTTAATTGTATTCAGCTGTTGGGTCTTGTACTATCGATCAAAACCAAATAGTTGAGGGGTTACCGTTGAGGGTGTTAGGGTGTACTATATATTAGGGACCCCATTGGTGTTTTCAGGGTCCAATTACATAGCTTATGGGCTTACAGGATAAGATTTAACGTCCATTTGTAGACCCAACCAGGGGATAATGAAAACCTCCCCTCTCACCTTCCCTATAAAAGGGGGAAGGGGAAGGTGGAGAAGGAGGTTGTCCCTCTTTCTCTCCAATCACACCCTTCATGTTCAGCTAGCGGCCAACAAAAAAAATAAGGAGAAAACACATGAAACTTCATGCTTTACCTGAAAATTATCATGTTCATATGTCATACTGCAATACAAAACCCAAAACAGTGAAAGCCCAAAACTACCAACCCTTGAGAACACAATCAGCTTCCTTGAGTTGACATGCTCAGGCCTTTGTGCACTATGAGGATACACCAGGCCAGCAAATCCAGATTCTCAATAATGTTTTCCAAAAAAAAATATGTGAACTACAACCATGTATCATTGTCTTCCTCCGAACTAGCACAATTAGATGGTGAATAATCAGCATCATGGTCTTGCTCCATGTCCTTTTCCTCGAAGAAGAAAGGAAATTGGAGCTAGTCGTCACCTTCATCTTCATCATAAGAAGGGGACCACAACATGACACAATAAAACCATATGAGTTTAGGAATTAAACAAACAACCATGTGAACATGTTTGAAAACGAGTGGAGTCATACCACAATCACTAAAGGTATCAATTGGGATAGGATTTGCAAAACAAATGCAATCAATTACTAAGATGATTAGTAATGCTTTGGCCTCCCTCTGCATTGGTCCATACACAACCACAAGAACTACACCGACCAATGAGCCAAAAATGACAGAAATACCCAAAGACATGCCTGAAATAAAACTAATGTTAGTTTAAATTAATATTAATACAATGATGTGTAAAAGATATAGTGCTTACCCTTGTGCCCATATACCCTGCTAAATCTAGCTTGGCAACTAGATATGCTGCGTAGAAAGTGAATTCAAAGGTGTTGATCACTACACCTGTAATGCCAACCTTTCCATCCTCGCCATGGAGTTGAGAAATAGAAAATAGAAACCAACCAAGGAAGATTAATGCATTTGCAATCAAGTCGACCCAACCATGAAAGACATCTGTCGCTGTTACGCTCCTTCCAGTGCTCCAAAAGTTAATCATGGGACTGCAGAATGAAAGAAGTGAGTAAAGACAACCTGAAATAAAAAAAAGGACCGATTTAGCCACAATGCTTATCAAAATATACATGTTTCAATCTAAAAACACTGTAACATAACTCAAAAAGATTAACTAAATGCACTGATGGTTGGTTGCAACTGATATCAGTAAGCTCCAAACATATGAAATGGCAATAAGAACTGAGAAAATAGTATAAGATGTTAAACTTGACCAGGGAACTCTGTTTGAGTAAGGTGGACCTTGTAGAAATCAGGTCAGGTATCAAGTTCTTCTATTGATGCTAGAAACTTGACAGTAGGATAAACAGAATAAACCAAAAGATGCTAAGATTATTGTTTGTGTTTTCCTCAATCAAATTCAATCATCTGCAGAACTGCTTCAAACTGCTCAGGGACTTCCATCACCAACTAGAGCAAACCCCACTTGGCAGAACACCTGCCCAACTGTGCTCAAAAAATTGACGAGCTTGTGGATTTTGCAACGTTTGTGGTGCTAGTGAGACTACAGGGTCTTTAGGCAAATGATGAAACCATGAGTGACTTATCCTTCAAAAAATCCAAAAGAAAAAGAGTGGCTACGATGGTTTTTTATGTTTCATCAAGCGAAAATGTGGCACTGTGATGACTTGGCCTTCTCTCTTGGTAGAGTTTTATTTTTCCATTATGGAGAATAATCGAACCGAGCCAAATAGCTGCATTTTTAAAACTAAATAGGCAAAGAAAAATGTCTAAATGAGCAAATCCTAGCTGATGCTTACATTTCAAAATAAACATATGAACTATAACCCAAGCCCAATTCAAAGTGCTAGATATTATGAGATATCAAATTATTGGGACCTTAAGTTATGTGACGAGTCAAAACGGCAATCAACGTAACAACGAACCATGGATATTACAAAATGTCAACTAGAATTGCCTGTTTGGAACGCAGGAATTTCACAGAAATCAGTTCAATTTCACAGGAAAAACGCAGAAATAGGAAAAAATTCCCGCGTTAAACAGGCCCTGAAAAAACACCATGGTGACTATTTTTCGATCGTTGGACAACATCCTTTCAAAGAGGTTGTCTTTCTAAGAAAAGTCAATCGTTAGAGGATTAGCCTGTCACCTAGATAGCTCGATGATTCAAGACTTGGGCAATTTATACCCAACTGAATATGAAATGTGGCAAGACATAGACGATTGTTTTGTGTACACGCCATGTTGGATGTGAGAGTTCTCAGAGTTGTTGCTTGTTGTCGCAGATTGCCACCCTTCTATGCCAAAGTGGCAAGCCTTAGATTATGTGGACAAAAAAAATGAGGTAGACCTTAGAAGCACGTACCATACAGAATGAACATGAGAATCTGCAGTATGCAAGTCACATAAGACAGAAGTATCCAATAGGTAATTAAAAAAATGTTTCATGCAGCTTAGGCCTTAGCGGTTCTCTCAGACCTACTATTGTACAAGTGTAAGCAATTCAAATTGGTCACGTCCGATGGTCAAAGAAGAGCTATCCTAAGGAGAGCTACAAATAAATCTTTTGAGTTAGATATACCCACGAAGTTCAAAAAGACTTGGAGTGTCCTGCATCAATTGGTCTTATATAATTAATATTAATGCCTAAATAGAATTGCATGTCCACACAGTATAGCATAAATTCACAACAAGATACTCCATCCGTTCCAAATTATAAGATGTTTTAGCTTTTCTAGATACATTGCTTTCACTATGCATCTAGATATAATGTATATCTAAGTGCGTAGCAAAAGTTATGAATCTAGAAAAACCAAAACGTCTTATAATTTGGAACGGATTGATAGTTCTGTATCAATATCTGCATCGTATATGTTGTCATGTGATCTTACAAATTGGAAATAGCAGATTTAAAAAAAAAACATAGAAACTTTTCTGTCTTTAAACTGCGAAGGGCAAATTCCACCAAAAATCAAGGATCAGCATTTATATACCACTATAAAAAGATCCCTATACTTCTGCCATCAAAATGTTGTTCATGTTTACTTCTATTTGCTAATGACATTTTCTTTAGGTCAATGATCTCCGCCTGCTGTTTGCTAATCAAATGTTTTAAACTTTTAATAAGGGGCCCAAATTCACTGTGATTGGATTATTTCTAGGGGGAAAAGAGAGTGCTCACGCACCGCTAGTCAGACTTTTTTTTTTGTCCAACAACATTCCTAGATGCTTCTTCCTATGATATCGATAATAATGGTCGAAACTAGAAACCTGAAATACTTTAGTGACACTCTATCTCGTGTTTTATGGCCTTTTTCTATGCTGCTCATGTTTTTGTTAAGAAAATGGAAAACAACCAACATGCCATTTTCTCTGCTCTTCATATGTAATCCACATAATCCAGTCCCATAATTATGAAAAGTAACAATGAAATGCATACCAGAGGAACAAATCAACTTCACAAATGAAGTAGAATAAAAGAATGCCCTCATAAATCTACTTAGCGTTACCTGGGTCAATATACATTGTACTGTGATCTACAAATCATGTGCTTTGTGGTTCGTGCCCTGTTCACCATGTGCAACAAAAATTAACCTACCTTAAATCCTAGCTTACTTTGCAATTTTGTTCCTTGGTTTTTCCTTTCAATTTATCGGGTTACATCTTGTCTAATTTCTCAGATTCATGCCATAAGGCAATGAATGCAACACGGAACTTCATGAGGAATAGTATAGACACAGCCTAAGTCATATTAGGATTAAGGACATAAGTTCCAGCACACAATGTCCTCATATATCTCAACAGCTCATGAAATGGTCTTTCGTTTTGGCAGTCACCAGAAATCTCCACAACTGCATTGCCCATTCTTGAAGTGATGAAATCTGTTGGCATCTCTGACAATAATAGTCCTGTTCCTAACTAAGGTCATGAATTTGATGGCAGTATGGCAGTCTCCACATACACGGAGATTCTTCGTAACAAAAATGGTCTTATCCTCATTAAGACTGAGGACACCAAAAGCTATTGCTAGCTTTTCGCTATGATAAAGAAGTGCCTTTTCCTTTTCCTCTTCCTCCAGATCTTGCAAAACAAAACTGGTGTCAGCCTGGTAACCCAGTTTCTTAATGTCTACCAGGATATTATCAAGTTCGTGATATATGTCAAGTGAACATGGATGAGATTGGTCTCCACCAACAAATGCATGTAAGGAGCCATTTATCTCGATCCAACTGCAGCCAGGACTCTTCTTAAAGCCCTTGACCTTCTGTATTACTCGAACTTCTGCTGCCTCATCAAATCTTCCAGCAGCACTGAATATGTTGGACAGTAGAACAAAGTTGCCAGTCCCCTCAGGTCCTAGTTTCTGGATCATCCTTGACACTTGCTTTCCTAAATCAATGTTCTTATGAATCCGGCAAGCTCCAAGCAAGGCTCCCCATACACGAACATCAGCTTTCAGTGGCATGCTCTGGATAAACTGATAGGCCTCATCAAGGAAACCACCTCTTGCCAAAAGATCAACCATGCATATATAGTGCTCCATCCTCGGAAGTATACCATACATGCGTGTCATCGTATCAAACCAGTGCTTCCCTTCAGTCACAAGTCCAGAATGACTACACGCAGCTATTAGACAGATGAAGGTGACATCATCTGGTGCAAAACCTTGATTCTTCATACCTAGGAACAATGTAGTAGCTTCCTTCCCCAGTCCATGAATTCCATATCCTGCAATCATTGTATTCCATGATACAATATCCCGAGCTGGCATCTTGTCAAAAACCTGCCTGGACAGATCAATCCTTCCACACTTTGCATACATATCGATCAAAGAATTACAAATAGAGGTTTCTAATGCAAGCCCACGGATTATGACAGAGCCATGACTGCACCTCCCATGCTGCAAAGCAGCAAGATGAGAACAAGCTGGGATCAGAGACACCATCGTCGCAATATCTGGCTGCACATTGCAGGCCTGCATCTTCTTAAAGACAAGAAATGCTTCCTCTGCCTTGCCATTCTGCACATACCCTGACAAAAGTGCACCATAAGAGATTGTGTCCTTGACGGCAATCTCATCAAAGAGCATCGTTGCTTCGTTCATCAAGCCAGCCTTGGCATACATCGAGAGAAGCGAGTTGCCTGCAGTGAGATCAGCATGGATTCCAGATTTAGCAAGCAAAGCATGCAGCTGTGTACCCATACGAAGATCAGCCAGGCTGGCACAGACCCTAAGGGCGCTTGCAACAGAGGTTGCAGAGAGAAAGCACATTCCTTCTACCAGCATGTCCTTGAACAGATTGAAAGCTTCTGTCATTCTGTCGCACAGCACAAAGCCTCCAATAAGCGCGCTCCAAGTGACCTCATTCCTGACAGGCATGCCATGGAACACCCTGCAAGCATAAACCAAGTGCTTGCACTTGGCATACATATCCAGCAGCGCAGTTCCAATAAGCACTTGTTCCTCGTTTTGATCGAGATAGGCACGAAGGCAGTAGGCATGGACGCTTGTTCCTTGGAAGAGCGCCCCATGTTGGGCAAGAAGCGGAAGGAGGGAAACAAGCGTGGAGGCATTCGGCCTGAGGCCGCCATGGTCCTGCAAGTCGAGGAGGTGGGCAATGGCATGATGGTACATGCCATGGTTTGCATAGCCCGCAAGCATGGCGTTCCATGCAACAACGTCCCTCGTGGGCATTTTGGCGAAGACGTTGGCTGCAGGGCCAAATCGGGCGCACCTGATGTACAGGTCGATGAGGGCGGTGGAGACAAACAGGTCGGTATGGAGGCCCGCGGCAGCGGCGTGGGCGTGGATGGTGCGGCCAGCACGGAGGTCAGCAAGCGCGGAGCATGCCTTGAGGACGAAGGGAAAGGTGTACTTGTTGAGGGGCACGCGGAAGTAGAGCATAGAGCGGTAAAGGTCGATGGCGGCGTGGAAGGGGCCGCGCCAGGAGTAGGCGCGGATGAGCGCGTTGTAAGCGCGCGCGTCCGGCGCGGGGATTCTGTCAAACACCTGGCGGGCAAGGGCCAGCTGCCCGCGGGCGATGTAATGCTCCAGCTCCAGCTGCCATTCTTTCTTGTCCTTGACCTCGTGAGAGATGGAGCCGGAGGGAGGCCGGCGAAGGCGGACGGCGGCGGTGGAGAAGGGACGGAGATGACCTCGCGGGAGGCCCATTGCGCGAGCGCAAGGGAGCGGCAGTGGCGGAAGGGTGTTGGCCTTGATGATGCGGCAACGAGACGGCGATGGGTGAGCGGGGTAGTGGTGGTGGATGCGTGAACTCTTCGCCGCGGACACTGCATTGCGGAAGACGGCTACATTTGGCAGTAGAGCGTCGATCCCTCCTCCCCGCCCAGGCACGCCGCCGACCACACCTTCCCCTTCTCTGCCACCAAGCTGCTCTCTGCCACAACTGGAGCCGCGCCACCTCCTTCGAATCCCCTAAAGCGGAAGATGGGCACCGGGGCAGATGAGCGCGGCGACGGCGGAGGGCGGCCGGCGGCTGAGGGCGGGCTCGGGGAGTCAGGTACTCAGGTGGTCTAGTGCACACGGCAAGGCAATGCTCTGTTTGAGTTGGTGTTGGTGGCCTGTGCTTGTTTCGAGCCAAAGGTTTTTTTAGCGAATTAAGCCAAAGTTGATTCTAATACGACTAGAAAATGAATAGACTATTTAAGAATCTATAAACCAACTAGAATAATTTGATTAGTACGATAAATAGCGAAAAATAAACTTGCGCTGTCTCTACAAAGGTTACAAGCCACCTATCCAACAATTCTAGTTACTATAATAACTAGACACACAATTTACTAAGTCACTACTCACTAAGAGCTCTCACACTTGCTACTCTAAAGAGCTCCACTAGATGCACTTAAGCTACAATGTAAACTCTCAATTCTAGCTACACTAAAGAGCTTGTTATAACTAACTTGCAGGGATGTAAATGAGTAAGTAAGGTGATTATACCGCCACGTAGAGGAATGAATCAATCACAAGATGAATATTAACTCAATCACCAGGAGAATACCAAAGGACAAGAGACAACCAATTTTCTTCCGAGGTTCACGTGCTTGCCAACACGCTACATCCCCGTTGTGTCGACCAACACTTGGTGATTCGGTGGCTAAGAGGTGCTGCACGAACCTCGTCCACATAATTGAACACCGCAAAAATCTACCCACAAGTGAGGTAACTCAATAACACGATAAATTCACTAGGTGAAAGCTCTAGTTTGGTTTTGGTGAATTGATGAAACCCTAAGTGCTAACCTAGTTTATCAAGTGATCATGAGATAGGTAGCATACTCCAAGTGATGAAGCAAATGAAGATCATAGCATGATGATAATGATACCATGATGATGATCAAGTGCTTGGACTTGGAAAGAAGAAAGAGAAAAACAAAAAGCTCAAGGTAAAGGTATAAACCATAAGAGCTATTTTGTTTTGGTGATCAAGACACTTAGAGAGTGTGATCATATTTAGGATTGATAGCCGTACTATTAAGAGGGGTGAAACTCGTATCGGAATGCGGTTATCAAAGTGCCACTAGATGCTCTAACTCATTGTATATGCATTTATGATCTAGTGGAGTGCTAACACCCTTAAAAATGTTTATGAAAATATGCTAACACTTGTGCACAAGCTCGGCGGGATTCGGCGCTTTCGGGAAAATAGAATGCCTATTTCCTATTGCGCCGGATGCAAATTCTTGTGGTTGGCACATTGGAGCAAGGGTGAAGAAGTTAGAAGTGAAAACGAGTTGATCGCGAAGACGCTGGCGTCGGTCTATTGACCGGACGCTGGGTCTGAAAGCACCGGACCCTGGCAGCGTGTGTTCGGTCAAACTGACGGGTCTGCGCAGTACCGAGGGTATTGCACCGGACGCTGGTCTGTGTCCGGTCAAGGTGGACCGGACGCGTCCGGTCGAAGAAATACGTCTCGGGGAGCTTACTGAAAACGACCGGATGCTGGGGCTTCAGCATCCGGTCAGTTTTACCGGAGCGTCCGGTCAACTACGTAGCCGTTGAAATCGGACGATCGGCGTTTGAAGCCAATGACTCGTGGCGCTCATCGCACGACCGGACACTAAGGTCCAACGTCCGGTCAATATGACCAGAGCGTCCGGTCAGCCCGTGTTCAGCCCAGTGAAGGGGTACAATGGCTCTATTTCTTTGGGGCTCTATTTATAGCCCCATGGCCGGCTCAAGCTCACTCTCTTGCACATTTTCATTGACATAGCAACCTTGTGAGCTTAGCCAAAGTTCTCCCACTCATCTCCATCATTGATCCATCATCATTGTGAGATTGGGAGAGAATTCAAGTGCGTTGCTTGAGTGATTGCATCTAAAGGCACTTGGTATTCGTGTTGCGCTGTGGATTTCGCTTGTTTCTCTTAGTGGTTGCCACCACCTAGACGGTTGGAGCAGCGGTGGAGGATTGGCATGAGTTGGTGATTGTTCGTGGCCATCTCCGGTGATTGTAAGGGGAGTTGTACCTTTCCGACGGAGTGCCGAAAGGTAACTCTAGTAAATTGCTCGTGTCATTGAGTTACCTCACTTGTGGGTCGGTTCTTGCGGTGTCCTATCGTGTGGACAAGGTTTATGAAACATCTCTTAGCCGCCGGACCACCAAGTGTTGGTCGACACAACGGGGACGTAGCGTGTTGGCAAGCACGTGAACCTCAGGAGAAAATCGATTGTCTCTTGTCTTTGGCATTCTCCGGTGATTGGCTATATATTCATCTTGTGATTGGTTCATCCCCTACACGTCGGTATAATCACCCTACTCACTTATTTACATTCTTGCAAACTAGTTGATACAAGCTCTTTAGTGTAATTAGAACTGAGAGCTTGCTTTATTATTTACATTCATCTAGTTGAGCTCTTTAGAGTAGCAAGATTGAGAGCTCTTAGTTGGTAATTACATAGCAAGTTTGTGTGCCTAAGTAATCATTGTAACTAGAGTTGTTGGATAGGTGGCTTGCAACTCTTGTAGAGCTAGAGCAAGTTTGCATTACGCTATTTGTCATACTAATTAAATTGCTCTAGTTGATTTGTAGATTCTTAAATAGGCTATTCACCCCCCCCTCTAGCCATATTAGGACCTTTCACTAGGGTTACCTTTTGGCGCTTTATCAGGGAAGGCACAAGTCCCCTCACAATCACCGGGAGATGGCCACGAAGAATCACCAACTCGTGCCAATCCTCCTCCACTGCACCAAGCCGCCTAGGTGGTGGCAACCACCAAGAGCAACAAGTGAATACCGCAGCGAAACACGAATACCAAGTGCCTCTATATGCAATCACTTAAGCAATGCACTTGGATTCTCTTACAATCTCACAAAGATGATGAATCAATGGTGGAGATGAGTGGGAGGGCTTTGGCTAAGCTCACAAGGTTGCTATGTCAATGTAAATGGCCAAGAGGGTGAGCTTGAGCCAGCCATAGGGCTTAAATAGAGAGCCCCACGAATAGAGTCATTGGCTCTCTATTCACTGAAAAGTCAGGGCGACCGGACACGCCGGTCAGATCGACCGGACGTAGGATCCCAGCGTCCGGTCACGCGATGCACGCCACGTGGCCCTGTTTCAAATGCTGATCGCCCGATCTCAACGGTCATCAGTACATTTAAGTTATGATCGAACGCACTACAGTGTACGACCGGACGTAGGACCCCAGCGTCCGGTTACTTCCAGTAAGGTACCACTCGCTATTGGACGCGTCCGATCATATCCAACCGGATTCACCCAGCGTCCGGTCACTCACCGTCTCCTCTGTGTGCCACCACATCAGCATGACCGGACGCTAAACAGTGTTCACCTACGTTCGGTCAAAGAGACCGAGAGTACCATCTTCTTTTATAATTGACCGGACGCTGCTCCTCAGCGTCCGGTCACCACGTGACCAGCGGCCGGTGCACTCTGTGACACCCTGTCTTTTCTATATAGGGCGCCGATGGTGCCGTCGGATTGTCCGCACTCTACGGACGGACACTCCGGCGGTGAGGTTTTGAACCCTTGCTCTCAAGTGCTAAACACAATATGTATCACCTTTGTGCACGTGTGTTAGCATATTTTCACAAACATTATCAAGGGTGTTAGCTTTCCACTAGATCCTAAATGCATATGCAACGAGTTAGAGCATCTAGTGACACTTTGATAATCATATTTCGATACGAGTTTTACCCCTCTTAATAGTACGCGCTATCGATCCTAAATGTGATTACACTCTCTAAGTGTCTCGATCACTAAACCGAAAAGCTCCTAACAATTTCACATTTGCCTTGAGCTTTTCGTTTTTCTTTCCTCTTTTCCAAGTCCAAGCATTTAATCATCACCATGGCATCACCATCATCATGTCATGATCTTTATTTGCTCCACCACTTGAAATATGCCACCTATCTCATAATGACTTTGATAAACTAGATTAGCACTTAGGGTTTCATCAATTCATCAAAACCAAACTAGAGCTTCAACAGGCTTGTGAGCGAGTGCCCCGGCAGTGGGTCCGAACATCGCCCTCACCACCAGCCGCTTCCCACGCGCATCTCGTGTGTAACACCCAGTCTACTTTTAAAACATTTAGATGCAATAGTTGCAACATATAAAAAATAGATGAAACATTTAAAACATGCATCAAAAATACTTGTAAAAACACTTAAAAACAATTGCAAACATATGCAACATCTAGATAAAACACTTGCAGCAGACGTATGAAACATGCATGTATATGCAACATCAAGATCTACTTTTGCAACATCTAGATAAAAACAATTGCAACATATGTATAATACAGATAAAACATTTAGAACATACACTTGAAACATACGTGCATAGTCATTGCAACATCCCGATCTACTTTTACAACACCAATACGAAATACTTACAACATACCTCTGAAACACCTGAAACATATGTTTGCAACATGTACTTTCAGCGCAACATCTCCTTGCTGCTTGGGAATTGAGGCTCGTCAATCTGTGGACTTCACCGGTGTAGAGGTCACCGCTCCGGTGGATAAGGTCGTGACAGGTAAGGTAGAGAAGGCCATGACGGATCTGGCGCGAGCTGTCGCCGCTTCGATGGAGAAGGTCGTCTGCGTCGCTGGAGAAGGCCACGACGGACGGGAGGCGCCGCGGAGATGGGGAAGGCAGGCGGCCGCGGCAGGCTAGAGGCGCGATTGAGATGGAGGAAGGCATGCGGCCCCGATGGAGATGTCGGGCGGCGGACACTCGGATGTTGTGGAGAACGCCGAGATGGCGCAGCAGAGTGCGGTCACAGCGCTGCGGAACAGAAGCGTCCAAGTGTTGGAAGCCTTCTTAAGAACGAAAGTGCCCGAGTGTTGGAGAGTATACGACCGTTAGGCCATTGGGCTGGTCGCTGTCCACGAATAGGAACGATCGGACGCTATCACCACAACGTTTCAGTTAATTTTTCTTTTTTTTTTATTGAGAGAGACACACAAGTTATACAATCGCGGACTGTCACATCTTAACTCTATAACTCTATATCTATGTTCGCCTAAATGGGGTTTAGTCCGTCTATTTAAATGGTAAACGAAGCCCACCATATCAGTTAGATGATAAATTTAATAGTTGAACCGTTCAAACACATTTAAACTATTAAAAATATCTAAATGGTCTAAATAGAATTGAATTAAATATGATGAAATGAGATAAATGGTCACTTAATTCACCGTTTAGTCAATACGAGATTATAGTTATCATATTTGGCACTCAACTAATTAATTAACTTCGTAAGTATACGAGGAAGAGTGAGATTTAGTTCTCTTCCAAAAAAAATATTTGGTAGAGTACTTATGTTTACATGCAAAAGTATATATTTTTTTCTAGCATATTTGATTTCATCACTGTCTCTCTCTGGTGAACACATCCAGGACAAAATAATGTGGCAACAGGCTAGATGTAGAGCGGGTGGAGTAAATACCTGTCCACAACAAGACAGGCTTGTTACACCCGTCTTGCAACACCCGAATTTTAGACTTGCACCTATGCTAATAGGTCTCTCGCGGGTTTTGAACACCCATTTAGTATGTTAATGGCCCTGTTCGCTTGTCTAATGAGTCATACTATTTCAGTGAAGGAACAATGTTTTTCTCTCATATCAAATCAGTGAACAATACTTTCAGCCATGGCTTTTAGCGAAAGAACGGAGCCAATGACTTAAATAATATATCATCATGATTGCAATAACAAATATATGAAGTTAAAAATGGATAATTGTTTCTCATATTTTTATGACACGTCTAACCATCTAACACATGTGTACCAAGTTCTTGAAATGGACTAAAATCCAAAACATAGGTACCAAACATATTGTTACTAATTGGATGCGTGATACAAGGTTACATAAGATCACTCTTATATTTTTGGCCCCGATGGCACCGGGTGCGATTTGACACTACACCTGACCCTCATTCATCTCAGCAGGCCTATATCTAGTGACATGGTGTGATTTGGCATCTACAACCACACCCTAGCAAGTGTGGCGCCCATGGGTCTAACCGTCATCCCTACTCATACCAATTATTTTCTATCTCTAGCATCTCCTTTTTCGGCTTGCAAAGTTACAAAACTTATAGGGGAGGCTTAGGTGGGCCCCATGTTCCTAGGAGCGATAGGGGCCTCGAAACCTATGGGAATAATGGAGGCGGGCAAATTAAGAATGACCACCTCCGTTAATCACCTATTAACGGAGGCGATTGATATACGGCGCCCGCCTCAGTTAATAGCTTAACGGATGACCGCCTTGGTTAATACCTATTAACCGAGGCGGTTGCGGTACGTGGACTGCCTCCGTTAATATGTTAACGGAGCCTCGGTTAATGGGTGATTAACCAAAGGCGACCACCTCCGTTAACCATTAACTAAGGTAGTCTCTCGGGATAACGGAGGAAGGTACTCGCCTCCATTAAAAAAAGGCCAACACCTCCCCAAAGAAATCTTGTAGTAGTGCCACCTAATGTGTTGCTTCCCTACATCCTTCACAAGTGATTTCATAAAAATCATGAGATGAATTCATGCTGCACCATTTCATCTAGGATGGAGTGTACTATCATCTATTCCCTCCTTACTTTTTGTTTGATTCATATAATGAATGTATGAGCTAATAATTAGTATAAGGAATGTCGTTGCAGAGAAAAAACCTAATGAACTTACAATGGATCACCTAGTGTAGGATGATGATGTGTTTTCTCAAACCAAATACCCCATTAACAGTACAACTAAGTTAGTTTAATTTGCATTTTTGTTTGCTGGTGATTAACCTACATATTAGGCTAGTACCCGTAAAATCAAAATTATAGCCCTTTTAATTTGTGCCTAAGTCAAACTAATCTAACTTTAACCAATGACTTTACATAAGAGTAGATCTCAGCATCTAGCGCATCAAACAATCAAACAATCTTTATTAAAGAGATAAATGCATCGTAGGTCCATCAACTTTTTGTGTTGTGTCATTCAGGTCCATTAACTCTGAAAGTGTAGATTTGAGTACATAAACTTTTTAAGTTGTGCCATTTAGGTCCATATCCCTTCGTTTGGGGAATAGATCCTACGTGGCAATAGATGTCAGCAGCCACCATGTCCATAAGTCATGTGAGCAGCATGTGAGGCCCCTTTGCCAATCGTTTTTTTGCCAATAGCCCCCTATCCTTTCCATTCCCTCACTCTAAACCCCTTCCTCTCCCTTCCCTTCAAAGCCATCGTCCCTAGATTGCAGACGGTGGAAAGGCGCTAGGTGGGATGATGGAGGCGGCGGGTGGTACCAACGACGACGTAGCCGGTGGAGGCGGTGAAGATTGTGCGGGATGGTGGTGCCAAGCACTGACTGCCGCGCCGATCGCGGCCAGTCGGCGCGATGGTGGCCACTTTGCAAGCACTGGGGGCATAGGCGCCATAGTATGGTGAGTTCTTCTATGTCATGAACTTTGAAATTGATTGGTTTAGGAGGTATTTCTTGCGTCGATTAGCTCGCTTGTTGCAGAAAAGATCTTCTTTTGTCGGCTAAGGTTTCATGTATTGGTCATTTATGCTGTAGATTTTGGGGTTTTCTTCTGTAGGCACTGATGATGAAAAATTCTCAGTGGAAATGCATCACGGGGGGTGCTTTGTTTCTCAAGGGTTGAACAAAGCCTATCTTGATGAAAGAGTTAGTTGGTTTGATCACGTAGAAGTTACTAAATGGTCTCCTCTTTTCATAGGGCAACTTGTTTTTAAGTTACACTATTGAAAGAATCCAAACATGAAGGTGTTCTGGCTACTACCTGGGAAGAATCTTTCAAATGGGTTGAGATTAATTTGGTCTGACACAGACACAATGGTAATGTCCTCATTAGTTCACAAGTTTAAGATTTTGTGTTGTATTTGGACCATGATGACAACCTTTCTGGTTTATAATGGGATGACATTGTTGCAAACCCATTGAACTCACCTCCCAAGGTTTTCAGTCCTATGAAGACTATGCATATGGACAATGCAGATAGTGGGAGGGTACCTGAATTTTGTGGTTATGACCGAGTTGATGACAGAAATGATGGGAGCTTTGGTGATGACAGAGATGATGATAGTGCTGGTGATGACACAGAAGAGGACCCTGATTTTGTTGATTCTAACTACGAACTGGCTATAGATGATGATGCCCTTTTTTAGTATGTAGATGATGAAGAAGGAAGGAAGAAGAAAGATAAGGACAAGAAAGCTTTTAGTGTTGTATTAGATGTTGAAGATGACATGTCAACAGAAGAAGAAGATGATGAGCTGTAGTTGCCTGAATCGATGATGAAGGTGGAGAAAGCCTAAGGTTTCAGACTTTTAGAGAGCAAGATATGCATAACCCAATATTTAAGTTGGGTCAGTTGTTTGCAACCCCTGAGATTCTAAGGAAAGCAATTACATAATACAATTTGAAGCACTGGGTTGAAATTAAATTGCCAAGGAATGAGAAGAAGAGGATTGACGCACATTGTGCAGAAGGTTGTCCTTGGATGTTGTATGCTTCAGTGGATAGTAGATCCCCTGGTATGGTTATCAAGCAATTCAATGGACAACACACATGCCAGAAAAAGTGGATTTTGAAGAGGTGCACATCAAGATGGCTTGCTGACAAGTATATAGAAATATTTAGGGTAGATCAGAAGATGAGCCTCACAAATTTTGCTAGATCAGTACAGAAGGACTGGAACATAACTCCATCAAGGTCCAAGCTTGCTAGAGCTAAAAGATTAGCTATGAAGAAAGTTATGGGAGATGAGGTGGAGCAATACAAGTTACTTTGGGACTATGGTCATGAACTTAGAAGAAGTAACCCAGGCAGTAGCTTCTTTTCTGAACCTGGATGGCAATGTATTTAGCACATTGTACATATCATTGGATGCATGTAAAAGAGGTTTGTTGACTGCATGTAGGCCTATCATATGCTTGGATGGATGCCACATTAAGACTAAGTATGGTGGACAAATATTGACAGTTGTGGGCATTGATCCAAATGAATGTATCTTCCCAATTGTCATTGGAATAGTGGAAGTGGAATCACTAGTGATATGAAAGTGGTTTTTGGAGACACTGAAAAGGGACCTTGGCATAGATAACACATATTCTTGGACCATCATGACAGATAAACAAAAGGTGAAAACAACACTATATCCATTTTCATAATCTGCTAGGTGAAAACAACACTATAATCTGATTGGTTTGTACTTTTGTTTTTAGGGTCTTACTCCAGCAGTTCAACAGATCTTCCCTGACTCTGAACATAGGTTCTATGTCAGACACCTATATTCCAACTTCCAACACCATTTCCAAGGTGAAAATCTCAAGAACCAGCTTTGGTGTTGTGCAAGGTCAAGTTCAATACCTCAGTTCAATAGGAACATGGAGAAAATGAAGACCTTGGATCATAAGGCCTATGAATGGTTGGACAAGATGCCTTTCAACACCTGGGTCAGAGCTTACTTCAGCACTTTTCCAAAGTGTGACCTGTTGCTGAACAATAGCTGTGAAGTGTTCAATAGTTATATCTTGGAGGCAAGGGAGATGCCAATTCTTAGTATGCTAGAGCAGATCAAGGGACAGCTAATGTCCAGGTTCTACAAAAAGCAGAGGGAGGTGGGAGAAGAGTGGCAGGGACCCATCTGTCCTGAGATAAAGAAGAAGATTAATAGGAACACAGAATGGGCCAATACATGTTATGCAAAGCCTGCTGGACAGGGCATATTCTAGGTACAAGATAGGGACTATAGTTTCTTAGTGGACATCACTATGAAGACTTGTGATTGCAGAAGGTGGGACCTCACTGGAATCCCATGCTCTCATGCAATTTCATGCTTGAGGCATGAAAGGATCACACCAGAGTCAGTTGAACCTAAGTGTTACTCTTCCAATAGCTATCTCAGTGCTTATGGCGACAATGTGTGGCCATATAAAGACAAGAGCACATGGCAGAAAGTTAGAGGCAATGTAATTCTACCACCAGTATATGTGAAGAAAGTTGGAAGGCCTTCTAAA
Organism: Miscanthus lutarioriparius; assembly: GCA_904845875.1. Taxonomy (NCBI): domain Eukaryota; kingdom Viridiplantae; phylum Streptophyta; class Magnoliopsida; order Poales; family Poaceae; genus Miscanthus; species Miscanthus lutarioriparius. Next base: position 116,690,465 of record CAJGYO010000002.1, read on the forward strand.
TCAAGGAAGAAGCAGCCATATGAGGTACAAGGTAGTCATAGACCAAGGTTGACAAAGCATGGAGTTCAAATGACATGCAGATAATGTGGAGACAAAGGACATAACAAGGCTACATATAGCATGAGAAAGGCTGGACTAAAACCCAAGATACCTGCATAGAGGACCTAAACTTCTATGCTAGTTCAAACTAAAGAATTTTTTTGAGGAAGCTGCAACTGAAGATTATAGTGACATGCCAATGCTGCCAATTCAAACTTCAATGCCAGTGATTAGTCAGGTAATCATGTGACAACACATTGTACTAGTATGTCTTATCTAAGCTGTCAATTTTATATTACAGGTTTCCATGTTTAGAGAAACTGACATGCCAATGATGTCCTAGTTATCAAGTACCATGATGTCCCAGATACAAGTAGAGGTTAGTGTCACTGTCATTTAATTCCTCCAGATCACCCAGCAGCTCATTTAAACTAATCATCTCCATTCTCAGTCATCACAGAGTAGATTACTAGAAAAAGAACCACTTCCATTTTCAAGCTTCATACTGTCTAACCAACCAGCAGCTAGGCCAGTTTCACCCACTACTGCAACAAAGGCTGGGAGATCAAGGTCCACTACTGTGAAGAAAACAACTGCTACAAAGAAGACTGCTACTAGCAAGAAGAAAACATCCCACAAGAAGGTTTCTGCTGCAATGAACAATCCTGATGGTGCTGTTGGTTGAAGAGGACAAGTAATGATGTGTGTGAAATTGTAAATCATGCAAAAACTCTAAGTGCATGTTCATTTTTTCTGCCTTTTGTACATCAGAAAGATGACCTTTTGGTTAGGTATAACTATATGAATGTTTCAGCTCGAAACATTACAAAATTGTGTGAATGTTTCAGCTGCAAACATTAGGAAACAAACTACAGATTTCCTATCTTTGTATATAGCTTTTGGTATGCTATACCAGCAAAACTATATGTATGTTTTGGCTGCAAAACAATGCTCCAGTTCACTGGAATGATATCAAAGCATCTTTGGATTATCAGTTAATTTTCTGTGTACACTCTATGCTTGTTGAAATCAGTTTGGATTTCTTTCCTTTTTCAAGATAGAGAAAAATTGCAAACTCACATTCACATTTTAGACAATACACCTTTAAATTGCATAGAACTTCATAACTTAGTCATTCATCCATACACATTCAGACCTTAATGGTGATTACAACCTTAATGATGAACAAGGTAATACGTAGAGCCATGAAACAAGTCAGTTGCATCGACCTAACTAAGTTGTCACCGGTTCTAACCAAGATTTGCAAATGTTTCATAATATCAACATCAACAATAATGCCTCTTTCCTTTTTCATCTCTACAATTGCTTCCTGCTCTTTGGATTCCACAACTTGCTCGGCATTGGAGGCACTTGCTTGCTCCTACGGCATCAGATGCTGAGAAAATCCTATGCCCTCTTTTTTCAAAGACTCAACATGTTCAATATGCTCCTTCTCCCATTTGAAAAAGGGACAGACCAATCCTTTGCGCTACAAGCAAGAGGAAATGATCAATCTTCACTGCAAACTACAATGTAAACACCCAGTCGAATCAAAATAGTTTGAATCTCACCTTATGGGCTGGGCAACAGTAGAAAACCTCACCGTCGCTCTAGGGTTGCTTCGAAACACGCGTGAACCACCTGCCACTTGTGGCATTCTGCGCATCTAATCGTGGAACATCACCTGGTTTACCTAGATCTGCAGCGCAGGAGCTGGAATCTTAAGGGAACATCAGGGATTTGAGGAAGACACCGCCGTCCGACGTCATCTGCCTTTCAGGGACGATGGCTTCGAAGAGAAGGGAGAGTAAGCGATGAAGAGTGAGGGAATGGAAATGATAGGGGGCTATCGGCAAAAAAAGATTGGCAAAGGGGCCTCACGTGCTGCTCACATGATCTATGGATCACGGCGGCTGCTGATATGTATTGCCACGTAGGATCTATTCCCCAAATGGAGGGATATGGACCTAAATAACACAACTTAAAAAGTTTATATACTCAAATATGCACTTTCAGAGTTAATGGACCTGAATGACACAACACAAAAAGATGATGAACCTACGGTGTATTTATCTCTTTATTAAATCAATCATAAAATATGTATTGATAGTGTATTTATTGGTATTGTAAATATTGGTATATTTTTTTATAAACTTGATTAAATTTAGAGAAGCTTAGCTTATGTCAAAAATTAAAAGTGCATATAGTTTGGAGCGGAGTCAGCAGCAGTGTTTGCCTAAGCGCGTCTGCACATATATATACACGAGCGTATGGTAGAATATTTTTATTATTAGAGTTTCACATAATGGAATTAGTGGTATTTTTAGAGGAATATGATACAAGACTAACGACAATTGTCCTGTTTGTTTGGCTGATAAGTCATGGCTAAAAATATTGTTGGCTGATTTGTTGTGAGAGAAAAAATCGTTGATTGAAAAAGTATGACTTATAAGCCAAGCAAATATGTCGAATAATCTTTTTTCATGTGGAGTGGACTATCTAAATCTAAAAATATATATTGAGTTTTGACCGGACCCGGACGCTTGGCCACTCAAATTCGAGTCGCCTACGGAGCCATTGATGGTTCCGGTGATCTTAAGAAGGACGCGATCTTCCTATCTGCCTATAGTTATAGATCTAGTTGTGTACGCGTAGTGTGTGTGTGGGATGTGCGTGGTGTGTGTGGGGTGTGTGTTCATGCATAAATAGATTCTACAACTGTACCCAAACGAGAGGCTTTAAAAACAAATTCGAGTTGTCTCGTTTATACGGAGTAGTATTTCTCGTTGGGGGAACCGGGTGAGAAGTTATAATAGTGCACAGATACAGCGGAAAACATATGGCCCCACAACCCACTTCTTAGCAGCGCCTTTTTATAAAAAAAAAAGACAGTTTGTACCTAAGAGAAAAAACATGCCATTCAAATCAACTGACAACCAAACCTTTTTTCCGCAAATAAAATGGGAAAAAAATACGAAGCCCTATTTTTGGGCCTTTTTGACCACCATCCGATGATCCATTCCACCCAGCTGCACGTCAAAGTACAGGCAATCGCGGTGGGCCACGGAACAAACCCAAGCAGCGCGCGGCCCCACTCGCACCCGGTCCCGCCGCAAAAGCAAACAAACCCTAGCGAGCCGGACCCGGACCCTCCCGCTGATCCGCCCGGTCAAACCCCAGACCGCCCCTTCGCCCTTCAGCCAGTCACGCTCCCCCAACCCCTCTCCGGCCCCTCTTCCCCCCACCCAACCGGACTTCCCCTCTCCCCCTGCACCTCGCCGGAGCACCGCCCCCCCTCGCCGTCGCGCGCCCCCGCCTCCCTCGCGCAGCTCCCCTCCTTACCGTCCCCTCCGCCTCCCTCTGCTCCCCTTATCCATCCTCGAGCTCCCCCGCCGCGTGGATCGCCTCGGCCCATTTTGCTCTCTTTTTTTTACCTCCCCGCCCGAGCATTAGCTGGCGGGCGGATGTACGTGTCCTGGCCGGAGATGGAGATGCCTCTGGCTTGACGGATTGATCTCGGGGAGCCGCCCTTAGTGGCCGGCCACCCTCGGCCCCGCCGCGGCGGCCATGGACATGGAGAGAGGGGCGGGCAGCGAGCAAGGGTCGCCCGATAGCGAAATGGGCGACGGCGACAACGACAGCGTCGGCTACGGCGCGGAGATGGAGGTGGACGCCGGGAGCGGCTCGGCCGGGGCCTCGGCTCCGGCGAGCTCGGCATCCGCATCGGCCTCGGTCTCCGCGTCGGCGTACGCCGCGCGCGCCGGCGCCTACGACGGGGTCGACCCTTTCGAGGGCATGGAGTTCGACGACGAGGAGGACGCCTGGACGTTCTACAACGTCTACGCCCACCGAGTGGGCTTCAGCACCCGGATTAGCGTCATGCACCGGTCGCGCCGGGACGGCTCCGTCATGTCGCGCCAGTTCGTCTGCGCCAAGGAGGGCTTCCGCACCTACCGCGGGAAGAATGAGGTTTCCCGTGTTGATGCCGTAGACGCTGGTGACGACGATAGTGGGAGGGGTCGGCGGACACGGGCAGTCACCAGGGTTGGCTGCAAGGCCATGATCCGGGTGAAGAAGCAGGACAACGGCCGCTGGAGTGTGACCAAGCTGGAGACTGCACATAACCATCCCCTGGTCCCTGCGAACCAGGCGCACTGTCTGCGCCCGCACAAGCCACTGTCAGAGTGTGGGAAGCAGCGGCCTTTTGGGGGCCATCGAAATGGTGGTTCTCTTCTGGCAATTGAGCCACCGCCACCGCCTCTTACACCGCCTGTGCCTCACACAAGCATAGCTCAAGTGGTTCCTCAGTATGTTTCGGATGGTATTGGGAATGGCACTAGAGTAATTTTGGATTATGTAAAGCGCATGCAAGCTGAAGATCCGGCGTTCTTTTATGCCATGCAATTTGTTGAGGGCCGTCCAGTGGGGAACGTGTTTTGGGCTGATGCGAGGGCTAGGACGGCATACAAAGCCTTTGGAGATGCCGTTGTCTTGGATGACTACTGCAAAAGGAGCAAGCATGAACTTCCACTTGTTACTTTTACTGGAGTTAATCACCATTGCCAGCCAGTCCTATTTGGTTGTGCCATCATGACACATAACAATGAAGCATCATTTGTTTGGTTGTTTGAGACATTTCTCTTAGCAATGTCTGGACAGCAGCCTACCTCTCTTACCATGGAGCATGATAATGCTTTAAAATCAGCTGCTTTGAAAGTATTTCCTCTAACTAGGCTCCAGTTTTGTAAGTGGCACATCATGAACGAAGCACAGGATAAGCTGTCATATCTCCTAGATGCATTCCCATCCTTCCGTGAGGACTTTATCAATTGCATCAACATGTCTGAGACAATCAATGAGTTCGAAGCAAATTGGAAGGCATTAATTTCTAAGGTCAGCTCTCAGAAAAGTGAATGGCTTGACTTGGTGTACAATTGCCGTCATCAGTGGGTCCCGGTATATCTGAGAGATACATTCTTTGGGGATGTGTCATTAAAGCTGCAGTGTTCATGCAGGAGTTCATTGTTTGAAGGTTATATCAGTGCCAAAACTGATTCGCAGTCATTCATTCAGCAGTATGAAAAAGCTTTAGACTGTTGTTATGAGAAGGAGGTGAAGGAAGAATTTGAAACAAAATATTCACTTCCTGATATTAAGACATCATCTCCTATAGAAAAGCAAGGAGCTGAGTTATATACAAGGTCGATGTTTTTGAAATTCCAACAGGAATTGATCGATGCCTCTGTTTACACTGCTGAAATGGTGAAAGAGGAGGGCAATGCTTCAATTTATACAGTGACCAGATCTGAAGGAAGTGAGAAGTCTGTAACAGTTGAGTTTCAGTTCTTCTGGAAGTTCTGCGACATGTAGCTGTCGGATGTTTGAATATTTTGGTATTGTCTGCAGGCACATACTTACTGTGTTTGGTGTAAGAGGTGTCTCTGCACTTCCTTCTCATTATTTTGTGAAAAGATGGACAAAGAATGCATTGGATAGAATCTCTGGCAAGAATGTTGATGAAGCTAGCAGAGTTGAGGAGCCCAAGGAGGAGCAAAGAAGTAGCGCTGAAGATGATGAGCAATCCCTGACGTGGCGTTACAACAGTTTGTGTCGTGAAGCACTAAGGTATGCTGAAGAGGGAGCATCATCATTAGAGGTTTATATTGTGGCGATGCAAGCTCTTCAAGAAGCTGCTAACAGGGTTAATATGGCCAAGAGAGGTATTGGACAGGTAGCACCATTAGCGGTGATGCCAATTGCAGCACAACCACCAGAAAGTTTTGCAAGAAATCAGGAGATTAGTTCTAATAAGCAAAAGAAGAGAAAAAGGAATTCAAATAGCTCAAGGGAGAACGCCACATCAAATCAACTTATGTATGTGCAACAACCTGTTAATTTTCTTTTTGTTGCTCCTGGTTCATCAAGTGCTTTACAAGGGCCTAGTCAGCTAGTTGCTGCTGCTCCTGTTTCTTTGAGTAGCAAATATGGACAAACATCTGGTGCGAACAATTCAGTTGATGACAATATACCTCCTGCTTCTGTAGTTGATAAGTTTTCTGGGTTACCTGACCGAAATGCATCAGCACCTTCAGCTGGAAATCTGCAAGGTGGAGAAACAAAATCCATAGGGTCTGATTCACGAATAAAAGAGGTAGTTTACTTTTGCTATGCTAACCACCGAAAGTTCATACTATGCATATTTTCAAATGTTCTATTCTAGCCAGTAGATCCATTTCATTTAAATCTATAATTATGCTACTTTCTTAAAGTTACTTGTAATGATTCATCGCTAGAGTGCTGATAAACACTTCTGCTTGAGGTTTTCTTGCTACGAAATATAGCTAGTAGCAAATGATTAGAATACCTATGGATGCAGGATTGTTGTGGCAAATCCAGATTAAGTGGGCACTGGGTGGGTTTGGTATTTTTTATCAGGATATCAGTGCATATTAGTTATTTCTTGGATATGGTATGATGAGTTGCATGGATACGTCAGGTCACCCCCGTATCCATCCCATATCGGATACGTATCTTACGTGGGAGGGGGTGGGGGGTATAACCAAGAGCAATTCCGATACGTGGGTGGAGACGTATTGAGGCGTTTTCTGGATATGGCCCAGTCCAGTAGGCCCACTATAACCCTCAACTCACGCACACCACGCAGTGGGGACCTAGGCTGTCAGCTACACAACATGCTCGCCGCTGCCCGACCGACCGACTTCCTTCTCACCCAGCCATCTGCCCGTCCTGTCCGCGAGGAGATCCAATGCCCACGGCATGCTCAACCTGGCTGCGGCTGTGATGACACACACCACCCGCAAGGCGCACGCCACAAATTTGTGGACGCCTCATGCAGCGCCTCAACGAGCTTCACCACCCACCGGCGATTAATCAACAGCGAGCTGGGGATGAGTTAGCGGTGATTTCTTCCCTATTCCCTCTCCTCTCCTATAGCCTCTTCCTGCCCTGTTCCCCATGTCAAATTAATCTCGACTGGAACTGGAATTGAAAGGGGAAAGAAATTAGATCAGTGATTTACTCATCTCCTCCAAGCCTGAAACCTCGCCCAAGTAAAAAGTGATGTACTTAGTTGAATCCTCCATCGATTGGACAAGTTCTACTTCTGCACTATGCGCATATATGTTCTCATTTGGATTTTGCAAGTTTGGCCTTTGAGATTTGGATGGAGATGCTGGGCAAGCTTGGCTCTTGGAGTGTTGGCTAAATGGAAATATGGAAAAGATGAGCAGAACAACACATTTGCAAGAATGAGGCAATTTTAAGTTCCTGCTAGTGTGTTACGGCTTTTAGAATTTTAATACGACTTTATTAAAGAAAACTAAAAACGTAACCACATGTTTTTTTTTTTAGAAACCGACATATCCACATATCTGTATCCTTGCTGCATAGATGGCATGTTTGCCTGGTAACTGTCTGCAGTGGAGTGTGTGAGAATTATGGTATTCTTACCACTTTTAGTTCCAGAGCTGACATTTCAGAAATGTTGCATGCCATTTATTGCAGTGGTAGCATCTCTTTATCTTTTACTTTAGGGTAAATATTATTAGCTCATGCGACTCTCAATCTTTAGGGGAAAGAGATCGTTTGATGTCTTCAATTGAGCCAAATTGTTATTAGATGCAAGCCTGTAATATGGTTTTCTGACATCTTATTGGGTATCGTATGGGTCCCTTTCAGTTGGATCGTTCAATCAAACATTTTATCTTTGATCCTCTGTGATAAGGTGATTACCTTTGCATAATAAGAACTTAGTGCAGCAGTTTAGTTCCCAGTTATTACTGATAGAGACTATAAAATTCCTTATTATAAGCCTCAGCTTACAGCTTAGTTTAGCTGCAATAGCTTCTTTTCCACTCGTTGTCATCAGTAGCTTATATTTCCTTATTACATGTACAGAATGATTGTAATTTCAATCATAATGTGCTTCACTAGCTTCAGGTTCCTAACAACAAGTCTTTATGGAATCTGCAGAGCCATGAATTATCCCAAGCTAATGGTAGCAGGGGATGCAGTGTAAATACATTAAACTCCAGTGCTGTGCCACAGCTCGTGACTGTTCCTATTGGATTGTGCCTTCCGTCCACTGATGGCTCCAAGATATCTGCGGGTATGTGGGATTTTACTTTGCTACTCAAATCTATAAACTGTTCCAAACATCTTATCCCAATTCTGTTTGTACATATCATATTTTGTACAAGTTTATACCTGAACCTTTTCTTAAGCTGTGGCTGTGGTATATATGAGACATTTTCTTTTTTTCTAAAAGCTATTGCATATATAATAATTGATTTTACTAACGAGATCATTTTGACATTACTTTTGATGCAGCTGGTATGAACTCTGTAAATTCTGGAGATATCAGTAGCAACGGCAAGTTGTCATTTGGTCAATCTCAGTCATCTGCACAACAGCCAGTTACACCATCACAGACAAAGACGCTTGACCGTACTGATTCTCGTGCAAATCCTGAGGGTTCATCTATAAGGGCTGCAGCCATTGCAGCTGGTGCACGCATCGCATCACCATCTGATGCAGCTACAATCATAAAAGCGGCTCAGTCAAAAGGCGCCATCCACATCAGGCCTGGGGAAAACCTCCCAAATTACCTGAAACCACTAGCACCAAAGCCGCTTTCCTCACTACCACCAGTGAACCCACTCAACTCGGCACATGCATCCCCAGGACAGCTCAGATTTGGTGATTCTGCAGCCGCCAAGGACGCAATCTTCGGTTCCTCGGATGGCAGTGACGACGATGAGGAAGACACTGATGACGAGGAAGACACTGACGAGGACGAGGACGAGGGGCTGACTGGCGATGACGCAGAACATGAATGATCTCTCCCTGCACTAACCTCCCCTAATGGCTTGTGAGGTGCTGATCTTTAACAACCTCTTCACCAATGGAATCTCTTAGAGCATAGCTGTATACATGTTTATAGCCTGTATTTAAGGTCCCAGCTGTCACCTCCATGAGCCTAGAATTCTTCCTTGATCTCTCTCTCGCTTTCTCACTTAGCATGCCTAGAAGCCCCACTTATTTAACCTAATGACAAACATTGGACTCCTTAATCTTCTTCCTTTTTTTTTGTTGGCTCCTGGTGAGGTTGGTGGGTCTGATGGTCAGTTCACATGTGTAGCTGGTTAGCTGTATTTATGTACAGCATGAGTTGTATGCTGGTGAACTGCTTTCAACAGTCCAAAGTTTTGTACCCTGTTTTTCTCTCGCTGGAAAGAGATTTGTTGGAATTGAGCTCACAGACCATGCTGTCCATTGACTTGGCTTGGAAGAGTGGCTTGTTTTTTCCGGAAAAAAAAAACAAAATTGATTCTTGGATCATGACATGCTCCTGCGACTAGCGGAGTTGAGGAAATTGTTTATATATATTTGTTTCGTTTAATTGGTAGCGTGTCCGCTGTCTGATGTCTTCTGCTGAGGGGGCTGCGCATCAGCCAGATCCATTTGTTTTGAGATTCATTCATGGCATGTCTGGGAGGTCAACTTTTGTCTGATTAATAACAAAATGCTGGTAAGGAATTCCTGGTAAGAGCATGTCATTCGGAGCACTGACTAGTGCATTTGGCAGCACCAGCAAACCTCAAACCGGCTCCTTCGGTTATATAATACAAAAAAAAAACCGTACCAGTAGTGTTTTGACATTAACATGGTCCTTGAAACGTGACTTGGGCATCCGATTAAATAGGAGAAGTTGCAACGTCATGAGCCCGCTAATCATTTCTAATTCTGAATGAGCGTCAAGAATCTTAAGACTGAACTCGCATGGTTCTTTTCCAAGCACGATGCACGGCTTTTTTTCGAAAGATCAAGCACGATGCACGACTTGTCTGAGCCTTTTAGGAGGGTGGAGAAGCAAAGCAAGCCTATTGCATTGTATTGCAGCATGTCATCCGTCGACCACCAACCCCCGGAGGTAGGAGCACCTACCATGGCCCCCATTTTGTCCTCCCTGGTGGGCCCCGAAGTGGCCAAGTGGGGCGCGTCATGTCTTGTAGTAGTTCTGAGGATGGTGATGGTCCAGCAGTCCAGCTCCGAGCTCCAACCCATGAGATCGAACTACCTTTGGTTCAGCCAGGAAGACAATGCGCATACACTCATGCAGTGTGTTTTGAGTGTGATGTAAGCCAGATTCAAGGAAAAAGTAGCTGGATGGAGCTTTCATGGTTGGTGGGGGCTGGCGGAGGCCGGGGAGATGCTCCTACTACTCCTACTCCCACTCCACTTGGGGTTCAGGGATGGCTGGAATTGGAATGTTGGGGAGTGCACATCTGTTAGCGGCAACGTTCCCCATTGTTTGGGTGGAATTAATTCGGGTTGTTTTGCACTGACAGAGTGTCACGATTGGCCCCTTGTAGAAGATGAATTTGGGATGTTTGGGTTGTCCATAACTTCGCCTGCAATTGGTTGTAGTTCTATATAGCCCTGACGGAGGGAGTATCTATCTCTAGCGCATTCATCTGAGAACATCAAGGCAACCAATGAAGAGTGATGCGGTAAAGAATCGTCAACAAGAGCATATTCTAGTGAACTACTTGTAGTTTGTTATCCAAGACTTGTAGTACCATCTTTTACTGATTAGTCTTCCGCTTCCTCTTTCATTTATCCCCGAGAAAAAAATGAAGAAAAAGATGGAGAATCCATCCATTAAGCATGGACTTCATCACATCACCACCAACCCCACATCTGTCCTGCTAAGCATGTCTCATTGGCTCGCGTAGCGACTTTTTTTAATATACCATTTAAGATTCCATTTTCTACAATTTTTGCCAGTTGGGCCTTGTTAATTTCCCTCTGTAAAATAAAAAATAATAATAAATCTCCGTTTGCGTTCCATTAGTTGGCACTCGCTGTGTAGACTGCAAAAGTCAGCCTGTTGCTGCTTTCATTTTCCTTACATGGATGAGACAACTACTAGCACGGTTGTTCAGATTCATATGGCGCACTCGCTTCCCATTCTAAGCCAAATTTCCTAATTAAAACGGCAAGATTTTTTTTAATAAAAAAACGCAAAGATTTTTACCATTCTTATTATAGAAAAATTGATTGTTTCACGCGAAATTGTCATAAGTTTTAGCAGAGGCGGAGGTACATGTAGATGCTGCCCATATTTGGGCTTGTTTTTGCCTATAATCAATTTATTTATAATTGTCGTATCATGAGGTTTTTTTTAATGCTGGATTTTCTATCGTGCTAGTTCAAATTTTTTATGTAGCAGCCAGAAGAAGAAGAAGAAATAATCGAAACAAACATTTTTTTTCAAAAAGAAATCTCAGGCACCAACGGATTTGGCAGATGGGAAATGGGATCTCACCAAATCCCCTATAATCAATTTATTTATAATTGTCGTATCATGAGGGGTTTTTTTAATGCTTGATTTTTTATCGTGCTAGTTCAAATGTTTTATGTAGCAGCGAGAAGAAGAAGAAATAATCGAAACAAACATGTTTTTTTTAAAAAGAAATCTCAGCCACCAACGGATTTACGGATTTGGCAGATGGGAAATGGGATGTCACCAAATCCCCATAGCGCGCACCACCAAACGCAGACGATGATGCATCCTTTTATAAATGAAACCCCCAAACCCCTCAGATTTCCCGTGCCCCTCATCACCACCCACCTCTCAGTTCACCCCGTCGTCCTCGGCGCGGCGCCACCCTCTCCTCGTCCCCAGGCGCTACTACCCCGCTCCACGGTCCAAGGGTAAGCGCGCCTCCCCACCGCCCCCTTGCTGTATATAGCCCCTCACACTCGCCCGCTCGCCCGTTCCCTCGCTTCCGCTGTCTCCCCGCGCCTCTCGGATCGCCTCGGCGCGCGGTGAGTCTGTCTGTCGTGCTATTGGGCCGCTGTTCGTGTCCTTACTCTCTGTGCAGTCTTGTGGATTCGTAGCCATTGCTTCCTTCCTTCCTTGTCGAGGTTGCTGCACCACGCTGTGGGGGAATTGGTGGTTTTTTGGACGGGCAATGGTTGTTTGAATTGTTGAGTTGCTCTTTTTATGTACGTGCATATGTCGTTGAGATCGCTGCTGGGTTACTACGGGATTATCCCTTTTGTTTAAGGAGGAAATGTTTCGTGTCATAATTATATGAAATTCATCATGGTGTTTTGATGTGGTTTGAGTGGACTAGCATCTCAGATCCCAGAATTTTGTTAGCACCAGAACACGCTGTTAATTTTTAGATTGTTGGGCTCTTCATATCTATTGTTAGATCTGCTGAAGCATTTAGAATTTCTCGTATTCATGTATGTATGATCCGAAAGTAGGTTGGCAGTTTCACTGAATGGACAGTGATAATTTTATACCGATGAATCTGTTTTCAGTAATTGTAGTTTAATATAGCATGCTTCCTGTAGAATTGTAGAAGTGCACTTTTCTAATTTATCCGAACTATAGTTTCTTATGGATGTTATTTGTAGCATGATCCCTGCATGTCTGAGAGGGACCTTGCTTCCCTTCGGACCGATTTTAGCTCTCCTGTACCCACATCCTGGAAAAGCTAGGTTGCAACCTAAATGGAGGACTGTAGTGCATATATCATACCTCCATGGTATTGTTAATCCTTCCCAGTTTAAAGAAACATCCTTGATTGACCAGAGGTATTTCTTTCCACCAAAGCATTTAGATCTTATGGGAGGAACACATGCAGAATGAATTTAGAGTTTCACATGGGAGGAGAAGAATTGAGTTCAGTTTATGGTTCAGTGAAATATACATAATATTGTTTTAGCTTATTTGCAGCTTTGTTGAGACAAATATTCAGCTTCCATGTTGCTGTGAATCAAACTGAGTTTAACCTTTTTCTGTTATAGAAAGATGGCGTCCCATATTGTTGGATACCCTCGCATGGGCCCCAAGAGGGAGCTCAAGTTTGCCTTGGAGTCTTTCTGGGATGGGAAGAGCAGCGCCGAGGATTTGGAGAAAGTTGCCACTGACCTCAGGTCTAGCATCTGGAAGCAAATGTCAGAAGCTGGGATCAAGTACATTCCCAGCAACACCTTCTCGTACTACGACCAGGTCCTTGATACCACGGCCATGCTTGGCGCTGTCCCAGAGCGCTACTCTTGGACTGGAGGCGAGATTGGCTTGAGCACCTACTTCTCAATGGCCAGGGGAAATGCCAGTGTCCCTGCTATGGAGATGACCAAGTGGTTTGACACAAACTAGTAAGTAAACTTCTGTCTCTTGAATGCTTACTGCTGGTGGCTTTTTTGTGGTATTGGTCTAACATTTTTTATTACCTTATTCTTTGCAGCCACTTTATTGTCCCTGAGCTTGGCCCAAGCACCAAGTTCACATACGCTTCACACAAGGCTGTCTCTGAGTACAAGGAGGCAAAGGCGGTATGTTGCTGTAACAACAGATACTCTCAGCTGTTTGTAATTTAGTTCATTTACCCTTCTCATCATAATTTGTTTGTGTGGCTGCACGGTTTAGTAACAGGAAAAAATGTAGCAACCGATATTTATGTCTCCCAGCTATTTGATTATGATTTGACAAATATTGTTTGCTTAGAACACGCTTCCTTTTGATAAAAGAACTTCAGCTCTACTGAACCTATGGCTTATTTGAATCCTTGACTGGTTTGACGCCTTCAAGACATTCCATAACATTGAAGTAAATTATAAGTTAACCCACTGTCTTTGCAAACCTTATTTGAAGTCAAAGATGGACAATCTTGGAGCATACTGATTTTGCCATCTTGACAGTAATACATAACCGCCACAAAACTATTTTCTCATTCAACGTTGCATAATGGCAATATGATAGGATGCCCTGCAGTGCTTTTTTTCTTATATGTTTGTGGTTTTCACCCTGTAAAGGAAGGGGCATGCTATTTTCTTTTATGAAAAATAATGCCTGCAAACTTATGATTTTGCACCTCATGCAGCTCGGCATTGATACAGTCCCGGTGCTTGTTGGACCAGTCTCATACTTGCTCCTCTCTAAGCCTGCCAAGGGTGTGGAGAAATCTTTCTCTCTTCTTTCACTTCTTGGCAGCATTCTTCCCATCTACAAGTAAGCATCCACACAAAAAGCCAACAATTTTTTTTTTCAGCATGATCCTCGTTAGTTGATAATGTGATATGTTATGAAATACAGGGAGGTTGTTTCTGAACTGAAGGCAGCTGGTGCTTCATGGATTCAGTTTGATGAGCCTACCCTTGTTAAAGACCTTGATGCTCACGAATTGGCTGCATTCTCTTCAGCATATGCTGAACTGGAGTCAGCATTCTCTGGATTGAATGTGCTTATCGAGACATACTTTGCTGACATTCCTGCTGAGTCCTACAAGTATGTTTTTTAGTTTTAACAATCTTCGCCATGGTCTTCCTTTCAGAGTAATATTGTTGGGAAAGAAAACTGAAAACTCATTTCTTTTGCAAACGCAGGACTCTCACGTCATTGAGTGGTGTGACTGCTTACGGTTTCGATCTTATCCGTGGAGCCAAGACCCTTGATCTTATCAGGAGCAGCTTCCCCTCTGGGAAGTACCTCTTCGCTGGTGTTGTAGATGGACGCAACATTTGGGCTGATGATCTTGCTGCATCTCTTAACACTCTTCAGTCTCTTGAGGCTGTTGCTGGCAAGGGTAAGCATTGAAGGATATATTGTTATTTATTTGTTCCCTTTGTCTGTACGTTGTTCAGTAACCAAATACATGCTGTTCAGACAAACTTGTGGTGTCGACCTCCTGCTCACTGATGCACACCGCTGTTGATCTTGTAAATGAGACTAAGCTGGATGATGAGATTAAGTCATGGCTTGCATTTGCTGCCCAAAAGGTTGTTGAGGTTAATGCCCTTGCCAAGGCTTTGGCAGGCCAAAAGGATCAGGTATGGCACTGTTCTGTACTCTTCATTCTTCTGAGCCCCTTTAACTTGAGTTGAGTGATTACTCCCATTCCGTACCTAAATAACTTACTATTTGTAATATTGAACATGTTTGCCTGCAGGCTTACTTTGCTGCCAATGCTGCTGCTCAAGCCTCAAGGAGATCATCACCCAGAGTGACAAACGAGGAGGTCCAAAAGGCTGTAAGTAACATTGATCTTTATTGAATAAATGCTTGTTTTTTATGTTAGTACGCACCAATTCTAAACCAGAAATGTGTTTCATACAGGCAGCTGCTTTGAAGGGCTCTGACCACCGCCGTGCTACCACTGTTTCTACTAGATTGGATGCCCAGCAGAAAAAGCTCAACCTCCCTGTCCTTCCCACAACCACAATTGGTTCATTCCCTCAGACTGTGGAACTCAGGAGGGTCCGCCGTGAGTACAAGGCAAAGAAGTAAGTGTCTGTGGAGATATCATTACTTTTATATCTTTATTGTTTCTTTTTCTTACTGAAAATGTGTCATTGCAGGATCTCCGAGGAGGAATACATCAGTGCCATCAAGGAAGAAATTAGCAAGGTTGTCAAGATCCAAGAGGAGCTTGACATTGATGTGCTTGTGCATGGTGAGCCTGAGGTGAGCATTTTAGTGTAATAATTTGTTTATTATAGACTACCTGCATTACCTTTTTTTTGTCTATGGATCATTAAAAATAACAAGTTCTTTTAGGATATTGATATTATTGTTTGCTGAAGATGAAACATTTACTTATTTATGCCAATGCCTATGTATTTACAGAGAAATGACATGGTTGAGTACTTCGGTGAGCAATTATGTGGTTTTGCATTCACTGCCAACGGATGGGTGCAATCTTATGGATCACGTTGTGTGAAGCCACCCATTATCTATGGTGATGTCAGTCGGCCGAACCCCATGACTGTTTTCTGGTCCAAGACGGCACAAAGCATGACCGCTCGTCCCATGAAGGGAATGTTGACTGGTCCAGTCACAATCCTCAACTGGTCATTTGTCAGGAACGACCAGCCTAGGTCTGTTCCTTTTTCCAATCTGCTTCAATATGCTTAGAAACAGTTTGAAACACTGTTTTGCGCTTCTGCTCCTTCATCTGTAACTGACCCGGCAAAATGAATATGATAAATTATGTTTTGTTGGCATACAGGTTTGAGACATGCTACCAAATAGCCCTTGCAATCAAAAAGGAGGTTGAGGATCTTGAGGCTGCTGGTATTCAGGTTTGTATCTTCCACTTTTATAAGTTTGTTTTCTAGTTCTTGTTTCATCGATATGTCCATGTGCAACAACACCTTTTTACTCTTTGCAGGTGATCCAGATTGATGAGGCAGCTCTAAGGGAGGGTCTGCCACTGCGAAAGTCAGAGCATGCATTCTACCTAGACTGGGCTGTCCACTCTTTCAGAATCACCAACTGCGGAGTCCAGGACACCACCCAGGTATTAGCCTTGAAATGTTTTGAGATACCTGGAAATCTGTCTTAGAATCTCTACTGATGGTCCCTTTTCTTGGATAGATCCACACCCATATGTGCTACTCCAACTTTAACGATATCATCCACTCCATCATTGACATGGATGCCGATGTGATCACCATCGAGAACTCCCGGTCTGATGAGAAGCTACTGTCCGTCTTCCGTGAGGGTGTGAAGTACGGAGCTGGCATTGGCCCTGGTGTCTATGACATCCACTCTCCCAGGATTCCCTCTACCGAGGAGATTGCAGACCGTGTCAACAAGATGCTTGCCGTGCTTGACACCAACATCCTCTGGGTGAACCCGGACTGTGGTCTCAAGACACGCAAGTACACGGAGGTCAAGCCCGCCCTGACCAACATGGTTTCTGCTACCAAGCTCATCCGCACCCAGCTTGCCAGCGCGAAATGAGTCGTTTGATAGCTCCATGGCTTGTTGAACACAAAGCCAGCAGGGCCATTTGATTTGAATAATTTGGATCTTACCCCTGCTCCATGGTTAGGTTAGTCTCATTGGTGGGATACACCGTCATATGATGTGTTCTAAGTTTGGAGTGTATTTTCTTTAGGCTGTTTTTCTGGGGGTATGTGTGCTCTGGTTATAAACAGAAATGAAATACGCAGTCTTCGAACTGCATCACCAACTGCATTGTCATGTTCTCCTTCCAGAGTGGAATGCCATGCTATTGCACATGATACATCATACATGTCGACATACAATTGTTCCACGCTCTTCACAGTAACACTATATACAGGATAGTGGCACCAACACCCACCAATGCAAGGACCAGGACGAAGCCAAGAACATGCAGCACTCTGATCTTCCTCCACCATCTCCTGTCCTCACCCTTGCCATTGCCATCAGCATCGTCGTTCCTGGCTGCATTTTCAGTTGCGTCACCGTCCCCTCTCGGCAAATCTTGTATGTTCATCACTTGATCTTGTCTCGGTTCCTCCATAGCCTGATGATGTTGTTTCTGCTCCTTGTCTTCGGCCTTGCCGTTCCCTGGATCTTCTTGGGCGCTCCACATGCTGCCGCCGCTGCTGCCTGATGAGGCATCGTCCGCAGTATCCGCCCCCATCAGCTCTTGGAGAGACTGTGAGCGCTCAGGGTGATGTTCTTTCTGCTTGTCCTTGGACGATGTGGATCCCTTGGGCAGGATGACGAACAGCTGGGCGCTCTCAGTGTTCAGCTTGGCCTGGATGGTGCCGGCGTCGCAGCTCCTCGGGACCGGGAACACCTTGAGGAAGTGTGCCCACTGGCCGCCGTCGACCTGCCGCTCGCCGGTGACCTTCAGCTTCCGCCGGGTGTTGTACAGGACCTTTAGCTCCTCCTTCCTGAACCCTGGATGGAAGAGACCGTTTGTTCAGAAGACGCGCAGGCGACAGGCTCTACTAGTGCAATGTGGAATTTCGTCAGGCGGATCGGAGGTGTTACCTGACACGTCGACGACGAGGGTGTCGGCGTCCTCCGTGCTTGTCCACTCGCACCGCGGGTCCACCGCCGTGTACACGCGACGGCGTGGCGGTGGAAGCGGCGGCGCGGCTGTTGCCGGCATGATGGGGGGCCTGTGCTGACCGCTGATGACCCTTGAACTCACGCTTTTCAGTGTTTCGTAGGAAGAATGGCTACGAGTTACGACAGAGGAATGAGGGTAATCCTGCCATTGTACGCTACAGTAGTTTCGACTTTCAAATATGTTTTGTGCTCAGCAGCGGATTGGTGTTGCCTCCCAGATAGGTTTTATGGTAACTGTCGTTGCTAGGCAACTCCTTGCTTTGCTTCAGCTAGTTGCTCATGTCTTGCTTCAGTTCCAAGGTGTACCCCTTTGCTTGAAGTACTTACAGTGGCGAAGCAGACATCGTTTGTGGACATAACTCAATTCAGACAGCTGGTGTGTATATATATATGCAATGTATAACATTAACGAAAACTGTAAATAACTGAATACACACCCTAAGAAATCAGTATCAACTGTCCAAATTAAATAGCTTCATTTTTTTAGCACCCTATCCTGTCATCCTATTACAAACTTACATAAGATATGTAGCACTAGCCCGTAAAATGACAGTAAAAAGCCAAGTTGCTTTATCAATGCCTACCCCTACGCCAATATTTTTTTTTAAAAAAATAAAAGCACACTTTAAAAGCGTTTTTTTTCTCTCTCTAAATTTTCCTTGCGGCCACCATGTCATCTGAAACTGGCACCGATTTGAAACATCAACCTAAGACCTAAGTGAAGACGGATTTCTGAATGGCCAATGCGGTAGAGATCATGAAGCCACCGCGACCTTCGAATTCGAGCTTGACGACGGGGTCACATGGCAGCAGCAAGAGGAGACTTCTGATAATCACGCTCTCGGCGTGCTCAGCGCCTCTGTTCTCGCGGGCGCCGTGCTCTGCTGGTCCGTGCTGCTGACTCCGTCGTCCTGTGCCGCGGGCGGCACTGGAGTAGGGGGAGGCCACGCAGTTTTTCCACGACATCGGGCATCGGGGGTTTCGGCCACTGTCAGGTGACAGCTTCCACGAGCGCAACCTGATCGGCATTGGGGGTTTCGGCAACATGTACCGTGGTTCGCCGTGAAGCGCGCGGCGCGCTCCTCGCAGCAGGTGCTTCCCCGACTTCGGACGGGGATCGCGGTGCTGTCTCGCATCCAGCACCGGAGCCACCTGTACGACCCGGTGCTGTCTCGCATCCACACCGGACCCACCTGTACGACTCGGGGTCCGAGGAGCCACCGCTGTCGTGGACGCAGCGGCCGGAGATTTGCATCCGCGCGGCGAGGGGCCTGCACACCGGGCTGCGCCGAGAACATCATCCACCAACATCCTGCTCGTCGAAGGCTGCGTCGCCAAGGTGGCCGACTTCGGGCTGTTGCGCATCGACCCGCCGTTCGGCATGGTGCCGGTGATCGACCAGGGCCGCGATCGGATCAACAACCTCGCCGAGTGGGCCATGGAGTTCGGCCAGTTCCGGACGGGGATCATGTTTTCCTTTTCGAAGCATTCAGCTATATTAGCTGTGTTGGACTCAACCTCATGCTTAAGAGGCTTTGCATTGTGTACTAGCAGTACATGAACCCACAAGGCTCAAGTCTATTTCATATCATGTTCATTTAACTGTGCTAAAAAAAACTTCTACTCACCGGTGGCCAATGTGTGCTTGCTGTCATCTCTTAAATCTGAGTGGCCAATGTGTGCTTGATGTCATCTCTTAAATCCAAGTTACGTTCTAAAGCACTGTCAATATCACTAGCACAGTTGCACTAACTTAAAACAGCAATTTTCTTACTCAATCTTTGACGCGTGCTCCTGTACCAGACCATTTTCATTTGGACATTTTCATTGACATACCTCATAAGAAATACTATTCCATATTGTTTTCCGGCACAAATTATCATATCTTTATTTCTATGCAAATTAATGATACATACTCCTGTAGTATACAGGTCTAGTCATACTGGAAGATACCACACACAGCTGCAGAGCACAAGATTACAATGAGAGCAAGAGAGAGAGGGGAAAAAATCAAAGTACACTTATTTCAAAACAACCTTAATAGCAAAAAAAAAAAGATTAGTAACTGATTAAAAGTGGCTCCTTATTTTAATTTTTATAGTTGAGAACTTGAGATACAAAGTACACTACATATTTTCAAAACCTTATATATTTGCACCTTGCCTGATTGTTTGCCAAGTTTATTTTCTGGCAACTGGGATGACTATTTCACTCTGTGTTTAAGGCTGGTGCTGATATGATTCAACATATTTTTGTTTACCTCAGATTCCTATGTTTAAGATAATGGGTAGAATGGATGTTGTGTGACATTGGCTATTGTAAATCAGACAACTGAGTGGAAACAATCCTTGCATCGCCTTTCATCAACACGAGAAACGATATAAGTAATGGCAAAGACCTACCTATGGAGGACGAAAAACTGCAGAAAACTTCATGCAGGAATACAAAAGGTGCTAAGATACCTATGGTTACATGCAACCTACATATTTAAATGTTTGACTATAACACTGCAAGAGAATTACGAATGAATTTAATAGTTAAATTCCAACAAAGACCAGGTTCTGAGTAATTTAAACCTGCCCAGCACTGATATGAACCCTCCACTTAAAAATGGCAATCAAGGGATCAAACTGGAGCTATGCAATCTCTGCTAAAAAAACTCACTATCCAACTATAGATATGCATCAGAAGTCAGCAAAAACCCTTCCACAGAATGCTAATAAGCCTACAGACGAAATCAATGGAAGATACACACAAAAGCAATGGAAGAGCATAACCAAGCATGTTGCCATCCTCTTAGATCATCATTGCAGATATAACAGATAGCTAGCGTGCAAGATTGCAGGCTAAATTTCAGTTAGAACCGAGTAATTTTAAGTACCAAAACTGTCGAATATCTCAATATCTCTTTTATCATTAATTATTAGTTCTGCGAATAGAACTTAAACAAGTCGAGTCCAATCGCCCAAGAACACATATCGATCAACTACTTGTTCTTCCCGGACTTCTTCTTACCCACTGCCGCCGCGCCGGCGCTGACCTGGGGGCGCGGGTGGCGCTCCGCCTCGGCAGCGTCGAGCCACTTGAGCGGGTTACGGTTGAAGAAGGGCCAGTTTGGGACGGTGACGAGCGCCGTGAGCACGACGCCGCCGGCGTAGACGAGCAGCATGAGCTGGAACTCCGCGCGCACATAGCCCACCACGAACGCCGCCACCGCAGACGCCAGCAGCAGCACCTGCATCAGCATCTCCGCGCGCTTCTGCCCCAGCCAATCCATGATCCTCTGCCAAAAACCCGAGAAACAAGAGATCCGAGTGAGATGGATCGGACTCGGACCCAGTACGCTTGAAATTGGATCAGATCCGAATACAGATAGCTTATAAGCTAGGGTTTGGGTGCTCGGTTTCGTACAGAAGGAACGGAGGAGAAGGGGTGCGCGTACCTGGTGGGTGCTCGTCGCTGGAGAAGGACCCGGAGATGGAGGCCTGGGGCACCTGACGTAGGGCGGCAGCGGCGACGCCGGCGGTCGCCCAGTCGTCGTCACGAGAGAGAAAAATAGAGCGCACGCGAGTGGAACGGTAGAACCACGAGAGAGGAGTATGCGGGCAGGTAAGCGCATACCAGGGTCCTGGGTCCGGGCCGGCGTGGAAGCCCAGGATCCTGATCATGGGCCAGAATCAAAACCTATCATGGGCTAGAAAGAGGCCCTAGCTGACCAACTCGTTCAGCGGATTGAGCTGGGTCTCTCTGCCAGTGCCACCGTCGTGGCGTCGTCACTCGTCAACCGCGACGACTAGGATGTGGTGGCATCGTCAAACACAGTGTTGGTAGTTAAATATAAAAACCACGGCCAGTAATATTTTCGTCAAATTGATCAATCAAACAATCAAATAAACCGTTTTTTAGAGCTCATTAAACCGTCACACCAGATGATAAACGAACAACAGGCATATAGGAGTATGTACCGCAGTACCGTACCGCGCCTCCCATGTACATGTACGTATGTGTGTATGTATATATACTTGCATTGCATTACTTCATTTTCAGTTTACTGTACAGTGTACGTGTATCGTGTACTCACGCCACACCTCGAGCCAGCTTGTTCACATCTCGTCGCCGTAGCTACCGGCCCCCAGGTGCCCGTGGCTGTGCCCGCCGGCGCCTCCCGTCGCGTTCCTCAGGCTGTGCCACACGTAGACGGTGATCCCGAGGAGCACCACCACGGCGACCGCCACGTTCACCAGAAGGCCGCGGCTCGCCGAGGCCGGCCTGGGCTGCAGGTTCGCCATCGCCAAGTCTGCTGGCGGCATTGCCTCCTTCTGCTGCTGCTCCGTGGCCTTCTGATCCTGCGCCATCTCCTTCCTGTCCTCAGCCACCTTCCCCGCTGTCTCTCTCTCCCTCTGCCTCTCCTCCTCCTCCATAGGCCTCTGGACAGCCCCCAGCGACGACTGGGGCTTGGTGGTTGCAGGTTGTTCCACTTCCGCCGCTGGTGCCGGTGCCGGTGCCGGTGCCGGCACGGGAGCGTACGTCTTCCTCGGCATCGACGGCCTGGTCTCGACGGGCGGCTTCACGGAAGGAGCAGGATCCAGCGGCTCCGCCGGCACCGTGGGCGGCGGCGCGGTAGGCCTCGCCGCTGGCTCAGGAACCGCCGGCGGCGGCGGAAGCATCTGCGGCGGCGCCACCATGGGCGGCCTCCTTGGCGGCAACGGCATGGGCGGCGAGAGGGTGATCTTGGGGAGCGTGATGGTGAGTCTCTCGTTCTCGAACTTGGCGCGGATGACGTCGGTGATGCAGTTGGCGGGGAGCTCGAAGTCCTTCTGGAAGCGGCTCCACCTGTTGCCGACGATGGGCCGCTCGCCGTGCGTCCGCAGGTGGCCGTGGTTGTCCACCAGCACGCGGATGTCCTCCTTCTTGAACCCTGCAGCCCCAGCGATCGATTTCAGTAAGTAATCATCGCTCGACGCAGCTAATAACGCGCATGCCATTCATGATCCATCGACGAGCTTTTTCTCACGAAAAAAAAAACAAGGGATTGCTTGCTTGCTTGCCTGGGAGCGAGAGCTTGACGGCGTCGGCGTCGGCGGTGCGGCTCCACTCGACGGCGGGCTCGTACTCCTCGTAGGTGCGGTTGTTGGCCATGGCTGCCGTTTCCTCGCGTGTCCTGCAACCAGGAACGGCTAGCTAATGTGATGTGCTTTCGGAATGCCTCTGCTGCTGGTGGTGGTGGGTGGTGTGTTCATGGCAATGGGCGTTCGTGGTGGATGCATATATATACAAACACCGCCAAGTGCAGTAAGGAGATATGGGGGAGGAGAAGGATAGATTCGATGGCCATGAACATGGCTTTGTGAGCAAGTGACCGTCTGGATTTTTCTCGCCTCCCAGCCTGGGCAACGCAAAGCAATTGGTGAAGTATTCCTTGCTTGTTTTCAGGGGATGGATTTATCAAATGCATGTGAATTTGCAGGAGATGTTGGTCCGCGGCTGAAGAGAAGCATATTAATCTGAGTGGGATAGGTATTACTAGACTTCAGGACCATGATTCGGCGACGGAGCAGTTTCGAATAACAAATGACCAAGCTGCATTCTGATCACTTCTCCCTTTCGATTTTTGCGCGTGTTTAGCTGGGTGAAAGTTGAAAATTTGGCTGCTGTAGTATTTTGTTTTTATTTGATAAATAGTGTTCAATCATGGATTAATTAGGCTCAAAACGTTCGTCTCGTAATTTTCAACCAAACTGTGCGATTAGTTTTTTTTCGTCTACATTTAATGCTCCATGTACATATAGCAAGATTCGATGTAATGACTATTGTAGTACTTTTTGAGAATTTAGGGTGAGAACTAAACACGCGCTTTTAGTACAAGTCTAATCGTCAGATTTGTACCTGGTATTTGTGATGTGACCCGTGACCACACTTCTGTTTAGGGGTGTTTGGTTCTTTAGTCGCTTCTAAAATTCATGTCACGTTAAATGTTTAGATACTAATGAGGAGCATTAAATATAGATTAATTACAAAACCAATTATATAGATGGAGGCTAATTTTCGAGACGAATTTTTTAAGTCTAATTAATCTATCATTAGCATATATTTACTGTAGCACCACATTGTCAAATCATGGACTAAGGGCATGTTTGGTTTCCATAAGTCAGGTGACTTATTAAGTCAGGTGACTGAAAACCAGTGACTTATAAGTCATATATGTTTAGTTGTAGATGACTTATAAGCTCATTAAATATGTGGGCCCCACAAAAAAGGGTGACTTATAAGTTTTAAGCAGGGGTGAACCAACTTAAAACTTATAAGCATGGGTGACTTATAAGTTGGTGGTGTTTGACAAAATAAGTCACTTTTTATATTTTTTAACTTATAAGTAGGTAACTTATTTGAAACCAAACATGCCCTAATTAGGCTTAAAAAATTCGTCTCGTAAATTAGTCGCAAGTTATGCAATTAGTTTCATAATTAGTCTATATTTAATACTCCATGCATATGTCAAACATTCGATGTGACAAGAAATTTTAGAAGATGACTAAAGAACCAAACAGGCCCTTAGTTGGGTTCACTGCACACATGTTGAATCACCCCACCTGGTCCGTCAGGAACAATCCCGTATCCACGGGCATTGTGATTTGTGAAGCAGAGCGAAATCCCGTATCCGCAAGCATTGTGAAGCAGAGCGTTTGAGATTTTAATGCACAGGAGTAAACACCAACGAGTAAATTTGTATTATTACGCGTCTGATCTGGATGTGTGCTAAAAAACACAAGGTTTATACTGGTTTGGTCCAGAATGTCTCTACGTCTAGTTTGTGGTTGTTGCTCGTGTTATTTGCACTAAAAAGTTCATAG
Source organism: Miscanthus lutarioriparius (assembly GCA_904845875.1). Classification (NCBI taxonomy): domain Eukaryota; kingdom Viridiplantae; phylum Streptophyta; class Magnoliopsida; order Poales; family Poaceae; genus Miscanthus; species Miscanthus lutarioriparius. The sequence goes on from CAJGYO010000002.1 coordinate 116,715,248, forward strand.
TAGGGGTACAAACTAGCGAGAGAAGGACGGGTCCCAAGTTTCTTATGAAAAGGTCGAACGAATGCTGAGAGCTTGGATGCTGCTCAGCTATGTGGTGTGATGTGTGATGCGGTGTGTGAAATTGATCGGTCCCTTTAGTGGGGTGCTCTGCTTTCTCTTTTATAGGCCAATGGAGAGCATGGATTACAGATGAGAGAAAAAAAAGTAAAACGAGAGACAAAGGAAGTCTTTAAAGGACGCCGGGTCCTCCTTTTCCTCCATGCGAGCCCCGCGGTCATGGCAGGCGATGGCAGGGATAGCCCCACGCCGAGTGCATGGTGGCCGATCTCGTGAGGCTCTATTGGGCGTCTCACCGACAGATGTCATGTCCTGACATTGTCAACGGGTTGTCATCCATCCCGCCGCTTGGCGGGCGCGCAGCGGACCGAGTCTTGATCGTCCGCCATACGGGAAGCGGCGTAGCATGTAATCTATGACGTCTATTCTATCGTGGGTGATGCGAGTTTTCTTCTGGACCATAGAGGTTGTCGTTAGCTTCCGTATGGATCCGTGCCCGAGGGCAAATGTCGGCGCCTATAATGCTGTTTGGGCTCTGACATGCCTCGAAGGTCGTAAAGCACCCCTCTGGTATGGCCTGACGGTACTGTCCTATAGGGATGTAGGGTTCGGTCCTCGGTACTGTGGTTGACTTTGAGCGCCTTGCCTTATCTGCTCTGTGCGTCTTTGTCAAGGAGTCGTGCGCAGACGTCGGGCGAGGCGGAGCCAGCCCTTAAACGTCGGGTGAGGTGGAGCTAGCCCTTAGACGCCCGGACGCCCTTGAGGGTCGAGCGAGGCGGAGCCTGCCCTCAGACGTTGGGCGAGGCGGGCAGCCCCTAAGCGTCGGCCGAGACAAAGCCAGCCCTCAGACGCCTAGACGCCCTCGGGGGTCAGGCGAGGTGGAGCCTGCCCTCAGACGTCGGGCGAGGCAGGGCCAGCCCTCAGACGTTGGGTGAGGCAGAGCTAGCCCTCAGACGTCGGGCGAGGTGGAGCCAGCCCTCGGGGGTCGGACGGGGCAGAGCCAACCCTCGAGAACCAGCCGAGACCGAGCTAGCTCTCGGGGGCCGGGCGAGGCGGAGCCCGCGGCCTTGGTGGCTGGACGAGGCGGGGCCCACCAAGAAATGTAGTTGCGTTCTTGATCGCTCTAATGAATTGGCGTTGATGGGCATTAACTCCTCCTCTTTGGGTACCCTAGTATTGGTCCCCGACAGTAGCCCTCGGGCAATTCGAGTAGAATCGTCTGGATGATTTGTTGACCTGCCAGTGAGCGCACCCGGTGGGTGTAGCCCCGATCTGCGGAGGAATAGAATACTCCTTCGGAGGTTTTTTTGAAAGAGAGGACTCTGTGGGCCTTGGCCTTCTCTTGTCGCCCACGACGTGTCTTGGGGACGGTGATTCCTTTTCGCTATGGTCGGACCCTTCGCGGGTGTGGCCGTCAGACTTGATGGTTTGTTAGCTAGATAGCGCGACTGGGGTCCCGGCATCCCGTTTGTGGGGATTCGGCCAGGGTCAACCGGGCTGAGACTCGATCGAGGGCTGAGATTCCGATGACGCTCGTGCGCCTGAGTTCTGGCCGCTTGCGGGCCCATCCCTTATCGTAAGAGTGCCTTGGGACGGCCGTTGAAACAGTTGATGGGCCAGCCCTTGAGCTCCTGGGCTCAGGCGGGCCATAGAAACGCTTTTTGACCCGTATTCCTTTTGCTATAAAAGAGTCCTAGTCCGCCCAGAGAAGCGAAACATCCGGCGCGTGTTCGGCGGGAAAGGATAGGGATTGCGGGTGCATATCTCGCGACGTGACATGGTGGCAGATCATGGCAGGCACGGAGATCTAGGCGGATGGTTGGTTTCCTTACATCCATCGCCCCTATAACACCAAAGGGTTCACCCCTAGGGTTTCGTACTTTGCCTCCTTGCCTTCGCATCTGCAACCTCCGTCGCCAAATGCCTAAGTTCCTCGCATCCGCGTCTTAGCCATCGTCGAATTCGCATCCACCCACCCCAATCTTTCGATGGAGACGTGGTGCAGATCTGATATCACCCTCTAGCGCCTAGAGGGCCTCGTCCGTCGCGGTCTTCTCTGCGCGGACCGCCGCCAAGGAGTGGCGGCTGCCCGGCGATGAGGACGCGCTGTCGTCGCCCGACGGCTATGTCGTGTCCTTCGCTCGCTTCCATGAGTGGGGATTTGCCATCCCCGCCCACAAGTTCCTTCATGGGTTGCTGCATTACTACAAGGTGGAGCTGCAGCACCTTAATTCTAATGGAATCCAGCACATGGCGGTGTTTGTCACCCTATGTGAGGGATTCCTAGGGATTAATCCCCACTTCGACCTGTGGCGGTATTTCTTCGCCGTCACCCTCCTGAAGAAGCAGGAGTTGAACATGCCGATGGGATGCGCCGGCATCTAACTCCGCAACAACCGGGTCGGCGAATACCCGGCAATGTGTCTGTCGACCTCCAACAAGGGGTGGCATTGGCATTGGTTCTACATTAAGAACGATGCGGCCACCCCTACCTGAGTTCACTAGGCGCCTCATCGAAGAGGTCCTAGACTCGTGGAGGAAGTGGGGAGTCCTAGATAAGGACAAGAGGAGGATTTAGGTCCACCTTACCTCCCTCTAATTCTTGAAGGGAGGGGTCGGGCATCATCGACGCCTACCACATGAGGAGGGTGGCGCCACTGATGAGGCGTGCGCTTCCTCTAGCACACGATGGCGCTTGGGGCGTCGCTCGATGGGACGGCGCTCAACGAAGGAGCGCTCTCCCCCTCCGAGGTAGCGCAACGCATCAAGGAGGCGATGGAGCCTTCACGCGACGACGATGGCACCGTCCTCGAGTTCATGTATCCGTTCTGGGGCACCCTCCGATGCGGCCAGAACCGGGGTACATCGTCTTCGTAAGTTTCCTTTCCTTATGACACCTCTTTAATTGAACTCCTGACCCCTTGATGCTGATATCGGGATGGGGTGACCAGCCAAGGAACCTCGTCCTCACAGATCATCCGGCTCCACTGCTGAAGGATCCGTCCGTGACGGATGGCAAATCGCGTCGTGGACGAGAGGAGGAAGAAGTAGCATAAGCTGCGAGCACAGGAGTGCGGGGAGGACACGGACAGCGATGACGACAATGACGAGGAAGATGACGAGGTTGTTGATGATTCCAAGCGTGATGACCCGGAGAGCGTGGATATGCTGACAGGTACCCACTCATCCTTGTAGGGGTCGAGGCCCTTCCCGTTCCACATAGGGGAAAATGCGCCCATCGGGGCCGGTGGAGATGGTCCGGACCGTCGGACCGCCCTAGAACCCGTAGGGGTGGGCAGATCTACCGCTGTGCCCATGGTGCCGGCGGGAAGGGGGTGGCCCTACCACCGTGCCTCAAGAGCCAGGGGAGCAGGCGGATCCACCACCACGCCCGAGGTGCCGATGGAGGGGGGCGGCTCTACCACTGCCCCCCGGATGCAAGGGAAGCGAGCCCCTCTGTCCGAGAGCTAGGGCGGGCTCAAAGTGTGACAGAACCGCCCAATTTATACAAGATCAAGTACGGTTGTCCCCGCTAACACGTTGACACACCCATACTTTCACTCATATAAACCCGGTAGTCCGCCGAGTGTCCCAAAAGACCTCGGTAAATCAACATCACAACCAAGATCGCGTGATTAAGCAAATACACATCACATACATCGGGTTGCAGCGGAAATAATATTACAAAGGGGTTAACAAATAATAGTACAAGTTTGGGTTTCAAAACCGCTTAGTGAAAACAACATAGCTTTCAAATGATTACATTAATATAAGTTCCAAATATATTGCTAGCATAGTGACATCATCCGACAAAAGCATATAGATGAGAAGTAAGTATAGAATCACCGAGCCCACCGATGGTTAGCCACCATCATCAGCAAGTCGAGAACATCACCGCAACAAGGTGGGATAAACCACGAGTACTCGAATGTACTCGGCATGGACTTTACCCGTCGGAAACCAAAACAAATGACACCAAGGATCATGCAAGGCTTTCTTTAGTGGGCTAATGACTTGTTTGCGAAAAGCATAAGCTATCATGAAGAAACCATTTTAAGTACTTTGCATCATCTTTATTATGGCCTATCCATCTAGGTAAGCACACATGTACTATAGCAATCACTTGATTAACCAATAACATCCAGTTACCAATTTAGATTTAGCATATCCCATACCATCCAGATAACCATCATTGTTCCATAATAATTACTACGATGCAAGAACTTTCGAGTCAAGTGCTCACTATCCGGGAGAGCGATGGCGATTCGAATCGATTCCTAACCACGGTGGTGATTTATTCCTTACACAAACCTCACTCACCCGCTAAGTGAGATATTGATCACCGAGTCAACTTTTCGTGTATCTCGAGTTTGCCAGAACCACATGTACCCGGGCTCGACCGATCGCACTTTGGTCTTATCATCCCGCCCGTGTCCTACCACACCGCTTTCCAGACAAAGGTCGCTGCGGGCAATCTACTCGGCCGAAAAATCTCCCGGCTTCCAGCGGTCGGAAGGTACTTTATCCAGCCACTAAATGTAAGGCATGCGTTCAATATGACTCGAGGGCCAACAACGTTCGGTCCTTAATCGACACTGACGGAAACTAACAAAGACCCCGTAACCACGTGCAGTTGCCTCCAACTTTTCCGTCCGGTCTCCAATTATCCATCACACATGGTTAATTCCAGGATATCATTCTTTCCATAGCTAAATTCTTCCAATAACCACCTATAATGTAGGTGGCCGGATATCTCCGATCGCTACCGGTCTAAGCAAGGCTAAGCAGTTATTCGATCCTGACCTAACAGGGTAAAAAGGTAATAAGGTAGGCAAGGATAGTAATAAATGCATCAACGGTTTTAATCAACTCCTACAACTTAATGCAACAATATATAACTCATATATAGAAAGAATTGCTTTTATAAATTAGGAGACTTATAATGCTCAAGGGCTTGCTCGGGATCCGCCACAAGTCGATTGGTTAGCTTGCACCATCCTCGGTAACATCATAGGTCCTAACACTTGCTTAGTCCTTCCATCTTCGGGATAGATCCTCCATACACCGTCTTTGGGTTCGGCTCCAACATCACGTCCTTCACGTGGTTCATCTAGCGTACCTAGATGAGATGCAATATGCAAGTGCATAAATATGAAGAATAGTACCATAAGACACATCACAAAATAGCAAGCAAGACAAGCATAGTTTACACTAACACACTTAAGTACTTTGCGATGCTTAACTTAAACATCACACAATCTATCATGCTAAGATGGCAAAGAAGACGACAACACCAATTATGACACAAGTTTCCCCAGATCTCAAGTGCTCTAACTCAGTCATCATTCAAGGCATACGTCGCACTTAACAATATACAAGCAAGCACTATAATTGGAATCTACCAATTTCTGGACATGCAAACAGCAGCTACAAGATTTAGCTATAACTGGAGTTACACAAATCCAAATGACTTGCAAGAAGACATTATGGAAAGCTTATGAAATTTTCTACAATTCATCTTTAATCATCTTAACATGATTCTCAAGTTAACTAAGTCAAATATATCCATTTACAAAAACTGGTCCACAATTGACAGAAAACAGCCATTTCTGAAACCCAACTTTAAATAGCTGTAACTCTTAAACTGCTTGGCCAAATGACACCAAATTTTAATATAAGCTAGATACATAAATTATCTACAACTTTTGTATAAACAAGTTTCACAACAAAGCACATTATCATGAAGAACTTTGCTAAGTTCCTAGATCTGTCCATAAACCATATCGGCAAGAAAATAATTATTAACTTATGTTGCAAATACATAATTGGGCAAAACCAACTTTACCAACATTTCACACATGACTAAAGAACACCAGAAAACCTAGTGTCCATGACCAAATAAATTCTTTTAATGCATTTCTTAATTTATTTTAGATAACAAGGTGACTTAATGAACATATACCAAAAGTGCACAATAACTTCTACAAAAATTACAGTGGCTCACATATCCTCTCAATAGTCTACTGTACAAATTTCACTCCATTTGGATATGTATAGCAACCTCTATGAAAAAGACAAGTTGCTAAAGCAAGAATTCATGTGAGAGCAAGATAAACCAATAACTCACTCATACTTCATCCAATACTCATGAAATTTTTACCACACATCAACTATCACATGAGTAGCATGCCACAAAAATTTCACTTCATTTGGAACCCTAGATCTATAGTTATGAAAAATAACAGATTCAACTAGCATTACAACCTTACTGCACAAATCTATTTTTTCCGCAAAATATTTAAACTAAAACATGCCATATTATAGATCCACTGCATAGATAATTTCACAAGGATTCCAAAAAGTCCTCATTTACTATTTTACGAATTTTCTACGATTTACTATGAATTTCCAAATTTCCTGCAAAATAATTACAAACCAGTCCTTATGGCACTATTCACCTGAGTCTATGACATTGCAGTTACACCCCTCCCTTTAGTCGAATTGCTGCATGAGGTCCCTGGTCGGAAAAACATAGCGAGAGGATGGCGGAGCTTCTTTGTTTGCAGGCCGGAGAAGGTACGTACGTCGTCGGGCGGCTGAGGAATGGGGAGTACGGGGGCCCTTGCGCACCCACTTGGTGGTTGGAGGCGGCCGGGAGAGGGCTCGTGGCGGCCCACCACGTGAGGTCACGGCGTCAGGGTGACTGGCAGCGGCCTCTTGCTCTCCATGAATTGATCGCGACATAAGCGCATCGAGGGAGAAGGAGAGGCGAGGCGGAGATGGTGGCACACGCAGGGAAGCTCTGAGGCAGCGAGGATGCGACGGGGCAAGCCTGGCCGGGCGCCCATCTTGGCCGCCTGACTGGCACTGCGCGTAGGCTCTGGAGAGCGAGAGGGAGCGGAGCGAGGAGTGGAGAGGGGATGGAGAGGGCGTGCTGGTGCCCCTCCTCATCGGCAGCAGGGGAGGCGCGTGGCCAAAAGGTGGGGCCTTGGCGGCTGCAGCTGGAGGCGCATGGCGCCACGCTGAGCGGTGTCGTCCGTTGGGGCGTTTGCGCGAAGTGGTTGGCGATGGCGATGACGGGATCAGCGTGGGACGTGATTTTGGGCTATTTCAGGCGAATCGGGACTGGGCGAATCTGAAGATCGAAGCCCGCCACGAAGCTCTACGTTTTTTCATTAAGGGGTTCAGCCATTAGCAAAACATATTAGAAGATAAATGTATGTCAAAACAAAGAAGTGTCAACACCTTGACGGTGAGTCACGGAAACTCGCTTTCGTGGTCAAAACTTCTTCAAACTGAATCCAACTTTTGTATGCTCTTCACCAAAGTGTAAACTCCAACTTTGTGTTTTGTACCAAATCAAGTTGCTTAACAAAATTTGGAGAACGCGGAATGCCAACGTCGTTGCTTAGCGAAACTCCAGACTTAGAATAATTCTAAGTGTTGAAATCAGCAGCAGGTTCCAACTTCGAGCCTCTGTTTGACTTATTTCCAAGTTGATCTAGCTCTTGGTCCAAAAACAAAGTTTGTTCTACATGATATGTACTACAACTTTCATTTAAGGTCCAACCTCAAAAATGGTATAGAACCTACTGTTCTACTTTGACCAAAGTAGGATCACGATGAAGCTTAAATTATCCTTTTTGATCCATTGGAGCATTTTCTTGGCATTTGCCCAACATGAACCTTTCATGACTTTTGTTGTAGAGTTCATCTAGAGTCATTTTGGCAAGGTTACAAGGTTTGGTTGACATCTCATGTTCTCATTCACTTAATAGTGCAATTCAAGCACTTAGTAAAATCATTCCAACAAGGATATAACTTATCATTTCATGTGACTTTTTGATTCCAAACTGCATGAAACTTTTTGAGTGTCCAATATAGATGGGTATTGATGTGAGACACATGAAGATATCCCAATCACACCACCCAAGCATATATCTTGAAAATGGCCTATATGTAAAGCAAGGGTGCAATATCCAAGTTTAGGTCGGGGCTCAATTCCATAGGTTGACCTTGACATCTTCATCATCACTTAATATACCATGTTTTAGCTCAAACCCATTGCTTAACTGGTGGCAAACGCCTGGGGTGTTACACAAAGTGGCCCTGTGCCGATGAGGCGGAGCAGGGACCTGGGGGTTCGTCCCCCAAACGTATCCAACGCCCAACAGCGCCAATGTAAGTCACCATTTCCTCTGCTTTTTCTCTGTTTTCATCGTGACTCATGCCTTTTCTGTTCTTGCAGTGTCATGAGGCGGCGTGATTCTTTGTCGGTGGCACCACATAAGAGCGTCGCCCTTCGGGTGAGGCGGGAGCCTTCGGCTAACGTCGCACCCGTCTCAGGCGGGAGTGGCGCCACCGGCGTTGCTGCCTTAGTTGACCGGTCAGGCGCCGCCCGTGGCAGCTCCTATGCCCTCGGCGGTACAAGCGAGCGCCGGGGCTGAGGGAGCGCCCTCGGAGGTCACCGAACAAATGGCGATGGAAGCGATTCCATTGCCGATGTCAGAGCAAACGGAGCTGCCGCTCGCACTCGTGGTACCGACTACGGTGGGTGCTACGCCGCCAGCCGAGGCCCCACCGACGCAGGCAGAGGTTGTAGCGACTATGATGAGCCAGGCATAGCCGGATGTAGCCTGCCCGAGGCCACGACGCGCCCCGCGTCACCGGTGGCCCAAGTGAGGACGCCCGACGTGGACCAGACGGAGGTGGATGCGGCTGAGGGGTCCTCGGACATTGTGGCGGTGGTAGAGAGGATTGGCGAGGAATCACCCCTGGTCCTAGTGTCGAAGGGCAGCCACTTGCCCGTGCGGGACGAGCCCCGCCGGTGGGTGAACCCGCAGGTCCCATCATCGACACTCTTCACCGTTGATGATGCTGCCAAGAGCATGGAGCGGGAGAGTCTCAATGAGGGGATCGCAACCATGCTGGAGGCTCTGAACTAGGCCAGGGGTGCCCTGCGCAACGTTGTTGTTCCCACTGGCCGGGTATTTAACTTAATCTTGCCTCTCGCTTTCTTCTTTCTTCATGTATTTTTGCGTTCTGACCACCATCTTTTTTTAATCTCTTATCGCTCGTAGTCGGGAGAAATCCCGGTTCCTTCGCGAACATAAGGAGGACTAGGACCGCCTCATCAAAGAGGCACGACTACATAGGAATGTGATTGCCCAGCTCCGACAGAGGGTGGCCGAGTTAATGCCCCTTGCCGAGGAGGCGGGCAGTCTCCGTCTGTGGGAGGTCGAGGCCCGTCGAGACGCGGAGGAGGCTGAGAAGGCGTTTGATGAACTATCGGCGTGGGCGTGGTAGGATGAGGAGGAGGCCACCAAAATCTAGAGGGAGTGGGACAAACTGCTCTAGAGGGATGCTGAGACCCGCCAGGGGATCTTTGACCTCTTGACCAAGGCCGAGAAGGAGCAGGATCTGAAGCTAGTTGCCGAGGAGAAGTTCCCCACCCTAGAGCGGAGGGTGACTCAGGATGCCAAGGTGGTCGCCCGGCTGCGTAAGGAGCGAGATGAGCTGCTCCAAACCACGAGGAGGCTCTACTTGAGTGTGGCATGGCCCACGAGGAGCGCGACTAGGCCATCCAAGAGTGCGACGAGGCGCAGCAGAGGATCGGCTCCCTCGAGGCCGAGCTCGGAACCATGACAACCCAAGGCTGGAGGCCGAGAGCATCTCCGTCGGGCTAGCCATGGAGCTTGTCGAGGTGCGAAGGAACCTTCAGGCGGAGAGCAACGAGAACGATCTCCTAAGCGCTGCCCTCGGAGTGGTCTACGATGACCTGGAGGTGGTGTGATCGAAGGGGCCAGCTCGCTTGCGGCCCGTGTCGTAGATATCACGGCGCGGGTATGCCAGCTCGAGAGGGAAACTCTTCGCTCTGGAGTCACCCAAGCCTTCCATCGCCCGCTCTCATTACACGCGGAAAGTATTGACTTGGAGACAATGAGCCTCGGCTTTGTGCCTGGCTATGAAGCCTCCGAGCTGGACAAGATAAAGGCGGCGGTGGCTCCTCTTGAGTGGAACCAGGCGGACAAAGTTGGAGACATAGTTCTCCCCCGGAGGGGATAGTTAGTCGAATAGGTTGGATGAGCATTCTTGTAATTTGTGAACAAGTGTCGACCCTTATGTATCGCAAAGACAAGTTCCTTCTTTTTTGTATGCGAAAAAGGGGCTTACGTATTCTAACCCTTCTGCTCGTTAAGATCGTAGGGCCCAAGGTGTAAGAGTGAAACTTTGATCATGCTGGTGAGCAAAGGCACCATAGCCACCGAGGCGTAGGCTTTTTGAAGTCCGACCAGACATGCTCCATTACTCGTTTCCACAAACCTTGCCATTAACCTTAACGTGAGGAAGAGGTCTGACGCGATGATTGTTTCGAAAAGGGGTGTATTTATACCCTTATCAGCCCCCGAGTGAGATCCGACTTCTTGCGATTGCTGGGGTTGGATGTCACTAAAGATCGAGGAGAGGATAGCGAAACTTAGTCGGAGAAAACATCTCTTGCATTCGCACGTACCCCCTTCCTAAGATCTTAGCTATCGTTCTGTGACTGTGCGTTCGGTCTCCTCATAAGTCCAACCTTCCTCGAGCCCCTATGCATAGCAGGGATTCAGTCAAGGGTCGACTCATTTTTGTGGTTGTGTCACATCCACGGTTTTCGCAACCGGAGGGGTTGAGGTGACGTCACTTGCCTCGATGTCTCGAGTGACACGCTTGGTGAGCTTGCTAACGGGCATGTTCAAACGGAATCCGGTCCCGTCGCTCGTGATGGGGTCGGCAAGGCCCTCGTGTGGCATTCCGTTGCTCCTTAACCCACCTTCTAACAGATTCCCCCTCAATGGGGATTCTATGGGCTCGGCTAGAGGCTGGATCGAACAAGAAGGTTGAGATGACCCTATCCGCCTCTATGCTAGGGTGGGCGAAGGCCGCTGAGGCTCATCTATGTTTTCTCCCCTAGCTCTTGTTTGACGCGAGGCGGCCTCAGGCCCTCCGTGGGCCGGCCTTCAAACCTTAGTCTCTCGATCTAGGATTGGGCGGCTCGAGCCCCCGAGCCCCGTGCGGTTTGGTAGGGGTCGGTCGTGTTTCATGTGTCACCCCGTCCTCGGTTTCCACAACCGAAGGGGCTGAGCTAACGACACTTGCCTCGACGGCTCGAGTGTCACGCTCGGTGAGCTCGCTAACGGGCACGTTCAAGTGGAATCTGAGTCCGTCATCCGTTGACGGAGTCGGCAGAGCCCTCATGTGGCATTCCACTACTTCTTAACCCGCCTCCCGGCAGATGCTCGAGCCATTCGATATGCTCGGGTGGCCCATTAGCCTCTCCTCGATGGAGATTCTGTGGGCTTGGCTCGAGGTTAAAATCAAACAAGAAAGGTCAAGATGTCCTTGACCGCTTCTGAGCGGGGTCGGGCAAGGCCGCTGGGGCTCATCTCGGTTTTTCTCCCCTGGCTCTGTTTGACATGAGGCGACCTTGAGCCCTTCACGGGCCGGCCTTCGAACCTCAGTCGGTTGTCGCTCATATCGAAGGAGACGACTACCGCTTTGTGACGCGACACGAAGCGTTGTGATGCGGCAATCGCATATGCCTTGCTTGGATGTATGGGATGAATGAATGAATGATCGCATAAATAGAAAGTGGGGGTCGGTAATGTTACCTCGATGGCATGAGTGACGGGTTCTAGGAGCCTTACCGGATATGTCTGTTCGGGGTCCGGGTCCGACGTTCGTGATGGGGTGTAACCTACATGAGCATCCCATTCTTCCGTATTTGTCTCTCGGTAGCGGCCTGAGCCGCTCGATCGACTTGGGTGACCTGACAGCCTCTCCTCGATGGAGATTTCGCAGGTTGGGCCCTCCAAACCCTTCTTGAGAAGGTGGAGGCTAAAGTTTGTAGTGCGGAGAAAAAGACTCTGATCACGCTGGTGAGCAAAGAACGCCATAGCCGCTGGGGCGTAGGGTCCTAGTGGTTCGAACATTTTCACTCAAAGTTTGCTCCCGCATATCGTGCCTCTAGTTTTTAAACATAAGGAGGGGTCGGGCAAAGAGAACGTCTAGCGAGTAGACACTCTTGCCAGCCCCCGAGCGAGGTCTGACCCCCTACCGTTGTTGGGATCGAAGGCTCGGTAGCAAAATTAATACGTAAAGTAAGCAAGTAAGGGTGCTTGTCTCTCGGTGGCTGTTTTGAGCCGTTTGATCGACCTGGGCACCGGTTTTACCTCGATGGTAAGAGTGATGGGTTCAGAAAGCCCCCTCAGATATGAGCATGATCTTGTCCGCTCATTATCCGTTTCTCGTTGGTGGCCAAGCCATCCGATCGACTCGTGTTACCTATCGAGACAAGATTTTCCTGCGGAAACAGAGGAGAACATCCCGCGCAAGAATTTAGTTAGGCAGGTAAGCCAAGCGACGACCTTGTGCAAAAAATAGACAAGCTCTCAAACTTTGTTGTAGCAAACAACTTTTTAGCTCTTCTCCCATTTTTTGTAAAAAAGGTTTAGTGCATTCCGACCCCTCCCGTAGTTAAGGCCATAAAAGCTCGGAGTGTGGGTGGGCCAATTCTGATCACGCTGCTGAGCAAAGGCGCCGTAGCCGCTGGGGTGTAGGTTTCTCGTAGTCCGACCAGTTATACTCAGAGCTTGTTCCCAAAAAGCCCTAGCTCCTAGGCCCTAATGTGAGAAAAGGGGGCAAGCACAGATAATGTTTGCAGGGTAAATGTACTCATATCAGCCCTCGAGTGAGGTCCGATCCCTTGCTGTTGCTTGGGTCAGATGTCACAAAGGATTGGGGAGTTTTGATAACGAAACTGATAAGGGAAAGTTGAAAGGTCCTAATGGCTAGAGAGGGGGTGAATAGCCTAATAAAATTTCTACAACAACACTTAACAAAAGGATTAGACAATTATGAGGTGAAGCGAGTTTTGCGCTAGCCTACCAAAATGCAAGCCACCAACCACAATTCTAGTTTAAATGGAGTATATCCACACAATAGCTATATCACTACACTAAGTTAGTGTGCTCACAAAAGCTAACTAAAGAGCCACACTAACCAAACTAACAAGCTCTTACAACTAGTTACACTAAAGAGCTTGACAACTAGTTTGCGGTAATGTAAAGAGTAGGCAAGAAGGTTATACCGCCGTGTAGATGAAGGAACCAATCAACCAAAAGAGTGAATAACAATGAAGACCAATCACCTTGGAATCAAAGGATGAACACAATGATTTTTTACCGAGGTTCACTTGCTTGCCGGCAAGCTAGTCCTCGTTGTGGCAATTCACTCACTTGGAGGTTCACGCGCTAATTGGCATCACACGCCAAACCCTCAATAGGGTGCCGCATAACCAACACAAGATGAGGATCACATAAGCCACGAGCGATCCACTAGAGTACCTTTTGGTGCTCTGCCGGGGAAAGGTCAAGAACCCCTCACAATCACCACGATCGGAGCCAGAGACAATCACCACCCTCCGTTCGACGACCCTTGCTGCTCCAAGCCATCTAGGTGGCGGCAACCACCAAGAGTAACAAGCGAATCACACAGCGAAACACGAACACCAAATGCCTCTAGATGCAAACACTCAAGCAATGCACTTGGATTCTCTCCCAATCTCACAAAGATGATGAATCAATGATGGAGATGAGTGGGGGGGCTTTGGCTAAGCTCATAAGGTTGCTATGTCAATGCAAATGGCCAAGAGAGTGAGCTTGAGCCGGCCATGGGGCTTAAATAGAAGCCCCCACAAGATAGAGTCGTTGTACCTCTTCACTGGGCACAGCGCGGGGTGACCGGACGCTCCGGTCCGATCGACTGGACGCTGGCTCTCAGCGTCCGGTCACGTGATACACGCCACGTGTCCCCACTTCAAATACAGTTCATCAGATTACAACGGTCATCTTGTTGACCAGACACTGCGCACAAACTGACCGGACTCTGAGCCACCAGCGTCCGGTCGTTTCTAGTAAGATTCCAAACATGAATTTTCACGACCGGACGTGTCCGGTCATGCCCGACCGGACTCACCCAGCGTCCGGTCACTCAACGTCTCCTCCGTGTGCCCCACGTCAGCGTACGTCAGCATTGACTAGATGCACTCTGCCAGCGTCCGGTCGTTTGACCGACGCCAGCGTCTTTGCTGTTACACCTGACCGGACGCGCCGGTCCAACCGAGGCCAGCGTTTGGTCACTCCTAGTGACCTCCGTCTTTTCTGTCTAGGGCGCCGGTGGCACCGTCGGACTATCCGCACTCGGACACTCCACCAATGGAGTTTCTTACCCTTGCACCTAAACTTCACCACCCTTGATCAAATATGCCAACCACCAAGTGTATCACCTTGTGCACATGTGTTAGCATATTTTCACAAACATTTTTAAGGGTGTTAGCATTCCACTAGATCCTAAATGCATATGCAATGAGTTAGAGCATCTAGTGGCACTTTGATAACCGCATTCCGATACGAGTTTCACCCCTCTTAATAGTATGGCTATCGATCCTAAATGTGATCACACTCACTAAGTGTCTTGATCACCAAAACAAAATAGCTCCTATAATTTATACCTTTGCCTTGAGCCTTTTGTTTTTTTTCTTTCTTCTTTCCAAGTCCGAGCACTTGATCATCACCATGGCATCACCATCATCATGTTATGATCTTCATTTGCTTCACCACTTGGAGTGTGCTACCTATATCATGACCACTAGATAAACTAGGTCAGCACTTAGGGTTTCGTCAATTCACCAAAACTAAACTAGAGCTTTCAAAAGTGTGCATTTATTAGGGATAAAAGCGACGTAGCTGCTCGATGTTCTAGACATTGGTGAAGATTTCATCGTCAATAGTCTTGAGCTTGTAGGCACCTGGACGGAGCACCTCCGCAACTATGTATGGTCCCTTCCACAGCGGGGAGAGCTTGTGGCGATCCTTGTTGCTTTGGACGAGGTGGAGGACCAGGTCCCTGACGTTGAAGGCCTGACCCTGCACCCGTCGGCTGTGGTACCGTCACAACGTCTGCTGGTACTTGGCCGAGCGGAGGAGGGCAACGTCGCGTGCTTCGTCTAGCTAGGCCATGGTGTCCTCGAGGGACACCTTGGCTCCCTGTTCGTCATACGTCCTGATCCTTGGCGCTCTATAGTCGAGGTTTGTTGGGAGGACGGCTTCAGAACCGTAGACCATGAAGAAGGGTGTGTAGCCAATGGCTCGACTGGGAGTTATCCTCAGGCTCCAGAGTACTGAAGGAAGCTCGACGATCCAGCGTGCACCAAACTTATTCAACCGGTTGAAGATCCTAGGCTTGAGGCCCTATAGGACCATGTTGTTTGCGCGCTCGACCTGCCCGTTCGTTCAGGGGTACACGATGGTGGCCCAATCGACTCGGATATGGTATTCATCGCAGAATCGAAGGAACTTCTTTTCGGTGAATTGGGTGCCGTTGTCCGTGATGATGGAGTTCGAGACTCCAAAGCAATGGACAATGTCGAGGAAGAACAACATGGCTTGCTCAGATTTGATCACGGAGATCGATCGAGCTTCTATCCACTTTGTAAATTTGTCCATGGTGACAAGCAAGTGGATGTAACCTCTGGGTGCTTTTTTGAGAGGTCCAACCAGATCGAGTCCCCAAACCGCGAACGGCCTGGTGATAGGGATCGTCTAGAGCGCTTGGGCCGGTAGGTGAGTCTGCCAAGCATAGTATTGACACTCTTCGCAGGTACGCACGATCTGCTCGGCGTCGGCCACTGCGGTGGGCCAGTAGAAGCCCTGTCGGAACGCATTTCCGACCAGGGTTCTAGGTGCGGCGTGGTGACCGCAGATCCCACCGTGGATATCGCTCAGCAAATGCTTCCCCTGTTCGATGGGGATACAGCGCTGCAGGATCCTGGTGTGGCTTCGCTTGTAGAGTTCACCCTCTATAAGAACAAAGGACTTAGCGCGTCGTGTGAGCCGTCGAGCTTCCATCTTGTCCATCGGTAGCGCGTCACGGAGGAGGTAGTCGAGGTAGGGCGTCCTCTAGTTGACCAGAGGGTTGGGCTCTGTCGCTGGGTCCTCTTCGAGCTCCATGACTTCGGGGCAGGATGGAGCCGATGGTCGGTCAGCCCCTAGGCCTGGATTGGGTGGACCATCACCGCCTTGTTTCGACCCCTCGTAACGAACTGAGGGCTTGTGCTGGCCGTTGGCGAAGACGCCCGTTGGATGCAGCTTTTGCCAGCGCGTCGGCAGCCTCGTTGAGACGCCATGGGATGTGATTGAGCTCGAGGCTGTCGAATTTGTCCTCGGTTCAGTGGACTTCTCAGCAATATGTAGCCATCTTGGTGTCGTGGCAGCTTGACTCCTTCATGACTTGATCGACGACCAGCTGGGAGTCTCCCTGGACGTCGAGATGTCGGATGCCCAACTCGATGGCAATGCGTAGGCCGTTGATGAGCACCTCGTATTCGACCACATTGTTGGAGGAGGGGAAATGGAGATGGACCCTGTACCTCATGCGTACCCCGAGGGGTGACACGAAGACTAGCCCTACGCTGGTGCCCTTCTTCATCAGCGATCCATCGAAGTACATCGTCCAGTACTCTTGATCGACAATCGCTGGTGGCATTTGGACCTCGGTCCATTCCACGACAAAATTAGCCAACACTTGGGACTTGATGGCCATCCGAGAGGCATACGCAATGCCCTGACCCATTAGCTCGAGTGCCCATTTCGTGGTTCTTCCCATGGCATCCTAGTTTTGGATGACCTCGCCGAGGGGGAAGGACGTCATGACTGTCACTGGATGTGACTCAAAGTAGTGGCGCGGCATCCTTTTGGTGATGAGGACGGCGTACAGAAGTGAAAGGTCCTAATATGGCTAGAGGGGGGGTGAATAGCCTATTTAAAAACTACAAATCAACTATAGCAATTTGATTAGTAAGACAAATAGCGAAATGCAAACTTGCTCTAGCTCTACAAGGGTTGCAAGCCACCTGTCCAACAATTCTAGTTGCAATGATCAATTGGCACATAATCTACTTGACTACTACTCACTAAGAGCTCTCATAAATGCTACACTAAAGAGCTCCACTATATATGTTTAAAGCACAAGGCAAGCTCTCAATTCTAGTTACACTAAAGAGCTTGCTATATCTAGTTTGCGGAAATGTAAATGAGTAAGTGATACGATTATACCGCCGGGTCGTGGAGTGAACCAATCACAAGATGAAGATTGAGCCAATTACCGGGAGAATGCAAATGACAAGAAACAACCGATTTTTCTCCCGAGGTTCACGTGCTTGCCAACATGCTAATCCCCGTTGTGTCGAACAACACTTGGTGGTTCGGCGGCTAAGAGGTGTTTCACAAACCTCGTCCACACGATAGGACACCGCAAGAACCGACCCACAAGTGAGGTAACTCAATGACACGAGCAATTTACTAGAGTTACCTTTCGGCACTCCGCCGGGGAAGGTACAACTCCCCTCACAATCACCGGAGATGGCCACGAACAATCACCAACTCGTGCCGATCCTTCACCGCTGCTCCAACCGTCTAGGTGGTGGCAACCACCAAGAGAAACAAGCGAAATCCGCAGCGCAACACGAATACCAAGTGTCTCTAGATGCAATCACTCAAGCAATGCACTTGGATTCTCTCCCAATCTCACAATGATGATGGATCAATGATGGAGATGAGTGGGAGAACTTTGGCTAAGCTCACAAGGTTGCAATGTCAATGAAAATGTGCAAGAAGAGTGAGCTTGAGCCGGCCATGGGGCTATAAATAGAGCCCCAAACAAATAGAGCCATTATGCCCCTTCACTGGGCAAAACGCGCTCTGACCGGACGCTCCGGTCATACAGACCGGACCCTGGACTTAGCGTCCGGTCCACTGATTCATGCCACGGGTCACTAGCTTCAAACGCTATTCCTCAGATTTCAACGGCTACGTAATTGACCGGACGCTCCGGTAAAATTGACTGGACGCTGAAGCCCCAGCGTCCGGTCGTTTCTAGTAAGCTCCCCGAGGCGTATTTCTTCGACCGGACACGTCCGGTCCACCTCGGACCGCATCAGCGTCGGGTGCTCAACCTTAGCCATGTGTGTTGCCCTCGACAAAGACGACCGGACGTAGCCTTTCAGCGTTCGGTCGCTGAGTGACCCAGCGTCCGGTCAGTAGACCGACGCCAGCATCATTTCAACCAACTCCATTTCAACTCTAACTTCTTCACCCTTGCTCAAATGTGCCAACCACCAAGAATTTGCATCCGGCGCAATAGAAAATAGGCATTCTATTTTCCCGAAAGCGCCGAATCCCGCCTCGCAAGCTCGGCGGAAGGGAGAGAGGGACCCAAACCCATCTCAACCCTGCAAACACCACCTCCTTTTGTAAATGTGCTAACACCACCAAGTGTACACCACCATGTGTATGTGTGTTAGCTTTTCACAATCATTTCCCAAAGGTGTTAGCACTCCGCTAGATCCTAAATGCATATGCAATGAGTTAGACCATCTAGTGGCACTTTGATAACCGCACTCCGATACGAGTTTCACCCCTCTTAATAGTACGGCTATCAATCCTAAATGTGATCACACTCTCTAAGTGTCTTGATCACCAAAACAAAATAGCTCCTATGGTTTATACCTTTGCCTTGAGCTTTTTGTTTTTCTCTTTCTTCTTTCCAAGTCCAAGCACTTGATCATCATCATGGTATCATCATCATCATGCTATGATCTTCATTTGCTTCATCACTTGGAGTGTGCTACCTATCTCATGATCACTTGATAAACTAGGTTAGCACTTAGGGTTTCATCAATTCACCAAAACCAAACTAGAGCTTTCAAGAAGCTTCTGGATTTGAGGGTAACGGGTCTTTGAGTCGGATAGGACTTCGCTGATGAAGTACACAGGTCGCTGTACTTTGAGGGCGTGCCCCTCTTCTTCCCGCTCTACTACCAGGGCGACACTGGCCACTTGTGTGATGGCCACAATGTAGAGTAGAAGGGGTTCTCCATCGGTAGGAGGAACCAGGACCGAGGCCTTTGTCAGAAGCAGCTTGACCATGTCAAGTGCCTCCGGGGCCTCGGATGTCCATTCGAAGTGGTCGACCTTCTTTAGAAGTCGATAAAGAGGGAGATCTCGTTTGCCGAGGCGTGAGATAAAGTGACTAAGCACGGCGAGGCACCCTGCAACTCGCTGTACTCTCTTTATGTTATGAATCGGGCCCATCTTAGTGATGGTTGAGATCTTCTCTGGGTTGGCTTTGATGCCACGCTCGGAGACAATGAAACCAAGCAGCATGCCCCTCGGGGTCCTGAAAACGCACTTCTTAGGATTGAGTTTGATGCCATTTGCTCGGAGTTTTGCAAAGGTCTGCTCAAGATCAGCTATGAGGTGATCTGCCTGATTAGATTTGACTACGATGTCATCAACGTAGGCCTCAATGGTCCGGCCGATGAGGTTCTCAAAACACTTGAGCATACAATGCTGGTATGTAGCCCCGGCGTTCTTCAGACCAAACAGCATTGTGACATAGCAGAACGATCCGAAGGGGGTGATGAAAGATGTCGCGAGCTGGTTGGACTCTTTCATCGTGATCTAATGGTACCCGGAGTACGCATCAAGGAAGCAGAGGGTTTCGCACCCTGAGGTAGAGTCAACTATTTGGTCTATGCGCGGCAAAGGAAATGGATCCTTTGAGCACGCTTTGTTGAGACCCGTGTAGTTAACACACATCCTTCATTTCCCACTCTTCTTTCGTACAAGAACGGGATTAGCCAACCACTCTGGGTGGTACATTTCCTTGATGAATCCGGCCGCCAAAAGCTTTGCGATCTCCTCACCGATGGTCCTGCGTTTCCCCTCATCGAAGCGACGCAGGCGTTGTTTCACTGGCTTGGAGCCTAGGCAGATCTTCAAGGCGTGCTTGGCGACTTCCCTCGGAATGCCCAGCATGTCTAAGGGTTTCCACACAAAAATGTCTCTGTTGGCGCGGAGGAAGCCGACGAGCGCGCTTTCCTATTCGGAGGAAAGAGTGGTACCGATGCGCACC
The DNA here is from genome assembly GCA_904845875.1 of Miscanthus lutarioriparius. Classification (NCBI taxonomy): domain Eukaryota; kingdom Viridiplantae; phylum Streptophyta; class Magnoliopsida; order Poales; family Poaceae; genus Miscanthus; species Miscanthus lutarioriparius. The sequence goes on from CAJGYO010000002.1 coordinate 116,735,318, forward strand.
GTCTTTCCCTCTGTGCTCCCGGGGTCTATGAGGACCTCCTTAGAGCCTTTCGCTGGCTCAAAGGACCCGGTTGACCGCTTGGGGTCGGGTGCCTTTTCGGCGACTTCTTTCCTGATTGCCGCAGCGTGGTCGCAGCACTCGACCTCGCACTCATAGGCACGCTGGAAGGAGGTGCCGACGGTGATGACCCCACTGGGGCCCGGCATTTTTAGCTTGAGGTAGGTGTAGTTGGGGACGGCCATGAACTTCGTGTACAATGGTCGTCCTAGGATGGCGTGGTAGGTTCCATGGAACCCAACCACTTCAAAGGTGAGGGTTTCCATCCTGTAGTTGGATGGACCCCCAAAGGTGACGGGTAGATCGATCTGCTAAGTGGCATGACTTGCTTTCTAGGCATGATACCATGGAAAGGTGCTCCAGTTGGCCGGATGCACGCTCGATCGACGCCCATAGCATCGAGTGTCTCAGCGCACATGATGTTGAGGCCGCTACCTCCATCCATCAGTACTTTGGTGAGCCATTTTGTGTCGACGATCGGGTCAACCATGAGTAGGTATCTCTTCGGCCATGGGACGCTCTCCGGGTGGTCGGTTCGATCGAAGGTTATAGCGGACTCTGACCACCGGAGGAAGGTAGGCCTGGCCGGTTCGGTCGTGTAGACCTCACGGCGCGTGATCTTCTGGCGGCGCTTGGAGTCATAAACCTCCGATCCCTCGAAGATCATGAGGCAGCCATCCGGAGTTGGGAAGCCGTCGTCCTTCCCATCGACGTTGTCCATGGTAGGGTCGGGGTCCTTCCCGTAAACCCCTTTGTTGGAGCCTCCGGACAAGAACCACTTCATGAGTATGGAGTCCTTATACAGATGTTTGATGGGGAAGGCATGGTTCGGGCATGGCCCCTCGAGTAGTTTTTTGAAGTGGTTTGGAGTGCCCTCCGTGGGCTTCCGACCACCCCTTCGGACAGCAGCGACCACGAGCGAGCCCTCGCGCCGTTGCTTTTTCTTCTTCTTGGCAGAACGATTGGAGGCGCCTTCGTCGGTGTCCTCGTCCCGCCTCGCCTTGCCGTTGAGGCGGTCGAAGATCGCTTCGACTGCTTCTTTGCCCGAGGCGTGGCTGGTGGTGATGTCGAGGAGTTCCTTGGTGGTTCGCGGGCCCTTGCGTCCCAACTTGTGAACCAGGGACTCGCAGGTGGTCCCTGATAGGAAAGCTCCTATAACGTCGGCGTCGGTGATGTTAGGTAGCTCGTTGCATTGCCGGGAGAAATGCCGGATGTACCCATGAAGGGTTTCACCGGCCTTCTATCAGCAGTTCTTGAGGTCCCATGGGTTCCCAGTGCGCTTATATGTGCCCTGGAAGTTCACCACGAAGATCTCCTTTAGGTCCGCCCAACTCTAGATTTTGTTGGACGGCTGGTGTTCCAACCATGTTCATGCCGAATCGGCCAAGAACAATGGAAGGTTGCGGATAATGAAATCATCATTATCCGCACCAACGGCTTGGAAGGCAAGCCGATAATCCTCGAGCCATAGTCCGGGGTTCGTTTCTCTAGAGTACTTTGGGATGTTGGTTGGTGGTCGGTACCTTGGCGGGAAGGCAGCGTTGAGGATGTGTCGACCAAAGGCCTGAGGCCCCGGCAGGCCAGGGCTCGGGCTCCGGTCTTCGCTGCTGTCGTAGCGTCCGCCACGGCGAGGGTGATAGCCACGGCTAGCTCCCTCTCTTGGGTTGTCGTGGGTACGCCTGCAAGCGTCGAGGGTGTTGCGTGCGTCACGGTTGCGGTCGAGACGCTGATGCACCAGGACTGCGGCACACTGCCTGTCGCCTTGTGGCACCTGGTGGACCGACGTGCCCTTGCCGGGGCGCTCGAAGAGTGTGCATTGGCTGGCGTCGAGCTCGCATAACCGAGACAACGAGCTCTCGGCCTGCTATGCCGCCACACGCTCGAGCAGCGAGCGGATCTCGTGGTGGCCCTAGCAATCCTTGGGCGTCACGGCCTCTGGAAGACCGTAGAGTAAGGCCGCCACAGCGGCGATGTTCTGGCATGCCCGAGCGAAGCGAGGGAGGGCTTCATCGTCTGCGATGATCCTCCGGCTCACGTCGCAGGCCATGGCGCGTGCGCGCCCACCATCTCCGTGACGCTCAATCTCCCGATCGAGCTCCGCGCATTCCTGCTCGAGCTGAAGTCACGCTTCCTCGATTTCTCGGTGTCGGGCTTTTAGCTGTTCCACCCGCATGCGAGGTGGGGCCGCTGTCTCCCCCTCGCCCTCGTCGTTGAGCTCATTCGCCGGGGTAGCCTCCTCCTCGAGGACGCTTTCGACGTGTCCCTCAGGGGTACCTGTCATGAAGCATTCACGAGAGGGGTGATGGCTTCCCCTGCTGGAGTCAGAGCCAGAGGGTGACTCCGGCTCCTCTGCGAGGAGGTCGTCAAAAGATTCCGCGACGTGTTTGATCACCCCCACGAACTCGTCATTGACGGGGGACAGGATCATGCGCTACGCCACAAGGTACGGTCCTCGGTACTACGGTTGACTTTGAACGCCTTGCCTTATCTGCTCCGTGCGTCTTTGTAAAGGAGTCATGTGCAGACGTCGGGTGAGGCGGAGCCAGCCCTCGGGGGTCGGGCGAGGCAGAGCTTGCCGTCGTACGTCGGGCGAGGCGGGGCCAGCCCCCAGACGTCGGGCGAGGCAGAGCCAGCCCTCGAGGGTTGGACGGGACGAAGCCAACCCTCGGGAACCAGCCGAGACCGACCCGACCCTCGGGCCGGCGAGGCGGAACCCACGGCCTTGGTGGCTGGACGAGGCGAGGCCCACCAAGAAATGTAGTTGCGTTCTTGACCGCTCTGATGAATTGGCGTTGATGGGCATTAACTCCTCATCTTCGGGTACCCTAGTATTGGTCCCCGACACATACCATTACACCATTATGATTACAACATCACATCGAATCATTTGACACATCGTGCTTTTAAGCATGATGAAATGAGGCGAAGAAAAAGCAAAAGGGGGATAGTTTAGTAGCTTCTAAAGCATGTTTCGATGTAGCTACAGCAGCTAGCTCAGCACCGTGTCATGTAGCACAAGGAAAATTCTCCATAGAGTTAACTCTTTTGATTTGCAAAAGGTGCAAGCTTTAGCATTCATGTATGCCCACGGCCTCCACATTTGGAGCACATGATGTTCCCAGTTCCTCCACAACCTGCAATAATTTGGATATCAGCAGGTATAGGTCATGTATCAACTGTATAGCAGGAAGCAACTGTCGCACAAAATGTGCTTGTCAAGCTTATTTACCTAGGCATCTGACTTTCACAATGATTCCTTGGCTCTCTAGTATTGAGTCGACATACAAGCCTGAACCAGCGCATGTTGCACACAGCACAGCACCTTTAGCTTCACAGCTTGAGCAGGGAGGGTTGTCCCCAACATTCTTCTTTTCCAAATTTAGACCGGATGGTTTTCCAATATTCTCCTCTGGGACAGATTTGTCATAGCAGAATAACGATTCAAGATTACTTCTATTTCTTTGGAGGTCATAAATTGCACTTGCTTTAATCTGTGTTGCAACAAAAATTTATCAGTCTCTTGAAACAAATTTCCTTTCAGCCTGGTAAGCAAAATCCAATGTGCTGCAATTGAGCACAACAAAAGAAAAAGGAGAGAAAACGACAATTTGTGCAGCAAGATTTCTCAATAGTCGATAGGCATGGCAAGCATGTCTGTGATTGATATATAGGCAAATAGGTTTGTGAGTACTAAACACTGGATACTGATCAGTACTTTATATCATTGACAGACATTGGTGGTAGCAGTGAGTTAGATTGCCATGGCAACTCTCGGAATTTTAAAGAAAGCACATACTACAAGACTACCTTGCACAACAACAATTAATGCCAGCTATCACTGTTCACATGCAGCCCTTGTCATATGTAAAGGCACACCCTTGTGCTGTTGTGCATAGCAACCAGAGAAACATGCCTGAGGGAGATGCAGGTACCAAATTTGATAACAGGGAGATCCCAGTAACAGGAGACCAAGTAGATAAAAATCAACCACACACAAGTACTACATGTATATTCACATGGTTAAATCGAAGCACGCGTACTACAGCTATATTCACATGGTTACACCGAAGCACGTATACTACAGCTATATCTACATTCACATGGTTAAATCAACGAGAGCATACTACAGCTATATTCACATGGTTAAACTGAAGCGCGCATACTACAGTAACATTCACATGGCTAAATTGAAGCACACGTACTAAAGCCATGTTCACATGGTTAAATTGATACACGCATACTACAGCTATATTCAAATGGTTAAATCCACACTCTATCTGCTCCTATAGTCCTATTCAATATACACGGTCATGTTTCTCTGATATAACTTGTATGGCATATATAGCTAAAGACATGCTAGTATGCTAAATATTTTTTTACAGTATGTTGCTTGCCCTGGTAGATTCCTCAGTGTAGCTTTTCTAATATACACACAGTTAGTAAATGTATACTCAACTGAAAGCACCTTTATTGATCAATTAGTTATTTCCTTACGAACTTCAGCAACAGTATCATCACTCATCAAACACCCAAAGAACTAAAATGAACTGGCAGTATGATCACAGATAGAACAGCTTGTCCCTCACAAGCGTCAGATCAGACGGCAGTTTTTCTAGGGCAATAGTCAACAAAAATTGTTGCAATCCAGTTTGTTCATGGAGGCTGCTGTTCCACACAATTTACTGGTTTAAGGCTTTAAGCATATTCTTGGCACATTTAGAGAACTACGGAGCAGTAACAAGTGGAATAGCAATATTTTCAGAGGCCAAACAAATTTAAGCGCCTTCCATGCTGGCAGTCACACGGTATCTTCTACGTGCAAAATTTCCGTTCAATAATGTTTGCCTTTAGCATTTTGTTCAGTATCTGGGGTACAACGTGACTAAAATGACGCACTATCTGGGGTACAATTTGACAAGAAAGCACTATCTGGGGGGCAAAACGTGAAATAACGCACCAAAGTTACAACAGAATCCGTCGCCAAGGCACAGCGACCCTGGAGCTCTGCAATCAGCAATCTCGAACAGGACGACGAGATCGGCGTACCCATTGGTTCCCCCCGCAGACCTAGACTAGAGACACGGAATTCACACCTCGCGAGGGGGTGGAACAGGAGGGGGAGAGGGAAAGGAGGCCCACCTTAACCGCGCGGGACACGGACCGCACCGAATGGGAAGCCGCGCGCGGCGGCACCGACGCGGACCGGCGGCCTCGGAGCGACGCTGCCGCAGCGACGGGCGGCGGCCGGAGCCCAGCGGAGACCTCCATGCGCTCCTAGAGGAAAATTTTCTTGGGCTCGCCGTCGCAGCGGAGGGGAAAACCGGAAGAGCCGAAGAAGAGGAAAGGGAGACGGCGAGCCGCTCCCAACTTCTTGTTGCGCTTCTCAGATTTCCAAGCCCCAGCAGCTTCGGGTTCATCGCCCCCCGCGGGAGAGGGCCCGCTTGCAGAGAGCCAATCGATGGCCTGGAAACTGAAAAGTAGTCCCTCTCTAGCCCGTGAAAAATGGAGTGCGAACAACGTTGCTGGCTGGGCTGTCGCTATGGGCTTAGAGCGGCAGCGGTTGGTTGTTAAGTGGCCCGGGCCATCTTCAGAATTTGACTACAGCCCAGAGACGTCAACATTTTCGTTTGGGACGCCTCTCTGTCCTGTACTACGTACGATCATCTGCCGACGTTGCGCGCAGGGCCACCGCCGGCGGTCCACGGCGACGGCGGCAGGGCCATCGCTGTCGGTGATGCGCCAAGACTTTGGCGGAGCGATGCATCTGATGCGAATCTTACCTGGATGAAAGGCTGAAGCGCAGCTGTGCAGGGGTGAGCAGACATCCTCAAAGTGCCATGACATACATCCTGAAATCCCTGTCCAAGGACGCCACAAAAACATATATGGCATGGTTGGAGCACTCGTAGGGGAACGTGAGACGCTCGAGATCAACCCCACCGATGAACTCTAGTGATAGGAAGGAAAAGAGTGGAGTTGAAAAACAACTTGTAGCCTCGTAGGCCTGTTTTCTTCTTACTTAATTAAAAAAAAAAAAAACACGAGCCAACTGGGCTTTCGCACCACAAATAAGACACAAGAGCTCAGTTCCACCGTTCTCACGCAAACTCGTTCCTGCAATCCAGCTTCCCACGTACTCCTACGTACGTACCATATCTTCACCTCGCGAATTGACGACGACGTAGGCGAGCGCCGAGCGGCGGCCGCGTCGGGGTCGACTGGTCGTCGTCTCCGTCGCCCTCTCCCCCGCCTCGACGTATCTTCTTCACGTGCACATAGGTTAGGTTGCCCCTTTGTTTGGTTAGGTTAACCATTTAACTCGCCACGGCGGCTCGCTGAGCATGATGAGCTCCTGGCGGCGGCGGATATGGGGAGACGAGACGACGGAGAGTGACGCGACGGATATACGTCGTGTCAACCGGCAGACAGCAGCCGTGCCCACTGCCCAGCGACGTAGGAGTACGCGGTGTCGCCTGATCAGCGCGTCATTTCAGCGGGGGTCCCCGATCGAAACTTCCAATTGACCTCTCTCGGCGACTGGGCACGTCGCGTCGGGCGTCCTCCTGCTGCTGTCCTGTCCCCAATTCTCCCCTGTCAGCAGGACGACTCCGCGGTTCGACGTCCATCCCGGTTTTGGGCCCGGCACCTGATGGCTGACGCCCAAAACGAGGCGTGCGGTTTCGCGCAGGACGGACAATCGGTTTCAGACATGGCTGGGGTCGTCCAAGAATCATAAAAACATTGCCGGTTTTGGCTTCTTGCAGTGCAAAGTCCCCACTTTAGCCGCAAGGTTTGGTCTGATTGGAGGGACGCTTTCCCTGAGTAGGTCTCTGGGACGACTCGAGATCAAGCCTTACTAGTACTAGAGCCTACAGGAAGCTTGCGAAGGCAAACCATGCCGGTCTTTGGAGAGACAACAAGCGAGTAGAGTAGACCACCCGGCGCGTGCAATCTCCGATGATTTGCAGCGTTTTTCTACGAAATTTCAGCGAGGATAGTCCATGCTTCACAGACTGCCCCGTCGCACAGACTGCAGGAAACAAGATTCTGCAGGGTCAGGGGACGTCGCGCGACGACACGGAAACGGTGCGCACCCAAACCAACCAAAAAGAGCGCGATTGCGGGGGCGGCCCGCACGGCCGCCGGCCGCGAGCCCTTTTGACTTTTCATTCAATTCAACTCACGGCGTCAGCGCGCGGTCACCGTTTCTGGACGGGCTTGCCTTTTATACACGGAACTGAACTGGCCGACCAAACTTTCCTGCTGTGCGCTGGTGTCACACGCACTCCGCTACGTGTACACGTCTCGGCACCTCCGCTCCGCTCGACCATCCGAAAGCCCGCCCGGGCGGCCACGTACGTCACGTCCGTGCACGCCACGGCGACGCTGATGCCATGCCCCTCGAGGTCGCCGAGCGGACGAGGACGCAGGCGGCGGGCGGCAGCGCCGCCATCTCTTCCGCACGCTTCTCCCCATCCTCGTATCTCGTTCATATATATGCATGCCATTTATTATTTAGCCAGGTTACGGCGCTGATCGGGATTATTAGCCATATCCGTCGCGGATATGGGAGAGCGACGCGATGGATTCCGGCGCTTGTGTATCTGTGTTACGGGGGGGATACGAGGTTTGGCTGATCGGCGGGCTATTCCGGCGCGGCGGAAGACCCAGCAAAGCAGCAACCCAGGCCAGGTATGCAGTCGCGCATAGGTTGCACGTCGGTTTCACTTCTTCTTCTTCTTCTTTTGTCTGGCGAATAACTTAGGAGCTAAGGATTACCTTCATCATCGGTTATACTCCGATCCTATGGCTAAAAATAGAGAAAGGTTCATGCGCACACCGCAGTAATAGGTTGTGGGTGTACTACTGGACCAAATGCAATACAACACTATTTCGATCCATAATTGGCAAAACGATGCTGACCAAATGTCGGCAAGTACGAGCGTAGAAATATCCTAAGGTCTGTCTGCTCGTTTCTCTGAACAAAATTTTCTGTGCAAAATCTACTGAACTCTGCCGCCACCGTCTCGTCCGGTCGGCGTCGCACTCCGTGCCGAAGATAAACAAACGAACGTTTTGTTTCGCCGGCTCAAGCCAAGCGCAAGCGCCGTCGGGCCCCTCGCCCTACACAGTACACACCAGGCCACCAGACACCACACACCAGTGCAGAAATTTTGGCGATGTCGGGCAAAGTTCACGAGGACTGGCAAACCGTCACGGGCCACACGGCAACCCAAGCCAAACCGTCACACACCGCTCCCGCCCAAAACGCGCGCGGCTGCCGATATCTCTATCTCTATCTCTATCGGCCTGTCCTCACTTCCGCAGTTCCACACCACACGGCCCGGCAGCTGCCTTCTGAGTTCTGCCGCTTCTCCCCCCCTTTCAATTCACGTCGCGGCCACCGACCGACCCGCCGCCCCAGGCCCCCAACCCAACCCCAGAGTTCCCCGTCCATCCTCCACGACGACCCGCCACCTCACCGTCGCCTCGAACGTACTCCCCCTCCCTCCCTCCCTCCCTCCCTCCCCTGTTCCCGTCCATTACTTAACCCGGACGCAAACACCCCGGCCCAAGCCCAGTCGCCTCTTGCCCAGTCGCCTCTTCTCCAGTCGTGCTGCGCCCTGCTGCTAAGCTTCGAGCTCGAGCCGAGCAGAGCCGCCCACGAGTCCTCCGCCCCCGCACATCTCGTCAAGACTCGAGGAGCCACCAGCCCCACGACCGCCTCGCCCCGCACCGAGATCCCCAACTCCCGCGCGCCCCGCACGGCATGCCGGCCGACCCAACCTCCGGTTAAACCCCCCGCCTTGCTGCTCATTTTATGGCGCTCACCCGCGGGCGCGCGCGCACTGCCCCCGCCGCCCCCAGCGCCTGCTTCCTCCTGCTCCTCGTGCTCCTCCTGACCTCCTCCTCACTCCTCGCCCCCACCAGCCAAGGGTCCGAGGGCCGGTCAATTCTCCTCGGTGCCGCTTCGTCCTCCTCCGGGAACGGACGGGGGAACAGCTGCGAGGAGCTGCCGTCCATCAGCGGCGGGGAGGCCCGGTGCGCGTACCTCCGCGCGCACTCGCCCTGCTCCCCCGCGGGGTACGTCGACTACCTCCGCCTCTTCTACTGCGCCTTCGCCGGCGCGCCGGCGGCGGCGTGCGCCGCGCTCGCGCTGTGGCTGGTGGTGTTCTTCTACCTCCTGGGCGACACCGCGTCCGAGTACTTCTGCGCGTCGCTGGAGGGCCTCTCGGCGGCGCTGCGCCTGCCGCCCGCCGTCGCGGGCGTCACGCTGCTGTCGCTCGGGAACGGCGCGCCCGACGTGTTCGCCAGCGTCGTGTCCTTCGCGTCGGGCGACGGCGGCGGCGTCGGGCTCAGCAGCGCGCTTGGCGGGGCGCTCTTCGTCTCCACCGTCGTCGCGGGCGTCGTCGCGCTCGCCGTGGGCGGCGCGCGCGGCGGGGTCGTCGTCGAGTGGCGCGGCTTCGTGCGCGACCTCTGCTTCCTCCTCCTCGCGCTCTGCTACCTGCTGGCGGTGCTCGTCAACGGGGAGATCACCGTCTGGGTGGCCGTGTCGTTCGTCTCGCTCTACGTCGGCTACGTCGTCCTCGTGTGGACCTCCCACTGCTGCGCCGAGAAGGGCAAGCCGGACGCCGCAAGCCTCTCCGCGCCGCTCCTCCTCGATGACGACGACGACGTCGTCCCGTCGCTGCCGTCCCACTCCAAGACGACGGAGGCGCCCGGCACGGCCACGTCGAGGGTTAGAGCGATGCTGCATTGGCTCGCGGGCGCGCTCTGCATGCCGCTGTACCTCCCGCGCCGCCTCACCATCCCGGACATCGCCGGGCACCGCTGGTCCCGGCCCTACGCCGTCGCCTCCGCCGCGCTGGCGCCGGTCCTCCTCGCCTTCACCTGGACCTCCTCGCAGCGCCACAACCCGATGTCGTCGCACAGCGTCGCGGTGCTCGTGGGCGGCGCGCTCCTGGGCCTCCTGCTCGCGTTGCTCGCCGCGGCCACCACGGATGCCAACTCCCCCCCGCGCGGCCGGAGGCGCCGCGTGCCGTGGCTCGCGGCGGGGTTCGTGATGAGCGTGCTGTGGGCGTACACCCTGGCGCGCGAGCTGGTGGCGCTGCTGGTGTCCATCGGGTACGTGGTCGGGATCAAGCCAAGCGTGCTGGGCGTGACGGTGCTGGCGTGGGGCGACTCCCTGGGCGACCTGGTGTCGAACGTGGCGATGGCGGTGCACGGCGGCGCCGGCGGCGCGCAGACGGCGGTGTCCGGCTGCTACGCGGGTCCGCTGTTCAACACGGTGGTGGGGCTGGGCCTGTCGCTGGCGCTGGCGGCGGGCGCGCAGCACCCGGCGCCGTTCGTGGTGCCCGCGGACGCGGCGGCGTACGAGGCTGTGGGGTTCCTGGTCGCGGCGCTGGCGTGGGCGCTGTTCGTGGTGCCCGTCCGCGGGATGCGGATCGACCGCGTCTACGGGGTCGGGCTCATCGCCATCTACCTCTGCTTCTTCGCCGTGCGCGTCTGCGAGACGCTCGGGCACTGGAGCTAGGACTAGGAGCCTCCGCCGTGACTGACAGTGACACTCCCCCCCTGCCCGCGTTCGCTCGTTCGTTTTTTTCTTGCTACTGATGATCGCTGTAAGGAATCCAACTGACGATGGTAGATCTAGATTGATGGTGAATGATAGTACAAAAACATTGAAGGGTAGATAATCTTGTATATTTACTGTAGTGGTAGTATGTCCTATAGAGTGGTAGCACTACTCCACACGTAGGAGTAGGTGTTGATTAGTGTCCTGACAGAGAATTTGTTTTCCCGTCCTCTTCTGTTTTGGAAGGGGTTCTGTTCTGACTTCTGACCGGAGGATGGCCGACAATTGTAATTACTGATCATAGCTCATAAGCCCCGGTAAGAAGGAGGGTTATTATTAGTGGAAAATAATGTTAAGATTCGATCGCAATTCGCAGAGGTGGGATCAAATTACTCCACTATGGTCTCCTCTCGCTCCTGAGGCTCCCACGTTCTTGCGGTGCCCTGTGGTTGCGGGCGGGTAGGCGCGCGGACGGCGGATCCCAGTTCGGTTGGCGCACGCTTCCTCCGAAACGACGCCTTGCGCCGTGTCCCTTTCGTTGGGGTGTCTAGCGTTGTCGTCATGTGAAGCAAAGGGCTGGGAATCTCTCCCGGAGTAAGCTTGCTGACAATCTCGGATGCTGGACGGGATCTGCTGCCTTGCTGGTAGCTTTTGCAATTAAACTAACCGAAACCTTGTACAGTAGCCAGGTAGAAGGGCCTTCCTCTTCCATTCTCTTATCCACCTGCAGAGGTTGCCTCGCCAGTAGTAGCTCTAGTAAACGTATTGTAATCAACTCCGTTCTTATCCATGAAAGCTGGTAATGGATTTTTCAAAAAAAAAATAAAGTCTGTCTATCCTATAACTATGTGTTTTATGCAGTTTCAACACATGATTTTTTTTGCACCATAGAATTAAGATCCAACAGCCTCCATCATCCTTCTACATCTAGCCTTCTTCTACCTCTAGACAATCACAAATCACAATATCACAGATCCACAGATCATAAGAAATAATTTTTTTTTCTATGAAAAGATAAATCACAAATCGTAGAGGAAGAGGTATACCGCTCGTGCCGTCATGTCAAAGCTCCTGTGGCTCCCTCACAGGGTCTTATTTTTTTCTCCGTCAGGCGTCAGCCCACAGGGACTGTTTCCACGCAAGCGCAGCCAGCCAAAGCAACAAACATACAACCAAAGCAAAGAGAAAAAAATCCATATATTTTTTTCCTTAAAATACATGTGTGTTATATAGTATTTCTGAAAAAAATAAACGTGTCCAAGTCGTGGGAATACATCCACGCGACCACGCCTCGTAACGTCGTCGTCTTCCTCTCCTATTCTCCTCTTTTCCGTCATAGCATGTTCGCTGGCTCGTATCTCGCTTATAAACCATGCCTTATCAGCCAACGAATAGTATTTTTCTCTCATATCAAATCAACAAATGGTACTTTTAGTCATGGCTTATAAGTCAAACCAGCCCAAACGAACAGAGCTAGTAAAACCTGTCGTCGCTTGCAACTTCTTCTCGTCGACTGCGACCTGGAGACTGGAGAGTTCATGGACCTGTGCAACGGCAGCAGCTGATGGAGCGAGCGAGCGTTAAATTGCCTCTGAATTGCGCTGGTGTACTCCTTGACTAATGACTAAGAGCACTATTCCCTATCAAACGATGTAACTATATTTGATCAATAAAGCTTGCCCAAGGGCTTTTATCAAAAAAAGACTAAGAGCACTATTCGCCTGGGACTGGGAGGAACGCGGTTACTGACGACAGACAGGTAAATTTGGTTGGATCCCCAGGTCTTCACGCGCAAACGCCGGGGGAGTCGTCGCCGGGCTCGCCGTCGTCAGCATCTGGAGACCGCTCTTTTCTTGTCATAGTTTTGTATATCAACAAAGTGGTGACCGTCTTTTATTCTTTTCTTTTCTTGTCATACTTTTTTTTATCAACACGTCGTTTCAAAATACTTTTTATCAACAAAGCAGTGACCCTCTTTTATATTCTTTTCTTCCCCGTTCTGTGGATTAGTTGCGTGAATTAACTAAGGCCCAGTTTACTTGTCCAAAATTTTGGTAAAACGACACTGTAGCATTTTCGTTGTTATTTGACAATTAGTGTCCAATCATAGTCTAATTATACTTAAAAGATTCGTCTCGTGGATTTCGTCTAAACTGTGTAATTAGTTTTATTTTTTATTTATATTTAATGCTTCATGCATGTGTCTAAAGATTCGATGTGACGGAAAATCTTGAAAAATTTAGTGTTTTGGAAGAGAATTAAACAGGCCCTAAGCGAGCATGGTATCACCAGGTGCGTTGCTTCCGCTTGGAATTACAGCTGCCGTTCCTTCCGGCGCGGTGCTTTCCGCTAGCACCAGTCTAGCAGCAGTGTAGGGCCTTGTTTAGAATGTAAGTTTTTTTACTCTCTCTTTATTATATTAAATTTTTTAATACATACATAGAGTATTAAATATAGATAAAAAAATAACTAATTACATAGTTTGATTGTAAATTACGAGACGAATCTTTTAAGCCTAGTTAGGTCATGATTGAACAATAATTGTCAAATACAAACGAAAATGCTACAGTGCCAAATACTGATTCCTAACCCCAGTCTAAACAAGACCTATGTCTAAAGATGGCAACGGGTAAAATCCACGCGGATACTAGCCCCAGATATCCATACCCGCGAGCAAAAATCCGTGCCCGCGCCCGCGCCCGTTAACCGTCACGGGTAGAAAACCATGCCCGTGCCCGCTGTCCGCGGATATCACATGCCCGCGGGCACACCCGTATACCCGCAAAAATGAAGCAACAAAGCACCCAACCATATCTTAATAGCAAGTAAGAAACAATATATCAAAAAATAAACGTCTATATCTCAACATTAGATAAAGTATGACACATTGACCATATAAGAGTCATCAAAAGTCTACATTAGTGTATATCAAGTCATCACAAATTAACACGAATAAAGACATACAACCGTATATAGAGTCATTGGCGCGGGTCTAGCGGGTTTGCGGGTGCGGATATCATTTTTCCATGCCCACGAGCAAATATCCATCGGGTTTAGAAGCACACCCATACCCGTGCCCGTGGGCACAAACTTAAACCCATATCCATGCCTATCGGGTTTTCTATCCGCGGGCACGCGGATATTTTGTGCCCGTTGCCATCTCTACCTATGTCTATAGACCACTGCTGCCACGTCTCTTCCGTGCCTCCACTGATGTCTCGACCAACCGTTGCCCTCACCTGTTACCTCAACTTGTCGGGAGAGTTGCGAGGGGGGGCACCACCACCGCACCAGAGCGCCCTGGTAGCTGTCGACGCCAAAGTCTGGTGTCGGGTGTCGCCGTGCGTGCGCAGGAAAGGCTCGATCAGTCGATCGGGTGCGCGCCGACGCGGCGAGGTATGCGGTATGCCGCCCGATGGATTATGGAACAGCAAAAGGCGAGGATCACGACGGCGGTCCCTCGGCCTGATCACACCAGGAAAGAAAAACCGCGTTTGCTCCGTCCGTTCTGCGTTCGTCCACGGCAGAACGAGTGGTCCAATGCAATATATCTGTTTGGCTATCCCGTGCAAATGTACCACCCCGGCCTCTTCACAGTTACGGACGCTGCACAAGTCGGGAAGGCTCAAAACAGCTCAATATTATGAGAGAAAAATATTATTCTTTCGCTGAAAAGTAGTGCTAAAGTAGTTCAAAGCGAACAGTTGCCCGAGGGGCGCGTCCTTCACCCGTCCAAATGTATTATGTCAGTTCCTGTAATGCTGGTAAAGCATGGTACGAGCGCGGCTTCGTTACATCACCTTTACTTGACTTTGATTGCTTGCTTGGTGCACACGGGACGGGCGAGTACGAGGATGACAGGGGATGTCTTCTTGGCATTGTTGGCACCCAGACACAGGGGTCGGACCGGCCGGGTCACGCGGAACATTGGTGCCGTGGACCTTGAGGTGGGGGGAGTCGGTGTGCGTGTGTTGGGCTTTTGGCTACGCGGCGTCCGGCGAGGCTACCGGGTGCCGGCGGATGCAACAACGGCTAGGATCCCTCGCCTGGGGAGGCCTTTTGTTTTTTCCTTTCGATTGGGCAGTGAGGTCGTGACATCACCAACAAGGTCATTCGTGGTGCCATCGCTTCGCATCTACAGAAGTATGGTGGTAACGGCCGCAATGAATGGTCTATGAACCGGTGCGGCGCGTACATCCTTTTCGTTCAATTCGTTTCTCCTGTGCTACGCTGACTGTCTATCCCTTTCTGCTCTTGGACGGTAGTTCAGGTTGTCAGGTCTCCTCCTGTACTTACATCATCCATATACCGCAGAAGGCTGTACCAGTACACGTAAAGAATACAAGGAAACAGGAGTGCATAAATGAATGAAGTTCCTGTCTATCAAACACAAAGAGAAGTCACCACAAGCGGTGCAACAAGAAAGCACCAGTGGTCTAGTGGTAGAATAGTACCCTGCCACGGTACAGACCCGGGTTCGATTCCCGGCTGGTGCATCTTTACTTTTTTTTCCTTTATTTTGTATAGATTTTTTTTTTCGACCATTTTTCATGTCTGTTCCCCGACCAACCACAACTGATATCTCCGCGCTGCTGCTCTGCTTCCAGGTTGGGGGGTTAAAACTTGGCTCAGCAACGCACGGTCCTTGCCTTTTTCGCCGTTCGTCGAGCCATCGACACGTCGCGTCCTGACCGCTGTATTGCCCCCGGCAACCACTCCGACGAGACGATTCATCGTCGCGTCCGATAGGCACGGCAATCAGGCATTATCATCGCCGCTGGACCACGACCATCATCATGGATGGACCGATCACCGATGAATGACGGCACGAGTGCATGACGCCAGTCTTGCAACTCGCCTACTACAATCCGGAACTCTGGAAGGACTCTTGCTCTTCGGCGGGTGAAGATTGATTGATGCCTTTACGCGTCCAGTTCGTTTGGGTTTATTTGGCTTATAAGTCGTACTTTTTCAGCCAACGAATAATATTTTTCTCTTACACCAAATCAATGAACAATACTTTTAGACATGACTTATCAGCCAAATAAACCCAAACGAACAGGACGATGGTTCACACGCGGACGGATAAACGCGCCGCCGCCCGCCCGCACCGTGCGCAGCGTGATTGCGGTAGCTCGCCGCTCGTACAATTATGGTAGAACTAGCCTAGTTCAACTAGGGATGAAAATGGTGCCAAGAGGCTCAAATCGTTTTTATTTTTATTGTTTAGTGAATGAAATCGATAATCGCCCTGTTCGTTTGACTTATAAGCCGTACTTTTTTAGCCAACCAACAATCAGCCTGTTCGGTTGGCTGGTTCGTTTCGTTGCTGGTTCGTGAAGAAGTACTGCTGGCTGGTTTGTGTGAGAGAAAAATACTGTTCCGGCTGGAAATTTACGATCGTTTACGACAAGCCACAGCCAAACGAACATGCTGAATATTTTTTTCTCACAACAAATTAATCAATAGTACTTTCAGCCATGGCTTATCAGCCAAACGAACAGGGTAAATACAGTTTGTCGACCAAAACAGCACAAGCCAATCAATATCCATATACTCCGTATATAGTAAAATACTCCTAACGGCTACACATGACCACCCTTACTTCGTATGGGCTCCGGGGGTGTGCAATGGAGTGTTTGGTTTGGAAGATCAACCCATCGTAGATGGACTGATGCATCCTTAGTCCATATTCCTAATTTAGTGGAATGACATCATTTCTCACACTAATACAGTTATTAGCTTGTGAGAAATATGATGGTAATGTATCAACTCATTCTAATCCACAACCAAACTAAAAACTAGTGAGTGAGATGGTGATGAACTACTTTATTCCATAAACCAAACACTCCCTAAATGTCCTGGATGTTGCGTGTTTGGTTTAGAGTTTCTAAAAGCTAGCTTAGCAGCATTTGACATAGGTGATCAAACTTATCTCTTTTCAGTTATATAGATGTCATTTGATCTTCAGATTTATACTCACTAGAATGTGTGCATTTGCTTTTTTTATGTTTGTGTGCTTTCCATTAAGTAGAGACCGAAAGAAGTATTTTCAAGATTTTGTATCAATACGACGATGTAATGCATTTAAAATTTTGATAAAATATTCTTTTAAAAATATAGAAATGATAGGTCAATCCTTTAAACATGCTTTTACTATGTACTCCGTATATTTCACACACATGTAGATGTCTATTTCCAATAAGACAATACCAATAAGAGGTCTCATATATCTCTTTCCAAGATGTAGCAGTCTTGAAAAATGGACATGAATCATTCTCTATCAACACACTGATCTATTTCATCGTTTCATAGTCTATCCGCAACATTTTAATCCTTCCATGCTGTTATGATCAAACATGCTATGTGAACTATGTAGCTATTTATATTGTTTTAAGTATAGCACGTTAGAACATAGTCGCATTTTTTTCATGTGGGCGTATCTTATATCTGGAAGTTCCCGTATAAACATAGTTTTCTATATAAGAAAAACTATTTTCTCTCTCATCTATTTCAATATCATCATATTACTATTTTACTTACTTGGCATCTTAATTAATGTCATAGGTGGCCAGTGGTGTTTTCTGAGTCACTTGTGACTTGTCATTTTTACCTTTTTTTTTTACCAAAGTCCTTTTTACCTTTTCTTCTCAAGAAGAAGTGGAGAGCAGATCAAAGAAAAAAGTTCACATTCTCTCCCTCAACTTTCGCGAAAGTCCGTTTTTCCTCCATGAACTCTAAAACCGAGCAAAACACATCCATCAACTTTTAAAACCGTTCATATTACCTCCCTGGCCCTGTTATAAGCAGTTTTGAAGGCAGTTTTGTCTTTTTTCTTTTTTATTTATTTCGGCTGAATCTTTGAAAAATCATAGTAAATCACCGCGATTGGCACCACGATACGCGCGCGTAACTTTACACGCGTGGGGGTGGTTTTTTCCAAGTGCCAAAAGATCAGGAGGTGGGTTTAAGAGTTGTTGGAGATTAGTTTTTCTCAATCTTACCAAAATTCCTAGATTGAAAGATTGTTCTGGGTACTCTTGGAGATGCTCATATATATAAGTACCCAGTGTCTGAATTCTGAAAGAAGCGGAAATAATACACGTCCAAAAGAAAGACATCTACCCTGGGAAAAAGTCCACATTACCTCATCAACTTTCACGAAAGTCTATTTTTTCTCCCTGAACTCCAAAACTGGGCAAAACACGCCCCTCAACTTTTAAAACCGTTCATCTTGCCTCCCTGGCCCGGTTATAAACGGTTTTGAAGTCGGTTATAAACTGGGCCGGTATATAAATGAATAATATACTACTAGGAAACAGTAATGATTAGTCGTGTTTGTCTACAAAATAATGGTGCCCGCAAGAGTTCGTCAGGATTTATATACTGTAACTTTTTTCCTTCTGCTCACAGTAGTAGTATAGGAGGAGATAGTGTCAGGGCGTTGACGGAGTATTTGAAAGAAAAAAAAAAGGCATAGTGGTGAATGTGCCAAAACTTACTCACAGAAAGGCCACGGGGAAACATGGCCCATGGTCCAATACGAAGCACCGCGACGAAGCCCAAACAGCAGTCCGTCGAAACTCGAAACATAGCCCGTGGCCCAACAAGTAGCACCGCGCCGGAGGCCGGAGCCCAGATAGCAGCAGTCCGTCGGTGGAGCAACGCGACGGGGCAACAACATACCAAACGTTTTAGTCCCACATCGTCGAGCCAAGGAGAAGAAGCGCAGCTTATAATGCCAGGCGCAAGGCCTGCGTTGTCTCTTCGGAGACATCTGATAAAATTGGAACGATACAGAGAAGATTAGCATGGCCCCTGCGCAAGGATGACACGCACAAATCGAGAAATGGTCCAAATTTTTTTGAGATTTTGCGCACTGGTCCCTGGCGGTTCTGATTTTCCTTGCAGATATGCCCTCGGAGTTCTCAAATTGGTCCCCCGGCACTACTTTTTCTTCACGATTGAGCCCTCGCGGATTTTTTTTTCTTTTTCCCTGGTGGTTCAGTTTTTCCTTGTAGATATGCCCTCGAAGTTCCCAAATTGGTCCCTCGCACTACTTTTTATTTATGATTTAGCCCTCGCAGGTTTCTGACAGTTACGTAGCAAAACCTTTTGTTCCCTGTTAGGCCCTTAAATCTTATATACTTGACACTTCCTTCTGCACGTTTAACCCTAACGTTTTTTCCTTTAACCCTTCAGTTTTCTCTGCTATACAACTATGCCCTAGGAAATAGATTAGCTTTTTTTTTTGTTTGGAAATGCACGAATGCTAATCTATTTTGTGTTACAATCTGTCACCATCATGTTCGATGCATCTAACTTCTTTTTCTCTCTTTACAAAAAAGTATTATTGTAGAAAATATGTTAAAGCGGGAGAGAAAAATAATAATCTCACGTGTCTCTGCTCCATTGCTGCCCACGCCCGCCGACGGTGGCCGTGGAACACCATCACAATGCGTCCTCGAAACACGTGAGCTTGGACACCGTATACTTAAGGCCGCGTTTAGTTCATCAGCCGATTCGGCGCCGCCCAAAAAAGAGGCGTACTGTAGCTACAGTATTATTTTGTTTTTATTTGGTAATAATTGTCTAATCGTTAACTAGTTAGGCTCAAAACGTTCGTCTCGCAAAGTACAACCAAACTATGTAATTAGTTTTTGATTTCGTCAACATTTAGTACTCCATGCATGTACCACAAGTTTGATGTGACGGGGAATCTTTTTTTTGCATAGTGTCAAATTCTGGAAATAAGGGGAACTAAACATGGCCTAACTTGCATGAGATGGTGCAATCGCTTCAATTAAGGCTTCGTCTGGCTTCGTTCGTTAGAAGCCGGGAATGGCCTAGAACTATTCCGGACCCAGAACAGTTCGATAATTTGTACTGAAGAGAAACTAATCCTGGCCTTGAATGGCCGGGAATGCCAAACCGAACGGCGCCTAAGGGTGAGCGCTTAATAATCAGTCAGAGAATTCTTGGAACGCTAATATACATGGAAGGAAGAAGTACAATCAACTAATTCCGGTAAGTACTACATTGGTCATCTAAGACCATTCTGGATTGCGGGATTTTTTTTGGTTTTCTGCATTTTCCTTTTGAAAACAAAAATCAAATCTGAACATAAAAAGACAATATTCACATATTACAAGTCCAGATCTATGGATATCCAAAAGCAAGAATGCAACGTTACTTCAATCAACTACCAATCATATTTTCTATTCTCAGATTAACCAGATTTTTGTTACCAAGGGATTAGTGAGGGGAATATTTCATACCTGCTCCCTGCTCCTTGCTGTGCGAGACGAACAGCAAAGAAGGGCCACAGCCGCAGGGACCAACAGAAGAGATGTGCCGCTGGGACCTGCTCCCTGCTGCTGCTGTGCGACCGGTGGAGGAGATGTGCGGCCCGTGCATGGTGGTGCTGGCTCCCGTCTGCTGCTGGTTGTGCGTCCGACAGAGGAGATGTGAGGCGAGGAAGCTGCGACCGCCCACTAGCTGTCGGAGGGAGGCGAGCGGCGAGGAAGCTGCGGCCGGTGGGGAGATGTGCCTGGCGGAGGGAGTCAAACGGCGGGGGAGTCGAATGGCGGGGGCAAGGCGAGCAGCGCCGCCCTGTGTAGAGAGCAGGAGTGGAGAGGGAGGAGTCTGGAGTAGAGTGGTGACGGTGAAGATAATGACGCGAGGTGAGGAAAATCTGCGCGCGCTCCCACCCTTGTTTCCCGCGCGTCCGCACTGACCGTGGATAAGCTTGCCCGCTCGTTTTATGGTGGCCGCAGTATACATCATCTAAGGAGAATATACCCATGTTTTGTATATTCGTGCCCTGTTTATCCATGAACCAAACAGGCCTCGTCCAGAGATATCCATATCCCATATATCCCACGAACCAACCGCACCCTCAGACATCCGGTTACTGCAATCAGACCGACGACTGGCCTTTTACTCGCAGAAAAGTAGTAAAACAAAAACGAAGTATGGGCAATAGCCTTTTACTCGCAGAAAACAGCCTTTTCCTCGCAGAAAACAGCCTTTTACTCGCAGAAAACAGCCTTTTACTCGCAGAAAACGACTGGGTCTGACCCATTAGAATCGTTCCATTGGTTTTGTTGCCTGGCTGACTGAACCTATATTTTAGTACCACCTCGCCCAGAAGCAAAATGCGCTACTTAAAAGTGTGACCGTGCATGCCACGCTCAATCATTCTATTACTACCGTTTCCTCTGCTAGCTTCGCTGTTGGTTGAACCTCTGGACTCCGCTGGCTTGGCCATGTCAGGGCTCCCTTTACTGGTTGAACCTTGACATACGTTGGCCGGCCTGCTCATCGCAGGGAGCACCTTTTTTTTTGCCTCCTGCGAATGCGAAAGAAACAATTCTACATTCTATGCATTTTCATGTAACATTGAAGCCGCTGCTCATTCTTACACCCATTACACACGGATTTCACCCACCACTACTCTTATGAGAGAATAGAAAGACCAATCTTTTTTTTCCCTCTTACAAAAAACAATCTTTTTCCAAATATCTAGGCATTTTTATGTAAACATTTTAAATCGCTGCTCATTCTTGCACCCATTATGAAAAATCAAACATAGGGATTTCACCTACCGCTACTTTATGAGAAATCCAAAAGACTGAGAATGTTACCTACCACGGAGAGAATGGAAAGACTGATCTGTCACTATCGACGAGGACACCACTGAGAGAATAGTATTGCTAAATCTTAGAAAATGTGAGCACCTATGCCAGAGTGGCTTGGTTGCACCACAAGATCCTGAAATAATTCTAGGAAATACGAGCACCCATACCAAAGTAGGCTGGACCTTACTAGCTTGATGAGCTACGCTCAATGCATGTAAAATATTTCTAATTGGTGTACTGTTTCATGAAGCAAAGAACTACACTATATTGTGTAACAACGTTTTTGTTATAGTGGTCACTTCATATATACTTCTTAAATCTATATTTCATTTATTCACAATACTCTCTCAGGTGGCTTTTGAATGAGCAACGGTTTTTGGGATAGGGAAATTAGTTTTGATAAGAAGGGGTGGGATATGGTATAGGGCCGGGATACAAGTTTTTATAACATTCTCTTGTTTGGCACGGGGATGGGTTTGACACGTGGAAATAAATATCAAATGACTATAATACCCTTTTTAAAGATGTGGAGAGCCAATCATAGACAACATAACTAGGGCAAAGTTGTAATTTCGTGGTCTACCTATTTTTCCTCCTGGGGTGTGTGAGGCAAATGACAAGCGATGGAGGGCTTTCATCTGGCGCAGGTCTGAATTAGTGTGTGGCTTGGCGGTACTTTTTTCCCTCGATGGGATGGGATGTGACAACATAACTATTTTTTTCCCAGATCAAATGATGTCACGGTGCATGAGGCCCAGGGTCCTTAGCCAAGGTCCTTCTTTTCTCCGTGTCTCCTTGCCAACTGGGGCTTCACTGGGAAAAAGGAAACTTTTGAAACTCTGTAACACGGACCAAAGGCCCAGGGTCCATCGCAAACCAGCGTTTCCTCGAGATGGGCGGAAAATAATGGGCTTATCGTACTCGGACGGATGCCAATACTGACTAAACTGCCCACGGCCCACACCGTGCAGGCCCATGTTTTTCTCCCCAAACCTCCCCCTTATTTTCTCGCGTGTCCTAATTTCCATCTCAGTTCCTCTGTGTCAGGGGCATTGGTTCATTCAGAATTTCAGATGAGCATGCGGCCTGCAGTAGAAAGGTTCTAAAACAGAAAAAAGGGGGCATGAGGCAGATGCCGCGGCTCGCTCTCATCCGATTCCCGTACGTCGTGCGCGAGCACGACCATGCTTTGGCGCTTTCTTTGTAGGTTCTTCCGGTTCGCATCGGACCGTCTCTGACGAACCGGGAAAAGAAAGTTGTTCGATCGGTCGGTTCTTCTCTGACGAACGCACTGGGTAGATTTGGTTATAGCGACATGCCTGAAAGAAGCTTGTTGTTACTGCTACTAAAAGGTATGTACGGCATGAAGAAAGAAGCTTTTGTTATTTCACGACGTTTGTTGTCTTTATTTATCTGATGAAAACACCGGAAAAGGCAATTCATCCTCTTCTGAGCCTCCTCCCGTTAGCCGTTCTGAATAATTCCGTGGTGAACTCGTCATGGTCGCACTTTTTCATAACGAATATTATTTTTCTCTCAGAATAAATCGGTAAAAAGTCCAAGACATTAAGTGGAAGACTTGCCCATCTCCATTTGCATGTAGTAGACAATATAACAACAAAAAGGGGCTCATCTGAGAACACTGGAGTTGGGTTGACATTATTTAATTAATTAAAGTTATATTTTGGCGAAATTTGACGTTGTTGTTTTAACGTTTGACTGACAACAACGTGCTCCTCCTCCACATGCTTAGCAGTTAGCACGACTTCCTTGACCAGTTTTACCTCCACATGCTTAGCAGTTAGCGTTTAGCGACATGCCTGAAAGAAGCTTGTTACTGCTACTACTAAGCTCTGTACGGCAACACGTCGTTTGTTCCATGGTCATCATCATCGAGCCGCCCAAACTCAAGTGGAAGACTGGCCCATTTCCATTTGCATATAATAGACAATATAACAACAAAAAGGGGCTTATTTGAGAGCATTGGGTATGGGTTGACATAATAATTTTATTAAAGTTATATTTTGGTGATGTTTGACGTTTGTTTGTTTTTTAACGTTGACTGATTAACGTGCTTCCGAAACCCTCCGCTGTCCTCCTCCACATGCTTAGCAGTTAGCACGACTACCTGGACCGGTTTTAACCTCCTCTGAAAGGTATGTCTGTCTAAATGATGCCTGTGGTGGAATTGGCCTAGCGCACCATAGGGCCCAACCCTAGCCGCGCTCCCCTAGGCCCCCTCTGCGCCATCGCTGCCTACGCCTGTCTCCCCCATCACACTCCTCCCTACAACCCCTGCTCCTCCACCTTCCACCGCCGCCTGCTCTGTGGAGGGCGCTGAATCCGGCGTGCGACCTTGGCGCGCCAGATCCGGCGGCCGGCACCTCTCTCGACCCGGGTGGTGGCGGATCCGGCCATTGCGGACCTTGCCGCGCTTAGATCCCGCGACCGCACTGGCGCGCGGGTACACGGTGACTCCCTCGCCCGCGGACCCTCCGCCACCACCGCGCGCGAGCAGATATGATGGCGTCGGCACGACCAGATTCATGCTGCCGCGGCCGGATGACGCTGCCGCCGTCGCAAAGACAAAGGCGCGGAAGCCGGAGTAGGTGGAAGCGCCTCTCGCGCCTCCGACCTCGACGCCTTCCTCATCCACCCGTCCGCCCCCGCTCCGAGCCCATCGTCCACCCTATCCCCCCAAGCCGCCCCCTTCCATCCTGGGGGTAGCGCAGCGGGACGCTCCAAGGCTCGTCGTTGGGGGGACAACGACCTCCTCGACGACTCCGATGCGGAAGCCACCTCCACGACCCCCTACCTGGATGCGGTTCGCCAGGAGGCGCAGCCGCCGAGGACGTCGATGCTGCCTGTGATGTCCCTGCCTTGCACCCAACCTCGACGCCGAAGTCGTGGAGGCGGCGGTAGGGTCGCCAAGGTCTTTGGGCAAAAGGCGGGAACGCGTGATCGCCGTGCCTTCATATTCTTTGTGATGGCATGCCGGCTCGCCCAGTGGAGGGCCGTATCCCGGCACACCAGCGCCTCGGACGTCGCGGACGGGTCTCCGCCCCCAACGCCGATGGGTGGCGGGAGATCCTCAACTAACAGGAGTCGTGACCTGCGGCCGCCTCGGTTGAGCCTCGAGGGCCAGCAAGCGGAGGCCAGCCATCGAGTTGTCGACCACCGAGGCGCATCCCTGCAGATTTTCACGGCAAGTGCCTCAATTGCCTCTCCTCCGCACATCGGGTGGCAACCTGCAAGCTTCCCCAACGATGTCTCACGTGTAGGAGATTTCGACACATTACGGCGCGATCGCAGACCAAAGGCGCTTGGGCTCTCGGAGCTCGTGCGATGCAAGTGCCATGGGTCGCCAGCCGCAACGCCCTCTCCGTGGCACCCGTAATACCGCTCACATTGGTCCGGCGGACCATGGTGGCTTGCAAGACTCGGTGGGGTCAAGTCGGGCAACGCTTATTTCTCGCCACCGGTGGTTGTCGGCGCCAAAAGCGAGGCGTCATGGGTGGTCGGCAGGGGCCCCACAGACAGCGCCGGCCTTCACCTCGGTTGTTGCTGAAGCTGAGCCTGGGCACGGTGAGCTGTCCAGCGAGACGGGCACTGTCCAGCCTGACCCGTTGACGCTGATGCTATACCCGGATGCCACGCATGGTCGCGGCATCATGGAGGACCCAATGTTGGAGGAGTTCGTAGCCTCGCCGCCGCGGTGAGCCGGATCGCCGCTGGCTGCCTTCTCTCGAAGCGCTTTGTTGTCACCTCCGGTGGCCCCCCAACAAGATGAGGCCCCAACGATGGACGACTTCACCGGAGGATGACGACCCAGCGACAGTGGTCTCTTGTGCGTTGCGGATACCACCTTCGCGCCCCATTCACTGGGCAGTGGACTCACCGCCGGTGGATACCCACCCGACCGAGGACAACGACGACTCCGCCAAATGCCGCATCGATAGCTTCATCAACGAAGTGACGCGAAGAGGGACTCTCCACCGATTCGTGAGCCTCAAAGCAGCCTCTCCGCTAAGCCCGGTGATGCCGTATGGCGAAAGCGGCGGTTGGCGGCTTAGCCCTCTCTCGAGTACACCGCTTCCAAGCGAGGTGAGGTCTTGATCATGCAGCAGATGGGCTTCACCAAGGATCCATCAGCGCCATCCGCGCGTGAGTCTGAGGCCTATGACAAGCTCTTCGGCGGCGACCTGACTGCGTCCGAAGCCGAAGCGCTGGACGAGCTCTTCCCGGCTGTTCGGTCCAGGCAACCGCGAAGACTCAAGGCCACCTCCTAGGTCGCACCGTTGTGTCGGTATTGGTTGTTTCCTTTAATGTAATATCGAATCTAAATGTCTCTTGCTAGAATGGTTCAACTATGGTTGTGTTAAGTTAACCTCCTTCAGCGCTCGATACAAGCGCGTTGTATGTTTGTCTAAACTCTTCTACTTAATATAATGATATGCAAAACTTTTGCGTATTCTAGAAAAAAAAACCCCTCTAAAACAAAGGCAACTTCCCTATACAGTTCAGTTCACACTCCGGCCATGTACATACCTGAAGAAGCTGAATGAATAACCTTGTTAGTACATGTGCTTTCCAAATCCAGTTTTGGTCGAAAGGGATTTACGAAGGGGCTTCACAAAAGAGGAGGAATGGTGGAGGCCCCTTTTGTGCAGCAGACAACACTCCAAGGAGCCCTCGCTTTCAATTACATCACCTGTATTACCCACTAACCTTTCCCCGTAGCTTACCCTCACCTCATCAAGGAAAATAAAAGAAATCCAACCGCCTCACTCATTTCCTCCACACTCACGCCGAGAAAAATCTGAAACCACCAGGCTGCGGCTGAACCATTACATCACATTTTGACCTGAGCCTTCACGCTGTCCTCCTTTCTAGTAGTTCCTACTACCTGACCAGACCAAGGATTACCATGAACAGCTGAAGATCCTTCTGAATTCTGATTGATCTCTATATCTTCTAATCTTCCTCCTGTCCACTGTTTGCCCTGGTGGCAAGTGATTTAACAACAGCCTCATGTACAGTCTTTATTGGGGACAGTTACGACAGTGAAAGTGCAATACAGGTTGTTCTTGGATACAGAAAGTTTGAAGCTTTTTCTTTTCTTTTGTTTCTTTTAAACCTGAGCTGCCTTTCTCCTTCCTCCGTATGTGGTTCTTGGTCATCACACGTTCAGTTCTATCCGAACTCCCCTGTCCTTGTCCACCTCGAATATCAAAAGCGAGGCAGCCGGCCACTAGAAGAGCAATTCCCATCGTCCACTCCTTCCAATCGCCCCATCATTCAATTGTTTGCGTCGGCTTCTTCCTCTTACGCGTTGCGCCCCCAAGAAAACCGAACGTCTCTTGTCTTGTGAATTCATACGTGCGCGTGTGCACGTGCGCAGCTGATACCGACACATAGCTTCGTTCGTCGTCTCGTCTTCCATGGCGGCGAGCTATGATCGGCGGGCCGTCGCTGCCTCTCTGGTTGCGGTGGTGGCGGCGGTCGTCGCTGGGCTGCCGGCGGCCGGAGCGCTCGGGGTGAACTGGGGCACGATGGCGACGCACCGGCTGCCGCCGGGCACCGTGGTGCGGATGCTGGAGGACAACGGCATCAGGAAGGTGAAGCTGTTCGATGCCGACGCTGGCCCCATGGACGCGCTCGCCGGCAGCAGCGTGGAGGTCATGGTGGCCATCCCCAACAACATGCTCGACATGATGACGGACTACGGCACGGCCAGGGACTGGGTGCACCAGAACGTCAGCCGCTACAACTTCGACGGCGGCGTGAACATCAAGTGAGTCCCTACTGCTCTCTTGCTCGATCGATCGAGATCGTCTCTAGCCTCGACATGATCCCTACTCTCTGCGCCTTTTTTTCTTCGCAAAGAAAGGGTATGGCAAGAACAATTGGTCTTGCCGTCTTGGTGTGATCCTTTTCAGCTCTGCATTTGTGCTCCGCATTTGTTGTCTGCGTCTGCTGTGGCTTTCTAAAGCGCATATATATACCCTGAAAAATGGAAACTTTATATCGGTGACAACAAAGTAGTACCAAAAGCTGTGAACGTGCACTTCAGCTAAAACTTCCATAGCGCAGCATAGAAACATAAATAAACTGGCTCTTAGTTTCATTAAGGTGGAGATGCTAATCTTTTTTAATGAACACAATGATATTTTTTTAGTTGTGATTATGCCATACTCGACATTCTCGGAAGGACACTTCTTAATTCTTATGCGGGTACTACAAGGTTAATGTTTAGTTAGGAGCCCTTCTTGGTTAATGCTGTGCGGTGTGCAGTGGCTGCAAGTTTTAGCATAGGGTGATGCGTTTTTTTCTATCGGCTGATTCAGAGGTAGCCTTTTTATCAGTAAAGTAAAGTGTCAAACTTGACATCAACAAGTTGCAACATAAAGTTACGGATATCCATTGGATTTGTGCTGTTATCTGTATAAAGAATCTAACCTTAGGTGTTGTCTTCTGGGACCGAAATGTCTAAAAAACAAAGTTGCATGCACAAGAATAATCTCTCTGAAGGGATTAGTTCTCTTAAAGTACCAGGACACTTGTCTAACTGCTGTGGCCACTGGGCGCCCACTAGACATGCACAACTCTTTGAACTTTTCAGATAACTACTTCAATTTTGCGCTTAAAGTTCGTCGCTTCAAAGAATCTTCAGATAAGCAGCTTTTACAACACCTCATGACACTGTAGCGTATCTGATCTGGAAATGCCTGATTAATCAGTGGTAAAAAGTTATTATTTTGATTTCGGTGTACCACACTACCTAAATGTGTCGTCATCAACATCAAGTAGGAAATTATTCGGTGGGGTGGTTAAGATTTGCGGTGATGATAAGATAACGCTGTCAATGTTTGCGTGCAGATACGTAGCGGTCGGGAACGAGCCCTTCCTGTCGTCTTTCAACGACACGTTCCTGAACGTCACGCTGCCCGCCCTGCAGAACATCCAGCGGGCGCTGAACGACGCCGGCCTCGGCGACACCATCAAGGCCACCGTGCCGCTGAACGCCGACGTGTACAACTCCCCCACGGACAACCAGGTCCCGTCGGCGGGGCGGTTCCGGTCCGACATCGCCGGCCTCATGACGGAGATCGTGCAGTTCCTCAAACAGAGCGGCGCGCCCTTCACCGTCAACATCTACCCGTTCCTGAGCCTCTACGACAGCGACGACTTCCCGCTGGACTACGCCTTCTTCGACGGCACGAGCAGCCCCGTGGTGGACACCGGCAACGGCATCCGGTACACCAACGTGTTCGACGCCAACTTCGACACGCTCGTGTCCGCGCTCGCCGCTGCAGGCGTCGGCGGCCTCCCCGTCGTGGTCGGCGAGGTCGGGTGGCCGACCGACGGCGACAAGCACGCCACGGCCGCGTACGCGCAGGAGTTCTATGCGGGCCTGCTGCGGAAGCTGGCGGCAAACACCGGCACGCCGCTGCGGCCGGGATACATCGAGGTGTACCTGTTCAGCCTCATCGACGAGGACGCCAAGAGCGTGGCGCCGGGCAACTTCGAGCGCCACTGGGGCATCATGCGCTACGACGGCCAGCCCAAGTACGCCATGGACCTGTCCGGGCAGGGCCGGAACACGGCGCTCGTGGCGGCGAGGGGCGTCCAGTACCTGCCTCGCCAGTGGTGCGTCGTCAACCCCAACGCGCCGGACACGAGCAAGATCGGCGACAGCGTCACCTACGCCTGCACCTTCTCCGACTGCACCTCGCTCGGCTACGGCTCCTCGTGCAACGGCCTGGACGCCGTCGGCAACGCGTCGTACGCCTTCAACATGTACTTCCAGGTGCAGAACCAGGTGGAGGGCAGCTGCGACTTCCAGGGGCTCGCCGTGCCCACGGCGCAGAACCCGTCCACGGACGCCTGCAACTTCACCATACAGATCACGCCGTCGGCCGCGGGGAGACGGCGCGCCGGCGCCACGGCCGCGATGGCTCTGCTCCTCTTGGTTCTTCTTGCGTCCCCTGACATGTCGTGCCGTGACTGAGCCCGTGATTCGGCTCATGTCACCAGTTAATAGAACTCTAGAAGGAGCTGTCGTCTCGTCTGTAAAGTTTTTTGTTTGGTTTTGTATAGCTAATGATAATCTCGTGTTACCAGATGATTTAGGAGTGTCTAGATGTAAGAAAGATCAAGATTCAAGAAAACAGTCGGCATGTTCGCTGGTTGGTTTCTGGGCTGGTTTTGGTTGGTCTTTGGTTTATCGTAAGAGGAAAATACTATTATTTGGTTTGGTTTGGTTAATTTGGAAACCAACAAGCAAACATGCTGAGTGATTACAAAGCCAGAATAGTGACTACACGTCTGTGTTTCTTACTATGAAATAAAATAGAGCCTACCTTTATAAAGGAAACGACACCAAAGGCGCTGACGACGCTAGCTACCGTGGAAAGGTTTTTACCTGCAAATCCCATCGCGATAGGAGAATAGTTACGAAAACGATGCCTTCAGTGACGAAGCGACATCCACAAACGTCATTGATCGAGCTTTCACCTTGACCTGATGCAGCCCATCCATCGCGGTCCACCAGAACACCCTGCAGAGTATGCATGTCCCAAAGAAAAGCAGCGATGATGACACGCAGGCGTCCTCCCTGACATCAGACGCCACCACATGCACCGGGGCGTCCCCGCAGCACACGTAGCCACGAGAAGACGTCCCTGACCCACCAAGGAGACGGGAAAGCAGAGAGGCAAGGGGGCAGCCCTAGTGCTCAAGGGCCGAGCCACCACCTCCAGGAAGCCACAACACGAAGGGCGCCCGTTGCCCCGGGAAGGATAGGCGACGCGCCGACAACCCAAGCCAGCCATCGGAGTCCCAATGGGCATCCCTGTCTCTCGCCACAGGTGGACAAGCGTAGTAGGGATGCCGCCCTCCACCTGATGACCTAGAGCACAGTACCACCTTGGAAACGCCGGATCCAGCCACAGAACTGACGGATTTGGCCACCCAAAGCCAACGAAGGCCGCCACCACTAGAAACTAGGAGCACAGACCGATGACCACAAATGCGAGGAAGCGAAGAAACACAGAATGAGAAGGGGAAAGGGAGCCTTGCCGTCATCGTCATCCGCATTGCTCGGGCCCCAAGCAACCGGCTCTAGAGGCGACGAGACACAATGGCACCATCGGGGAGGGCGATGGTGTGGGTTTCTTAGGTCCACCCGAACCATCCGAGAGGATGATGTGGGCGTCTCTCAAAGAATTCCTAGATAAAGCTACAACATGAATCTCAAAGCTAATTTGCCAGGATCGAAGTATTAGATGTTTGCGCAAATTTGAACTTTGGCACTAGAAAGTGAACAAGCAATATAGGCTACACGATTGGATTCGGCTCCAGCCGAAGCCCTACTAAACGGG
This sequence comes from Miscanthus lutarioriparius, assembly GCA_904845875.1. Taxonomy (NCBI): domain Eukaryota; kingdom Viridiplantae; phylum Streptophyta; class Magnoliopsida; order Poales; family Poaceae; genus Miscanthus; species Miscanthus lutarioriparius. The sequence continues at coordinate 116,765,974 of CAJGYO010000002.1, forward strand.
CATCCAAGAAACCGCTTCGGTGAAAAAGTTGAGGAGCCATAACCAATGGGTGGAGGAAAAAAACGACTTCTCCCACCCCCTCATAAATTGGGCAAAAATTATAGTGAAATTGTCGCTGAAACCGTTTTTGCCAAATGTTTTCTAAAACGGTCTAGCTTCATCGGATAAGCTAACTAAAATCGGAGCCCTTTTAGGAGGGATTGAAGCCCTGCCAAAATAGCTGGTCAAATGTTTTATGTAAGTAATACTGATTAAATAAGGACACGAAACGTTTATAAGACAATTTAGATCCCAATAGTTTGAAAGACATCATTCTTTAAAAGAGAAAAAGAATGTTGAGACCAAAACTTTGAGGAGCCCAGTGGCATCTATCTTGTAGTGGTGTGCTCAATTCGCTAACATTCTGCAACAAGGGAAACCAAAATAAAGTATGCTGAATTCACTAACATTCTGCCACAAGGAAAAACAAATTGAAGTATGTTCAATTCGCATGGAGCCATATATGTAGTGGTATGCCCCTATCTTTTTCTATAAGCCGTAGCATTTTGCATGGTTTTGCTATTCTATGGCACCTTTGGAACAAAGGAAAAATGGAGGAATTTTTAGAGGATTAGAATTAGAATCGAAAATTTCCTATGAACCCCTTTGGAGCAAAGGATTTAGTTACTACGAATCATATGGAATAGCTTGTTTTATAGGAATTTTTGAGGAACTTTACCAAGAGGTTGAGCCTCATAGAAAGTTTTCTTTGTGTCACTCCCTCTCATCGAATTCATGTGTTTTTATTGTGCTCCATCCAAATGTCCAATCTTGCAGTTTTCTATGTTTTCTCGATCTACAGGATTCAAGATATCAGGACATTGTATTCCTACGTTTTCCTATTTCTGTACCAGTTATTTCTTCTCCTCTAATGAGACACATGCTAAAAGAATTTACTGCTCTACTTAATTAGAAGTTGGGGATTACTTGTTTGTCCAAACTGGTGTGTGGCCATGGTGCATGCATGGACGACCGCGACGGGCGGCAGGGTCGGGCCAAGGCGTCGACGGGGAGACGCACGCCGGCGAGCGGCCGTGCACAACGGACACACAGAGAAACGGAGGACTTGACTGTTGGTCGCACAGAAGAGTGACCACCGGTGCGTCGGTGCGTGCCCATCGTCGATCGTTCTGCTCGGCCTTCTTCCCCGTCGACGCCATCTCGTCACGCTCCAGACTCCCAGCACCGCTGGCGCTGCTAGCGATGCACGCCAGCGTGCGCTTCACATGTAGCGATGCGGATGTGTTGCCATGGATACCGCCAGTTTTGAGCGGGTAGAGAGCCCGGAGAGTGCCTTTTTGGCAGGGATTCGAATTCACCATATTTGGATTCATTAGTTTGATCCACCAAAATATTTTTCAAACAGTTTAGATCCACCAAATTCAGATTCACCAAAAAGTGGATCTAGGAGCTGGATTCACCATTTTAGTGGATCTCTTGTGGGTGCTCCACGAATAGAGTTTCGTACCTCCTCGTGAATTTAGGTGGAAATTACCCACCTTTGCCGCTGGTTACACACCCTGCTATGTACCGGTTCATTTTTTCTATTTTGTTTGCTTTCTTCTCCCGACCGAATGTAAGCCGCCTCCCTCCTCCCCGTCTAGCGGTCGGGGAGGCATGCCGCGCCCACCTTCTCCTCCTCCGCTCACATTCGACGAGCTGGCCATGGCGGAGAATATAGATCCAGATCCTCAACCTCCTCCACCTTGCGGCTGCCTCCTCACGTCACCTAGCCTCGCCGCCATGGCCGCCTCGGTGGCGTGGTACCGCCGAGCATCCTCCTGCCGACGTGGCGGCCCCCTAGCCTCTCGTAGCAGGCGCTGGCCGCCATGGCTGGAGGCACGGCTGGGGGGCTTCACGGACGTCCCATTGTCCATGGTGGTTCTTCCCAAGCCCAGCCCACGAAAAAGAGAGGAAGGAGGAAGAACTGTATTTCCTTTCTTTTTTCTACTAGAGACTAGAGATAGAGACAATGACATACGGGTCCACCACAAGGGCAAACAGGCCATTCTACTAAAATCTCAGTTTTGTGGATCTGGAGCTGCTGCTTTGCTAAACAGTTCCATAATAATAGATCCACGGTGGAACCGAGTCGCCGTCACCGTCGGTTTTACTCCGGCCAGTCAGCCAACGGCGGCAGTTTCTCTTAGGCCCAAGGCAAGAGGCGGTCCGGTCCGTGGTAGCTGATGACTAACGACGGCCCAAGATGGCGGGATCTCGGCCCAACGGTTGTTCCCGCATGCAAACCGACCCAACAACATTATCCCCTCGCTATCCCCCTTCTTCCTTGTCCGCTCCATTTCGAGCTCAATCGCTTGCTGGCTGCCCCCTCCGCTCCTCCGATCGTTCGCCGGCGGGCACGCGCCGGGCGAAATGGAAGCGGCACCATCCGTCCGCACCTTCTCCCCGTCCTCGTCCTCCTCCGCAGGGGCTAGACCCTGCCTTCTCCTCGCGGGCCCGGCCTCGCGGCGCGCCCGGGGGCTCGCGGCGCCGCCCCAGCCCCGCGCCGTCGCCTCCTCCCGCGCACCGCTGGTGGTCTCCAGCCCGCCACCGCCGGAGGCCTCGGTCACGCCCGCACCCGCGCACGCCAAGGTCGACCGCTCTGGCCGCTTCTGCAGCCCCCGCGCCGCCCGGGAGCTCGCGCTGTGAGTTCCGTTTCCCCAGCTTCAGCTTCTACGTTACGTTCTTCGGTTTCTCTCCTTCGGTGCTGCGTTGGGGTTGGCTTTGGGCTGTGGTTCTTTCCTGGAGGTGAATCTCTGCTTCCGCGTCTCGTGTCGCACTCGCAGGATGATTTCCTACGCCGCATGTCTGGAAGGAACTGACGTCGTCCGGCTCTTCGACCGCAGGATCAGCGCAAGACGAGGTCAGGGTTCTTCTCCCAGCGCCTCTTCTTTGTGCATTTGTTTCAAGGATCAGCTCGTCGATTTGCTCGGCTGAATACCTCCTCGCATCAGTGCAATCTCCTGGGATCCTGGCGTTCTATGCATGCATTTTACTTGCTGTTTGTCCTCCTATTTCGGTTTCCCCACGCTTGTTCAGAGCCCGGGTTTGTTTTCGACAAGGCATGCCTATTGAGTTACAACCATATGAGCTTTGGTGGGGGACCTCTCGAGGTTGGAACGGAGGAGGAGGCTGAGAAGCTGACCAGTCAGAACGAGAAGGATTCAGCCAACGGTAACAACTATGCCCACGCAACTTCTGGTTCTACACCCTTATGTTAATGCGGTTACAGCTGGAGTCATAAATTGTTGTTGGTAAATTTGGACATATCTCTTTTTTTCCCCCCCTCACAATGGAATATCTCTATATCCAGAAGATTCCAAAGAGCACAAGTTCAGTTGGGTACCAATTCCATTATAGCAGTCTTTAAACAGTTATCCTTTGCACAATTTGAAACATACAACCACCAGAAAATCTAGTTGATTCCTGTTTAAACAAATTTTATGGTGAGTTTCAGTCCAAGTTTTGAAACTTTCCTCATATTTTATATCTATGATTCTGATTTCCTAAAGTAAAGGGAGCAATGGATCATTGGATGTCGATGTTCCATAAATACATTATTGAACTTAGGCCAAGTTTTTTTTTTATTGTGGGCGTGTGCCATTTGTCATGTATATAAAAACTGGAGGGCATGCTAGAGCAATTTCAAGTTGGTGCTGTGAATTTCAGACCGTCAAACTAGAACAGTTAATGCAGTGCTTTGGCTTAAAAAAAGCACAATGTGCTAGGTAAGCAGCTGCGTGGCACCTAACACTTAATTAGGTATAGTGGCTAATGCCTAGGTGCCACCTAGTCAGGCTAGGTCGTCAATTGTCACTTTTAAGAATAGTGACATAATGAGTTGGCTAAAAAAAATCAAGATTTAAAGGGGCTGTGTATCTGTTTTTTTTTGTTTTGCAGACTGAGTTTTAAGAGAGCTATACCATAATCCATCACTCTAAGCGCCAGTAAATTTTGATATATTTTATCAAGCTATGTGTTGATTACACTTTTAATCGACTTGCTGAAAACTGTTCACCATCATTAGCATGCATCTTTTTTGTAGCAGCCCAGTGGCATCTATCTTGTTCAACGCATAATAAACATAATCTTATGATGCATGCTAAACGGCTCATATAGTCATATTAACCATATACCATATACATTTTTCTTCCTTAGTCTGTTGTGAAATCAGCTGAGTAACTATAGATTTCTTTTTGTGTAAATATGTTCCATTAATGTTTGGTTATTCTTCTGCTAAGAATTTGACCTGTTTTTCTTTCATATTCAGAAGAAGATGTACTTTCAGCTCCTCCAAAACTGGTTTACAACAACTTTGTCTTAAGGTATACTTTCCTTCTGGCCCCATTCCACTAAAGGCATTAGGTATCCACACTCTGTTCTGATATATGATAAAATTTAATTTCCTGTTTAATATTTAGTCCTGCTGCTCTTACATTCCTAATTAGATGTTTTTCAAGAACAGGTTGTCCAGGGAACTTTTAGTGGCTGTTGCCAGTGGATGGGATAAGCATGTAGATATCATTGACAAAATAATTCCCCAGGCTTGGAAGGTTAGATACCTTTTCCTAATCTTCTATGTTGATTCATCAAATCCCTTCAACATGCATCAAGCTGTCTATATGTTTATCAGTTTGGTTCAAACATATACTTATTCTGTATATTACACAACCGTTTTTCACTACACTGAACTGGTGAACAATCACTCTGATGCATAACAGAAGATGTTTATATGGTTATCAGTTTAGTTCAAACGTATCCTTATTCTCACCACTGTTTTTCACTACACTGAACTAGTGAACAATCACTCTGATGCATACCAGAAGTGTATGACCATCAAGGATTTTTTTTTGAAACGAACGGCAGGAGCTCTGCCTCTCAATTAAGGAAGGAAAGAATATAGTTTATGTACAGGTCGCAACCCGCTTAGACGGGTACAGAGAGAAGCAAGGGCCAATAAACACGTAAACAAAACACAGCCAACGGACGAATCCCTGGCTTGCTAGCCCCCCCTTTCTAAAGCCCTTCTCCGCTGCTCAATGTCTTCCTTAACTCTAGCAGCGACCTGCAGCGCCGATTCTTGGGCGTTATTGAATATTCTTCGGTTTCTCTCCTTCCAAAGATTCCAGATTGTGTAGACCACCAAACCATCAAGGATTATTTCATGCCTTATCTTTTGGCATGCAGTGAAATATTGAGATTTTAGACTTATGACCTTATTACGCTACTTAATTTTCCAGCATAGTTAATTAGTTATTTCTGTTGGGCACCTCAAGGATGAGGAAGTGATACAGAATCTGAAGAATGTACCTTCCTTAATCTGAATCGTTTTATTTCTATATTTGTTTCTACTACCAGAGCTCAGATGTTTTTAAAGTAAAAATTAGAAAAATATGAAAAACAATATATTAATTCCCTTTACTTTATAATCTACCTGATCTTTAAACTGGTGTTATATTTTAGTATTTAGTATTTTGCCGTCTTGTTTTGTGGCATAACCTGCTGTTGATACATGGAAAATTTCATGATTGCAGGATGAGCCTGTGGCAAGGATACTTGAGCTCTGCATTCTACATATTGCTATGGCAGAGATGACATCAAAAGGAACACCGCACAAAGTTGTCATTAACGAGGTGCTTATTATCTCCCTATTACTTCTTTTCTTCTTCATATTTTGACTTTACGCATCTAGCACCTGCATGTTTTCTTATAGCTATTACTCTTTCCATTTTTTAGTACTAGTAGTAGAATAAATGTCTCTCGACCCTTGTCTTTCAGGCAGTAGATCTGGCAAAGCGATTTTGTGATGGTGGTGCCCCTCGGGTAATCAATGGATGCCTTCGAACATTTGTTAAGGATCATGTTGACGTTGCAGGCACGAGCCAAGGAGCCGAATCAAAATCGTGATTTTTTGCAAATACCCTGAATCGCACAGCATGGTGGCTGAAGTAAAGAAGTATGGTGAAAACCTTGCTGTCTTGGAGTTCAGGCAAACACCTTCCATCATGAAGATTTAGCCTTTAACCTAAGGGAACCTAAACAGTAAACATGCTGGGCTCATCAAGGAGCCACAAATAGTTCATTCTTTCAGAATGTTCAGTTATTAGGTGAAGTTTACAGAGCTGTAAACTGGTGATGCACATTCATGCTCCATCTGAAACAACAGAAGGTTATCGCTTCTGATAGCCTACTAGTCCCGTCGTTAAGTGATCAGATATTAAGATGATCACAGGTTCAGTAAAAGTTTGATGTATATGTAATAGGTTATGATTGGCATTGGCTCATGCTCTGGGAGAGAGATAATTCGAGTTTCGAAAATTGATGCAAGACATGTACACGCATTTTAGGATTATTAATCTCTTATGTCGCATATGATGTTGGCTTCTACTTGGCTTGATTTTAGATCTTTTCTCTCAAACAAAATTCGTTTTAGATTTCTGTCCGTTTTGTACTGGTCTTATTGCCTACTCTCTCCATTCTAAAATGAAAGAAATTTTAGCTAACATTTTATGTATAATGCAAGATGTTTTAGTTAACATGAATGCGCACTGCAGCAGTGACGAAATGCGACTGCTCATGTAGTCAGGCCTGTTCGAATCCACCGTGATTATAATAATTAGCTAAAAGAATTTAGGGGCTCTTGTGTTTTTGTCCCTATTTTGATGTGCAATTGTGATTTTGTCCTCGTTTTTCTAACTTTGTGATTTTGCCCTTAACTGTTTACAAGTCAACGCGATTTTGTCCCTGGTCAACGGTAAAAATAGGGGCAAATTCGCGTTGACTTGTGAACGGTTAAGAGTAAAATCACAAAGTTAGAAAAACGAGGACAAATCACAATTGCACATCTGTGTAAGGGGCAATAACATCATTTTCTCAAGAATTTAATTGTAATCTAAACAGACTAAGATTATATAATTAAAACACTCTATTATAATAATTTTATAATCTACCTCGAGCCTGCTTTCTGGTAATTACGATTCTCACATAAACGAAGAATGATCCATCACAATAATTCAAATACTCCGATTATTATAGTTCATAATTTCATAATTTTATATATAATTCAGATTATAAAACAAACCAAACAGCTGCTAAAACTGGAAGTGATCACCAGGAGATTTTTTTAATGCCTATCAGGTATAGCTGTAGCATCTATTCATACACACACGGCCACTACTCACATCATCCGTGTAAAAAAAATCTATAACTCCATCTAGATCTAAAGACCGCGTTCTTCTTGAGTCAAGAAATCCACTGATTTCCTAAACGATGAGTACGTCACGATCCATTGATCCATTATGACATACGCGCAGAGAGGCAGAAATCGTAGGAAAAACCCGAGGCAACGGTGAGGCACGCGAGTCGATCAGGATCGAACTCGGGTGGGCTGCTCGCACGCCGGCGTAGCTAGCCAACCGAGCCCTGCTCGGTCCTCCTGCTTGTGCGATTTGCGAGCAGGAGAAATCCTTGATCAATGCCCGTCAAACGAGCGTCATACCCATACACCGACACCGGGCCCCATCGCATGTTATGACCCACAGGTCAGTTTGCATGCCTCGAACCAGCACGTGGGCAAACCACACCCTGGGTAACCGGCCACAGCCGGTGCACCCTGTTCCCCTACAAAAGCCAAGCACTCGACATCCACCGCCTGCTCCCTGTCCACCGATACAACCCAACTCCCGCACGCATCTACCTCCCACCACCAGACTCCCCCCGCATTCTCACGCCGCCTGCGCTCTCCCTTCCCCCTCGCGAGATAGATAAGCCTAGCTCCCTTCCCCTTGCTTTCCCTCCTCTCCAACTCCTCTCCCGATCTCTATAAAAAGACCCGGATTTCGAATTCCCCCTCGAACCCGTGACACGCGCGCTCCTTTCCCTCCCATTTCGGCCCCGGCTTTGGCCCGGATTCGTGGCGCGGAGCCGCCGAGGTTGCGTGCGTGATTCGGATGGCGGAGCCGGGGCTCGAGGGCAGCCAGCCGGTGGATCTGTCCAAGCACCCCTCGGGCATCGTCCCCACGCTCCAGTAAGTCCCGGATCTGGGTCGTCTGGGGTTCGGGGGTCGCGGAGAGATCCCGTACCGTACGTGCTAGGGTCGCGCCGCGCGGCGGATGGGTGCTTGGGTGTGCTGGAGCTGCCAGGGCTTTGGGTCTGGGCAGCGGGTTGCCTCCCTGTCTCGTGGGTGGTGGTGTGGTTGGTTTGTGTCGTGTTTTTGTTCAGCTTCCTGGTGCTGGGTACATCAAAACGAGCTAATATTGTCTTAAATTGTTGGGGCTTTGGTGGGAATGATTTAGTTGTCATCCTCTCTCGGAGGGTTGATTTCAGGTACGAGACTTGGGAGAACGAGTCAGGGCCAAACTGCAGAGCAGATTTCCTGATTGAAGTAATAGTTGTAGCAAGCATAATCTCTCCTTGACCATATTTCCATTCCATGTTTTGACTGGATGGTGCATAATTGTGTTATGTGATAAGCAGTCAGCCTCGCGGACTGAGATTTCGATATCTCATCTCGTGGGGAGGGTTAAATGCGTTGGTTTGGTTTGAGGGACGTCTCGAATGGGGCAATCATTTTTCCACAAGTGTTTGGTTGGGAGGTGCTGGGACGGGGTCATTTCTGCAGTGGCATATTCCTGAAATATGAGGACAGCTCGGTCCCCTCGAATCGGGTGGATGAAGCCATTCCTTGCGGACCGAGTCGCCCGCCATCTTTGCATTGCCAGGTGCGAGCATGGTCAAACGGAGGGGGCGCGGGCATGGGGAAGCTCTGAGCTCAAGGCAAGCAGAGGAGAGATGGACGGAGAATATGCAGCGCACTGGGCTAGCACCGACGACAAGAGTGGCGTGAGCTCCAGCATGGGAAGGGCGGGTCTGATGACCTCCTCTGGCCACACGAGATCTCTGGTAGGGCAGATTGAGCACTCTGGTGGCGGCAATGCCGAGATCTCTACACCGAGATCTTGGGCGAATGGGTTGGGGCGGTGGTGGTGCCCAGCTCTTGGGCACGGAGCTGTGAGATGTTGGGCGACCGTGGTACGAAATCTTGGGAATCAGGCTTTGCTCACCCGAAGAAGATAACAAGAATAGGTGTAGAGACAATGGCTGGTGGGGCAATGGATTATTGCATCTAATGGTGTTAAAACTCCAGCGGGTTCCACCCACCATATCCTTGAACCAAACAAAATTGGAATGAACCTATCCCTCCAACCAAACCAGAGCTGGGTCAATCCCGTCCAAAAAATAGGGACCTGACCATCCATCGCACTTTGTCCCCAAACCATAAGCAACCTAAGGGACTGGCTTTTAGAAAGATTTTTTGTTATGATTTTGGTGAAAGATTTTTTCTGCAGGAGATTTCATTCTTCGTGTGGGATTTAAATGCTATGGGCTTATTAGTGCTATATCAAGTCCTGAAATGACTTCGATTGATACAAAGCTTTTATGATCCAACCATTATAGTGTAGGAATGTGGTTATCTTGAATGAGTCTTACGTTTATTATGATTTGTACATGTTGGAAATTGTAAGAAGAAATTAATAGCACACTATCATATCAAAAAAGAACAATGAAAATCATCTTGTAGTGTCTCTGCAATGCTAAAAACTTACAATAAGAACCCTATGTTGCTTTTACAAAACAAAATTCACATGTTTACCTTCTTCGATCCTGGTCTGCTTGACGTGATGTCATTTTTTCATGACAGGAATATTGTATCAACAGTTAATTTGGATTTAAACTTGACCTCAAAGCAATAGCTTTGCAAACACGAAATGCAGAGTATAACCCAAAGGTATAGTGATTACTTCAAAGCAATGGCTTTGCACGGTATTTCCTGGTGGTTTTATCTAGCAGATGATATTATGGATATACAACGTATGTTGATCCTTTGTAATGATGCACAATCTTATCTGTGAGTTCAAATAGCTTTGTGCTAATAGCTAATGGATGGCCTGGGATATAAGGATGTGCAGCGGTTAATTTTGGGCCAGATGGATGCTGATATCCAGCTTGACCTGTGAATAACCACAATATTCTTTGACAAACAAGTTCTAAATTTTTAGCTTATATATGACTTGCTTTCTCTTAGGGCATTCTATTGAATGCAGTCTTTCTAGTTATGATGATATAATGTAGCAATCTGATTTTTTGCTAAGTTTTCTCTGTTATTATATTTTGGTTTGTTGACTCTTTTATCTGTAAACAGCGTTTTGCATGATCATCATGAGAATAAGGGAACCCAAAACCCACGGCACTGATATTTGCATCGGGTAAAATGGTATGTCATCAACATTTTTGTCTTATACTGTCAATTTTCAAGGATTTTGCATGCTTTTGGTGGCAGAATTGCCCTTGTATTAAATTTATTCACATCAAAATTCTTGTTGCATATATGGCCTCACGTGAGATATGATCTGTTTTTTTACATGCTTTATTGCCTATATGAACTAAAACTGAGTATATGAGATGTGACTTGGCACTACTACTTGGGAGGAGGAAGATATTAGTTTGGAAGGTCAAGTAGTGCCTAGGAAGGATACCTTTCGATATTTAGGATCAATGCTCTGAGAGAGACTAGGGATATTGATGAAGATGTTAGCCATAGAATCAAAGCGGGGTGGATGAAGTGGCGCCAAGCATTTGGTGTCCTATGTGACAAAAGGTACCTGAAGCTAAAAAAGGTAAGTTTTATAGGGACGGCGATTAGACTTTACTATGTTGTATAGTGCGAGAATGTTGGCTCATTTAAAAACGGCGACATGTTCAATGAGATAAGTGTCGGCGGAAATCTCTCGTATGTTGCGTTGGATTTGCGGTCATACAAGAAGGGATCGAGTTGAACAATGATATCGTGATAGATTAGGGGTAGCACCAATTGAAGAAAAGCTTGTCTAACACGGTTGAGATGGTTTGGACATGTCCAACGGAGACCTCCGGGAGAGCAATAGGTGCGTGAAAGTGGAATCTTAAGCCAGGATAGTAGCGTGAAGAGAGCAGGAAGACCGAAATTGACTTGGGTAGAGGAATAAAGGAGATTTGAAATGATGGAATATACCCAAAGACTTAGCCTTAGATAGGGGAGTGTTTGAAAAACAGCTATTCACGTGCCTAAACCTTGATTGCTTCGCTGGTTTCAACTCTAGCCTACCCTAACTTGTTTGGGACTTAAAGGCTTTATTTGTTGCTTTGTTGCCTTGGTGCTGCGTTGTCAAAGATAGAAAGACTAATCTTTTCTGTTTTTTGCTGTGTCCTAATCTACCTCTCTCAACCATCAAGTATTGGA